>OX388157.1:14824431-15424431 GCA_947579745.1 Apocheima hispidaria
ATTATAAATGCGAAAGTTTGTGTGTAAGTATGTAAGTGTGTTTGTTCTCGTTTAACTCTATAACGGCTGAACGGATTTGAATGAAATTTGGTATGGAGGTAGCTACACCCTGGATTACACATATAGTTACACACAAAGTATCGCACGTGTAATACGAGTGTGAGCCAGTGCGAGTGCTCCCGGCGCAGGTACGTGGAGCTGACGTCGCTCCGCGACCCGCTGGCGCTGCCGCCCGAGTGCACGCCCAACATCGACGGGCCGCTGGCCGAGTCCGTGTCCCGCGACCAGACCATGCACTCCTTCCACACGCTCTTCTGCCGGCGCTGCTTCAAGTACGACTGCTTCCTGCACCGTGAGTCTCCGTCTCCATCTCCGTCTCCGCCCTGTCGCCATACACAGCTTGACACTTGTACAGGAACAGTCCATTATAAGGAATCCGGCCCCTTGCCTTTCTAATTGTGGTATCGATTTAAATTTTCTATGACAATACGATGGTCACGTCGGCCGGTGTGACGTTGGAGGTGAACAGCAGCCTTTTAGTTTGTCGAAAACTAAAAAGCCCAGCCTGGACCGTTGGCTGCTCGGTGCCAGATCCTCGACTGGAAGGTACCTGGCGACGTTACTACTTCGCAATGAGATTACACCATCCACTCGGTGTTGCTCGCATATACTTAGTATAAATCTGTCTATCCCGATGCATACATAGCGCTACTATCCGATTGCAAATTTGCCTGGCTTGAGAGTGGAGTGGTCGTTATACACACGCATTGACAAAAACACATATCATAGTATTATTTATTTAACTTCATGTTCCTATTACAGTATTTTGACTAGTAAAACAAGACTACTGAAGTTTTGTATACTAAGTACCATGTATTAAATTATTACATTAATATTTCCTAAGTATTCTCAGGGTACAGTCATAAATTTATCTTGTCAATAAAGGGTAGCAAATTTTGGAAAATTGTAGCTCGTAAACTTGATAAAGTTTCTTGTATAAAATAAGTTTGAATAATATGTAGTGTGTATATAAAGTGGTATAATTATCCCACTTGTGATATTATTAACTAGATACCGCGGAATCGATCGCGGTCTTCATGATTACCTGCATTCTTTCGAAATTGAAAGTACCCTGTCCATCCTCACGACCATGTTGTATCTACACACTTTTATGTCATATTTCTTCAATCTCGGTTGTGCTTTCTACTCACAATAATAAAGAGTCACGTAGCTTACCGTTTCCGATGTGGATGTGTGGCGTGTTGTGGTAGAGAATAGACATTATAACAGTGTTGTTGTTCTGTTTGGCTGACAGGAAGTCAGGCGGCAGGTAAGGCGCTGCCTGAGACCTCATCTCGTCCTTGATTTGCTCTATTCACTGCATTTTCATTGTCTAGCTCTAGAAACATCTCTGTGTTGTCTCCAATTATGTTATCCAAAATTTCCCAAACATTCATCATCCAATATTAAACGAGACCTGCTAAAACGCTCAAAACCATGCCTATTTTTTTTACCCATGCAATAATAATCTTGTTTTGTCCGTCCATCCGTCCGCCTAGATTTCACATATGATGAACTACCGTAATTATAAATCAAAGTACATAAAATTTGATATTATGATCTCAAATTTGATGGATTAAAAATCCAATCAATTATATGTATAATACAATGATATAAATGTGCATTTTGCACAATTATATTTGCCTCACACTTACGTACCGTGAGGACGTTATTTTTTTTACTGGAGTGCAGTTTGTGGGGTATCATTGCATAAGGCTTTTAAAACGAAGGTATCTACTATTCTGTAAAAATTGCTAACAAGATTTCGCGCTCGTCTCGCCTGTTATTTCAAAACTATTCAAAGAAGAAATTTTTAACTATTTACTTTGTCAAATCATAATAAAAAATTTCTTTACAAATTATTTCCAGCACAGTGGGATTTAAACTCTTTAATATATTCAGAGAAAACTGCAAAATATAATATTATGTACTGATTTCAATGTTTATTTAAATTACAAAAAAAATATCAATAGTCTTTATCTGAGTCCAAAGAGCTTCATTACATTATTTTGGAAACAACTACGGACCCCCATCATATACGTGTCTCAACACGCTCTTGACAACTTTTTTTTTTAACAATTTTTCTTGGCGCTACAATATATGGTAGAAATATTACGATATTATCATTTTTATTATTATATATTATCATATTTTGTGGCGCTATAAAGTGCAAATAGATGCATGTCGATTATTCCTCTACCGGTGAATGCCAGCGACATATTCTTTATTTCGCGTAATGTTTACATTGCTCTTTATGTGTACATTTTATTTATTTATTCATTTTATCATATAGTTTTAGTGAAGCCTTTTGTGTAAGCTGCGAGTATCTGCGGTCTGCAGTACGATTAAAGCTTTACTTACCACATTAAAATTTGCCCATATCAGGAGATTTTCGGATAAAATCTATCTTCATACCGACAGTAGAAAAAAAGGTTACTTGAATTTTCCCCGAACAGTTGGTCCATCTCAACTAATCTGTACTTTACAAAACACAGCTTCACTTTGCAAAAAATTGTGAAGTTTAGACTAATAATTATATTTTTATACTCTCTTTAGTTTCAACGATTCTGCAAAAAAATAAAAAAAAATATTGTGTCCGGGTGTCGATGTCGGTTGTATAAGAAGCGGTAATGTAACGCTCCGTCGGTCGCATACACGCAGGTCTGCAGGCGTGCCACCCGGGGCCCAACCTCACCAAGCGCAAGGGGCCCGACCTCAAGTGCAGCTCCGAGCCCTGCGGGACCAACTGCTTCATGCTACTCGTGAGTTGGAAACTATTCAATAACTATACTCAAACAAATCTTACGTTGTAAATATTGTGTTACTTTATCTATCTTTGAGTATTTTGAAAACCGGAAGCATTCAATCTGAAATTTCTCACTTACTGTTGCGATTTTATAGAAAGATATATATTATATATATTCCTTTGTACATAATATATAATATGATTGTCATCGGAAAGTAATTATGATTAAAGTTCAGGCGAATTACTAGTTTAGTGAAATGCGCTCACGTTGAACGAGGAATTCGAGATGCGCCTTCAACTCCTTTAATTAAAAGGCATCAGTGAATAGCTTAGTATAAGTATCGCAATCTATTTTAAAATAGAAAATGGTACGCGCAAAATTGGCCAAAGTAATTAGCTAAATGTGAATATGTACGAGAGGTCGGAGGCCTCAGGCCACCCACGTATAGCAGCGCCCGCCCGCAGGAAGGCGTGCGCGAGAAGCTGGCCCGCGAGCGCGCGGCCGAGGGCGAGGAGGGCAAGGCGCAGGCGCAGGACTCGCCCAACGACGCCTCCTCGGAGGACAGCAACGACAGCAACAAGTACCAGAAAGGTACCCCACTCCGGCGCAGGCACACGCCTCACTATACTCTAAAAAGATGCAAGATCTAAAATTGTTTTGTATTTCCCACTGCAGTTTCTGTCGCGCGGTGACAGTTATTTTAGAATTTATAATATTAGTTAGGATACATTGTAATACTTGAATTATGACAAGTTCAAAGTGAGTCTAAGCAGCCCTTTCACTGTATTATGTCTGTATGTTTCCTGATGTTTCGAACCTTTATTTTTTTTAACATTTTACTCTTCCGGTAGCCGATCAAAAATGCATATTGTTTTGTATAATATATGATATATTGTCTGCAGGAAGTAACAGTAACTCCAGCAACAGCAACTGGAGCTGTAACGGCGGCAACGTCAGGCCCGGCGGCGACGCGCCCTCCGAGCCCGCGTACAGCGCGCTGGGTAACTACTACATGGAGCATTCTTGAATTAACTTTGGCGTAGCTTGAATTTTTTGACAGATTATTGTGTGACGAGTTGTGTTTTGCTCTATAAAAGTAGATGCTCCGCCTCCAGCGCCTACAGTACTATCTACCAGTTTGTATTGTTTTCTTGTAGTAATGGTTGCATCGTCAGGTCTGACGGTGTGCGACAGCGACGCCGAGTGGACGGGCTCGGACCAGTCGCTGTTCCGGGCTCTGCACAAGGTGTTCCCCTCGAACTACTGCGCCATCGCGCAAGTCATGCTCTCCAAGACTTGCCAGCAGGTGAATACCGACCTACCCTTGCCTAATCACTACATAATTCGATTGACAATATTTGAATTGACGCCGCGTTTGGTACTACCACTTGGAGTGGTGATCACTATGAACATTAGATTATTAAGCGTACATTATTAAGATCAATGCTCCCTTATTGTATAACTGATGTACGTCTCTACTCTCACCCGTTATCTACTCTTAATACTTTCCCGTCGTCAGTAACAAATACTATAGAATTTCGATTGGTAACCCTAGTTTTAACCGTTACCTACTCTGTACTTCTTCCAGGTATACACGTACTGGATTAAGACGGGCCAGGAAGAATGCCGAGTAGAAGCGGAGTTGACTCCTCCACGTAAGAAGAAGAAGAAGCACCGTCTCTGGTCCGTGCACTGTCGCAAGATACAGCTCAAGAAGGATTCTGCTTCCCATCATGTGTGAGTGTAAACTGCCAGACAGTGAATTAAATTAAATGTATTATACTTAGGTAGTTCGAAAATTCATCGATATTTCGTAGCTTAGGAGATTTTAAGCAAGTTTTCGAGTATTATGAGTAATCGAGCTACAAGTAATCTTTAATTCTAATAATCCTTAATCTTCTTTAATTTGGTGTAATACTGAGTCTGTCGTCTGCCCTGACTCGGGTTCTTTTGACAGAAAAGGGAGTTATTTTGAATCAACAATAATATCAACGTTTGAAAGTGGATAATCCCAATTTTATAAATCCCTCGTATTACAACGTAGTGTTAGCATGTGTAGTAACGCTCGTGGTGTCCCGTTCCAGGTACAACTACAGCCCGTGCGACCACCCGGGGCAGCCCTGCGACAGCCTGTGCCCGTGCCTGCAGTCGCAGAACTTCTGCGAGAAGTTCTGCCAGTGCAGTAGCGACTGTGAGTCCACCTACTCTACTCTACTCCACTCCACTCCTCTCCACTCCCTAGTACTAGGGAATTTCCCCACTTCCCTGAAATGGGGAAATTTAAAACAAAATACACTAATGATCGAGTGGCGTATGAAAGGTCTTATTTTAAGCAATTCAATACAATTTATTTCCTCGGATATGTCCTAAAACTAAGCCCAGAACTACCGAAGAATGGGCAGCGACGTTCTCTTAAATAGTGAAAATTCTGCGATCCCCAAGCCGACTGCCTATCGCTGCGATTATGGCGATCCACCGAGAGGACGTCTTCTTTAATTCAATTTATTCAAGTCATTTTATTGTAAAAAAAATTGCCGAATCTGTTGTAATTTCCATACTCGATAAGGCATCGGACCCCTTATCCTTTCTTTGAAAGTTAGCTGGCGGAAACCTATCTCGGTCGACCGGAGACGCTATGATAATATTTTTCGATAACGTTTCAACAAATGAACATAGTCGAGTATCGATATTTGTGCGAGTAACGGCGGCGGTCGCGTGCAGGCCAGAACAGGTTCCCCGGCTGCCGCTGCAAGGCGCAGTGCAACACGAAGCAGTGCCCGTGCTACCTCGGCGTGCGCGAGTGCGACCCCGACCTGTGCACGGCGTGCGGGGCCGACGCGCCCCACCCCGCGCCGCCCGCGCCCGCGCCGCCCTCCACGCCGCACCTGGCCTGCTGCAGGAACGTCTCCGTGCAACGGTACGTCCCCTCCCCCCACACCACCTCCCCCGCCCGACCTGTGCGGGGCCGGCGCCGCCCTCCACGCCGCACCTGGCCTGCTGCAGGAACGTCTCCGTGCAACGGTACGTCCCCTCCCCCCACCCCACCTCCCCCGCCCGACCTGTGCGGGGCCGGCGCCGCCCTCCACGCCGCACCTGGCCTGCTGCAGGAACGTCTCCGTGCAACGGTACGTCCCCTCCCCCCACCCCACCTCCCCCGCCCGACCTGTGCGGGGCCGGCGCCGCCCTCCACGCCGCACCTGGCCTGCTGCAGGAACGTCTCCGTGCAACGGTACGTCCCCCACCCCACCCTACCCCCCTTCTCCTGCCTGACCTGCCTCCGTGCGAGGTATGTGGTGGGTAGTGGTGGGGCTCTTATGCAACTACCACGTCTTTGCCGGTTATTCAACCGCCAAGCAGTAGTGTGCAAACATTACTGCGGCCCGGGTTGAATGGCAACATTTTCAGTTTAATTACTCAGCATTAAGGAAGCGTTTACGCATAACACGCTGTCTCGCTCGCGTTATCTTTTTTTTTTGTTATTTGTATAAAATTAATGAGAGTGACATTCAAGAATGTTTACTGAACATTTTTCTAATAACATTTAAAATGTCTTATACTAATTGTCGCTTCGACTCGTAAAAGTGTTTATTTATTTAAGCGAACGACAAGATGTTATAGTATGTAATATGCTTAAATCGAATTAATAATTAAATTAAAACTTATTAACTGATGTAATAAAGAAAATGTTTAGAATATATTTTTGAATGTCACCCTCCGTACCTTTATATAATAAAAAAAATATTGATTGTGCGAGCGAAAGAGCGTGTATTACGTTTACGCGTCCTTAAGAAATTTAACATGTATGCGTCAGGGACGAGCGCAGGGTTTTGAAATGTTAAGATTCAAAATTTTGGATAGCAGTGAAGTATTGTCTAGAGTAGTTGTGGGCTGTCCCGCCCCGGCGAGTAGAGTAGTAGTGTGCAATTCGCCCCCCTTCCAGCGGTCTGCACAAGCACCTGCTGCTGGCGCCGTCGGACGTGGCCGGGTGGGGCATATTCCTGAAGGAGGCTGCGCACAAGAACGAGTTCATCTCCGAGTACTGCGGGGAGATCATCTCGCAGGACGAGGCCGACCGCCGCGGGAAGGTCTACGACAAGTACATGTGCTCCTTCCTCTTCAACCTCAACAACGGTGAGTACTCACTCACACTCGCTACACTACACTACACTAAAGCATGTTCATCCTTACCTGACAAAAAAGGTAAACAAACTTCTCTTTCTCACAAAATCGCCTTTTTCTCATAGAAATGACTCAACCTAGGCACGCACTATAGTTTCTGGTTACATAAAAATCACGAATGCAACTATGTACACTAAGATATCAATTAAATTTACCGTAGTTACACAATATTTTGCATAAATACGAAAGCAACACAAAATAATCTGGTAGTTTTTGCGGTTAGACTCCTCTACAGTCTATGGATTATAGTGATGGGAATGGCAACTGAATAATGAACGGATTGAGTGAACTATGGACATAAATGTGGTCAGTGTTATGTATTTATCAACTTATTTTAATAACGAAGAAAAATACGAGTAAATTGTTGTTAGAATCAAATTTCAAGCATAATATTATCATGAACAGACCGTTTACACGTACGAATCTAGACAGGCATGTAAAAAATATTTTTTTTAAATAAAATTGCTTGTTTTATTTCAAATTATGATGATACCTTTTTTATAGGTAAATTTTTTTTTACTTTCATAAACCTCTTTATGAGCCGTTACGAAAAAAGAATGGATTCACTTTATATCTACTGTCGTTCATTAGATGGAACCTCTTTACTAATCTTGTCTATGTTTGTTAACCTTTTTTGTCAGGTAAGGTTTCTGAATATAATATATGTATTTATTTACTATTTCTCAGGCCATTGTAGGCCATTGTCAAATCTGATTGAATTTCATTGACGCAGCCGCAACCTAATGATCGCGATTTCTAATCTGATTGGCAATTGAGAATCGCTTTAATCGGATTAAACTATTTACTTACTATCAACGGGCTGCATCAATGATAATCTATTACATAATTATTGGCAATGGCCATTGATCATCTCCGGTCCTCTTTACATTTATATGTAGCCTTCACGTTGTTGTCGTGTGCGGTTCTAGACTTCGTAGTGGACGCGACCCGGAAGGGCAACAAGATCCGGTTCGCGAACCACAGCATCAACCCGAACTGCTACGCCAAGGTGATGATGGTGAATGGAGACCACCGCATCGGCATCTTCGCCAAGCGAGCCATCCAGCCTGGGGAGGAGCTGTTCTTCGACTACAGGTGACACTAGGACCAACCACTGCCATCTCTGCTTACATACTTTATTTTTCTCTTAAATTTTGGCGTTAAAATCGCAAGTTTTGTGATAATATTTAAAGTGAAGATTAATATGGTCAAAATCAATGTATTTTGAATTTAAATATATATCTCAGTAAAATAAGACAATAGATAATTTTTTATTTATGGAATAAAGAACAAATTGTACACAAACCAAAATTAAAAAGGTAGCAAAAAAAATAAAAAAAACAAAATACACATCGTTTTTAACCACAAACCGGTTCTAGCTCAGCATAATATTGTTTGCGAACAACCAGCGCTGGTCTTCTGCTGGAACCGTTGGTGACATCTCAGGCATACTCCAAGTCAAGCATAGACAATCTCGCATAGTACAGTCCAAGTCATAATAAGCCCCCAGTAAAATTAAGGAAGCTTCTATGGAGTTTAGGAAACAACACGATTCACCATTAATTTGTCTACAATCTATAGATTCCGTACAGAAGATGATGATGATGATGATGTTTTTTTTTTACTATATTTTATTTAATGTTGTAATATTTGTTGCCTTGCTGGGCAAGCCGAGGTGTAACCTTGAGATATCCAATGTTAACGATGTATAAGACCCTGCAACATGTGGCAGAACCAAGATCTTATGGGATCTATAAGGAGTAATCAATGATGTTAGCTAATATACGCTTGATTTCTGTACAGATACGGACCAACAGAGCAGTTGAAATTCGTCGGCATCGAGAGGGAAATGGAATTCTTATGAGAACAATCTAAATAGTGCACTGAAGAGGACCAAGAGACTCCTAGTGCAATACTTATAAGGTTTTTAATCCAGTGTCGTAAATGAAATGTTATATTCTTTTAATATGTTAAATTCTGCAACAGTTTTGCATATGTTTTTATACACAGAAATAGATTGATGGTTAATAATTACTGAAGATTTTGGTGTGATGGATAGATACAGTAAAATGTATATCCATAGATATGTTGTGCCTCTTTTAAAATGAATTATAGAAATATTTTTTTTAATGGATTTTAAGCCTTTTATTTGAATAGATTTAAGGGAATGGATGAGACTGGCACATGAAAAAACCTTGGTGCTTAATTTTTTTTTAATTGTTGTTGTGTTGATAAAAATTTAATGGTTGGACGGTGGAGTCAGTGAGCTAAGCTAATCTGCAAAATTTCAAAATCATATTACAAAAGTCAAACTTAAACTTCAGCAACTAAATTCAAGGACTTATAATTAAATAGCATTATCTTTTTATCATTCTGTTCATGTAAAATTACCGAAAATAGTAAACTATAAATCTGTGGTTGGTACTGATCGGGTAAATAACAGACCCAGACGAGTTCCAATCTGACTAACAGCCACACGACGACACAACTAAGCATTGAGTGGAAAATGGTTAGTAAAAATGAAAGGAAAAAACAAATAAAAGTGATCGTTAAACTCAATAGAGCACCATATAATTATGTAACAAACTTCAATATACATTTTTACACAATATACAAACGACTACAAAATGCATACTTGAACTATCTTCTTCAAAATCACATATTGCTTCAATACTACAAGTTCTAAAATAAAACACGACTATCTCACTGAAGTCCATAGTACTAAAAAACAACTTGAAACAAAAACATTGCTTACAAGAATAAACAAAAACATTGCTTACAAGAATAAACAAAGGTGTTTCACAGTCAAAATGATGAACTTGCAAATCTTGCCTGAAAAAAAGAAATTTCATCATATTATGACGACTTGTCTTCATCATTCACTATGAAGCAGTAAGTACAATGACACTTGTTTTTCATATAAAAAGATGATTTAACAGAAAATGGATCTATATTGCAAATCATAATGTAATCACTTCATTAGCATAATAATGTAACCTTTACGAACCTAAGTAATTCTTTTTAGTGAAGCAATTATTCCAAGTATTTTTATATGGATAAAGAATGGTGTTATGTTATTGGATGAGAAATGTCTGATCATGGACAAATTGCAAGTCATAATATTTTTGCAGCATTTTGACTGTGAAATCATTGTTAGGTTAATCACAAGAGCCGTCCTTCCAGCCATCTCTCCACCTCTCGTGCACCTTGCTGCAGTCAAACAGAGGCTTGCCCAGTTTTCGGTTTACTATGTTGTGTCGCTCACACAACCATTGCGCGAGCTCGTCTCTTGTTTTTGTCTTTGGTGGGTTTTCTTTTATGCTGAAAAATAAGTATTGTACAATTGGTCCAGGGGGACAATATGAGCTTAAGTTTTTATGTAGAATGTAAACTATTGCTTGTTGAATTGCTGAAAAAACCCTTTCATAACTTACTCTTTTTGAAAGTCTTGTGCACAATGTTCACATGGGTAGAACTGAGCGAAGATGTTGAAAAATCTTGACATATTGCTAGACTCTTCCCGTGTGGGTTTGTCCGGGAAGTATGCCGCCATCGAGTGTAGAAACCCCCATGTTGACGTGCCTAGTTCGTTTTTATCTAATGGACAATCATTCCTAGGTTCCGACTTTGGAGGTGGCTGAAATGCAAAGTAAATACAAATTATACAGCAAATTACTATAAGTTTTGTGAAACATGCTTGAAATAGTTTTAATGATAAGTTTGTATTATACATTCATGCTTATGAAATCTCTAGAAAGCATTCTAACCTTACCTTGCTTGATTTCTCTGATGATTTTGGACTGGCTTTACTCCGAGTCTTGGCCCAGGATTTGAAGTCGGAACACGCCCGGCAAGGCTTGTCCTCGTCCTCCATGCCGTGGCTCGGCATTATCACTGATTCCTAGCGTGTTCTTATCACAGATATACTCTCGAAATTAGTTCCTACTCTTGTGCAATCGGATAATATTTGTAAACATTCCAGTTCTTCCAAATCATTGGACTTCAGTTCAAACTAATTGGGGTGCCTTTCCTTCTATCGACAATGCATATAAAATGACGAAAGTGTGATGTAAAGCTTATTTGATTTAATTTGCCGGTTTAAAAATTAAATTTTTAGGATTTTTCTCGATTTCTCGGCGCTTAGCAGTCATTAGTGTCACTGTCATTTCGATATTTTTGGCACGTGACATTTCAGTGTTGCCTGAATAGAAATTGCTGCAGCCTGCAGCACCTACGAATCCTACGATACGAGATTGTTGGTCAAAACAGGGAAGAGGCTCTTACGCTCAGGGCCCCTATTCGGAGATATGACATTTTATCTCGGTCACTGTCTCTCTAATTTAGAATTTAATGGGAGTGAGAGTGACCGAGATAAAATGACATATCTCCGAATAGGGTCCCTGAACCCCTATTCGGAGAAATGACATTTTTAACTGATCAAACAAACTTACCTGTAAGTGATGTTCGATCATAATTATATGAAGACCTCATCCTTCCATGATTAACTATGTAGTATCGCTCCTGAGTACACGCCATTTCCACGAATTTTTAAAGAAATTAATCACAAATTAAAATATTTTTATTTGTTTAGACCCTTGGTCCCCCGCCCTGGCAACCCCAGCCCTGACATTTTCATTGTTTCAAAGCCCCTATATTAGTTATTAAAAATTTCTATGAATCACTGCAGGGGTCAAATTTTACTGTATTTACTAGCTAGCTACCAGCTTGTTTTAGTAAAATTTGGGTATAATTATATGGGTGGGTCTGATCATGGAAGGATGAGGTCTTCATATAATTATGATCGAACATCACTTACAGGTAAGTTTGTTTGATCAGTTAATTATATTTCAGACCTCATCCTTCCATGATTAACTATGTAGGATGTTCAAAGAATAAGATCAAGTGGATTTATAGAAATTTATTAACGCATGCTTGATTAGAGTACAAACTACCCTAGTAAGTAATTAATTATGCATATCTATATTATTATTATATTTAAATCAATCAGTAGGTTATAAAATCACTTTGATCTAAATTGCAAACATCTTGTCATATCTATGAAAAATATAATGATAAACTGTGATGATTCTTCGTATTTTACGAATTTAAGTTATCTAAGCTATTATTTTTTCTAGTAGGTCACTTATGAGTTAGAGAGGTACCTACTATATTATTATACATTATCTATATTTAGTCCTGCGACAACAGTTGCAAAATCAGACTTTATAATTGGGCGGTTATAAAAACGTGCGAAAGTTAAGGATTTTTTTGTCCAGCCCGCTGTTCTTCTGATATGACCAATAGCCCTGCTTCCAACGTTTTCAAAAATATTTGAACGTACAATATCCGACCGTCTTTATAGCTTCCTCGAAAAATATAAACTCTTTAGCGAAAATCAATTTGGATTTCGAAAAAAATCTTCTACTACCTTAGCAGTTTATAAGTACATCCAAAACATATTATATAATATGCGAGATAAACACTACTCCGTTGGACTATTGCTTGATATGACAAAAGCTTACGACCGAGTCTCTCACAATGTTTTAATTACAAAACTATTTGAAATCGGAATAAGAGGTAAGCCACTTAACTGGATTAAATCATATTTACTCGACAGAAAGCAACTAGTTCAGATAGAATATCATAGACAGGACGCCGGATTAATAAAAACAGCAACATCAAGAACATTAATAGTTAATTCCTCCATACCTCAGGGAAGCGTAGTGGGCTGCATTTTGTTTCTAATTTACATTAATGAATTATCAAAACTATCAAACTCCCCTTGTATATTATTCGCCGACGATGTTTCATTCCTATTTAAATGCACAACAGACCCAAACACACTAAATCAAATCAAAGACACCTTTTTTGACGTAAAAAGCTGGCTAACAGCACACAATCTTGAAGTTAACACGAAAAAAACAAAACTAATCCAATTTCAACCGTATCAAAAAAAAGCTGTTGATCTAAATATAATTAAACAGAATCTTAATCTAGAAGAAGTCCACGAATACTCTCTTCTAGGTCTTAAAATTGACTCACACTTAAACTGGAAGGCCCACATAAAAAAAACCAAATCCAAGCTGTCACAATTCGTGTATGCGTTGGCAACTTTAAAATCAAACAGCGATGAAGCGACAGCTATCACAGCCTATTATGCCTATGCGCACTCTTGGCTGAGATACGGACAGACGTTGACATTTTGTTCAAAATGCAGAAAAAATGTATTCGCATTATAGTGAATATTCGGCAGAGGTGCAGCTGCAAGCCTCATTTCACCTTTTTAAAAATCCTCACCCTCCCTTGTATCTACATTTTTGAAGCAGCAATATTTACCAGAAAACACATACATTTATACATCAAAAGCAATAACCCGCGAAGAAATGACAAATTATTACTCCCAGAACCTAAACTAGAGATATTCAAAAGAGGACCGGAATACATGTCAATAAAAATTTACAATAAAATCCCTAACTTAATAAAAAAAGAAACCTCGGACAAAGTGTTTAAAAACAAACTACGCCACCTTCTGATAAAAAAATGTTACTATAACATTGAAGAGTTCTTCGATGATAAACTTTAAATTGTATATTTATTATATACAATTGTATATGTATTATGTGTTATATGTATTAATTAATTTATTGTATATTTCTTACTTGACTTATTTAGTTTAGAATAATTATAATAGTAAGTAGGTAAGTATTTAAAAAGCATAATTAGTCTATTTATAATTAACACTGTCTGGCAATTCTTTGCCTTTGTTTTGCAATGCCCTACTGTGCCAGGGTACCCATATATTTTTATAATTAGTCTTAAGTCTAAGTCACTAATTATTGTATGTGTGGTTAAGCTTAAATAAATAAATAAATAAATAGATATTATCTATATCCAGGCCTTTACTAAAAGCAGCTGATGTAGAAGCGTGTCTAGTGCTATATGCACTAAACAATTTTGTGTCAATTCCGCTCGACTTTAAGGAGTCTTTGATCCAACGGCTCAATGTAGAGACTGAGGCTCTTTTAAAAGGTGGCCTAGTGGTAATAAACAAATATTCAATTCCATCCCGAATTGATTCAGTTTTCTTAATATACTGACATAAAGTACTTGCCGGACATATATTGGAATGTTCCTTGAAAAACGGGATTTCTAAAAGTGGTTGGTATCTACCAGGAGCCGATGTCTTTATGTTTTCAGGAATTTTTATTTTAATCATGTCTCTTTCCTTATTTATTATAATATTTTTAATATTTATTAACGATAGTGTCTGTATTCTGTGTGCAGTGATTAGAGCCAACAGAGTAATTGTTTTCCTGCTAAGGTCAGCTAAAGGAGCATTGGTTTCTATGACTGAGAGATAATTAAATACTATAGAAACATCCCAAGTTTCTTGATATTTCGGCTTAGGGGGTCTAAGTTTAGATATACCTTTAAAAAAGCGCTTGACGTTTTCATTATTACTAATCTTGTGGCCTATTATAAGGGTAACCGCAGATCTTAAAGAGTTAAGAGTTCCATACGATGCTCCTTTCTTATAATTTTCTGTTAGAAACCCTAGGAAATGATCTACTGATGCACTAAAGTAATTCTTGTTATGCTTTTTGCAGAAAGTTATCCAAGCTAAAATTCCTGATTTATATTGTTTAAGAGTGTTATCTGAAACAGACGCTAACATTATTTCTGCAGTTTCATTTGATAGTCGCTGTTTGACAAACGCTTTCCTGATAATATCCCTGCAACTAGGCGTAGGCTTCTGTGCAGCGGGTGAGGCACTCCTGAACCTGACAATAATAGATATTTATTTGGAGGTAAATGAATCATCTTAGATATTAACAAGTTTGTAATTAATGGAAACCAAGGTTGACTTTCCCAATATGGTACAACCATTATGCCTATAGCTTGATCTGTAATGATCCTTCTTAGACATTTCAGTATCATGGAAAAAGGAGGAAATGCATAGAAGTAAAATACCGACCAGTTAATAGTAAATGCGTCAATTGACCATGCTCCAGGATCTGTATGCCATGCAACATATCTTTGACATTTGAAGTTCAGTCGCGACGCAAATAGGTCTATTTCTGGTTCATCCAGATTTTTTACAATAATTTGATACGCAGATTGAGATAGCTCCCATTCTGATTCAGTTCTATGCTACCTAGATTCGAAATCTGCCTCGCAGTTATCTGCAGAGCTGATATAGGAAGCGTATATCCAGAGACCTCTCATTTCACACCACTGCCAAATATTCTTGGTAATAGAATGTAGATGGGTGAATTGTACTCCACCCATTCGATTAATGTTTGATATTGCCGTTGTGTTATCTATTCTCAACAAAATCTCAGCATTGCGTAAGTCTTTTGCGAAACATTTTAAACCAAAAAATGCAGCTATTAATTCTTTGGTGTTAATATGTTTATCTTGTTCCTCTTTTTTCCATATCCCATTGGCCCTATCCCCTTTGTTGCAAGCTCCCCAACCCATGTTAGAAGCATCCGTAAAAATTTCGAGTGTAAGAACGTTTTTCCTTATTGGGTTACCAGAATTATCTATGTTGTCTCTCCACCACTTAAGATCTTCTTGACAATCTAATGGAGTTTTTATAAGAGCTTCATAATTATCTTTATGCTGACATAATGATAAGAATTTATGTCGCTATAGCTGTTTAGTATAGAGCAGGCCGTAAGTCACCGCGGGACAGACTGACACTAAAATACCCAAGTCTTTTGCTAGAAATCTGATACTGTATGGCTTGGGTTTTAATAATTGGTCTACATATTGTTTTACTATTTCTTTCTTTGGTTGTGGCAGGTCTAGACTCATCTTATTTGAATTCAGGATAAAACCTAAAAAAGTACATTCTTGAGTTGGTGTTAGAACGCATTTTTCTGTATTTAAAACGAATCCCAGTTGTTTTTCAAGCAATTTACATGTTATTTTAATATTATTCAAGCAGTCGTAATACGAATTTCCAAAAAGCAAAAAATCATCTAAGTAAACCACTGACATTAGGCCCTTTTTTCTGAGATGTGCTACAACCGGTTTCATTAACTTGGTGAATACATAAGGGGCAGTCGATAGGCCAAATGGTAAAACATTAAATTGGTAAATTTTTTCTTCAAATCGGAACCTTAAAAAATTCTTGTGATCTGTATGAATTGAAAGCATAAAATATGCGTCCCTAAGGTCTATTCTACCCATATAACACGATTCAGACACTAGTTTGCAGGCTGTGCGAATATCCTCTAACTTAAAATGATGTGTTTTAACAAACTTATTTAAGCTTTTTAAGTTCAAGATAAGTCTGTGATTGCCATTAGGTTTTTTAATTGTGAATATACTAGATGTGAATTGTTTCTCACACTCATCACATTCCTCAATAGCACCGATGGTTAATAAACGACCAATCTCTTTGTTGGCAATCACCAGATCAGTATGTGACATCGAGGGAGTTCTTGGCTCATGATTCTGAAAAGGTGTATCATCAAACGGTATTTTGTACCCCTTTATCCAAGAAAGAATAATTGCATCATTGTTTGTAATGTTTTTCCAATTATTAGAGAAATACCTTAATCTTCCCACTTGCGGGTGGCCTGTCGAGCATTGTTCTGTACTTGTGGATGTCGCCGAGGCTTGTGTGCCTCCGGTCGTCGGGAACGAGATTGTGCTGTCGCTTGACGAGGTGCCCGCCCGCTGGTGCGACTCTGTTGTGCTGGCCGGAATTCGTTGAAGTTTGACTGGGAATGATTCCGAGGCGGGCCCTGGTAGTTTAAAATCTTTGTTTGGGATTTTTTAATTTTTAAATCTTGGCTTGCTTTTACAACTGCTTTGGCAGTCTTTATATCCTCCGATAAGTTGTCCCCAAATAAGAATGCCTGAGGCTCTTTCTGTTGTAAAGATGCTTTCATTTCTTTATTAACGCTTGCTAGGATCATGTTCCTCCTGTGTCTTGTTTCGGAGTTGTGAAAATCACAGAGAAGCCTTATGGCGTCGCTTATTTTTTGTACTACTGCTGCGTCGGCGGTTTTAATAATCTCATCCAGCACTTCGCTTAATGCTGTTATGGCTGCAGCGACTTGTTTTTGCTTGTAGTAGATAGAGCCATCTCTTTTTCTAGCGCTCTCTGCTAACGCTAAGGCGGCTTCGGGATTTATTTTTGGGGTAATTAAGTTTTGAACATTTTCTACTGGAGGATATTTTTTAATTATTTTTTGTCGCTCATCTCTATCTAAGCCGCGGGCTAAGATATGCTCCCATCTTTCAGCGAGTTTCTGATGGATCTTTTTTCCTTTTGCTGGCTGATTATCTTCATGTTTTCCCAGCAGGTTAAGAATATCCTCACCCAAGTCTTCATCGCTGGCTACGATTTCTGTCTTCTTAACCTCTTCCAATGGTAGTTCTATAGACAATAAATAAGATGGTAATTATTTTTTAATTCATAACGATATACCAAGGATCTTGTATCACACTGGATAGAGTGATTCGTTTGGCAGCGTGTCCACTTTCTGTTCGCGCGTTTAGTGAGTAGGGAAGTGAAAACTAGTGCAGAATCTATCGATAAAAATGTACACAGTGTACAAAACTAAGAATTTGTAAATTAAGAACACAATGTTTGCAAAAATATGTACTTTATTGAACATCGAAACTCGTAATTGCCATGTAAATAGTACGAATATATATAGTATATAAAGTAACTATGAAAGTTAATAAGTATCTACACCGTCTCCTAGTTTCTTTTATTCTTCCTAGTTTTTTAATTGACAGCCCAGTCATAAAACTAGATTTTTCAAAATGTTTTCAACAAAGTCGAGAGTATTTAGGTGGCTCCCAGTTTTCGCGCCTCACAGCCTTTATCCACTGATTTCTGATTTCCGGACATTTTGGAAACCTATAACAAAATGTTTTATTTTAATTAATTGTTTAACCATGACACAACATTAGTACAAATTATCATATATTTCAAGCCGCGAAAGCTTCCAAAAGATTAAAATTAATTATCGATAGAATACGTGTCAAGCCGATTAAACGCGGAAAGGAATTAACAGTTCATGTTTCACTTAATGTAGTATATGTAGGATATTACAAGAATATTATTAGATAAATATCGACAAAGTTTGAAACGTGCAGTGGTACTTCACTAGCAGGAACACGTAAAACAATGCATTAATTTATCTTAAATTAATGCTTAAATTCATTACTAATTAACACTGCGTGATAGTTGTATGACTTCAAACATGTATATTCTTTAAGTGAAACGAATATTTAGCTTTGATTCTGGTTATTTTAGGTAAAAAACGCTAAAAAGACTTACGCATGAAATGATAATTCTGGATCTTTTACTCCCCCTTTCGTTGTTCTCGATGCACAATACACAGCACAACACGCCATAATGCCACTATGTATAACAATATTAAGTATTCACAGCGATATTTTGATCCAATATGCTTTTTTTGTAAGACGGGTCGCAATGTTGTGACCGACTAGTCGGTCAAAGTGGACACAGAGTGCGAGGTTGCCAATCTTACAATAACTCTCTCGCTTACTCTATGCGACGACCCGTGAAATAAAAAGAGAAACATGACAATGTGAACGTCGGAGCGGCAACGTCTCATGGGTCTGTCCAGTATGATGCTTCGTCTAAGCGATATACCATGGTAAGGGATGTTACCCTCTTCTATTTTGACTAAGTCTATGGAAATTTATACTTCTGGCAAGAAAAAAATTTTTTTTTTTATTTTTTTTAATTAATATGAAAGATTGGGCTTCAATCCACCTAAGCCACATAGGTACCAATGTACTGGATCGATCATGAGTCGAAATTATTCGAAATTAATCGTTCGACTTTTCGGATAGGTATCCTGTTACATGGCTGACCCCTCGTGACAGCTCTTAGTTCAGGAAGTTAGAAACCCATAGCTGACCCCACGTGACAGCTCACGGGTTACATGATACAATCCATTCGTACAACAATTGGGCTGGTTGTTGAAAAAAAAGGCGATCTACCTTCAAACGATTCATTTAAGTACTCCGTAGGCCAACACTTTGACGAGCCTGTTGACATTGTTGGTGATAGTGGTGGTGGTGGTGGCGTTGAGGATGAGCTGCATTGCTCGATCCGTTCTGTTTTATGTTTTTTAGCTCGAAATTCCATGAATTCTTCGAATAACAACAAGTCTTCCTTCTTCACCTTCCTTTTCCTGTCGTCCATTGTTGATTTATATCCTTTTTGTTACTAAAACACGATTTTCTGATGATAATTACATGTGAAAATGGCGCGCACGAAGAAACGAATGAAAATGTCAGGGCTGGGGTTGCCAGGGCGGGGGACCAAGGGTCTAAACAAATAAAAATATTTTAATTTGTGATTAATTTCTTTAAAAATTCGTGGAAATGGCGTGTACTCAGGAGCGATACTACATAGTTAATCATGGAAGGATGAGGTCTGAAATATAATATCTCGGTCACTCTCACTCCCATTAAATTCTAAATTAGAGAGACAGTGACCGAGATAATCTCGAGCGCACAGGAATAGGGTCCCTGCCTTCTTGTAAAATCAAAGCGCTCTTCAGTGCTAGGAATGCTAGCCATTACAAAGTGAGATAATAGAGATCCTTCAAGAGGGTACTAATATAAGCCTGCCCCACACAGACGCGTTATGCGTTGGCGGCCGCGGCCTTCTAGTAATTAGTCGTTTCCCATTTACCCACATCGACGATGCCCCCGATGATTACTGCCGTGGGAGCCGTGTTCGTAGGGTATAGTATATGAGCATCCTATCAAAACTAATAAAAATTAACTAAATATAAAATTAACGCCTTAAGACGAAAGGGAGGCCTATGTTTAGCTGTGGACGTTTTGGCTGATGATGATGAAATATAAAATTATTTTAATACCATGTTCTTGAGCTCAGGGGTTTTATTACGAGTACCATAATAAAAAAAGAAAGGAAAGGAAATAAAAATAAAAGAAGCTGTACAGAAAAAAATCGTCATAAAACTAGCAAATAACTTATTAAATGAAACCAATATGTATAAACATTAATTTCTTTATTTTTCAATTGGACCTTAAAATAAAACTCTTTAGAAATCTTGCTTACGAGGCTACACAAATCCTATCAAATTGTGACTAGGAAATAAATATATTTAATAAATTGTTTTTTTTTTTAATAGTTTTCATCTGAAGATATTTTCAACTTGAAGTATTTTCACATGCAGCCACAATTTCTGTAACAAACAAAATTATTCAAAAAAGGGTACGCGAAGTACGATCAGCTGACTCTTTGGGTGACTATGAATAACTGTATAATAATAATAACTTTTTTAATATTTCATGCACCTCATCAGTTTTGTAGATTAGAGATCTTATGTTGAGATATGTTTTTGATTCTATCGACTAGCATAGGTATATCTAAGATGGAAAACAAGATTATGACTTGTAGATAAATATTTACCAATAAATAACATTGACTTTGACTTTGAGATTCCATAACATTTTCTCGATAAAAAATATTATTGAAAAACCTTCGATTTACACACATTTTTCGAACTGAACATTCAAGTGATAGTCTAATTGTGAGGCAATAATAATATCTAGGGTAGCATCGAACAGAATTTTTATCGATTTCCTGGTATAGTTGTAATTAGCAATTATCTGACTAGTGCGCACTAGTCATTATTTTTTTTATTACTGGATGGGAAACATAGTCCGAGTCGGAGAGGGAGAGTGAGAGTGAGAGGGAGAGGTAGCCGGCGCCTCACCGTGCAGTATCCCCCGCAGCGCGGCGGCGGCGGGCGAGGGCGGCAGGGAGAGGTCGAGCCCCTCGTCGCAGGCGCGCGCCAGCGCGGGGTCGAGCGGCAGCGCGCCCAGGAAGGGCACGTGCAGGTCGCGGCACATCTGGCGCGCGCCGCCCGTCCGCGCCGGGAATATCTCGCTGCGGCTCTGCGGGCGCGGACACGACTACTGCCACTCACATTCCGACATTCCTACTGATTCTTGGAAGCTTTAAGGGTGTACCTCAGTTCTCGCTGTCTCGGTCGCACTATACAACATTCTTTTAATATAAAAATGACAGAGAAGAAATAAATAAAAAATGTCTTGTCGTTGACTTTAGATTACCCTTGCCAATGTTTAATAACAATTTTCATGTTATTATCTTTTTCTTTTACTTAAAAAATTGTAACATTAAAATTATTATACAAGAATGGCAATTTGGCAATGTTATTCTAAAGTCATTGATAAGGCATATTATTTTAATTTCTTCTCTGTTATATTTATTTTAGAAAATGTTGATAAAGTGCGAACGAGACAGCGAGAACCGGGGCACACGCCCCCTCAGAGTTAACGCCTATTCAGACAAAAGTGAAATGCGCTCCCGCTGTGGGAAGCGAAAACCGAACGGGGTCGCGGCACTGATTTCTATTTGAAAGGGCCTCTAGAGGAGCGCCGGACTTTTGGACTAACGGGACTTTTTTTGAGCAGATTGTTGTTTTTTACCTCGTTAATTAATTTCAAGAGTCAAAGTTTCGAGCTACGAGCATTACGTGGGTCCCGAAAAATTCCTGAATATTTTAAGTACCGGGTCTAACGTAATAGTAGAAGTTCATCGCAATGAGCGGGCTCCGGCAGCCCCCGCGTGGTACCTTGCAGTTGGGGCAGACGAAGAGCGCCATGTTCTCGAGCACGCCGAGCACGCGCACGCCGACCTTGGCGCAGAACTGCAGCTCCTTGCGCACGTCGAGCAGCGCCACCTCCTGCGGCGTGGCCACCACCACGGCGCCGCGCAGCGCCGCGCCCGCCAGGTACTGCACGCAGGACAGGTGCTCGTCCGACGTGCCTGCCGCCGCCGTTGGGTTACGTATATATAAATAAACATTGGCGAACGTCATCTAGCCCCAAACTAAGCAAGCTTGTACTATGGGAACCGGATAACTGATAGAATACATAAATACTTAGTTTTTACTTTTTTTTTGTAAATATCTACAAAGAATAAAATAGTAACACCCACACAAAGAACAAACATCCGTGTTCATCATACAAATGTTTGTCCTGGGTGGGAATCGAACCCGCAACCTATAGATCGGAAGGCGGAATCCATGTCACCCAAGCATGTCCGACCACTGGCCGCTGCCGCAGGCCACCCACGAGGCTAGTCAAGCCGTGCTGTACCGACATTATGTGAGCTGCCTCGCTCGCACCTGCCGGCCGCGGGCCGCGGGCCGACGTCAGGAAATAAAGGAAAATATACTTTTCTCTTTCTCGTTAGACGGCGGTCGGCGCCGACCGAGTTGTTACGCATCTATTTACGAGCTTTCATTTAATATATTATGCTTATATAAATGTTTTTGTGTATGTAAGTATGTTCGAGTCACATCTTGCAACGAATATTAGCGCGGACCCCTTTCTAAAATTTTGTGTGCCTGTCAAGTTTCGATGATAATACAATATTATGATAGCGAGCTGATCCGATGATGTAGAAAAGGAAGGTGGAAAACTGAGCTCCTCGGTAACTAACAGTAGATTGATGGGTTTTGGACTCGTTTTGATCAGCTCACAGTACCAATAACGGATTTTATAAAAGCTCGCCTGGAGAAAATAAAGAAATTATTTATTTTTTACGGGCATCAATGGAAAGTTCTACACGTTAAATTAATTACCACAAATTTACAATCATTTTTCTGTTCTACCATATTCTTCCAAACTAAGCTCTAAAATTGTTGGCATACTTTTCTCACATATTGAACTGTAAAGAGATGCAGATAACTTTACTATATACACAGACTATACAGATTGGTTTCGTTTAGTGCATGGCAGAACAGAATAGACACCACTACCGCGTTACCTGGCGGTGTGTCGATAAGCAAATAATCGAGATCTCCCCAGTCCACTTCGCTTAGAAACTGCTTTATCATGCCTGAAATCAGAAACGTCACCAATTATACATTTTAATAAAATAACTCAATAGTAAACCCTTCCTTAGTTCCTTAGTTCGTTTTCCTTAGAAGTTTTGTCTCAATTCATTAAACTAATGAAAATAATGCCTAACTTAAATTCAAACGTAAGTTTATTTTATAAAATTGACTTGCCGGTAATATTTAATGTTATCTAATAAATGTATAATTAGACAACAGATTTAAAAAAGCATTGTCATGAACTTTATATTTTGTAGGTGAGATCGAGTCGTACCATTTTTCTTGGGTCCCCTCCAAATGACGGCGTCGTCCGGACTGCTCAGTAGAAAGCCGATCGACATCAGGGAAAGGTTGTCCGTTATGTACTAAAATCAAAACTCACTTTTATTACATTACTTACAATAACAACAATTTCAAGTCTCAAAATTGTTTTAAGTGCACTATTTTCGTAGAACATCTTTTGCGCTCGGTACGATATCACAGAACATATACATACTACGATTTATTGGAAAAAAAAAACCGAGCTGTCACAGTCAATCCAACGGAGAAAACCTTGGACGAAACATCATTAAATCCATGGAGAAAACTTTAAAAAATTGGTAGGTACGCGAGTTTTTTTTTTCCTACAAATTTGAGGTATGTCCTATCGAAATATACAAATGTTGTCGTAGATTTGCTCTATTAGAGGAGAGGTAGATGCCGTTGCGATTACTTGTTAGTACTAATGACCTGTACAGGTGGTCTTTGAAGATGTGGCAATATTGAAAGGTATAAATGTACTCATCATTAAAACAACTTTTACTACGAGACAAACCCTGAAATCGCGAAAAAACATGTCATTGTCATTTTTCTATAGTTCAGCTGTTTTTTTTTTTTTTCGATTGACATATATAACTATCAATATTACCACACCTTTCAGTAACGCCTTGTATAAAAGTGCAAGTACTAAATAAGGTAGTAGTACTCACGACGGGCGACCAGCCGGAGCCCGAGTTGTGCACCTGCTCCCCGCGCACGCCGAGCACGCGCGGCTGGCTCGGCCCGCAGATGTCGGCATCCAGAATGCCCACCTGGACCACATTTTAAACAATAGTTGTAATGCTCACTTTATACTCAATACTGGAACAAAATGTCATATATGTCATAACATATCGTCGTTGATTTTATATGGATATAACTAAGATCTAAGGCTACTCCACGGCCTAGTTTGAGTTGGCTCATACTGCAAACGCGCTGGTGCCAGCCCTATCTCAATGCAAGCGCGAAGCGTTTAGCCTTGAGCTCCAAAGCTAGGGCCGCTTTTACATCTAACCTAACGAATGTGAAAGCCCCGGTAGCACCCATTCATACGTCAATGTGTATCAAGAAACAATAGTAGTAATAAAGTAGTCGCCCTGAAAAGAGCGGGTTGCTGCAGAAGCTGAACTCAACGAGCACCGACGAAACACCGGGGCACCAAGGCTGCTCACTCGGCGACCTTCATGTGCGGAGCGTCATGGGCGTGGCTCTTCATTTGGGGTGTAGTTATGCATCGTTCGTGTCGTTAACTTTATTGCGTAGCGAAAATACTCTTCATATCATCTTGGAATGACCCATTTTTACGAATCAAAATCGAATTATTATTTTTTCTGTGCTATAGCAAACATTCATATATACTTACATAGTTAACTATTCAGCAAACATGGGACAGTGAAAAATATGCTACGATGTATAGTTGCGATGGTTAGGTCCAGTCTATGGCGAATGACATCGATATGAATAACGCTATAAGCTAATAAAGGACCCGGCTCCACGAAAAGTGGCAGATCATACCGCTTCCTCGACAAATGACCTCATAAAACCTGACCCACATACCTAGTAAGCAAATCCACGGGCGCCCAAATATTCAACTGCACCGTACCACGTAGCTCCTGGCACGGTGGAAACCAGACCTACCTTGCGAATTCTTTGGCCCGGAGCCGCCGGGATCAATAGACGCGTCATTCCAGTCGCTCTCAACCTAAACCGAGTCGTAGTATTTTGGTTCTCGTTTGTGTGTTGTGGATTTAGTGTTAACAAAGCCAGTTTACCGCCAACATGGAGTTCGGAAACTCCTACGAGAGGAGGTCCAGATACAACAGGGTGATATTTCTTGAGTTACCCTATACATATAACTAGCTGTTACCCGGGACTTTGTTCGCGTGGACCCACAAAAAAAAAGTAGCCTATGCGTCTCCTACCCTTAGACATATCTATGCAAAAATTCAGCTCGATTCGTTTTAGCCTTTTAGCCGTGATAACGCGACAAACACCCAGACAGAGAGACAGATATAATATTTGTTCGAATTTATAATATTAGTTAAGATTATTGCGCGACTTTTTCTAATGAATGTGGGTGTAGTAGTAGTGGTAAGGATTCATCAATGGAGCCTGTTGAACTCATACTTTTCTGAAGTTTTCTGTGTAAAGCAGTGTAGAATAACTATATGAGTAATGACAAATACTTGTCCAAAACTCTAGTAAATGGGATACGATTTTGAACTTACGGTAAACCGGGAAGAGTTGTCTTTTCAATTGCGAGGTGGCGTTAGACTCTTCTTTATTCTGGAGTATTCAAAACACCCTTAGCGGGACATCAGTGCAGGTCTTATCGCCCCAGTTAGAATTCTGGAGTATTGCTACATTTAACAGACGGTTTTTTTTGTTTTTCTCTCAATGATAATTTTTATTTATAACTGTATAGATTGGATAGGATAATGGTGGATCAATAAAACTTACCTACTTATAATTATAAGCTTGTAAAAGAATGTATAGGATTGCCGTTATGGCATGGGATAGGCAGTAAAGGCTTTAACAACATATTATACTGCTTGACTACCAATCTATGCTTAGATGATTCAACAAGAGTTTGCCTATCAACCAGCTAGATATTTTTATATTTATTTTAGAGGCCTATGTTCAGCAGTGGATGTCTTATGGCTGATGATGATATTGATACAGTGTTACAAGAAACTTAGCCCAAAGGGGCTCATTGTACCCATAATTTAAAAAAAACATATTGGAGAAAGTGATGTAATAAGTTTATAACAAGCTTCTTTTAACTTAGTACCACCCCTTTATAATAGTGTAAATATGTCACCCCTCTCTGGACACTTCAGAAAAAAATGCAATAATATAAAATAATCACAAAACACAAGGATGAGATTGAGTACTTCACTATAATTTTATAATAATGTTTGCACATTAAAAATAGAACAAACAAATAAGTCATACCTATCCTTCTGTGTCCCAGATAAACAAAATGTTGTGATTGTACGGAATCTGCCCGCTGAGCGCTGATTGACGCGACCCCACAAGTGCAGGTTCTGATTATAGGTGCATTCAAGCTGTTATTGTATCTACTTGTTTTACTCTTTTGACATTGTGTGTCCTTACTTTAATAGGTACACAGAGACTAGCTTTTGCTCGCGGCTTCACCCGCTCTTTGAACAAAACATAGCCTGTACTGGAGGATAGCCTCCCGCTAGGTGGACCAACGACATTGTGAAAGTCGCGGGCAACCGGTGGCAAGTGGCCAGTTGTCGGTTGATGTGGCGCTCTATAGAGGTGGCCTATGTTCAGCAGTGGACTCTTATGGCTGATGATGATGATGACGGGAAGGCAGTATAGTTTTCTACCAGTAAAACAATTTTCAGAATTAGTTCAGTAATTCCAAAGACAGAAAAACCGAATTACAAATTCTATCCCTTCATAATAATAATATCAGTTTAGACAAGTGCCAGTCATGACTTATAATTTTTTGATGTTAATATTTTTTTAGGCAAATATGGTAATTTTATTGACAGTCACTCAAATTACATCTAGAAAGTAGCATTAATGATATAATATATGATTGTAGAACTGTACAAACTACAATAAGCGAAGCAAAATAACTGTGGAGGGAACAAATTTATGTTTTATTACATTAAAAGGATATACAAATAAAGCCCGGAATGCAACACGTAGCCTGTGACACCTCGAATATAAAACCTACTCTAACGAAACCTCACAAACCAAAATCAGTTGAGCCATTTAGTCAGTAGGAAGTCGCACAGGTAAATTCTTACATACAACTGATCTCTATCTGCACTCAGGTAAAAATTTGTGCTATTTCAATTGCTGTACAAAGTTTAAGTAAACTCTGTCCTGATAGTCAGTGAAGACAATCACACAGTTAATTTCCAATAGAAAGGAATGTCACTTGAAAACATACTTACATTAATATCTGGACTGGATGCGGCTAATGCATGTCCAAGCATCGAAGTGACAGTGCTTTTACCAACTCCTCCTTTGCCGGACAGTATCAGGATCTTGTGCTTCACGTTGGAGAGCCGATTCTTTATTATTTCAATAGCAGGGTCGGGAGCTGATGCGGCACCTACCAATAGTACAATATTATTAAATGCCGAGTGTTGATGAGGCTGATATTATTAAATGCCGAGTGTTGATGACTAACCCCAAACCACGCTCCGCCGACACTTATACCATATCCATGCAACATTTCAGGTCAATCTGTAACTCTGTCACCGCATGAGAGAGAAACAAAAAAATCAATAAGGATTTAGCTGCCTACAGCTACATTCTCAACTATTTTATATGCAGGGAGCAAAATTATCCTCATATTCAACTAGCTGCGCCCCGAGGTATCTGCCGCAATTCTACAGGAACGGTTAAAATTTTCAGGATAAAAAGTAGCCTATGTGGTATTCCAGGGAGGGAAGGTGTGGTATAAGCTACGTCTATACCAAATTTTATCCAAATCCGTTCAGCCGTTACAGAGTTGAATGGTAACAAACACACTTACATACTTACACACAAACTTTCGTATTTATAATATTATTTATTTCAAATAGTATAAAATTATGTTTTTACAATTATCATAAAGAATGCTCTTAGTACAATAGATGCCGTAAACTTGTAAATCAACACTGTACTGTACTGTACATCTTTTTTACATTAAAACCTGAAAATTATAATCCCAAGCAGAGATTCCATAACAAATCAATTTATAACTACTTTTGTAAACAGCAAGCTAATTCTCGAGTAATAGATAATTTTGTCGTCTTCCGCTCACAACACACGAGGCCTATCTCATTGGATGGGCGAAAATTTGGCCTTGAAACTGAAACCCTTTTGCACCAAACGAGCAACCTATAAGTGCGAAAGTGACAGTGATCACTCTTGCCTTCACCCACATGTTGCATGCTAAAATTTATTTTGTTGCAACGAATCGAAAGTATTGACTTTATTGTAACATATGAAGACTGTAATAATTAATACTCAATATTTTATGGTATTATCGCAATGGGGTCACTGTGTGGC
This sequence comes from Apocheima hispidaria, assembly GCA_947579745.1. Classification (NCBI taxonomy): domain Eukaryota; kingdom Metazoa; phylum Arthropoda; class Insecta; order Lepidoptera; family Geometridae; genus Apocheima; species Apocheima hispidaria. The sequence continues at coordinate 14,852,663 of OX388157.1, forward strand.
ATGGGTATCATTATGAACAGTGTGACTGTTATTGACCTACGCCATAACTGTTATGGAGACAGTGCCAACTTTTAATGCAAAGTTATGAATGACTAGCAATAAATTGTGTTATCAATGATAAAGTATCAATGGTGATGAATAGGTAAATAACCATGAAATAAAAATGTTGGAACACAAAACTGATTTAAAGTACTGGCAGGTGACGAGAGAGAAAATTAGACAAGTGCATGGCAAATATTGTGTGGTTTGTCACACAATATTTATTTTTCGTAACGTTGGAAATGTAAACAAACGAATACTTACCAGAAGCACAGACGTTCTGGTTAGGGCACCCAGCGCAGGCTGAAGCCTTGCCGGCATCCTCGCTTTGAGTCCCAGGGCAGTCTGTAATTTTAAAACAATTTCCATAGATCCATAGGCCATGTTAAAAACATTGCAAAACGTTAAACATAAATTGACAGAAGAGCAAGCTTACGTTGCGGAGCATTTTCTGGAACGTTACTCATTTTTTATTGTTTCTAATACATAAAAGGTACTTTTACTGTTTTTACTTGGAAATATATTTAATTTAAAAGAAAAGGAATCGGACCGAACACGAGTTTCTGGGGAAAATACTCTTCGACATTGAAAAAAATAATAATATAATATTCAATCCCAAACAGTGACTAGTGACAGTCTGTTATCATGACAACGACAGTAACATGTAACACCATTTTTCTCTCCACAATTTTGGCTCAGCATAGTGTATTTAGCCAATGTCAAGTTTTATGACCAACAGTGTCATTGTTAAAAGAAAAACCAAACTCAACGCAAAAAAATGTAATCTACAGTTAGATCTTTGGACGAAAGTATGATGCTAAATCCATGGTTAGATCTCAGTTATTTTACCTCTGACATCTGTGTGTATTTTCTTGCTATATTGGCATTACCATATATGTATTTCAATGTTAGAAGAAAAACAGAAAACTTAACCGCAAAATGTAATTATATTGTTTTTTTGTTGGCGCAGAAAACCTTATTTGTTGTTTGGCTAACGATGTTTATATTTATTTATTTGATGAAAAATCGGTAATCTTGAACCATACCGATACCGAAACTTTCTGCACACGTTCTAAATAATTTGAAAGCATTTTTAATATTTTTATGCAGTTGTCATATCTGAAAACAGAATGGCGTCAATTTTGAAATACTTTTCTCATTGATTTTACTGAGGTATTTTCCAAATTTATTTTTCAAAATTTCAACAAAATGGCAAAGGAAATTTCAATGTGCACGGTAAAAACTACACTAACATTGTATTACCTAAGTTTATGCTTATTAGTCTGATAGGTGATAAAGTTTTGTAACCTTTTGGTAGCAACTGCAACAATGGAGCCCCGTCAAGGAGTCGGCGGGGGCTCCCAGCGTGCCCCCCCAGGTGGGCTACTGCTTTCATTCGCCGAAGAAGCACCCTTGGAGACCCATCATGGGATATGAAGAAATCGAAGTAACGCCAATGTAAGCTCTCTCGACAGAAATATAATATACTTACCTACATATGTCCATCTTCGCTCACCTCTTTGTATATAATATGTATATACTGTGGAGACTACTGATACATTAGTAGACACAATTTTTGAGAAAGGATTTATTCTGATTTTGTTTTGCTTTAGGCCTTCTCAACCTATAACCAATACAATGGTGGACCCATGCTACACCCCGGCCGGCATGGCAGCGGAGCCCCTGCGGTTCCCCAACCTCGTGACAGGCTTCGATCGAAGCCCTGAGCACGCAGCGCGAGCAGCCCTGTACACGCGATACACGCAATACGAGTGGAACCAGAACAGCATCAAGAACTATAACGAATCGGACGCCAAGAGGAACTTCTCGGAGCGAGTCCGGGCCGATATCATGAGGATGCTGAGGTCCGTTTCGATAACTTTAACATGCTGCGGGGCATCTCTCGGCTCTCGAGCCGAGAGATAAAACATAGACTTTATCACGTCTATGTTTTTAAATAATTACACTTATTTTTTGCAATCTCAAATTACTAGGACGTGCTGCACTGCACTAGCAAGGATTACAATTTAGGTGCCACAGGTGTCCGTGATCCGTTGGCACAAGACTTTAGTCGCTTTAGTTTAGCGCCATCTCATGGCAGACTTTCGGGATGGTCCAAAGCAAGGTTGTCAAGAGAAGGCGCTAAAGTCGTTATTTTTAAAAATATTTAAAACGTAAATTGCAATCCAATTTGAAGAAAATCATAAATCGCGTCCATATACCAATACAATGATTATAATTAATCCGTATTTTTAGTTACGAAACGAACACATTAGACATAATCGTCCCTTTATGATGATGTTACTGAACGCAGTCCAGCAGTAAAGGAACGATTATAGCTATTTTGTTCGTTTTATAAAAGGTATTAGTAAAAGGTCGCAATTTAAGATTTGGTTCATATTGGATGGTAAATTACGAAGTATAGGGTATATTTTAAAAAATAACGACTTTTGCGCCATCTCTTGACAACCTCGTTGGGACTATCCAATATCCACCTTAGGTTAAACCTTAGTATTTTTGGACTACCCTCACTTATTTTTCTTCCATGGATTGTTGGTATTTTTTCAGAGAGACTGATGAAGTCGGCACTCAGGGTCAGAGGGACTCCGGCAGAAGGATCGGGGAACGCATCACCGACACTACTTTCTGGCGGAATGAGGTAGGGAACGCATCGCGTCGTTTCTAATTTTAGACAACATCATGAACTTGAACGTCTAATATATTACTTGCCAACAAAAAAAAGGCATTTCAAACTCCTAGCATAAACGTTAATCAAATTGCGTACGTATTTTCTTCCATAGTCTTGTAGTCGTGTCCATAGTGATGTCCACTGTCATCGTTTATGTTACTAGTTAGGACAGTATTCCCTTCCCGTATCGTTTATAGGTATCGATAGAGATGGAGCGACTAGTGTCGACCTGCGAGAAGCTGAACGAGACTCGGCGGCAGCTGGAGCGAGCCATCGCCGGCATCGAGGGCCCGCTGCACATCGTGCAGGAGTGCTTGTACCATCGAGAGAAGAGACAAGGTGCCGACTGTATTAGTATAGCCTACACTACACTACACTACACCATAGTGTTGATAGATAATAGAGATGGAGCGACTAGTGTCAACCTGCGAGAAGCTGAACGAGACGATGTGCCCTACGATTAGCTGTTTTGCGTTACAAATACTCTGAGATCGGCGGCAGCGTCACTCTCACTCCGCATCGCTGACCACATGCTAGTAGGTTCTTATCTATTTTAATACATTTTCTATGAATTGGAATGATAGTGGCAGGATCGCCTCTGACGTAAAACGGGAGGCAATTAATCGGCAACGACTCGTACCGAAGTAATCTTATCATGACAGTCAACTGGCTGGAGACGCGGGAATCTTACAGGTGTAGGTGATCCCAACTGTACATAATTGATTCACCTTGCTTCGCTTGCTACTTGCCTTAACAAAGTGGTGGTCGGGTGCCACCGAGCACACAATACGGCTTACTATGATTGTTATTGTAGGTTTGGAGCAAGTGCACGACGCAGTGGAGCAGTCGCTGTTGAAGGAAGTGGCGATATTGCGCGAATGCCAAGACAAGTTTCGTATGATGCTTGAAAAGGTCAGCATCAAACATGCACTTATCTCGCACTTGCTGAAATACTGATACATTGTCATCTCGGTGACCATAGTTGATTGATTCAGGCGTAACTTGCGGAAGTTCATTTTTAAACAGTGTCTAAAATAACCAATCTGTAGTGTCTTTTCTTTCCGCTGCAACGTCGCGTCCAGTACAATAGTCGGTGACCATGTTCACTGTTTTATGCTGTGAATAACACAAATTACTCGATAGTCAGAGATAAAAACACGCAGACCTTAAACAAATCACAAAGTTAAACAAGGAATAAATGCGATGTTAAATTGAATAAATCTCCATCTTGATAGACTTCGATCTCTTCCACTATATAGTTAGTTAGTTGTGGGATGAGTGATGTGTTGTGTTATTGTGTTGCGGGTGTTCCAGGTGCGCGGCCAGTCCAAGAACTGTCGCGCGACGCAGCACGAGCTGGAGAGCGACTTGCGCAACAAGGAGTACGCGCTGGGAATCGACTCCATGTGCCATCAACTCAACAACTTCTCCAAGGTAAGTGGTGGTGATCAAGGTGATGGTGCTTTACTGCTCGGCTCTAATCTCAGACTCAGAGTAAACAGCCGACGGAGAGATGTGGCATGCCTCGTTATACAGCTATGTACCTATTTGTATTTTTTTACGCCAACCCGCTAACCCGCACTGGGCCGGCGTGGGGGATATAGCCTAATCACCTATAGAGGGTAGGCTGATATACCATGTTTAAAGGCTGATACAGATATTAGTAGTCAATTTAAGGTAACCTATCGATGTTTCGGAATTTTTGTAGTACTTAGGTTTTTTTTTTTTATGTTACTCGGTGACGAGTCTAGCAAGTCGCTCACCTGATGTTAAGCGTCACGCTTGCCAATAACAGTCCAGTGCCACCCAGAATTTTGAACTTCAATAGTTCAAATGCGCGGCAATGCACTGCGCTCGTCACCCTTAGATGTTAGATGTTAAATCTCTGTATGCCCAGTGATTACGCTGGAAACATTGCCCTTCAATCCGGAACACAGTAATGCTTGCACACTACTGCTTGGCGGTTGAATAACTGGCAAAGGTGGTGTGTCCCCAGGCGGACTCTGCAAGAGAGCCCTACAACTACAAGGCCGAATAAGGTTCCCAGAGATGTTGTTTTTAGAAGGATACATATTTTTTGATATCTGGATTTTTTAGGAGTATCATTATTTTCCGATTTTTATTTCCTTTCTTTTTTTTGTTTACGACAATATTTCACTGTCCGAACTTTCGAAATGCTACTGTATCTTTTGTCTGAAATGTCGAAAAATTGTAATTGTCGTTTTTATTAAAGCGCTGTAGTGTAAGGGCGCGTCTACTCGACGCGGCAACTTTCTTGTGGCTGCGTTCCCCGCGCGGTAGTCTGTCTGAGCCCTAATGTATGTGTTCCTATTTCGTATAGTGAAAAGCATTGTGGTTTTTAGCGTGCATTATGTGGTTACATTAAATTTGAACTGCGAAAACCAACGCGCAAGCCGAGTTAGAGAAGCGAGCGTGTCGTGAGTCGTGATTCGTGTCGTGTATCATGTGTCGTGTCGTGTGTAGGGTCTACAGTTCTATGCGGGCATCGAGCGCTACGACCCGACGGTGTGCGACGACGAGCGCTGGGCCGCCGCCTCGGCCGCCACGCTGCAGCGCTCGTGTCGTGTATCATGTGTCGTGTCGTGTGTAGGGTCTACAGTTCTATGCGGGCATCGAGCGCTACGACCCGACGGTGTGCGACGGCGAGCGCTGGGCCGCCGCCTCGGCCGCCACGCTGCAGCGCTCGTGTCGTGTATCATGTGTCGTGTCGTGTGTAGGGTCTACAGTTCTATGCGGGCATCGAGCGCTACGACCCGACGGTGTGCGACGGCGAGCGCTGGGCCGCCGCCTCGGCCGCCACGCTGCAGCGCTCGTGTCGTGTATCATGTGTCGTGTCGTGTGTAGGGTCTACAGTTCTATGCGGGCATCGAGCGCTACGACCCGACGGTGTGCGACGGCGAGCGCTGGGCCGCCGCCTCGGCCGCCACGCTGCAGCGCTCGTGTCGTGTATCATGTGTCGTGTCGTGTGTAGGGTCTACAGTTCTATGCGGGCATCGAGCGCTACGACCCGACGGTGTGCGACGGCGAGCGCTGGGCCGCCGCCTCGGCCGCCACGCTGCAGCGCTCGCAGTCGGAGCGCGCCAAGGCCGTGCAGATGCTCTCGGACACGGAGAACCTGATCAACGTGTCGGCGACGCAGATCTGGGACCAGTGGAGCAACTCCAACAGCGCCTTCACGCGCCGCATCGCGGAAACCATCGAGATCAAGAACAAACTGCAGCTGCATCTGCACAAGGTACCCGACATCCATATCTACATTGCATTTAGAATCCCCTTTCGTTGTCTCTCTCTAACTCACGTTAATATTGTTTTTTCTGTCTCACAGACATCACACGATCAATCAATTAGCTGGACTTAACTGAAAATTCCTTGAAAAAAACATCAGAATCGGACCAGCCGCTTTGGATCGTCTTTTATACACATATTAAGATTTGTGAACATTTGATGTCATTTTGTTTTTGTCCCTTCTTTGTGTCGTGTGCCCATCTTGGAATTTAGGTCGCCTCCTCGTCGCTTGCAGGTCTGTGTCATGGCCACCCGTTTTCAAGCGACCACCATGAGTCTTTTTTGCCAGGGTGCATTCTGCAATCGTGGTACCCTATTGCTAATTCTGGCTGGGAAGGTTATGGTCATCAATTTGAGTCTAATCTCGGCTCGCAAGCAACTCAACCAACAAACACTAAAAATTGTAAATATAAATTTGCTACTGTGATATCCAGATTCAACAAGAGATCTTCGACCAGGAAAAAACGCTGGAGCTGCTGAACAAGGCCATCGAGGACAAGCTGCAGCCGATGAAGGTGGCGCACACGCGGCTCCAGGCGCGCACCAACCGGCCGCACCTCGAGAAGTGCCGCGACGCGGCGCAGGACAGGTACACTACATCTAGGACAACCTGTAGCCCATTGAATAATCATTTCTTTCAGTCCAATTCAATGTTCTTGGAGCCAGTTCTATATCCTTTCCACCCCTGTTCAGTGGAATGCTCACTTTATTGCTCTGTATCCAGTTCCATGTTCTTCCATCTTCTATAAAATTATATTTGAATATGTAGGCGCGGCGTTTATTTAAGGTCTTAAGGATAAACGACTTTCATACAAAACTGTCGACGCCTTTTTAGGCGTCCTACTACGATTTTGAACTGGGCATGACTTAACATAGGTCTAATTTGGCCTTTAAGTATCGCAAAGTCGATAATTTAAAATGTTCATGGCTTGGAAATACCATTTTTCAACCCAATAATTACGACAAATTTTACGATTGTAGTGGTGTGTTCTTTACATGCGAATCATGCGATCATGGTGTGCGTGAAATATTGATGTGTGCGTGCGTCTTGCAAAAATCGTGTACACTGGTTGTGCCGCGCGCGCGTCACGCGGTTTACGCGACGTTGCCAGCTTGTCGGAGCGTGTGTGAGCGAGACTAGGTATCCTTGCCTCGCGGCTTAGTCCGCGCGCGGCCTTCGATAATTGCGACGTTGCGAGATTCGGTATCGGTGTGCAGTGCAGTGTTTGATTTGGTTACCTAATCTATCTATACCAATATTATAAAGAGGAAAGATTTGATTGTTTATTTATTTCATTGTTTGTTTGTTTGCATTGAATAGGCTCCGAAACTACTGAACCGATTTGAAAAATTCTTTCGCTGTTGGGAAGCTTCACTATCCCCGGGTGACATAGGTTATACAATATTTTCAAAAAATTAGGGATCCTTACTAAAACTCCAATAATGTAAACCAAGATGATGTATTTCGCGTGCACTGCGAAAACTATTGATGATGAAAGAATAGTCTATACCAATATAATAAAGAGGAAAAATTTGATTGTTTGTTTGTTTGCATTGAATAGGCTCCGAAACTACTGAACCGATTTGAAAAATTCTTTCACTGTTGGGAAGCTACACTGTCCCTATACTATGTTATATTATATTTTTTTTAAATTTGGGATCCTTACTAAAACTCGAATAATGTAACCCAAGATGTAAAAAAAAATACCTAAAATATCCTTTACATCGCGTGCGTTGCGACAACTATTGATGATGATAGAATAATCTATCTATACCAATATTATAAAGAGGAAAGATTTGATTCTTTGTTTGTTTGTTTATTTGCATTGAACAGGCTCCGAAACTACTGAACGGATTTGAAAAATTATTTCGCTGTTGGGTAGCTTTTCAGCTTTCTTTATATTTTTTTTTTTTTTGTTACTTGACGCAAATAGAAGGGTTTTCGTGTGTGTATTATAATTTTTATTTTTTTGTTAAATACCCGTGCGAAGCCGGGACGGGCTGCTAGTAACCTAATAATAACGTACATAATTATAATAGAATGCAGCAGACATCATCGTTGCGCTATAGACGCCATCAATATTCTGGCCAAAAAAAGAGCACGAAACGTGTTCGTGCTCGGCTGAAATATTATCATGGCAAAGGTGTTTCGTAAGTGCCTACCTACCTAATTTATAAATAAAAAATATAATTCGAGACTTCTTGCCCATTTTCATGGCGATGGGGGATTTCTACCCTTCCAACTGCGATTTTCATTTGCGGTCATAGATTTTAAGGATCATCATCATCATCATCATCAGCCTGTTCCCTATCGTACCGAGATTTCTTACCCATTTTTCATAGCAATGGGGGAATTTCTACCCGTCCAACAGCGATTTTCATTTGCGGTCATACATTTAAAATTCATCATCATCATGATCAGCACGTTTCCTAACGTATCGAGACTTCTTGCCCATTTTCATGGCGATGGGGGGATTTCTACCCGTCAAACTGCGACGTTCATTATCGGTCATAGATTTTAACCATAATCATCATCATCATTAGCCAAATTGCTACCGTATGGAGGTTTCTTACCCGTATTCATCATGCTCCTCCTTTTTTTTTAACTTTACAAGTCGACCTAAACGATCCAGCCATACCCAACTGCAGGACCGCCCCGCGGGCCCGCACGCGGCCCGTGCAGCCTCGCGAAATACTAGTTTATATGTATAAAAATGAACCCCTATTCTTATATTTTGAGGACTTTGACATAGGTAACCATTTATAAATTTTTAGAGGGGTTCCGTAGTACTACAAGGAACCCTTATAAGTTTGTCATGTCCGTCTGTCTGTCTGTCTGTCCGTCTGTCTGTTTGAATCCTTTACAGCCCGCACCGGCTTCGCACGGGTATATAACAAAAAAATAAAAATTATAATACACACACAAAACCCTTCTATTTGCGTCAAGTTACAAAAAAAAAATATATATAAAGAAAGCTAAAAAGCTTCCCAACAGCGAAAGAATTTTTCAAATCGGTTCAGTAGTTTCGGAGCCTATTCAATGCAAACAAACAAACAATCAAATCTTTCCTCTTTATAATATTTATTTTTGGTGTGACTAACTAATAACCCCATATCTAAAATTTGTTGGAATTCGGCATTTCTGAGTATGGGGCTCGGTGCGCGCTCCATCAGTGCCAGGAAAAATAATGCGAAATTACGGGAAAATAAATTCACCTCAATAATGATGATGAATGTGGTTTTTGCATTTTTATGTATGATCTCGTTGCGCGCACGCTCACTGATCCCGGGAAAAATATTGAAAAAATTCTGAAAAACTTCCTTCTTAGTGAAATAATAGATTTTTTGTAAAAGGTGCCTATATAGGTATAGGTACCTATATAGGTAGGTGGTAAGGTGGTAGATAGAGGTATATGAAAATATTGGATATTTCGTGCTGCGCGATTGAAATATGTGCATAATACTAATAATACCTACCTACCTACCAACAAACCAACCAACCAACCAACCTACCTACCTACCTACCTACCTACCTATTAGTTAGTTAGTTTTGTGTGTGGTGTTTGTTGTGTTGTTTGATAGCTTATTTTGTAAAAAAATAGCACAAAAAGAACAAAAATCTACAAAAACAGTAATTTTCAAATGAGGATTGATCCTTCGTCTCATTGACACACTACAAAACGAAGCATAATGAAATCCGTCCACTCGACCGCTCGGCCAGTCGATCTGATAGGTGGAACGCCGAAAATCGGGTACTCAATTTCGTATTTGCTTGTAACCGTTTTGAATTCGCATGTGATTCGGTCATAGATTTAAAATTCATCATCATCATCATCAGCCAAATTAATACTCTATTGAGATTTCTTTCCCGTTTTCGCAGCAATGGGGGGTTTTCTACCTGGCCGACTGCGATTTTCGATTTCGGTCATAGATTTAAAAAAAAACATCATCATCATCAGCCTTCTCCCTAACACATCGAGATTTCTTACCCATTTCCACAGCGATGGGGGGATTTCTACCGGTCAAACTGCGACGTTCATTATTATCGGTTATAGATTTAAACCATAATCATCATCATCATCAGCCAGATTACTACCGAATGGAGGTTTCTTACCCGGTTTCGTAGCAATGGGGGGTTTTCTACCCGGCCGACTGCGATGTTCGATTTCGGTCATAGATTTTCAAAATCATCATCATCATCATCAACCAAATTACTACCGTATGGAGGATTCTTTCCCGATTTCGCAGCAATGGGGGGTTTTCACCCGTCCGACTGCGATGTTCGATTTCGGTCATAGATTTAAAAAAAAACATCATCATCATCAGCCTTCTCCCTACCACATCGAGATTTCTTAGCCATTTCCACAGCGATGGGGGGATTTCTACCGGTCAAACTGCGACGTTCATTATCGGTCATATATTTTCAAAATCATCATCATCATCATCAGCCAGATTACTACCGAATTGAGGTTTCTTACCCGGTTTCGTAGCAATGGGGGGTTTTCTACCCGGCCGACTGCGATGTTCGATTTCGGTCATTGGTTTTCAAAATCATCATCATCATCATCAACCAAATTACTACCGTATGGAGGATTCTTTCCCGTTTTCGCAGCAATGGGGGGTTTTCACCCGTCCGACTGCGATGTTCGATTTCGGTCATAGATTTAAAAAAAAACATCATCATCATCAGCCTTCTCCCTACCACATCGAGATTTCTTAGCCATTTCCACAGCGATGGGGGGATTTCTACCGGTCAAACTGCGACGTTCATTATCGGTCACAGATTTTACTCATAATCATCATCATCATCAGCCAGATTACTACGGTATGGAGGTTCCTTACCCGTTTTCGTATTAAAGGGAGGTTTTCTACCCGGCTGACTGCCATGTCAACTCTCGGTCATATACTTTCAAAATCATCATCATCATCATCAGCCAAATTACTACTCTATTGAGATTTCTTTCCCGTTTTCGCAGCAATGGGGCGTTTTCTACCTGGCCGACTGCGATTTTCGATTTCGGTCATAGATTTAAAAAAAACCATCATCATCATCAGCCTTCTCCCTAACACATCGAAATTTCTTACCCATTTCCACAGCGATGGGGGGATTTCTACCGGTCAAACTGCGACGTTCATTATCGGTTATAGATTTAAACCATAATTATCATCATCATCAGCCAGATTACTACCGAATGGAGGTTTCTTACCCGGTTTCGTAGCAATGGGGGGTTTTCTACCCGGCCGACTGCGATGTTCGATTTCGGTCATAGATTTAAAAAAACCCATCATCATCATCAGCCTTCTCCCTAACGCATCGAGATTTCCTACCCATTTCCACAGCGATGGAGGGGTTTCTACCGGTCAAACTGCAACGTTCATTATCGGTCATAGATTTTACTCATAATCATCATCATCATCATCAGCCAGATTACTACCGTATGGAGGCTTCTTACCCGTTTTCGTAGCAATGGGGTGTTTTCTACCCGGCCGACTGCGATGTCAACTCTCGGTCATATATTTTCAAAATCATCATCATCATCAGCCAAATTACAACTCTATTGAGATTTCTTTCCCGTTTTCGCAGCAATGGGGGTTTTCTACCCGGCCGACTGCAATGTTTGATTTCGGTCATGGATTTAAAAAAATCCATCATCATCATCAGCCTTCTCCCTAACGTATCGAGATTTCTTACCCGTTTCCACAGCGATGGGGGGATTTCTACCCGTTCAACTGCAACCTTCATTTTTGGTCATGGATTTTACTCATAGTCATCATCATCATCAGCCAGATTACTACCGTATGGAGGTTTCTCACCCGTTTTCATCATGCTCCTCCTGTTTTTTCAACTTTGTAAGTCGCACTCAGTGATCCAGCCACACCCAACGGCAGGACCGCCACGCGGGCCGCTCGCGGCCCGCGCAGCCACGCGAAATACTAGTTAGGTATGTAAAATTCGAAATTAATTTGAAAAAAACCGAAAAAAAGTGGAAAATTTGTTCGGAAGGTACCAGACTCGGTGCCTTTAGAACCCCCGATATGGGGTTATTCCAGGGACCCAGTTATTCAATCGTGAAGCAGTAGTGTGCAAAACATCACTGTGTTCCGGATTGAAGGGCAATGTTTCCAGCGTAATTATTGGGCACAGACATTTAACATCTAATATCTCAGAGTAATGAGCGCAGTGCATTGCCGCGCATGGTTTTGAACTGTTGAGGTTCAAAATTCTGGGTGGCACTGAACTGTTATGAGCAAGCGTGAAGCTTAACATCAGCTGAGTAACTTGCTCGTCTCGTCACCAAATAACAAAAAAAAAAAACTTACATGCTTACACACTTACACACGAACTTTCGCATTTTAAATATTTGTGCGACAATATTAGGTTTATGTAGATATATACTTTTATAAGTTTCGTTACTAATTTTGAATAAGTTTGTCAAGAAACCCACAGCAAAAATTAAAATAAATAGTATTCTCGAAATTAAATTATAAAAAATAATACTACCTAATTTTAGGGGTTCGAACCCAGAACCTCACGAGCGCGACCTAATCAAACTGATGACTTCGGCCACCGAGACGATATACAGAGCAACGAAATTTCGTATTTGCTTGTAACCGTTTTGAATTCGCATGTGTGCGTAATGTTCATGCATGCATACAGGCGTTGAACATTATTTGAATTTTCAGTCGAGTGCAGCTATTAATGGACTCTATTATTTTTGAGATGTGTTTATAACAATAGTAAGAGGTCGCAAAGTGAATTAAAACTGGGGCAGATTACCTCAATTGAGTTTTCAACGACAGCGCCATCTCTTGGCGCCTACCTACCTAGCGGACTCAAACGAAGCACCTTAAAAACGCCCCCGTGCCTCTTCTTCCGAATTAGTGTCGCGCGTAGGGCTGTGATAACGCCAATTTAATAATGTCGAATAATCTACACTTAATGAAAAACCTTCTTCTCCAGGCTAGTGAAAGAAGTTTGCGATCTTCAAGAGACAATGGAGATATTGCGCTCCAAGATAGCCACGGCTGAAGGCACACACCAGACTCTGCTGGGCGTCAGGGCGGGCCTGGAGGCCGACCTACGCAACAAATCCACCACTCTGTTCATTGACAGAGACCAGTGCATGGGCCTTAGGAGGGGGTACCCCGTCACCGCCGCTATTAAAGCCTCATAGAAAAATAAATAAGAAGAAAACAGATGAAACAAGTGGAAGATAGACGTGCATAACGCTCACTTAAAAAAAATATTAAACAATTTTTTTTTGTGGTCAAGTACAGAAAAAAGGGTTTTTTGAGAAGCAAATAAGAAATTGGCCGTAGCCATCCCACCTGCGTAATTTGTACTTAGGAATTGGAAATGCATGGTTTTACTTAACAGCATTTTTCATGGATTTGTACAAATTATGAGTTATAATTATAATATTCTGTTATTAACAAGTGAAATAAAGTCTTTAACTGCAGTAATTTAGTTTTTGTTCTATTAATGAATTAAATACGGGGTTTGTAGCAACTGCTAGTTTTTGAAACCGCTATTAAGATTTTTTTTAAAAAGTAAACTAAATACTTCATAATCTATTTAATTACAAAACTTAACAAAATGACAACAATGAAAATACTTACACTTTTTACATGACACTCGCTCTTTACTTCTTTGTCACCTTCTATTGTTTTTCTTTTATTTTAACGAGTGTAAACAAATTACTAAGTTCCTTCCCCATGGCACCGCCAAAAATACACCGCCTGGTGTGTTATGGGGAAACGCTATTCCCAGTGACACACCCGACTATTAGTGATGTAATAAGTAGGTTTATATGCTTGTCTTTTGTTTTTTTTTTACTAATTACATTCATGGTAGGGAAGTACATTTTTTTCAAAGATAATAATTATAAAGGCTGATTATTTTATTATTGAGCATTTTGTATTTCCCAATTACCAACAAGAGATCCTGGATCACAGAACACTCAATAAAAAGTAAACAACATCACTAGGGTTGGGTCATGGGGAATAGTGATTCCCCATGACAGATCTGGTGGTGTCTTTTTGGTGGTGTCACGGGGAATGAATGAATTACTCCACCACTTTCGATGCAATTAATCTCACTGTCTAACATAAGATGGAACTGGTAGCTTCATTCCCTCTTTGGCTTCAAAGAATGTATAGGATAGCACTATCTCATTGACATATTCCATTTTAGGATCATCTATGAATTCTGGGTCTATGTAAAAAAATACTGGCATATCCACCTGAAACAAGAGAAAACAAATGTTCATTATAAAAAGTAAATTGGTATAGATACAGGCCAACCCTAATGTCAGGGTCGTTAAGTGACCCAGAGCCCTAATGGTCATTATGGTAAGTAGATTTATTGGGACTGGAAAATATTGGAAGTGGTCACTTAGGAAGTCATCATTTTGTAGACCCTATCTATGCCAAAATAATCCAATATCACTGGATTGATTCCAGTTACCAAATAATATTATAAGAGGTCTAGGAGTAAACTATTAAAGCAGTTAAATAATAGTAAGTTATAATTTACTCCACTTCCACTTCATTGAATAACCAGAAAACAAGAAAGCAAGCGAAAGAATATGACCAGAACGCGAAATGAAAAAAAAAAAGTTTACTTCATTACAAGTGCTCTACATAACTTTACTAGTGGTTGAGTTCACACAATCTGAGCACACCCGTCCCTTACCTCTTCGTTATAAATCCTCTCCAAGCTAAGATGACCTGGAAGAGATCGCTTTAAGCAATAAGGCCACCAATTGTTACACTAGTTATAAGTAGATTTTTGTTTTATGTATGTAATTTCTGGTGTGAACAATAAAGGGTTATCTATTTATCTAATCTGTGCTTCACAAAAGCTAGGCTGTGCTAGAGTGATTCGATAAAACCTTCACTTTTTTAAGTGATGGCTTTTTTTGTGCAGCAAAGTTTTACCTCATTTAGGCAAGTGACTAATTTTTGAAGTGCCTTTAGTTATTACTATAACAATACTAATTAGAATATGACCTGTTCATGTGGGTTGAGCTGCTGCTCTTCAAAGCAGAAGCACTGTATCTTGTTGAAATACTGTCCCGCCTCAAAGGGGATCACATTGTAGGTACTGATGCCCGTCACTGGCTTATCCGTCGGGTTCTTAGCCGTGTAGAATGCTAGTGCTGTCTCGCCAGGTACTACCTGAAACATGTAGAATAATAACTACACTCCAACAAATATGAGAGAGACAATGAGAGCTACAATAACATTATAAAAACAGGATAGAATCTGTTCATTTACTGCCAGCAACTTTTTCTAGTGGATAGAAGCTCTACAGGTACCAATACCAACTGTGACATCAAGCTGCTGTGGCCTGAAATTCCACTGCATGGAGGAGGCAGTGTCTGCATTAAACCGGATCTTGAGCGGACGATGCTTCACAGCTGTCATGTTGCTCACAATGTTGCTGGCCTCTGCAAGGCCAGTTGTTCCCCCATAACTGTAAGCCTGGAATATATGATACGGTATACCTTTCTTGCACACTGAAAAATACAACTATAGTTAAAGTAAGCAATATAATGGGATAGAAGGAAGTCATTCGTCTGCATCTTTATGGTTTAGGGTTTTGAAAGTTTATAGAACACAAAGCCTCTGTCAGATAAGTTTAGTGAGTGGCACAACAGAATAGACACCGTATTATAGTTTTGGTTTTTATATGTGTTGTGTATATATGAGTAGAAGTATTAAGTTATAAACACTTCCGGTAAGGTAAAGTAGTAAGTGAATACTTATTAAGAGCCAATTTTTATCTGACGACTGAAAGCTTCATTCGTTTTGATATTGTTATCAATGAGATCATTGTACTCACCTGACAAAATATCCTATATAACGGGACTGCTGCATAACTTAGGCCTACGGTCATTACACCCATAGCTATCATATAATTCAGCGTTGACCGAATTTTCCCTTTCTGATCGTGAACTCCTCGAGTTATTACATTTATTTGAGGTAATGGTTTCTTGGGAAGTAACAGCGGTGACCATAAGATAAAATTACTTCTATGAGTGCTGATGTGACATTTGTTCATGAAAATTAAGCGGTTCATAGTGGATTTTTGTTGATGACTATTCAATGTATTTTGCTTAGAAATCGTAATTTTAATTTAAAAAACATTAGTCGAACTATGACACTCAACCTCAACGAAGGTAAATTTTGACGTTGCCAATGAGGAGCAGTGTTTTTTTTTTTCTTTCCTCACCAACACCATCACTCGTGTACTTAAACGAAGCAGTGATACAAGATCCATGCTCGTTCATGTTCACGAACACTTAACGGGTAAAACTTCACCGTTTTTACACATTAACACTCGAAATAACACAAGTTTTGGAAAATAATAAAATGACGCGCCATGAATTCTTCAGGTTCCCGCCAATACTCGAGGAGGCGTTTTCCAAAAAAAAAAAACCTGTTAATAAAAGTACCCAATAGATGGCGTTAGACCCTTTTTATCTCGTATTTTTTGGCCCCACATGTGTATTTAGACAATTTCAAGTAATGTAAGTATGTATTTGACTTAATTTGAAATATTACCATAATTGACACTGGCTAAATACACAACGTGTGGAAACAAAATTTACGATTTTAAAAATAAACATAAAATATTTCGACAGAATTGACAATGACAGGTAAAAACATAGGACTATTACGCCATCTAGTAAGTATTTTAGAACCTTTTTTTTTTTTTCTGAAAACTCCTCATTGCAAAGAAAATATTAACAATACGAGTTTTGACGGGAACGTGAAGAAGGCATGTCGCGTCATTTTATTATTTTCCAAAACTTGTGCGTTAATGTTTAAAAATTGTGGATTTTTATCCATTAAGTGTTCGAGAATGTGCACGAGTGTTGGTGAATAATGTAATGAGGTTTCTGTGGAGTTTTGGAAACACTTGTTTTGGAATGAGGCGTTATCCAAAAAAAATAAAGTAGTTCTAAAATACTTACTAGATGGCGTAACAGACCTACCGTTTTACTTGTCATTGTCATTTCTGTCGAAATATTTTGTTTATTTTTTAATCGTAAATTTTGGCTCCACACGTTGTGTATTTAGCCAGTGTCAACTATTGTAATATTTCAAAATAAGTCAAATACATAGTTACGTTACTTGAAATTGTCTAAATACACATGTCGAGCCAAAAAACACGAGAAATAAAAAGGCACACGTACATTTTTTTGTCTTTCATGTCTTGACAGTGACAGAAAAAACTCAAGGTACATCTAACGCCATCTATTGGGTACTTTTATAACCAGGATTTCTTTTTTTTTGGAAAACGCCTCATTGCATATAAGAGCATTAATTTGCGTTAGTTTCATTGCATGAGATGATTTGCATGTTACAAATAAAATATTAAAAACTACTTATCTTTTTTTTTTTCATTCGATCTTCTGGATCTGATTTTCTCAAAATCGGATCGATGATATGCGATCCGACCCGTAGATCGGACTGCGACATTACGTTTCTAGAAATCCTGATCACATATCATCGAATAAAGGCCTCGCTACATGGCCTGACCTGACATCGTGAGAAAGGGACAGCTAGATTTGAATTTCACGGGAGCAAAAGAAACAAACTATTAATGTTATAGCTTCTCCCATTCGCTCCCCCTGAAACCTATATATAGCCATCTCTTTCAAACGACGTCAGATACCATGCGATAGAGATAGCGAAATAGTATGTATTTCATGAGAGTAAAAAGAAGAAGCTGTGCCTTAATAGTTTGTTTCATTTACTCTAATGTCTAGCTATCTTCTTTTCACAAATGAAATGGCCCTTGTGGAGACACCTTAGCATGTTTTTTTCCCACATCATATAAATCAGAATAAAAGTGGCTATACATACATTGACATGGTGCGAAGGAGACAGCTAGATTTTAATTTCACGGAAGCAAAAGACACAAACTACTAAGGCTTTTTCCTTTTACTCCTCTAGGACCCTATTCGGAGAAATGACATTTTATCTCGGTCACTATCGCTCTAATTTAGAATTTAATGGGAGTGAGAGTGACCGAGATAAAATGACATATCTCCGAATAGGGCCCCAGAAACTATATAGCCATCTATTTCTCACGATGTCAGGTTAGGGTGTCTACACATGGCCTGACCTGACATCGTGTGAAAGGGACAGCTAGATTTGAATTTCACGGGAGCAAAAGAAACAAACTATTAAGGTTATAACTTCTCCCTTTCGCTCCCCCAGAAACTTATACATAGCCATCTCTTTCAAACGCTGTCAGGTCAGGCCATGTAGCGAGGCCTTGAGAGGACAATAAAAAAATATTGAAAACCGGTATTGTTCCGCACTAGTGTTTAGGCTAAATGAGAGCCACGCGAAGGCAACAAACTTAAAAAAAAAATGCACGGGCAGCGGGAAAATATAGCCAATTTAAAAAGTTTGATTATTTGAGTTTGCTCTGTATACAGAGAAATATTTATATTATTGCTACGTAGAGAACGAAATCACGTAAATTGCTGTTTTTGGTAAGTATATATTAGCCATTTTTCTTAAATGAAAGGCGTTACGTATGTACAATTAACTTTAATATCACATTGGTAATAAGTACCTATAATCTAATACCTTTCAGTATCACCGTTTATACTCTACTAATTCTAGTGCTGTAAGTTTATGTTTAGTCTTAATATGGGCATCCGTGTGCGTTTTTTGGTACGCTTTATATGTACAATCTAGAAAGGGACACCTAAACATTGGTTCTTTACCACATTCGTAGGTAACGTGTCTCCTATACGTGCTTTTGTGCCTGTATTTCCTCTTGCACTTTTCACATTCATACGACATGTCGTACTGAGACCAATAGTTTTTAGTCTTCATTGGTACTATGGGCAGCATGTTCTGCATCATTGTCTTAAAGAAGTCCACATCACCTGCAACAACGAAATGACAGTGATGGGAAAAAGAAAACTTTCGATATGATGGCTACCTAGGTATTTTACAATTACCTACCTACATAAATACCACACTTGAAAGCTCTACAATGTTAATTCTTACTTTAAGAACTAAGCAATAGCTAACATTAGGTATCTTATTAAGTAATAACCTATCGAGTTTTTTATTATACATTACAGCCATTAAATACCTATCAGTTAAATGTTAAATGATTTCTGCCTTGTTGAGTTAGAAAAACAAAGAGTTTGTTCAATCAAGAAACATTTATTCACATGCATAATTCAATTTAAAAAGATCAAACCAAACACACTAGACATCACTGAAAATTAAAAATCAAACATTAGGTAACATTAATTTTTGTTTGTGCCCTGACCATTATTTTAATTAAAGGCAGCATTTATGGCACAAAAGCACCTCAAATTTCTTAGAATTTAATATTTTTATTTTCAGACGTTTTTCTTCCTATTTATACTGTGCATTGAGAAATATAAAATTGTAATTTTTTCTTTAAAAAACTATAATTTCAACATTTAAAATAAATGAGTAAAGTAACATTGAATATCAAACAATTACGGCTAATAATTAGATACTAATTCGTTTGACGAATTGAAATGTCCAGTCTGATACAGTACTGGCATGGCTCATTTATAATACTAGGTGTAGGTACATCCATGTAAGAAATTGGCAATACTGAAAAAATACATTTTCTCTTCATTATTAAAAATACACAATAATTTTTCTTACTCTCAATATTAGTCTCACGACAAACGAAAAGTACAGGCAATACTTAATGTGGTATTATATTTTTAGATTCTTTGGCACAGTAACAGCTTTCATCACAAAGACCTTATAGAGTACCTATCTAACTGAACATGATTTTTAGTTAATTTTCTAATACTATGTTTTGGTGGGTGTAATGGTTAACTTCTTTCAATTTTAACAAAAATAAAATCTATTTTAATGTTTATGTATAATACTATACAATTAACACTCAACACAATATTTAAGTTGCTACATATTTAAAAAAAAACATTATAACTTCACACCCATGGTATATTATGCTAAGTTAACTTTAAACTTAATAGTTAATAACCATAATAATTTACTTAACAATAGCGTCGTATTTTATTATTACAAGGCACTAAATTTATTATGGCTAAGAATCAGCTCAAAGATTCTTTGGTAAAAAATAATGTATGACTCAAAATTTGAACTTTGAAGGTAACTTATTTAACAGTAACAAATGCAAAAATATAACATTTCAAACATGAATACTATCATAATATACCTTTATACCTTCCGTTACGCATTCGGTTTGCAATTCTTTGGTAACAAGGAACACACACTATGTATTACAAATAAACATTAACAAGAACAAAAATAACAATCTACAGTACCTAAAGCACTATGTGTATAAAAACATTATTGTCTTACGTATTATCTTTGTCTACATATTGCTAGGTCTATAGAGACCTTAAATTCCCTACATTTTGTTTGGAAATTTGTAGCTGCCATGGTAAAAACGATATTATACTAATTTAGCTGCATCTCAGTCTGAAGGATAGTTATTAAGACAACATGGCGCTATACTAACTAAAATATTAAATATCTTAAATCATTCAAATATTTTGAACGGGCAACAGATACCACCTATATTAATACAAAAATCATCAGTAAAATGTAATATAAATCTGTAGGAAAAATGGATCAAGTTCATATTAATTGGCATAGCAGTTCCCGAATAGATAGTGTATCTGATCTTATCTGTATTGGTCAGATCTTTAAACCTATAGATTTAGCATAGACGCCGCAAACACGGTAAGAAAATTCAGTGCTTTCATATAGGCGGGAAGCACGCCATTACTCAGTTACGCAATGAAAAATTAGTCGAACAACGATATAGTAATATGGGTTGTCAGAATTTTATTTTATTTAGAAATCGTTGCCATTAATTCAGTAGTTCTACTGGTAATTATGTATCTATAGTTTAAAAGATCTTCGGTATTGGTAGTCAAATGAAGGAACTAAAAATTTCGACTTGTTGCCGTTAGTATGTTCAGAAACTACGATGGTGGCTCCCCTTATGAACTCTTTAGTTTATATAACTTTAGTATTCCTGAATGCAGGATTCGAGCCCAACCACCAGCTAATATAATCATAAGTCCATTTTCTTCAAAATTATGCAATTCAATTCTTTATTTACAGTAATTATGTTTGACTATATTATGGTAACTGTAAGAATCTTTGGTTTTGAACTGGTAACTAAGTGAATACTCAGGAAGCTCTCCAAACTTCTTTGTTCCTCTTGGTCTTTGGTTGAATAGTCCACGAAGGGTATCCACAGTAGCTATTTAGCAGCTGTAATATTAAAAAAAATATTAATCAGTTATTTGTCGCTCCCTTAAAATGACTACGAAATGGTCAAAATTGCATTCCAAGTACTTATGTTAAGTATTATTTAACACGATTATTATTTTAAAGACTTGGAATAACGTTGACCATTTTTCAATCATCAGTTAGTAATAAGTTGTTAATGTAGCATGCCAAATAAGCGAAACCATGCCATGAGTGTGAAATGGCTACTTCTACTCCTTAAAAAGAGTTAATTTAGTCTGAGCTAATTAAAATACATGCATTACCAAATAAATGTTAGTGTAGGATTAAACTGTTAGTACTCATTATTATTAATGAGATTTATGAATGCTGAAAAATGTAATATCAGTTTGTCTTTGCGACCAAAGGTTAGAAGTAAAACTTGCATCAGACAAGAAAAACATGAATTATCTTGTTAAAGTCCACATGACGTGAGTTAACTGTTAAGATTAGTTTTGAACCAGTAGTACTGACATGGCGTGGTTCGGCGGCGGTCATTCCGACACGAAATCCACCTTCTCCGGCATATCTTTGTGCAGGTGTCGCTCGTGCAGCAACAGATTGTGCTTCTGATACGCCCGGTATACACAGTAAGGGCACTTGAAACTCGGCTGTTTCCTACATTCGTACTTTATATGCCGCTGCAAGGAGCCCTTGTGCTTGTATTTATTCCCGCAGTCGACGCACTCATACAGCGTCCACCCAGCCTTACCGCCGCTCACACCGGACGTGCCATAACCCAATATATAAGGAGTGTAAAACTGTGCAACTGAAATTAAAACGCAAATAAAAAAATAAATACGTGCATGTTCTAGGATACAGCTACCACCGTGTAAAGCCAAGCCACCGTATAACAAATTGCGATACAGAGACTAAAAGCTAAGGAAAATGCACCATGTCTCCCATTTTATTTGATAACTACATTATTTAGCACCTCGATTCCTTCTTGAAGCATGCTATCAGAATAATGCATATGTACCGATATAAATTAAAAGTTAATCACAAATTCATATTTACATAATAAAAATATTATACATTTCTATGATACATGCATATATAATGAATAGGAGAAAACATACCATAACCGGTTATTTCTCACATTCATTATATAACCAATTAAATTTTATAACCCGTAAAAATATCTTAAGTATTTACCGTCATGGTGAATGTTAATCAATTGAAACAATTTGTACCAAGAATAGCAACTTTATTAAAATACAAAAAGTTTATAAAAATACAATCAAATGCATATTAAATCACTGTAACTTCTTGATGACAGTAACTATAATAACTAAAAATAATCTAGGCAGTATTTCGTTACATTTACTAGGTTTGTTCATTACATCACTTGGGTAGAGTCACTAATATCCTCAAGATATTTTCCCTACGAAAACACTACGATCTCTTAGAATTTACATTAGATTCGATTTTTTAATCACAGCTATTCAAAAAATTATTAAAATGTAGGTTGTTAAATTAAAATTCTTAAAAAAATGTCTTCTTTTTTATGCATGAATATAGTGCTGAATTGATTATTTAACCAAAAATATCACAACCTCGATATTTTGTTATAAAAACTATTAGCAGTTTGAACGGAACTCAAAAGTGAAATATTTTAAATCCTAATGACTAAATTTTTGAAGGCACTTAGTTTTATACTGACAAGACTTGTAAGGTTGTACTCGATGAACTCACATTTTGATTGAATGATGGTAACTCCGGATCATAATCTAATACTGGTAGAGTGTTAGCAAATTCACTCCATTATAACTTGAATCGTTAGACGGTCATTATCGACGGTAACAGTAGCTCAGGAGAGAGTGGTCGCAGCTATACGGAGTAAGTTTACCGACGCGCTACCTCTCCTAACATTAGTATACGTAATTTCTAAATGGTAATGTGTATAAAAATACTTAAAACTATATATGGAAGATTGATTTCCTTTCAAATAGTGTACGAATATTCCTTTAACTTACGGCATTTCGTACATATTCATGATTTCAAATGTAACTTCAACAATTATCATAAGGCACTCGTTTCACCTAAAGTTTACTAAATTGGCCCCAAACATAACTCAAAAATTACTAACAGACACATCAAGGAACTCACAGAATTAAATAATCTGTTTGTACGGCAGTAAATATCTTAAATTACTATAATAAATGCATTAGATGTAAAGAGATCTAAAAATAATCGATATAAAAAAATATTAACTTATGAGTATTACAATATGGAACATGCATTTATGGCAAAGAACTACAGCTGGCTAACTATGCGAAAATAGCTTCATTTCAATACCACTAGGTCGCGCAGACAATAACCTTACTTCATACGATTTATCTACGATAGTAATGACGATTACCTAGCTTATTGTCACGATCATAATATTATCGTCAGCGTAAACTAAATTCTGATTCATTGAGATAGTAACTGCAACTGGTAACAAAATCTTAATCCGAAAATCAACTTGTACTTCTAACCACCGCTCTTTATACCTACAGATCAATCAAAATCAAGGAATGATAGTTACATTAATGCTGTACATAAAAATATATAAAAAGCGTAACTATACAAATCACATCGACTTAACGTACTGAATAAATGCAACAGTTCCTTACACCGCCACAAGTTAGAAGTCTAACAAGCGTGATACTATAACTCGTCAATATATCTTCATGTTGCGTTGATTACCCACGTCGTATCGTCATCACTTGCCGTTAGAGTCGAGTAGGTAACGATCGAAGGCACGAGAGCCGTACCTCGGAAATGTTTACATCTAACGTGACTGTCTGACGCCACTATCACAAGAGAGATTACATCACATTTATCACAATCGGGATAACTCGGGCATTTGAGGCGAATTTCGCTCGACGTTATCGCGTCGATTTAAAGATAAAAATATATCAAAGGAATAAGAGTATATACGTGACCGGTTCCACTGATGCCGATAAAATAGTTAAAACGATCGATATGTAAATCCCTAAAAATGATTTCTAGTAAAAATAGGGAGTATTCATAACAGTGACTAAGATCGAGATCGCGACCGTTTCGCGGCGCGCTCACTGCGTGCAAGCGTCGACGTTGTCCTGCTTGATGTAGTGGTCCGGCTTGAGATGCAGCTCGCGATGCATGCGCTCCATGTGGCGCGCGATGTGCATCTTCTGCTTGGCGCGGTAGACGCAGTAGGGGCACTGGAACTGCGGCTCCTTGCCGCACTCCCACTTCTGGTGGTTCCGCAGCGAGGACTTGAGCTTGTAGACGCGGCCACAGTCGGGGCAGGTGAAGCAGGGCTCGCCGGGCGCGGGCGGCAGCGGCGGCACGCGCAGCCCGCCCACCAGCGGCAGCGCCAGGCGCGCCGACCACTGCTCCCACGACAGGCCGCCGATGCGCGTGAACGACACGTCCTCCGGCACGCCGCCGCCTGCAACCGTCAGACCACACATAATGATGGGACTCTCCTGCGCGCGCGCACACGCAACATTCAACATACACGTGTGGTTAACGACAGGTACGAGCAAAACATATACGTGTTAAATACATAGATAATACATACACATACATATAACGCATAATACGTAAATAATAATATGTAAACGAATATAATATTCTACTGTGAGTGTTCACCGAGTGCTGTGATGAAAGCTTTGCAAAAAGGAAAAGTAAAAAAAAGAACAAAAAGAAATCATAACGTTTATTTAGAAAACTACACATGAAATTGACCGGCGATGTTCGTGTTATTGTATTTTTCCTTGTTGACAATGTTTTTTTTGTTTGTGATGTCTTTAGAGAGGCTATGTATGTGAGGTAATCTCGTGTTACTGGACCGTTTTAGTCACACGGGTTTTTTGAATTCTAATAAACGCTTTATTAATGAAATGTAGTCTCCCGACCCATGGGCTTTCTTGTCTACCTGAAATTATTAATTAGATTAGTATGAACGAAAAGGAAAAAGAAACGACATGCACAAGTTGAAAATGCAAGCGGTGGTTCCACGAGGCATGCATGCAGTTATTGTTCTTACGAGTACTTCATAAAAAAACTCACCTAAAATAATAAAACCGAAGTTCTAACAGAAAAAAGAAACAATTTCAATAAATCGCCCTAGGGTTTAATAGTAAACAAAAAAAACACAAATTAATAATATACTAACTATATTTGATTAAACTTTTCTACCAAGTAAACCCCAATATATTCATATAAAAATCACACTAATTGATTAACTAGTTTTCCAATAACATTAACAAACAATGTAAAGTTTAAAACATCCAAAATTTTTATATTTTCGAACATCAGTACCTTATACCATGATATGGTGGAAATATTGCATATAAATAATTTTTCTATGCTTAGCAATGACTCGAATGTCTCAACAAATATATAACATTCATATATTTCTTATCATCACTTTAAAAAACTAATACTGACTTTGGTCAAATAGCTTTGTTTATCCTAGTTTAACAAAAATATCAACAGTCAATATGCTAAACAAGTTGAAATATATTATTGCGTGTAAAATATCAGTTTGAATTAATATCAATACAACTTTTATATAATTTTGAACACATGATTTCCCAGTTCACCGAAATACCATCCAAAAATATCTTGAAGTTTATAAATATGTCATAAAACTACAGGTAACATTGTAGGCACATTAATGATGAGCTTTACTACTAGCTGGCCACGGACACGTCAACACCACACCACTCTCAATATCTATATATACTATAGGACATACGCGAGGCTGTCTTTCCAAGACAATAATACACTTGCGTTGCCGTTTGACGTGTCCTTGACCAATAACATTCATGGGCCGTATTGCCCGAACAACTAACCTAATAAATAATCAACATTAAAATAATATAACTTTGGGTTGCTACAAAGAATGTTAGGAAGACGAGGTGGTCCCGCTATAAAATGGAAGGAAACAATTTCAATAAATTAAAAACATTAGCTAAGTCAACACAAGACTAACACGATCATATGTCTTTAGAATGTTAATAAATTATTCTACCCGTGGTGGAAAGTAAATTATGGTAATTAAATAAAACCTGTTTAAAAACAGGTATAACATTATCGTTAAATATCAACTAATATTCTTAATATCATTGCACTAAATTACCAAATTTGGAATTACTCCCTTTGAGGAATGATAGGTCATTACAACTAAATAAAATTCGAGATGTGTGAATGGAAACTTAAGCTACTTTCATTTTTGGATTTCATAGCATCATGATTCGGCCGAAACCTCGAAACGATCGGTCAATAAAGATTAAAATTTGGAATAGGATATCGCATACTACTGTTCGTAGTAATACGAGCACGCGCGAATCGCGAACACGACTTCAGGCCATCATTCTCCGAATCAAATATTCAGGGTCAGTCTTAACTACCGTAGATAAACTCTATAAAACAAAAAACAACAAAATTATAACTAATGCCGTTAGGGAATGTGCACATTATTACTACTTCTCTAGTATATATTAAAAACGTCTTCAACAAACAAAAAAGTATAACGTAAATATAAATAAAATTATTGCAGTACCGATTTGGTTAGGTGTCTACTTTGGTCTGACGATTGTATAAAACTATATCGACGTCTTTTTGTTGCGCCTGACTTTGCTGGTGGCGTACATGTACCACTCGTCGTTGTGGTGCTTGCGGATGTGCACGCCGAGGTTGCCGCGCTGCTTGGCCTTGTACGTGCAGTACGGGCACTGGTGCGCGGGCGCCTTGCCGCCGCACTCCACGTTCTCGTGCCGGCGCAGCGTCGACTTCCAGCGGTACTTCTTGCCGCAGTGCCGGCACTCAAACTGGCGCGAGGGGTCGTCCGACCCGCTGCCGTCGCGCTTGTACGCACCCTTGTCGCCGTCGAACGAGTCGTTCGAGTGCGTGCTGGCCGCGCTGCCCCCGCCCCCGCCCCCGCCCCCGCCCTGGTACGAGCCGCCGTCGTAGAAGGCGTCCGCCTCCTCGGGCAGCACGATGTCGTCCGTGTCGTCGTACTCGGCGTCCGAGTCGGGCTCGTCCAGCTTGCCGGCCGGCGGCGGGTGGTGGTGGTGGTGGTCGTGGTCGCGGTCGTGGTCGTGGCCGTGCTTGTAGTCGCCGGGCGGCACCGTGTTGTTGTTGGCGAAGGCCGAGTGCAGCAGGCGGTGCTTGACGTCGGCCGGCAGCGCGGCGAGCTGCACGCCGGCCGGCGCTTGCTGCAGCGCCTGCATCGACAGCAGCGAGAGCAGCGCCGACGGCAGGCTATCCTTGTGCAACTCTGAAATGCAACACGTTAACGATATTGCAAACGATAAGTCAAGCGCGACCGCTACGCACGCCGTGTTAATACTACCGGAGGCTGATCAAATTAAGGAACCAAAGAAATGCGTTATAATAATAAAAAAATATAAAAATAATCTCTGTTAGAAATCATAAAAGGCGAAGCTTCTAATCATGCAAACATGCACAGTCCGAGTGATCCGTCCGCGAGCTCATCTTCCCATAAGATCTACGACTACCGGGCCGGGGCCGACGAAATGAAAAGCCCGTCCGCTTTAAAGTTCGTTTAATCGTCCAAAAATATCGAATATCATCAGAATTATAATAGATCATACATAAGTAAACGAGGCTCATATAAAAGTATATGTACTTAACTAAATTTTACGTAATAATATCAACTAGGAGGAAGATCGAGCGTGTGCTCGCTGCATAAGGCACTAGTATAAAGCACTAGGTAGGTATAGCGGTGGCGTGCGGGCCGCCGCCGGGCCCTAGGGCGAGGCGGCGGAGACGGGGCTCTGCGCGTGTTCGGGGTGTTTCTTCTCGATGTGCTTCTTGAGCTCGTTGCGGCGGTGCTTGCTGTACGCGCAGTAGGGGCACTTGTACTGCGGCTCGCGGCCGCACTCGAGCGTCACGTGCCGCACGAGGTTCTTGCGCGCGTTGTAGCAGCGCTGGCAGTTCGGGCACCGGTACCCCTTCTCAGTCTTGTACTGCGCGCACGGCAGCGCCACGCGCTCCCCGCGCGGGTAGATGTCGTAGGGCGAGACGCGCTTCGGCGTCGCCAGCTTGCCCGTCTGCGGCTCGGCGGCGCCCTTGGCCGGCGGCGGGGGCGCCTTCTGGTTCTCCTTCGAGTCGTGGAGCGCGCCCGCCGGGGACTTGACGGTCTTGAGTATCGCGAGCGTGGTCGTGGTCGTGGTCGTGGTCGAGTCCTGGTCCTCCTCCGTGGTCCGTTTACTCCGAGTCACGATACTGTTTCGCGCCGGCGGTTTCCGATCTGCAATAGAAAATTGACAGCGTTCGGTCTTTCGATACTTCTTGCAGATCGGTCCATTTTATTTTATGAATGTGATTACCCCCATGCAAAATAAAAACAAAATGTAATGACGTAATCGACTATATTCAAACAGAAAATAACATGATACAGAAACGACGTTTCGTCTTTGAGATCGAGTTATCTCATTGAAAAAGTTAAACAATAAAGAAAACCGAAGTAAAATTTAAAATAAAAAAACTTAAACTAGAAGTTTTTGGGATTCCAAAAACTTAACAAAAAAAAAACGTATTATAAACTTCTCAAAAATCAACGAGCTAAAGCTTAAAGTTGGACAAGATAATGTCTAAGGCATAATGTCTTAGAGACCTATAAAGATCGACGCTTCACTGGGTCAGCGACTTTCGTTAACAATTCATGTTTAGAGTGAGCATTTCACATGATTAATAAAGTTTTAATGAAAATCATCAACAAAAAAATTAGAAAAAATGAGGTAGGCGCAAATATATGAGCAAAAACTATTCTGTGCAGGGCGATGGCGGCGCGGAAGGCGGGTTGCCGTGTTTTAAGTCGACGTGTGCAGTGAGGGATTTCTTCTGCGAGTATCGCTTGCCACAAGTGTCGCATTCGAACTGGGGCCCGCTCACGCATTCATATTTCTCGTGACGCATTTTGTTCCTCTTGTATTTATAAGTTTTCTGGTTACAAATGGAGCAGATGTGCTGTTTCTCTTTTTTCTCCCTCTTGTCTTTGTTGCCGTTCTTCCGGCCGGGCGGTCGGCCCTTTCTCGCCTTGAGACCGTGACGGATCATCTTTTGCAACTTTCTCTTGTTTCTGTTAATTTTCTTTCTCAGAGCTTTTTTTACTTTACTTTCTAAAGCGTCATCGTGTTCGAGCGGTTCAGTCTTGGGCTCAGATTTTAAGCAAGCGTGCTTAAGAAGTCCCCGTGTTAATGGAAAAGGGGTTTTGGCGTAGGTTAGTTCTTTGGGTGCGTCTGGAAGGGCAAAACAATGAAAAGCGAAAATAAAATTATACAAAGCGTAGACATGTTAGTTACAATGATTTTGCGGAAAAAAAAATGCGAATGGGATGAAATGAGGCCAATTAATGCTTTATGTACAAAATGTTAAAACAAGTTGAAGAGTTTATGAACATTCTTGAGCTTTTTTTATCGATGAAAAAGAAAATACAGAAAAGAAAAAACAAGCAGAAAACATTAGGTACATTATTATGTATTGGGACAAAAGCTTGTTAACCATGGGTCCAGGAGTGCAAGGGGAATCATTTTAGAAAATACTACCTCATTATTTATTTGTGAAGATACAATTCCGATGTTTCTTTGAAGACGCCTGCAGATTCCTAGCAATGTAAGATTTTCTTTTGTTTGATTGTCGTTTAAGTACATTATGGTTTTTGATAAATGAAATGCGCATCCACTAGGATTTTTCTCTCTCTGAATGTATGTAATGAGTGACATGCTTCCAATAATTTTACACACAGAACTCCGTGTGTTGCCATCTAGTGAACATGCCAACTTTGAAAGAAACGAAATAAAATAATCGCGTGACGCGAGTCACTATTTAAAACATGAATTGCTAAGAAAAAAGAATATCTGCAGTGAAATCACATGTGAATGCAAAACAATATAAAGAAAATAATAAATAATAGATAAATAAGCCACATAACCACTACATTGATAAGTTCATAACAAAAGAAAAGAGATTTACCTGCGTCCGTCAGCCGCCACGTGGATAGAATCCAAACTCTTCAACCGAACAGTATCATCACACTTGCGCGCAATATTTTGTAAAACGATAGTATTTAGGAAACACGCTGATTAATCTGATAATAAATATCTTGTATCGAATACCCTAAAAATGGGTGAAGTGAGGTGTAGTAGTGCACTTTGATGATTCTCTACAAATTACTTAAATAAAATAAATGTCAACAGTTAGATGTAACGTGTAAATTATTTAGTAAAAGTTTTACTCACCATTGAAATGTAATTCCAGTCCAGATTGTTAGAGAAGTTGTTTGAAAAGGTTTTAGCACTAGTTACGCGTTAATTGTTACTGCGTTGCGCGACTACGATACCATTATTGTAAGTAAGCATGCAAGGTACTGACTACATCTGTCCTTCTAACACCCCATAACACAAACAAAAGCTGACCAATCGTGAACATTCATTGTAATTATGTAAAATTGTATACTTACCTTGCATATTACCTCGCCTTACAAAAGGCTACATTAGAAAAAAACCTTTTTTTACCAATACCTTTAGCCGTTGCACTGAAATATTCCTTACATCTCATACTGATACACAAAATATAGAAATTGTAATAATATTAGTAATTTATAATATTAAAATAT
Source organism: Apocheima hispidaria (assembly GCA_947579745.1). Classification (NCBI taxonomy): domain Eukaryota; kingdom Metazoa; phylum Arthropoda; class Insecta; order Lepidoptera; family Geometridae; genus Apocheima; species Apocheima hispidaria. The sequence continues at coordinate 14,883,631 of OX388157.1, forward strand.
TAGATAGTAAAATTAATATAGGGTTGAAGTTTCACATGTGAAAACACTAGCACTCTCGTTTCCGCTGTCGTGTAGTATAATATTTATATATAACATTATAAAATATAGATTACTTAAAGCAATGACTGTTTTACTAATTTCAAATTATGGGAAGACATTGCGCATTTCATCCGTTCCTTGTATGCTTGGGACAGTTCACTTTTCATTTCAATGAGCCAAAATTTAAATTATTCATTTTTTACTTAGAACTATAGTAAAAAGTGAACTGTCCCAGATTATCAATCTTGTATCCCATGTAACGAGTTGCGTTGTTAAATTGAGATAATGTATAGGTGGCAGAGCAACGCAACAAGTTTCGGTAAGCGCGCTGTCGCAGGTCGCCCTCCGACAGCGCTGTGTGTCATGTGATTCTTACCTTGCGAATCTCGAACGCTATCACTCGAATTCATAATTTCGTCTTGAGATCTTTCCATGTGCCATTGAAAATCTGTAAGAGAATGCTGGCGTTATTTTAATATCCTTTTTGAATTTATTGTCAAGTACAAAAAATATAATGTTTGCTATTTCGACAATAATATTTTTGTAACCCAAAAAGTAAAAAAAAAATACGGGTCCAAGAAAGGACTCTTGGCTCACAGGCAAAAAATCTGATTTAATTCAAGTAAATAGGGTGTCGGACAGCATTTACAGGAAAAATACCACATATTATGTAAGGGATCATTCCTTTAAATTATAATTTGTTAGGGAGTTTGAACTTGAGATCTATTATATATATTTTTTTTATCCCTTCTTTACATGCATGGCAGCTAGCTACCCCATTTTTATTCTGAAATGAACTTCCATTAAATTTTGCACAACAATAGTCTAAGTATAGACTATTGTTGTGCAGAATTTCATGCATGTAAGTTTATAACTTTGGAAGTTATATGGCTGTAAAGGATTCAGAGCGACAGATATGACGAACTTATAAGGGTTCCTTTTAGTACTACGGAATCCCAAAAAGGGGCAAAGATTCACAATTTCTATGGATGTCTAGAAAAAATAGACGAAATAAGAAAGGCGAATAGACCCCCTAAACCTACAACTGCAGTATTCAAGAAAATGTCATCAGGGTAGAGAGGCTATTGTGGGATTGATTATTTTAGACATTACACATCGAGATATTCAGGCTGAACTAAATATTGGAACAAGCAGTTTCCACCATCCTGCATGAAAACCTTAAAGTTAAAGGAAGCTTGCTTCGCGATGGATACCTCATTCTCTCACCGAAGAGCACAAATCTCGTCATGTTGCTTGGTGCAAATTAATGTAGAAAAGTTCGAAGGAGGAACTTCGCAAAACGTAGCAACCAACCATCTTTACAACTGACGAAACTTGAATTTACAGCTACGATCCTCTCACGAAGCAACAATCCATGCAATGGGTGTTTATTTTTCGACACAGTGTACCAGTAGCTGTAATTCCGCTAGAAGACCGTAGAAAAGTTACTAGTGAATGATATTGCGAAGTTTGTCTGCTACAGCTTTCGGGGAGTTGAATAGCGAGCCACCAAGGAGCGGTGTCCGTGGCATTATTTTACAACAAGATAACGCACCCGCTCATACAGCTGTTAGAACAGTGGACTATTGGTATGCTTCGGGGGTACAAATGTTACCCCATCCTCCGTACAGCCCAGATTCAGCTCCATGCGATTATTTTATTTCTCACGGTAAAAAAAAATGCTTTATGGGCGTAAATTTAACACTGCAGAAGAGACAAGAAACATTTGTTTAATGTTTCGAAAGCTGGTTGACCTGAATGCATAAATGCACTGAATCTTATACGTTATATACCGTAGACTTTACGAAAAATTGTTAATGCAATGAAAAATTATGAATCCAAATATCCATAATCCAATAATATCCAAATATTATGAAAAACTATAAATAAACTTTTTATATATTCCAACAATTTTTCATTGCATTAACAATTTTTCGTAAAGTCTACGATATATAACGTATAAGATTCAGCGCGAATGCGCGAGCGATGTAGAGGAAGCACAAAGCATAGTTAAGAGCGTGATACTAACTGCGTACGACGTCGTTGTGAGAGACTGGCTGGTGGTCGTCGTGGTCGTCGTCGAGCGTGAGGTCCTCGACGCCGTCGCGCGGCGCCTCTTCCTTGCAGAGCGGCGAGTCGCCGCCGTGGGGCGGCTCGGGCGCGGGCGCGGCCGCGGCCACGGGCGCGGGCTCGCCGCCCGACAGCGACGCGCGCCGCGCTTTCTTGCGCCGCCGGGAAGGGGATGTCGAGCCCTCGCGGCTGTCTATGCTGCCATCTCGAGCCTACAGACAACAGACAACTACCATAATGCTTCAATAACTAGCGAAATAACAATCGTGTTCATGATTTTGTTTGCTTGTAACTGCCTTCTAAAAACTATTTATGGTTTAACAGAAGTTAGTAGCAGTGAACTGCTATGCCACGATCACATTAGATAAGCATAGAATTAGAATTACCCTCCTGGCCCAGTTGGTAGCTTCCTGCTTATAAGGCCTCCCCAGCCGCGCAGATATATGAATTAATTAAATTTTAATTAGATTTTACGTCGTTGAATTTAAATACCTGCTCTGGGTAAGTGTGTTAGCCGTCCATGTATGTTGTGTGTGTTCCATGGCAAACCTACCCGACTTACGGAAACCTAGGCCGTGTTCAGTACAGTAAGGTCGTCCGACGACGCTCGATGACATTTACAGCATGCTCGTATTGTCATGCAGCGTTGTCGGATGACCTTACTGAACACGGTCATAGTGGGGAGCTATGAGTGTCGAGTGTTATTTTTAATCTTTACACAGAGATCACACTCTCGATTCGGCATTTAGGACGCTCGAAGCGCACCACGAAACAGTATAAATACACGTATACGAAATTACTCCTATTAGTTGATTGTTAGGCGCGAGTAGGCGTAGCCTTGCGATAGCCAATGAGAACGCACGGTCGCACTCCCCGCGACCCGCGCCTTCCTCAAACTTTGGTGACTTTACAAAAAGTCACCAAAGAATCCCAAAACAACGAATCCCGTAATGCGATATCTAGTGTGATCTGTCTTTACAGAACTGCTGTTTTTATGAGTCTCATATCAATCCAGACCACAGGTTCTCAACGCGGGTGATAACGCCCCTTTGTGGGCGTCTCAGACTTTCCAGGGGGCAGTAGAATATCCCGATAAAATTACGGGGCGTCGAGATGGCACAGAGGGTGTGAGCAGGTTAAAAAAATGATAGTCTAAAAAAGACAAAAAAAAAAGAACACGCTAATCACTTACTACAGTTAATTTTAATATTGGTAAATTTTTGGTATTGTATGTATTATAATCATTTTTATCACGTGCGAAAATTCTCATATTTCGGTAGTTCGGAAAGTGGATGAAAATTGACTGAGTATATAATTTAATTGTTTTCATTGAATCATCTTCTTTCAACTCTGAAATAGCTGTATAGGGGGGGTGATATTATATCTTACGACTATACACTACAGATAATTTTTTTTACTGGGACAGTATGGCCGTATCCGAATCCTTATGATCTATAATAATCATAATAATAACAATCTATAATAAATCTATAAAGTTTCCTTGTATCTCCTATGGTTTCAGATTTCTTCATACTGTGTGCGACAGAAGGCGAGTAAAAATAATGGGGGTCAATAGAAAAAAAAAAAAAAAACTCCAAGTGGGCGATTGGCAAAATAAGGTTGTGAACCTATTACACATTCATTTGGATAACTTTATATAATTACTACTAGCTTGCTCGCTTTGCTCGCAGACTACAGTAACCTCTTTAGGGGCTAATTTTCGAAAAATCCTGAGATATGCCTATCTTTATTTTTTATGCTTAGTACACAGAGTTTCAGTGGCGTAGCATGAAAGAAGATTTTATTTCCATACTAACTTTGGGAGTCCATTTTACCCCCTTGGAGGTGGAATTTCGCATAATATGTTTTTAGTTCACCTAGACTATTTAGTATTGGCATTGGTTTGAATTTCACGTCTCTATCATAAGCGGTTTGGTCTGTGCATTACTTCCTAGAAGGAGGATTGTTCTTTTGATACATGACATATAGATCTAGACTCGGAAATGATTCTGAACTTTTAAACGCAACCGTGAGTAAAATATTATGTAACATCAAGAAGTAAGCAACATTAGAGTTATGAATTGAAACTACATAAGTATGCAATCCAGTCAGATAAAGGCCCTTTGTTATAAAGTAGGTCATCTTACTGGGATGTATTATCTGTTCAGATAAATCAGCCAAGTTTGCATTAGGAGCATAGTGCCAAACTTTGTGATCAGCACTAAAAGCTAAATACAAATTGTATGCCTTTGTTTTGGCACCAATTAGAGCTATCAAACATTCGAGTTTGTTCTTTACTTAGTTAAGACCAGACATTTTGTGTGATTAAACTACGTATGTTTTAAATCTACAAATTACTTTAGCTTAACCCGGGTACAGACTATTTACAACACAAAATGTATGGTAACATGCAATGCATCATTTTCCATACATATTAATGTGTTCACGAGCGCACTGCACGCACGCTGCCTGCATTCGTATCGCGCTCGTTGGTTCCCGAAGGCTGTCGGTTTATCGACTTACTTTTTAAGGGCGCGCGGTGTTGGATTTGATTTGGGCGATTACTCGTACGGACCCGTTTTAATTTATTAATTTTAAAATATTAATAATAAAAAAATTAAATGACTGGCGATGACGACTAGGACGAAGAAAAATGCTTTTTTTTGATCTCAATCTACAAAAATTATTGAAACACCAATAATAGTCACGCTCACTTTAAAATCGAGCGGCTCCATGGCTTGCGCGCTAAAGAGTGCAGGGAACAGACGTCCGCACTTGAAGCGCGCAGTGTGCGCGGAGGACGTCGTGTTGCATTGAATGTTACCAGACATGTTGTGTTGCAAGTAGTCTGTACCCAGCTTAACATGGTACAATTTTTGATAAGAGTATATTAAAATTGTTTACACATTGCTTCAGTATTTGATTTCATTTGATAAGTTTTTAGTTTTGTAAGGCATGTTTTAGGTTACAGTTATAGTTTTGGATTTAGGACAAAATAATGATGGTGTTGCGGCCACATACTCGACGAGCAGCGAGGGAAGTAGGCAGAGACGTAGTGTGGCCACGTTACTCGTCTTGACGCTTGTCATGCACTGCGCTTTGCCTTCCGCAAACATTAAACTAAATACAATAAGTACTAACGCTAGTGTACACTTTTTCCTAGCGGTACAATACATTGGAGAATTAAAAAGAATATTGTTTCTCGCAAGCACGCAGGCTTATGTAAAACTTAAAACAGGTTTTTTTTTAAAAAATAAATAAAGTAATTTTTGGTTTATTATTCGAATGTGTGTTGTTCTCAGTGAACACGTAAACTTTAGAGCGAGCATTACGTTTAAAGAAATTGAATACCTAATAATATAATATATAAATATAATTATTTTATTATTATAAAACATAAAACAGTTGGTCGATGTGGCGGTCTAAGGGGCCTATGTTCAGCAGTGGATGTCTTTTGGCTGATAATGTAATATAAGTGCACAATATTCTTTCAATGGTTGACCGTGTCAGTCCTAGTTAGATAATGGTACAAAATACTCTCAATAGTTGACCATGTCAGTGACTGACAGCTATCACAATGTCTGACTAGCCAGTGTGTTTTGCCTTCCTCGCATAACAACTATTAAAGAATTATTTTACTATCATTCGACAGGGACGCATAGTGAGATGCTTATGCTCAGCAGTGGGCGATAACAGGCTGAAAAAAGTTTCATCAAGTTTGACTAATTCGTCCTTGCATTAGTTTTATTAATGTTGTACATGGCATAACCATGTATGTAACAACATTATGCATTGCTAATAAATAATAATAAATACGAGATTTGGTGCACACAACACACAAAAGGTTTCACAAAACTAAATTTTATGCAGGTTTCCAATGTTGTCATGAAGTGAATTGTAAAATGCACGAAAATAGTTTCATAATGTAAATTCAGTTTGAGTCTTACCAGTGGCGGTGGTGATGGCGCCCTGGGCGGGTGTGTCGGCGGGGCCTGGGCGGGACGCGAGGGCGGGCGCGAGGGCTTGTTGTCAGAGAGGCCCTTAATCTGCAGTGACTCGGCAGCTTTCAGCAGTGCGGCCAACTGGTCTTGCGAGATGTTAACCTCGCCACGGTACATGTAGTCCATCATGGCGCGCAGTTCTGCGTACTTTACGTCTTTCAGGATTATTATCGGATGCTTGTCGTACTGCTGTGATAGCACACTCTGAAACAATGGGAATGTGCATCTAGAGCAACAGTTTTAGTGCAGGATTCTTGGGTATTTTAGCAATGACAGCTCATTGGTTGACACATTTGGACCAAACGCTGCAGGGAGGTTCAGATCGTAACAATGAACTAGGCTGCTGGTGCACGAGAACATCACGAGGAAACCAGATTGTCGTGGTAGGGTTCTTTATAGTACTGGGCAGGCTAGCTACCACACCCTCAAATCAAAATCAAGCAGCAAGCGCCTAAACATTGTGTTCCAGCCTCTCTAAAGAAAGAGGGTACGTAGAGCACTAGCTGTGAGGCAATATGATCACTCATAGGTTTGCTCAGTGTTCCATCCCAGTGAGTGTCGAAGTATTCCGTCAGTGTTTGTATATGAGTAGCCTATGGGTGCAATATATACAGAAAGCTCTCCGTGAGCAGTACAACAATGTCTTCGGAGTATTGTTGGGGCTGACTCGATTCTGCAGTGCAGTTGGCATGCTCATATGCTCAAATTATATTTAAGATAAGTAGTTTATGTCAAGTTTATTTAGTTTTTTTTTCTTATGCAAATTATAAGTTTACCCACATACATGTTAAATTTTAATTTATTTGTACTGTTAATGTACCTATGGATCTCTGTTATCTGATATTAAAGTTTATTATTATTATAAAGAGCCAGTTTGAGATGTGGTCAAACCTAGCCTGCCAATAATAAAAGAGAAACCATAGTATAGCACATAAAATAGTATCATCATCATCAGCCGGTAGGCATCCACTGCTGAACATATGCCTCCCTTAAAGCACCACACCAAATGACAACTTGCCACTTGCATCTGGTTGCCCGCGACTTCCATGTAAAATGTATATGAAGGAAGAAATCATAAATTGGCAATAAACCCAATTATTTAATCTAGACAATTCAATGGAATAGACCAAACTAAACATGTATACTAGTTGTGCTTGCAACAGAGTAGTGCATTATTAACTAAGTCCATGTCAAAAGGTTTAATTAATTAATTAATTAAAAATTTAAATGGCTGAAGACAGTGAGTCCTTGCTCAGTTAGATGGCACAAAAACAGTAACTTGGCATACCCACAGAAGATAAACTAAAGCGCATAATAAAAAACTAAAAAATCCTTATGTAATAATAATAACGGGCTTAGTTAGTATTGTAAACTTGTTTTTGTCCATGTTAATCAATTATTTAGTTTTTGTTAAGTTCTTTGATTTGTTCGTTGTTTAAGTCTGCACGCTGCGCTTGAATATAAACTATATATAAAAACTATAGCATATAAACTATAGCAGCATGAATATAAACTACTTACTAAGTTTTAGTGTGTAATTTCAGTAAGTTAATGATTATTATTCTTGTCAGATCAAAGTATTCTGAAACTATATTCATATTTCAAGGAAATAACTACAAGGAATCTCAACACCTTAGGGGGCCTTATGCACAAAATTCGCCATAACTGTTTTCGCATCGAAAATTGTATTTACTTGCTTGTAAGATTTTTGGAATATCTTTCATGTAAATCCAAATTGTACTAGGTACTTATAATGAATACTCGAATGACTTGTTGAAAGCCTGCCATCATTAAATTTAATATCCTACTTTACCTAGGTAACTAGGTACCTACTCTGGTTCATAAATGTTATGATGCTGCCTGACAGGCAAATGAAAATAATTGATGATCTTCTAAAGGTAACTTATTGTATTACAGATAGAACTATTTTCATCCTTAAAGTAGGAAGTGACTAGCTTACTAGTTGCTTCTACTGAAATAGGTACTCCATAGTTGTAAAATTAATGAAAAAACTATAATACAATAACTTTACTTTGAATGCATTCATACAACTAGTAATGGTCTGGTATGTCATTCACTATAGTGTTTTGTTTACTTTCACAGTTGTATGTTGATCGAATTTTATGCAATTGTTTTTGTTGATAACAATGAATGTTTTGAATGGTATGTCAACTTGGTGATTTTTTCTCAAATCAACCATTAATTTGTCATTAGAATGCTCAATTAAAAGTAATTAAAACATTCCTAAAACATATTAGAGCTAAGCACCACTGGGTAATTTGAAACTGTTAGCCTCTAGAAAAAGTAGTAGAGACAACTTTCAGTTGCCAACTCATCTATGCACTAAATAACTAACACATGAAAGCTGGCATTAAACAAGTGGTATGTTTATTAGAGCAAAACTGAGCTGAGTGTTCATAGGCAACTTTAACACGATAGCAATTGACCTAGATAGCGGGCAGTGTGTACCAACCTCGAAATAGGGACTGCACGCAGAGAGAACCACTTTGTGGGCCTTGAGGGTCTGTCCCTCGGCCGCCAGGGTGCAGTCCACGTGCATGCCCTTCTCCAGCAGCGTGTCGAACACAGCCACCAGCGTCGACTGGTGGTTGTTCCAGCGCAGACAGAACTGCTGGTCGTCGTCCATGTTGCCTCGAGCCACTCGTCGCGCCCTCGCTCCTAGAACCACCCAACGCACACTACGTCTAAACCACTTCTAAACACCACGCAATAACTAGGCCACTAGGAAAACTTCACCACTGTTTTACAAACATTGGCCGTAAGCACAGTTTCCGAGATGCGACACAAAAATTATCTCACCGATTCACTTCACGGGATGAGATCACGCCCCGACTTATCTAAATTAACTTTAGGGACCACATACGAGCCATCGTAAGCGACGCGGCACAAAGAAAATGGCCGCTTTTCCAGCGCGACAAAAAATAAAATGGCGACGAAAATTCTAAGTTTCACTATTTTCTGGACAAACTTTTCTTAGCATGCATAGCCGATCGACTTTCTTCAAGTGGCTATGAAGCGAGAAACTTTGAAGAAGTTTCATATCAACAAAGGAACTTCTGTAAAACTTAACTTTGAAAGTTCTCGAGTGGAAATTTTCAAGATGAAAAGTCCTGCCAAAGTATACCTAAGCCCGATGCGTAGCAGTAATCACATTAATGTAATGTCAAATTCTTACCTTAACTATTGCATTAACTGTTTATCAAAAATGTATCACAATTTGTTTTAATGTAGGATATTTGCCACATGAAATTAATTAGCACATTTGCACACCCGCCAGCTTTCTTGAATGAAATTGAAAACAACTAGAACTACGCTATGTTGCAAGTTTAGAGAAAGGCACCTCTACAAAAATCCAACAACGAACGAAGTACAAGTTGGAAGCGACGCGAATGACCCAAAATAAGCTTTAAAATGTTGCCATTAACAAATATCCTAATGAGCTTATATTAATTTTGTTGAGACATCATTAATTTATAAATCATTATTATGTTTATACAGAAGAAAATGGCTCTATTTCGTTTTTATGAAATAAATTCATACTAATGAAACAGTTCCCTCGAGTTATGATTGTTTTACAAAGTTGGCTGGGTTTAGAACAACTTGCCCTTGACCTACTTTAGGTTTAGAACATCTCGTGATGCTTCTAATTTATTGAAGGCTGTTGACTAGAATATTGCTGATTAATAATTTTGTTTTAGACCTCTGTTGACATCCAGCAAAACGCATATTTTACATGAATCGAAATAAATATTGGTTATAATACCTAAGTAGCACAGAGCTAACACTACCAAAAAACAGTGTGGAAACATTATTCAATTTGATTGATTGATAACACTGGCATCTAGCGGTGATAGGTAAAAGCAATGTGTCAGGATCTATGGTAGATTCTTAAAAAAATTACTTGTAACCTAACGTAAAAGTACTGGTAGCGCTGCTGTCGCATTTTTTTTGAAATATTCGAATGTAATTCTGTCACTCTGTATCTCTGTCTGCGTGTTTGTCGCGTTATCACAGCTAAACGCTGAACGGATCACGCTTAACTTTTGCATAGCTATAGCTTAGGGTCGGAGACAGACATAGGCTACTTATTTTTATGTAGGTCCACGCGCACGAAGTCGCGGGTAACAGCTAGTTTTGCTATAATTAACCTAGATCTATTTTTTATTATTCATATATATTTTCATTAAATTTATCAATGATTTTTATACAGTACGAAAATGAAATACTATTATAGGCCGGCGTGGGCGAGCTGCTGGCTTTCCTGAAGGACAACGGTTGGCTGGACCCACAGTCTGTGGGCTGGACCCACAGATGAATCTGTGGCTGGACCTAACTGCTCTGCAGCCGGGATGACACGCAGAACGGCGGCACGCGACGCGGCCTAGTTGCGGAAAAAGCCCGCTCACCAAGTAGCGAAGATAGAGCACGTTTCGATCAGCGCGCGAAATTAAAATTTACTTCCGCTTTTTGTCAATTACAGCTTAATTACTCATTGTAGGTTCATGAAAACTAATTTTGCGATAATAAAAAGATTGTTTCCAGAAATTACACCAACCAAAAATTCAAGTTGAAGGCTTATTACACATTTGGCTAAGTACATTTGTCACTAAACCAAAAACCAAGATGAAAATCAGCTTATTGAGATTCGTAGCTAAACCAATGTTATCTAGGTGATCATTGTACCAGTAATTTCTTAAAACAACTTATTTATTGGCGCAAAATTGGTTTCAATAAATCCACGATGAGTAAATTGACAAAAAACGCAAGAAAATTTGAATTTCGCGCGATGAGTGAAACGTGGCACATTAAAAGTGCCGTGACTTACTTCAAGAATAGGATGATACAGCTGTGCCAGTGTCGTTTGCTCGCCTTGACTGGACCAATGCCGTTCCCGTGCCCGTGCTTTGATTATAATTATATAGTTTCAGAGAATACATTAGTGGTAGCATACAAATATTTTTTTAGAATATATTTGAGGTGTTAACACTAATAGTCCTGCGAAAAGTTAGTAGACCTCGCGAGCACAAACTTTTTTGGCATAATAGCAATTATTGACCGAGCGAAGCGAAGATCTCAGAGTTTACTGGGACAAATCGGCATTTGTATGTATATTTGTCCGACGATAACTTGCGAACCGTTGATCCGATCTTCATGAAATTTAAGTTCGAATATGAGCTGAATCGGTCGAACGGTTGTGAAGATATAGAGGTCGCGAGGTCTCAGTTCGCCGCGAACTACTAGTAATTTTTTAGTCGTTGGCGATTTTTGGTATTGGCCCACAAAAGTTTGTCCTTATATATTGACAACCCCTTGACCGATTTTTCTCATATTCAATATTCTTGTTAAGAATTGAGTACCGAAAGTTTATGCCAAATATTATCAAAATTGGCTGATAAAGGGCGCCGCAGCTAACTTCCCCTCTTTTGGGAGGAAATACCACTCCAATCAAAAATCACCGACGACAAAAAAAAAACTAATAAAATGGTAGAACCTGTATACCAGTTTCGTCAAGATTGGTTGAAAAATAGGACCTGTACCAACATACGCACATTATCAAAATCGGCCGTTGTATGCCGCCTTAGCAAATTTCCCCCCTTTTTGGGAGATTTATCCCTCCATACAAAAATTGCTGACGACAAAAAATAACTACAAAATTGTAGAACCTGTATACCAAGTTTCGTCAAGATTGGTTGAAACATACTACCTGTACGCGAGTACCAACACACGGACAGATGAACGCAAATTTTGCCAGTTAGAATTTCGTTCTCTTCGCTCACTAGTTCAAAAAGCCATTGTGGGTAGCATAAAATCATCATAATGATTGTGCCAGACAACGCACGCTGCACGCTAGACACGGATTATACAATAGTACACATACAGAAGACTCATTTCGAGATAATAATTAAATAAATAGAGACTCTCGCTACGTCGCAATAAAGGTGATCTTAACACGCACAGGGAAACTTATCTACATGAGGTAAGCCTGCAAGCGCGCAACACATGAGAGAAGGTGAGATTGATACCTTCGTCACTTTCGCACTCGTCAGGTTTAGGTTTAGGGTAAATGGGCCTCGCGTGCGATGCTCAAAGCTAAACGCTTCACTTTCACAGTGAGTTGACGTAGCACATGCAACCTCACAGATGATGCACAACTGTAGTACTACTGCAGTGTGGGTGTAAAAATAATCTAATAAAAAAATATTCTTGATTTCATTGTTAAGGCCTCGCTACATGGCCTGACCTGACATTGTTTGAAAGAGATGGCTATATATAAGTATATATATAAGCGAAAGGGAAAAGCTATAACCTTAATAGTTTGTTTCTTTTGCTCCCGTGAAATTCAAATCTAGTTGTCCCTTTCACACGATGTCAGGTCAGGCCATGTGTGTAGACAGCCTTACATTTACACCTTTGCATTTACACTATGCACTTAAAGTTATCTGTGACTTATAGTATACATTACTTACGGAATTTATAATAGGTATACTTAAGCTCTTACACAAAACATACTTAATTTGTATGTATAGTTCCTGAAATTTATTTCCTAAAGTTCAGTGAGGATTTGGTTCATAAGATTATCTAGGTACTTGCCTACTACCCATAACTACCGAAATAACACAAATAATAAAAGTATAATAGTAGACAAGGACATATCCAACTTCCTACTTTGCCTCTGTTCCTGTTTCTATGTTCTCCCTAAGCTCTTTCGCTTCGTTATAAAAATCGATAGCATTAGTAAGTTCGTAAGTACAAACGAATTATTCGAATCTCTTTGTGTGCGTCGCCGAGCTCTCGGCCTCGGTGTGCGGAAAACAAAAAAAAACCACGAGCGAAATTCTTGTAATAAAAATCAATCGGAGCGGAGAGAGCGGGGACCACAGATGAACCAGATACCTCGTCACGCGGGTTTTGGTCCGATCAAAAGTCGCCACAGTTTGAGGAAAGCACGGGGTGCGCGGAGCGTGACAAATAATTCCCATTGGCTATCATCAAGGTTACGCCCACCACTGTACCGAGTTAGTACGTTCCGTAGTGATGGGGTAAGCAGTAGGCTATGGCAGTAAGGCAACATTATTAATCGGTACTTACCTACGTAGCGAACACTTGGGTCGACTGCCGCTCTGCCATAGTAATCGCACTCACTCGAATCTCAACTCACTAACATAACATTACTACACAACACCATTAAAGTACTAATTCTTCCTGAGTGTCGTGCACTCGCGGATTTCCTGAATCAGTGTGTATTGTCACGGTACGGATGTGTAAATCTAATTCAAGATGGGATTGAAAACTGAGAATCATATTTCCTACACGCTGCATAATAAAATTATCTACTATTAGTTTCTATTGACGCAACATTGTTGTAAAATTCCTAGTATTTAACTGCAACGGTAACGACCGGAAGCATCAAGCAAGCGCGTGCAACTAAAAAAATCATAAACTCGCATCCCTTCGGGAGCCCCGCGGATCACAGATTAGATAATAATTACTAAGCAGCACGCGGCCGCTGCTGGCCGAAAGGCGATGCATCTTTTGATAGACCGCGCCGCGGCTTTCTGTCAAAGAACATTTTACCCTTTCGGCAAAATGTTACCAGGGTTGGATTTAGGTACGTTGAAAACGATAGCACAAAAATTATAAAAGGATATTACTTTTAAAAAAATATAATACTTACGCTTCATTATTTTTAACCTATTTCCAAAAAAACGGAAAGGTTCTCAAGTAGAATGTTTTTTTAAATTTTATTTTTGTTACTTCAACTCAGAACTTCGTCATTTATGAACCGATTTGGAATTTTATTTTTTAAATTGAAAGAGATACTTCCAAATTTGATTTTCATCAAAATCCAGTTCTATTAATGGGATTCATTTGGAATTGAGGAAATTCCTCAATTATGATAGGCACACATATAGCGATTTTGGTATTTACATCAACAAGATGCAAGCATTGTAACAGAAAGTAGTCCACAGAAAGTAGGTATAATTTAGTGAAGTGGAACTGATGAAAAATCAGAAAAATAATCAAAGGATGAAGAAGGCTACAGACGGCCACGAGAATTGATGAAATGCAATGATGCGTATTTACGCATTTTAGTGAAATACGCATCATTGAGGATTAACAAATAATTTTTTAAATCGGTTCATAAACGACGGAGTTCCAAGTAACAAAAAAATAAAAACTACTACTTGAGAACCTCCTTCTTTTTTTGGAAATAGGTTAAAAATAATAAAGCATACTATATTTTTTTTGTAAATACTATCCTTTCAAAATTTTTGTGCTATCGTTTTCAACGTACCTAAATCTAGCCCTGCTTCTAATTTTTTCTCTAGTCTCACCAGTCTCACGCACATGCTAGATGCTGCCGGTCGATTCTATCGTGATTTCGTTGCTTGTCGAGTTTAGTCCAAGCAGAAGGTCCCGATTGCACAGTTTAATTAGTTAGTTTAATTCATCAGTGTTCAAATCCCTTTACGGTATGGTGAAAATCGAAAATGCAAGTCTGCGTTTTGTTTAATGAGTCACAACACTACTTTATACGTACGTTCGCCAGAAAGGGACAACTGCATGGGATATCCGCAATGAGGAAAAGGGATAAGTGACGACGTGTCCATTATACGCTGAGCTCTGGTATGTCTTGTAAAACTGAATTATTTTACTTACCGATGAAAAGTTATTCCGTCTTTTTTGTAGTTTGAGTGCGCGGATGACTTTCCACACAATTTCACTACACAGATAGTCATTTTTGTTTACTGTTGGTTGTCAGGAAATTAAAACAACCGTCTTATTTTGTAAGCCGCACGCACGCACGCACAGCTCTGGCATTTGGTCGGAACTGAGGTTCAATGTTTGGGGCGGCGTCTTATATAAGTCTTATAAAACTTATGTGTTGCGCGCTAGGCTCGTCCTAGACTAGGTATCTAGTTCTATTCATCTGTGGCGGGGACCGACTGGCGGGCGCCGCGGGTGGGGCTCCGCTCCCGCCTCCTTCCGGCATACCTACGCATCATGCTATATTGCACCTACCCTCTTTTCGCCTCTATTTTGTCTTGACTTTCGTTATTCTACTCGTTTATGAGAAATGTTTTCATAAGTTATGATGCTAAGTTTTAAGAATAGGTAGGGTAGGTGTAAAGTGAATAGTTTCGAATAAGTATAATTTTGAGTTGTAAGGCCGAGGTGGCGGGTGCTGAGGGGAGGTGGTGGCAAGCTGCGGCAGCGGGCGGGCGCGCGGCCGGTTCGCGGCAAAAAGGCGTTTGTTTTTATTTCCTTGACTCGGGAAAAAAATCAGCACGCGCCCGCCCTGCACCTCCTAAACATGCGCCACGCAGCGACGCAGACTCGGCCGGGTGTGTGCCGAATTCACTTTCATTTGCGACATCTCATCGTCTCCCGAAGGTCACGTGCAGTCGCGGGTGTTTTGATAAAGTTCACGGTGCATATGTGACGCGGCGCGCGTTTGCGGCGGCCACCGCTGACCGACTAGGTGAGTTGAGTCAGTTTCGCGCGCTTCTCGTCTTCGTGGATCCGTTTCCCTCGCGTTTATCGAGTCTCGTTTCACATCGTCATTCGCCGCCGAGAAGACGGTGATATGAGTGAAAGTGACGGTGTGTGTCGCAAAGACGTGCGCTGCGGCCGCCGGCTCACAGGACAGAGACATGGGGACCAACGAGAGGGTTAACCGCGCAACTTTACATCCACTACTCCTCCACCTCTGACAGGTGAAATTGCGCGATTCTACACGCTACGGTGATTTTCTTAAAGTCGCTTATCCTGAAATCTTATTACTTTCCCTCTCGTTTAAGTGTCATATCAAATTCGCGCGCGAACTTTGTAAAATGAACGTATGAACTATATAGGTGCCTATTAAGGCAAAGTTAGACTTTGACAACGTAGGTACTGGTAGTTATAAGGCAACGTGTACTTAAATGCAAACAAATAAGAATAAAAAATCTGGGAGCCTGTCTGGCCTGTGGACGGTAGAAAGAGAGGGTCCAAACTTTGTACTCTTCATTTGTGCACGAATGAGGAAAAATTCAATAAAGCTCGCTTCCTTTTGTCTAATTTCGTATATACGTAAGTATACTTATAGTCAATTTGTTCGATTTCTGCGATATTTAGAGATCACTGAATAGATTCTGCTTCTTTTAAGGAACTTGAGAATTGACTTACTTACACTAGGTAGGTAAGTAGGTACTTACTTCTTATACAAAACAAAGAACTTCTTACCTTTCTATTTAACTGGTGCGCATCATTGGGTTTACATAAAAACGTCTTTTAAACTGATTAACGTCGTTTAAGGACACATCATTTTGAAAGTAGGTATTATATTATTTATTTATACAAACGTTTACTTTTTTTTTTCATAGTAAGTTTATTTTTAATTATCATTGTAATTATTATTGACCGGGTGAGCGAAGCGAACGAAAGGTGTCAGTTTTACTTGCAAAATTTTCTTTCATCTGTCCGTATGTTGGTACTCGCGTACAGGGCCCGTACCGTGAACTGCTTATTGCGATGATTGTTAGGTTCAGCCGACGACGCTGCCCGACGATACACCTTATCGCCCGGCGATACGGTTCGTGGTCTCGCAGGGTCTTCAGCTGAACCTAACAATCATCGCAATAAGCAGTTCACGTTATGGACCGGTCGTATTTTTCAACCAATCTTGACTAATAGGTTCTAAAACTTTGTAGATTTTTTTTGTGGTCGGCGATTTTAATTTGGAGAGGTATTTCTTCCAAGAAGGGGGAACATTTGCTGCGGCACCATTTATTGGCTGACTTTGATAATATTTCGCATAAACATTCAGTACTTGACTCAAAACAAGAATTTGGAATATGAGCAAATTCGGTCAAGTCAAGAGGTTCTTAAGATATAAGGTCATGCGGTCTCAGTTCGCGACATCGAACTGAGAACTCTCGACCTTATATCTTGACAACCTCTTTACCGATTTTCCTTCTATTCGATAGAATTGAGTACCGAAAGTTTATGGCAATTATTATCAAAATCGGCCAGTAAATGGCGCCGCAGGAAACTTACCCTATTTTGGGGGGAAATACCCCCCAAATAATTACCAATCCATGCCAAATATTTGGAAATACCAATCAAAAATCGCCGACGAAATTAATTTAAATAAATGAATAAAATTGTAGAATTACGATTGTGCAAAAAAGTGAATGCTCGCGTGGTCTACTGTTCGCAGTAAAACTAATTACTTACTCCTAACTTATTAAAACTTAATTACTTCAAACTTGTTTGAAGGAAATGCCCGGGAACGGACCGTTTCAAGTGAAATGTGAGCCACCATCTGATGAAGAAGATAACTGCCCGCAACTATCTCATACATTTTCTAAGGTAAGCAAGTGAAATAAATACTTAGGTATGAAAAAGATCGTTGATAACATTACCGAAATACCTACACAAGCATGTCCTATTTATCTAGTAGTCTACTCCAAACATCAGGAAATCTACGACCTTGTACGATCATAAAAGCATGTTATAAAATTAACATAAATAATTATACTTTTATACTTAGACCTCTATGCTTAAAAGATTTAAAGAAAAAAAAAATGTTTAAGCTTACTTCGGAATATCACCTTAAAAAAGTTGAAACGGCCAGTCAAGATGAAGAAAACCTTTCAACGGATTTGTTGCAACATTTACAGGTCAGCAATTATTATTAATCGGAATAATTTAACTATATGCATTACATTTTATTTTGTGGAAAAACTAAGCCCGGCTAACATTATTCCAGTAGCATTCCAGTCCAGCGTTCGAATCCAGCGCTGCAATTCATCTGTGCTGCAATGCTACAAGTGGCTATACATGACCTGACCTGACATCGTGTGAAAGAGATGACTAAATATGAGTTTCTCGGGAGTGAAAGGGAGAAGCTATAACCTCAGTAGTTTGTTTCTTTTGCTCCCGTGAAATTCAAGTCTAATTGTCCCTTTCGCACGATGTCGGGTAATGTAGCGATGCGTTTCTGGAATAATGTAAGCTGAGATTAGACCGCCAATCCAGGTACTGGGTTGGATCGCTCACTGGATCCAGTGGATTCCAGTGCCTGTTCACATTATACCATTAACATTCCAGCAGTGGATTCAAACGCTGGACTGGAATGCTATTCTAGTCTTGTAATCCGAGCGTTTATATTTATAATTATTATATTATAATATTAGGTTCTGTGATCCGGGTACGCTCGGGGTCGCTGCTAGGAGGTCGCGACATCGTGAGTCACTTTTATGTGGGGGAATAAAAACTATATAATAAAATAAATGCGTTTAGTTATTATTGTATTATATTAAGAAATTAAAATAACTTCCGTGCTTTAGGATCGCAATACAACTGATTATGCATCAGATGTCAAAATATTTTGTGAGATAAATGTTAGTGGATATATCCGTTTGTGTCTCAATAAAGGGTTCTGCGTTTGGTGGAGGCGACGAATGACCGGAATGCTGGGGCCTATTTTAGGCAAAAACTTAGCATTGACATCCAGAGTGGCAATGCTGCCACTCCCTCCACCAAGAGGCTTGTAGATTATTTTTGTTTATAATTTAAGTTGTTTTAATTTTAAGTAAGTAGGTGGGTAGTTTCTCAATAAATAATTTGAATTTAACGATGTGTTTAGTCATCATCTAATCTGGAGGAGCTGGCACCGCTGGCGCCGGCAGGGCCCGCCGCGACTCCAGTTGCCGTGAAGCAAGAGCCGGTCGATACATTCACGCTCACGTTAGAGACCCTTGAATCTAGCCCCCATAGCACGGTAAGACCCCTGATACATGTGACAACCACAGACCGCATACCAAAGATAAAAAATAAGAGGAAAATATGTTTCTCTCTCGTTTGCTATCGGTGTAAACCAAGTTGTTGTGTGTAAATATGAAAAATATATTGTACCTACGTGGACATTGAATCAATATACTAATCGTGTTAAGCCAAAATTCTTGTTGGTTTTCTGTTCCATGTAGTAAAGGCTTTTTCATTTATAGGGAAATACGATACTGGAGAGACATATAGCGATGCTGGGTTCCACTGGAGAGCTTCATTCTGAACGTTTTACGCCTTTGCTAATCAAAGATGAACCTTTATCAGAAGGTGGTGAGTACAAACAAGTACCTACCTGATTGTACTAATAGCATATCATAATAAGGCAGTAAGTAACATGTGATTCAAAATAAACTCTTAACTGTTTTATGCATAGCATGTTTAAGTAGACAGTTTAAAGCCATCTAACAAGTTCGCAAAGACAGAACAAAGTTTCCAAAGCCAATTTGTACAGGAACATCTTTGATAATAGCTTATTATATAAACTAAAGATGAAACCACAATTCAGTTAATTCCCATTCCAAAGTGAGCAAGTCATCTTCCACCATGTTCGATCATGTGCAGTAATCAAATTCCTAGCCTGTTAAAATTACATAAAATAAAAAAAATAAACATGGACCCTCATATAAAGAATAAGAACAGGAAATGCATGGTTTCCAGAGTTCCAACACCTGAGCAGCGATGAGACAAGCGACGGGTGCCGCGAGTTGGAGCCGGCGGCGCGTGGCAGTCCCAAGAGCTGGACGCAACGTGACATGGACAATGCGCTCGACGCGCTGCGGAACCACCACATGAGCTTGACTAAGGTGTAGCTACTACCCCACCAACAATATTCATCACCAAAATTCTACCAGACAGGTTCCACCACCTAGATACTGCCAGCAGGGGCTAGATACGGTTTTTTAAATTAAATATTACACTAAATATAATTAAATAATATAAATATTTTGAGTTACCAGTATTTGAAGATCGATGATAGAGAAATTTCACATGTAATTCAACTACGTTAATAATATGTGAGACACATTTTTAAATATTGTAGGCGTCAGCCACATACGGCATTCCATCGACGACGCTATGGCAGCGCGCACATCGCCTCGGCATCGACACGCCCAAGAAAGAAGGTAGCGCCAAATCATGGTCAGAAGCCGATCTGCGAGGGGCGCTGCATGCGTTGCGAGCCGGAGCCATCTCCGCCAACAAGGCTAGCAAGGCTTATGGTGAGGAATGGCTTAAAGTGAATTCTTGTTTTTTTTAAATGAGTCCGCATCTGAAAACACCTAACTTCAAAGAAAAGTGACAATTCCGTCTATCGGAAACGTAATGTCGCCCATAAAAATACATACTTATAAATTCTTCAGTTCAGGTAACCGTGGCCGCGCACCTTTAAAGATACACTCTCTTTTACACCTTGTGAGAACCGACCAGATCATTTGAACCGGATGCAAAATATCAAAGAAAATACTGACACGAGACCGAACCCTCGCGTGGCAACGGCATCTGATATCAAGGATGGCCTAGGCACTGGTCGAATCTAGTTACAGTAGTTAAATTTGTTACCAGGAATACCAAGCAGTACTCTTTATAAGATAGCTCGTCGTGAGGGCATCCGCCTTGCAGCTCCATTCAATGCAGCGCCGGTGTCATGGCGGCGCGGTGATTTAGCACGAGCACTCGCCGCTATCCGAGCCGGCGCTGCTTCCGTGCAGCGCGCCGCTGCACAGTATGGGATACCCACTGGTGCGTTATAAGCTGTAAACCATTACTATCTTATTCTTAACTATCTCATCATCATCATCAGCCAGCAGACGTTTATTGCTGAACATAGGCCTCCCCCTTAGAGCACCACACCGACCGACAACGTGCCACTTGCATCATCGGTTGCCCGCGACTTTCGCAATGTCGTCAGTCCACCTAGTGGGAGGTCTGCCTACACGGCGTCTTCCGGTTCGTCTTCGCCACCTTTCTTCCTTATCAGCTATATCGGTTCTTCGAGTGATGTGGTCTGCCTATTGCCACTACTTCAGCTTGCAAACTCTGACAGGGACGACGACGACGACGACGCGTACGAGTATCCTCATTCCGGATTTTATCGCGCAAAGAAACTCTGAACATATTATGTCATCACTGGCAACATACATCTATCTATCTGTAGTATATTAGTTGGGGATGATAACTGAATAAATAACTTCCGTTTTGTTTGGGTTGAATATAGCGAAACTGCTGGCAGGTGGTGTGTGGGGTACGTATTGAAATGTTAAAAATTTAAATAGCTAACGACGAAATGTCTCGGTTCAAAATGTCTAAAATCTAAATGTTTAATGATTTAGAAGCTAAAACATCATAATGTCAAATGGCCAGAAAGTCTTATTTCAAAATGACCAAGTTCAAAACATTTAAAGTGAAAATGACTAATACAAAACTATGAATTATACAATTATGTTACACTTACTCTTTAGCGCTTCGCCGGCCGCTACCGCCGCACGCCCGCCGCGATTTGCTGGCGCAATTCAAACATTTAATATAAAAGGCCATCCAAATATTTCACATCTTGTTATTCTATAAAAGTAATTTACTCTAGATAAATTATTGTTTACCCAAACGTAGTTAATTAGCTCCCTAAAGTTTTACCCTATACTATTGTATTTTTTTTTACTAAAGTCTAAGCTTTTAGGACTCTTACTTATTAGCGCTTTGCCGGCAGCTGTGGTTGCTCGCTCGCTACGCTCGCTCGGCTCGCGCATTGTTTGTCGCATTTCAAACATAATCAGACCTAGTGTTTGGGGCAACATTTCAATACGAACCCGGTGTATGATGTGCCTTTAGTCGGAAGTCTGTTGACTTTAATAAGATAACTAAATATCATTCCCTAAATTTCAGGAACTCTCTATGGGCGATGTAAAAGGGAGGGCATAGAACTGTCACGATCCAACCCCACACCTTGGTCTGAGGATGCAATGGGAGAAGCTTTAGAAGCAGTCAGGTAGGTAAACTAGAACAACTTTTATTTTTAATATTATAAACTACACTATAGGTATACTAGTTTCATCACCAAATGGATCACCATCGACCTTATAATATAGAATTGATTGTTTCCAGAGTTGGCCAGATGTCAATAAATCAAGCAGCCATTCACTATAACCTGCCATACTCTTCCCTTTATGGAAGATTCAAGAGATGCAAATATCTAGCTCAGGTGAATAATAACATAGATTCTATAGTAACAAATAAAACACAGAGCCTTTATTACTTCACTAGCTGGCCGCACAGCTTTGCTCGTCTATGATAAAGTAAATTAAACACCACATTTCACCTCTGTATGGGTTGATTTTCGAAAAATCTTGAGACGTGCCTTTCTTTATTTTTTATGCTTATTACACAAAACAAATTTAATTAGCTTAGCATGAAAAGATATTTTATTTACTTACAAACTTATGTCAATTTTACCCATTTAGAAGTGGGATTTCGCAAAACCCGTTCTAGAGACCATTTGAGAAGTATCGGGTTAAAATTTCATGACTCTATCATAAGCGGTTTGGTCTGTGCGTTGATCCCTAGAAAAGACCTTGTTCTTTTATATATATCGATAAATAGATTTAAAAAAACATTAGTGATTATTTGTGCGCAAAGAAGAGAGACTCGGATAGTCTCGAAACCTCGCGATGCAAATTATTAGTTTTTTTAAATTCACAATTCCCTTTTTTTTTCTAATTAAACATACATAGCATTTTTTCTGATTCTGCCAAACCGCATAGTAGTTTGTAGGCAGATTATTAACTTGTTTGAAATATTTTTATAGAATCAGCCAGTAGCACAGCAAGAAATTATCCATAACTCCGAAACGGCGGCCACTCATCAACAAGACGTATCCTATTACCAGCAGACCCCACAAATGCCTCAACCAGATCACATCATCGCTAATCAATACGCTCAGAACGACTACATTCAACATACATCAACACCCAGTAATGTTTTAACACAAGACCCGTATAATGGACAAACAATGTATTACAACCAGTGCTTTAACGGCATCGCTACAAGCTGAGATTTTGACTTCTCTAATCAGAAGGGCTCTTGAGACTATTGGAGATGACTGAACGATATGTGTGAAGTGACCATTGAGGCAATACGATATAGAAATTAAACGTAATAAAAAGCTAAGGTTTTGTCCAGAAGAAAACAATATACGTAATTATTATAACTACCTACGTAATGTAAAGGTGTACCAAACATTAAAAAAACTGTAGGAAGTTTAGAATTTC
Source organism: Apocheima hispidaria (assembly GCA_947579745.1). NCBI lineage: Eukaryota > Metazoa > Arthropoda > Insecta > Lepidoptera > Geometridae > Apocheima > Apocheima hispidaria. The sequence goes on from OX388157.1 coordinate 14,906,855, forward strand.
TTGTTATAATATTTTTGTAAACGTTTTATTATAATTCGTCTTTTTATTATTCTGGTCCACAAAAGTTTGGCCTATTTAAAAAAATATGTAAATTATACGCTGCATTAATGTAGTCAATTTTGAAGATCTCGTTCTTTAAACGATTAAGTTGGCTAAATCATATAAGTACGATAGGTGGCGCCACTTTGTACGTGAATTCTGTGTGTGGAAGAAGGTGCCCCCTGGATACAGCCCTGTTATAAAATAATAATTATTATTATTATGTAAGTAGTAATGCTAGTTATGCACAATACTCATGCTAACCTACGAACCGTAGGTAAGATTAATACATGATAATACGGACGGTGCGAATTGTTCATTACTTTTTGTAAGCTCATAAAATTATTACGCGTAAGGTATCATAATAAAAATGGAATTACTGGTAGTAGTGGTCTACATCATCTACAGTAAGATATTGTAGGTACGTATTTAAAATGTGATTTGAGTGGTCAGTTGGCAAATTTTTGTGGTTAGGTTCCTACCTATGGCCGTATCTTAAATTTATTAATATACTTATAAATCATGTCATATTCAAAAGTATGACATAGGTACTCTGAATTGCCTAAAAAAAAATATTTTGTCAATCTAATGCGCATCCACTCCCACAGCGAGTGGTCGATGGTTCTGAGTTCACCTTCACTGTAATGTATACGATGCATCGATATCTTTTTTTGCTTATAGTGCTCACACACCTGAAAATCACGGAACGCAGACCAATAAGAGAAAAACAGTGGGCTTATCCTCTAATTTTGAAACGTTCGTGATTCTGTTTGCGAGAGCATGCCATCTCGCTCGTACCAACTTAGTCGCACAATGCGTGGTCCCGCTCGGCAACTCTCGCTATCGCAACTCTCGCTATCGCTCAGAGTTACGGGATAACCCAACAGATGAAAATTATATCTCTCGTTTGTAAGACGGCGCGCTGCGGTCCTATCAAACCAAATACTCAACTCTGTTAGCACTATGATACTGTACTTTTATTAGAGTTTCGATGATGCAGGATGAAATTGGATAATGGCCGTGTTTACACTACATAGCTACTACCAGCTAGCGCTGTGGTAACAGCGGATTTGGCAACAAGGACTGTCTTCGGCTAAATTCAGCTTAGAGATACATACCAGTGAGCTATACTAGGTACCAATAATTTATAGCAAAGAAAATCTACACAAGGAGAGTAACAATCTTATACAAAAAAGTGTACCTCCGAAAAATCTGCTAAAAACTAGATGGATTCTATTGTAATAATGCCTAAAGTAATTTATAGCACAACTGACAATCACGGACTGCAGGACGACAAGAGAAAATTAAATTTATTTCTTTCTCTATCGTTTGTTAGACATTGTAACAAAGTTTCTCTCAGCAAAGACTTTCTGTGGATTCCTATAATTTGAAATCTTCCATAAAAATCTTCTAGGTATTTAACTATGCCTATGCCAGTGTTCCAAATACCACTAACCTAATGTAATTGTAACAGTTATTTGTTAATGCCAGTATTGTAATAAACATGATAGACTGAACAGTGTTCTTTTTTATCAGTTTAAGGGAAAATTAAACCACCCAACCAGTTGTACATAAAAAAGTCGCTTTATTTGTTTATCTACAGTTAGATATAAAATAAATTACAATAATAATTTTATTTTATGTCATTCGGCTGCGGCGTCCGTTATTAATTTACAACCTTTTGATTTAATAAACTTCGAAAATATACTAGTTAATTAAACAAAGTACAAAGAGATGTGACAAATTAACTTATTTTTGAGCGTTTGTAGGCAGTAACATTATTTTAAAGTTTGTAGTCGCATACCGAACACACACTGCCACCTACCGTCGAGTAGCATAACTTTTATACAGTATCTACTTTTAACTAGATGGCGCTTCAATTACAATATACTTTACCGCCAACAGATGGCGTCAAACACAAACACTCGTATACACTACAGCGCTAACTGCCGTCAATTTTAATAAATACAATCTATTTACAGACTCCAATGGAAAGTCAATAAGCATAGTTTTCTCTAAATTAATATAATTTTAACAAGCAAAGTACAAAGAAATTCGTCACTTTTTCACTTATATACACGATTAATTACATTACAGAGTTAGTTATATTAGAGGCGTTATTTTAAGTGAAATAGAGACCAATTCCTTTGCTCATTGATAATATAAGCTACCTATTTACAAGACTTTAAGGAGATCATAAGAATAGGTTAAGGTCGATCGTAATTACTTTAGCCAAACAGAATTCTAATAAAAACATCTATAGATGATAAAGGTTTTTCTTAATTGGCAGATACAATTATGCTCAGCCAAAGTAATTCGTGTGATATTCGAAAAAGGGGTATCAATATAAATCAGTAAACTTTTTTATGTTCTTTAATAGCGCGTTAAAAGGCAGTGATCTAAGGTAACACATACAGGGATATTTTACTGATTTATATGTGTGTTGGTAGCAGAGTAACGACTGTGGTTCGGACGCCACGGCCGTCTTTACATTACAATAGAACATTATTTATTACATGCTACTTATATGCTATTTACGTATATATTCTCGCCGTACGTTCTTATACACGGACTAGACAACGCACGGCGGCGGACATTACTCGCCCTTCAACAATACAGCTACAGACGAAGCTGTAGCTGTAGCAGGCGCAGCTTTCAGTTCATTCGGCGTCGACTGAATGTTCGTCGTCTGCGGCGGCCCTTAGAGTCCATAGTCCATACAGAGCACTGGCATCTATAATACTAGTAATTATGGACGTCAGTGATATAAAGTCACACTCCCACTGTACTGGAGTCACACCATCATACTGTCTCATGGCACGAGATTTCAATCACAACGGGCGAGCGACGGTAGCTTATAGAGTTCAGATTTTGTCGCGGATTTAAAACAAGAACACTGGAAATATAATGCTTTTCTACAAGTCTCTAGATAGTTCTGCCGGATGTAGGTTACACGCAGGGTCCTAGTCAAGTTATTGTGTCGTACCGACTGGGTCCAAAGTGTCTGTACATTGTCAACGGACACACAGATTTTAAAAAAAAAGTTTGCACTGTATTTGGTTGGGTTGTAAGATTCGACGGTTCCATGGTTACGGTTACGAGTAACCGTTCACTGTTCAATATGTGAACATTTTTGATAAGATAGATATTTTCAGTAGTAAAATCCATGTTTTGAAATTAGACGGGTCCGTAGTCGGAGAGCGGCTGCGCCGAGCGCGCGGAGGGCGCGTGCGTGGGCGCCGCGGAGGGCGCGGGGGGCGGCAGCGCGGGCGGCGGCGCGGGCGGCAGCGCGGGCGCCGCCTCCGGCCGTCAGACGCCGCCCTTGCCGAGCGCGCGGTGGCGGGGCTGGCGGCCGCCGCGCCACACGCGCCGCCACGACTCCAGCGTCTTGCCGGACCAGATCCAGACGCCGGACGTGATGCCCACCGCCAGCGCCATGAAGTACTTCAGCATGAGGGCGGCGTACAGCGGCTCGGGCCCGCAGGCTTGGCCGCACGCCACGCGCCGCAGCCACGCCTCGTACCCGTGCGCCTCGTACGCCAGGCACGCGATCACCACGCCCGCCGGCACGGCGTACAGCACGCTGAACACGCCGATGCGGATCATCAGCTTCTCGAGCTTGTCCGCCTTGGAGCCCGCTCCTATGCCGCCCTGCCGCTTGATCACGGACCGGATGCGGAACAGCGAGACGAACCCGGCCAGCAGGAAGGTGGCCCCGAGCGCGAAGTAGACGACGAGCGGCGCCAGCACGTACCGGCGCAGGTTCTCCGGGGACGAGTTGCCGACGTAGCAGATGCCGGCGACGGGGTCCCCGTCCACGGCGCCCGCCACCAGCACCGCCACGGTCTTGGCGGCGGGCACCACCCACGCCGCCAGGTGGTAGTACTGCGCGTACCCCGCGATGGCCTCGTTCCCCCACTTGAGGCCGGCGGCCAGGAACCACGCGAACGACAGCACCACCCACCAGATGGAGGACGCCATGCCGAAGAAGTACACCAGTATGAAGACGAGCGTGCAGGCGCTCGGCCCCGCCGCGGAAGTGCGCAGCAGGGCTCCATCACACGCCACCTGCACGAACGGACGATACGGTTACACCACTCCGGTTTGCCTGTCAGCGTGTCGCCCGGGGAATGGTATCGTGCTAATGGTGATTAGAAGTAATTCACAAACATTAACTCTTTATTTAGGGTGTTGTGTTTCCAAGAGAAAGACTACTGGGACTACTCTCGTGGTAGATACTAACTACTTCCTAACGAAATTTCATAAATATTTCAGTTTGGCCGTAGCGAGGCCGAATTTCGAGCTACGGCTTCTTCTTCGGATATATTGGCCGTCGCTAAATATTGAAAGTCGTGAGGTCGTACCTCGTCCCGCCCGAGCGCGAGCCGCGCCAGGTACCCGAGCGCCACCATGAAGTAGCACGCGGAGAGGTAGACGATGGGCCGCTCGGGGTACTTGAACCGCTGCGAGTCGATCAGGAACGTGGTCAGCGTCATCAGGGTGGAGGCGGCGCACAGCCCGCTCCACAGCGCGACCCACACGCCGGCGAACTCCTGCAATACACACAACACACACCTACATAACATACGAACTTTTTACAAAAAAACATACAGAAATATACAAGAAGAACATACAGAACAGTACAAATGACTTTTAGCTTCAACTGAAAGAAACATGTCTCCACGTTTCGTATTATTTATATGTACAACTAGCTGCGCCCCGCTATTCTACCGAAACCTATATGTTAATCCGGGGTGTAAACTATCTCCATACCAAATTTCATTTAAATCCGTTGAGCCGTTACAGAGTTGAACGGAGAGTCCGACGAAAATGCGTCTAAAAATACATGTATATAGTAATCTGTACTATGCGATGCGTCCTTGATCCTTTTGAGTATGTATCTTATCGTACCTATTCCTTTCGTCTTATGGTGTCAGTGTGCCAGTAACTAATGGCCGCGTGTCGTGTGGGCTGAAGGCGATTGAGATAGAGTGCAGGCTGGAGTTATAGAATAGTGTACGTATAGGGAACGTTATAGTATGAGACATGCAAGGTGAAGGTACCTTCTCGTCTTGCGTGAAGAAGGGGCCGGCGCAAGGCGGGCCGCAGGCGGGCACGCCGGCCGCGGTCGCGTTGATGCGCGCGGGCGCGGCCGCCAGCGGCGGGCGGCACGCGCACGCGCACTCTCCGCCCGCGCCCCCCGCACCGCCCGCCGCGCCCACGCAGTTTTTTGGATCCTTGCAGTTCTTGTGTCGGTTGCGGGGCGGTGGACGCGGCGTCTCCGGTTCTTGCGCGCGGTCGTTCTCCTCCATGCATAGATGGTCGGGGTCTCCGTACCGAGGCAGCTTCTCGCAGGCCATGCCTTCAGGCCACTTGAAGCTGTACTTCTGCATGAGCGGCGCGCACCCAGCTCTCGCACGCTCGCACACTGACCGGCATGCTGGGAGAGGCTTAGCATAGTCCTCGATGCAGATAGGCGTGTACATCGAGCACAGGAAGAATTTCAGGTCAGGCGAGCATTTGATCTCCACCAGGGGCCAGAACTGGTGCACCTGGGAACCAGAGAAACGACGCGTTACAATCGACACACTCGAGCGTTTGACAAATAGACACGAGTTTCGATTAATCAATTTTCACGTTATTTTAATAAACGCTCTGTTTGTTCACTTTTCACGACGAAACGGCAGAAAAGATATTTCGGCGTTGAAAACACCATCATCTTAATTTGCCGGTACCACTACCAAGTGAGAAGTACAGACCTCGAGTCCAGCCTCTTCCTGAGTGTCGTGGTCGAGTGCATTAGGGAAGGAGGTGAGGTTGTAGCCGATGCCGCGGCACATGGGGATGGTGATCTCTTGGCAGCGCGGCTGCACCGCGCGCACCGCCGCCGCACACCACGCCACCACCACGACGTGCCACCACATTCTACCGCTGTATTATAACCGCATCTGGAATAGATGGAAAGTACACGTGAATGATGAGGATTAGCTTAACGGCAGCCAAATTCTGGTCTTGTACTACAGTGATTGATTGATTTGTATTGGCCGGATGTAGGAAACCAAGCCAAAGGCCTTTCTTTGGACTTTTGTTTTGGGACGTTATTGGTAGCAGTGAGATCAAGAATTGAAGAAGTATGAGGAAAAAATAACTGGTCAAAGTGGGAGTCTGACTTGCGCACCGTGGGTTCCGTACATACCGAACATTGTTCTAACGAAAAGATAAGTCTGATTGATGGACAAACTTAACTCTGTAGTTGAAAAAACGATCTCCCATATATTGTCACGGTAATGTCTCCAACTAAAAATTTTAATTTCAAATCAATATTGTTTATGTGATATAACATGTTTATGACTTTCAGATTTATTCCTTCACTTATGCTGTGAGACTTTGCTTCTTGCCGTATTTCAAGTTAAAGGTTTTGATTTACTTGAGTGTCAAAATAAGCAGCAAAAATGACCGTATATTTTATTGCTATTAGAAGCTTGATTTTTCCAAGAGACCGTAGACCTAAGTACTTGGTATAAATTTCATTTGGTATCTCCACAAGTTCTTGAAAAAAAGGGTCTTGACAGATAGGCGGACGGATAAACAGACAAACAGAAGGAAGAAAAAAATCTGCATCATTATCATTTACTAGCTGTTATATGCTTTGTTAAATGTCAACTCGATCGAAACTGTTGAAAGTGGTCAAAAAATCAATGATAAGTTTTGATTTGGAAGAACAACATATCATTTAGGTATCTATCTATACATTATGAACAGTGTACATTATGTAGGTAAGTGAAATAAAATCTTGTAAAACAGAGCATCGCGAGGTCTCAGTTCGGGGCGAACTATTAGTTACTTTACTAATATACGGACCTCAACTTCATTGTACTAGCTACTTAAACACAGCACCAATAAACAAATCTGTTAGATCGCCATGAGCCATAAAACTACATCACTTGTTATCCAGTCGACTCTTAGAACGTAGAACGTTATCGGCGTGCAATCTCGTCGTCGTCGCTATCGTACGCGATTACGTCGTGGCTCCTGCTTTACGGTAGTGCTGATGCACTCGGAAAACCCGTAAAATAAGGTCAGTAAAAAGGACGGACATTATTCTAATACAAAAATCGTTAAAAAAAAGTATTTAAAGTAAAGGGTTTTAAAATTTAAATCATGATTAGAATCATCGTAATATTTTGTAAGACGCTCCCAGTATTTTTTGTTGCTTTTTGCGTGACAACTGACAAGCATTGAATGATGAATTGAAACAAAGACACGAATATCTACCACACTTTATATCATATTTCACGAGCACCGTCCCTTTCTCCCAAACTCGATAAAACATCACAATTATCACAAATCAGCTGAAAACCCTTCAAAGTTGGGAAATTATATTCGGCTTGCGCAGGTTTCGTGTCGGAGCTCCAGTTTGGTTAGTTACAATTTTATTTCGGGTGTAACATTACACTAACATGTGCATCGATCTCGCTGTTTTTTTAAATGTAGTGCAGCAGGATATGTTAAATAGTTCTAAAGTGAAGAATCCATTCGGTATAAAACACTTTATATAAAGGCGATGCAATATTAGATCTCAATTAACACAGTTCTGAGTTTGTTCCCACATATTTTCAAATGTGTTCCCGATTTCACAACTCCTGCCTTCCTAATCCCAAGACAGGAAATGTGTCAATCGTCTAATGCTGGTGTAATGTGTCACCTCATCTGCTCCCCAGATACTGCCAGCACTGGCTCCAGTACTAGCGCCAGTTAATGCGCTTTTAACGACGCGATACATCGACACGTGGCAGACCAACAAACAGATTTGGTAATGGTGAAAATTAAATTAGTGACGTTTAGTTAGGAATGGGCGATGGAATTAATGCTGCCTCGATATGCACATGTTGTTAATTGCGAAAGACGAAGTGAGTAGTATACTATATATAGTAAGTGTAGTACAGTAGTATAGGTACTAAGAGTTTGTTATTGTAGATATAGCGAACATGCAGACGTTACCGCATAGTTGTCTGAATTTTCAATTGATATTCTATGAAATATTTTCTCAAGGTTAGCTTGGGTCGGGATCGTAGAAACTGGATGAATTTAAATTTGCATGAGAGCAATTCACGATATCAATACTTGTAATTCGAAACACGGAGCTCGTAAACTAATAATTTTAGTAGCTCACTATTCCAATTGTGCGTCGCTTTGGACATTTATAAACAAACGCGTTTAATGGCTACCCCGGCCGGGGCGGTGTTCCCGGTACTGGCTAGTGTACATTGAGCTAGGAATGGACGCATTCGCATAATCCAATACCTTTCTGTGACGGGGTCGGGAGTGAGCGCCTTGCTGTTTTTTGTATTTTCTCTTTTGGATCATTTCACTGAATTTGAAGGGTACAGGAAAATAATCGTTACCGAGAAAAGCAATTTTATACAAGTAGGGTGGAAAAAAAGGAATAACGAAATCAAAAGCAAAATGCAACCGATAACCTATCAATGTCTCTATTTAATTATCCTAAAGTTTCTTCTCTTAATGAGCAGTGACATAAGCAAGTTTAGTGACGGTCTGCTTAGGGTGTCTTGCACATCTTATTTCAAAACTTGCACGCTATGACTTACCATTATTTCAATCGCACGTTTATTCCGGCTCACTGGAAACAGTAATGCATACTACCCAACACCTTATTGCCCGAACGTGTTGGTTGCTCGCGCCATCGTGAAGCGTACCTAGCTATAATGCAGCATTTGCAGCCTTCCTGCGCTCGATATGATTGACTTATCGGGAACTGCCCCGTTTTATGGCCCACTAGTTTGAGAAACTATAGCATTTCCTTTTACTGCCTTTAGTGGGCACGTTCGCAAATAAAATGGTGTGGTTATGGTTTGTGAAATTCGAATAAAGGCATTGAATGGAGAAGTCGAAGGCGATATATTATTCTATACTCGTATTTTATTTACTATTGAGCGACATAAAAAGTATTATGTTTAAACTGTATTGTCAATCAACTGCAAACGCAATTACGCAAATCATCAGAATAAAACTAGGCAGGTTGCCCATCACTGAATCACAAATGAACACTGAACAAACTACCGTTTTTGCTTTCAGATAATTTTATCAAATGTGAAATAACTAGAGTATTCGTTCAGTATTTTTTCAGGAGATTTTGAATAAATCAGCGCAACTGTCAATAGTGTCGAGTGTGTGATTTTGGAACGGGTCGCAAACGGCGCGTTATTTGCGGGGGTTGACGGCCGGTGCCGCTGGCAACGGGCCAAACTGTTTAAAAGCTTATAGTAATCCTGAGGGACAGGTGAGAAGATAGCGCGAGTACAGCAGAGCTTAAGAATCAGTTTAAATAAATACATGTAAAGTTAGTACGTTAAGTATATTATTGATTGTCTGATGACTGGAATGATTGGCTCCAGGTTCGGGCTGCAGAGACTAGCTCAGGTTTCAAATGAGAAATAACGCAGGCGTTCGGGTGAAGCTTACATTGCAACAAAAAAATACAAGGATCAAAAATTCCATTGAAACTTTGATATTTTTTTTCGGGAATGTGCCTAGGTATAATTTATGTGAAAGTCATAGAATAAAAGTTGTCGTGTACGATGTGGGGAAGCGGCCCGCGAGAGCTGGCTGGTTAATTATACACATATTTTCACTACTAGATTAGATTTAACTAAAATAGGAATGTTTATAACCTAATTACTTTATTAACAATTAGCAACGCTACTTTATCGCTTTTCATTTATAACTAACACCACACATCGTAAATTCTACTCTACACAGCGCTAATGTAAATGCCAACAAGCGCTGCGAGCAGCACATGGACCAATGTTTACAATCGATTGCAAACTGGCGACATTACCAAACAATTATTAATATGATACACGGTAAATAAGCACCACACTCGGCCCCACACTCAACTATTTGTAAGTTTGTAACCCTTTTGGCGTATTATTTGGCGGTGGCAATAGGAGCAAATCGACTTGCGGTGAGGTGCGGAAGGTTTTACAATACCGAAGCGAGAATATCTTTAAATGCAAAAGTTACGTAAAACCACGTAAACCGCAAAGATTAAATTTAAAAAAAAATGAACTAGGAAAACGAACCTACCTAATTATCTATTGGTGATAATTAGGTAGGGTCGTTTTCCTAGTTCGTTTTTTTACTTACACGCTTCCATGCAATTTTTTTTTGTTTAACAACTGTAGATGTGAAAACATACGCTGTGCTGGCAGAGACGGGCAATTTCATATCTCTTATCCTGGACTTAATGTAAGGGCGTAGTAAAAAATTTGAGTGCCACAGGCTTATAAAACGAATAGGATATGAAAATGAGACGAGCGTGTAATGGCATAGAATTAGGGAGCCATGAATAAAATTAGCCGATTCCTAACTTAGTGCTCGTAAAGTACCGCTAGATGGCGTCTCTAAGTGCTAAGTGCTGTGGCAGTGGTAGCTGATCAGCTTCGCAGCTACAGCTGATAGGTATAGAGATATTCGATGTTATGCGTTTAGTAATAGTAATTATATTTGATGTTTATCGCTGCAGTCGCGGGAATGTGACACGTCGTTAGTTGCCTGTAGAATAGAAAATGAATTCACATAAAATAGCGTTAAAAGGTAGATGTGCATATTGCTTACGTCATTTATAAACGTTTCTATAAACTAAAGAAATCGTGCTAAGACCGCGTAGCTACAGTTCCATCAATCTTTGTGTCTAAGACATTCAATCTATACAATACAAATTTCGACATTCGCATGTAAAATTAACTAGGTAATAAACCCATAAGCGTCTTTGCGTTTCCCACAGGCCCGCATAATAAAACTATTATTGCTTAAATTTTAGTGCGCTATTTATTTACGAGAGTTGCACAATGCGGTGCGACCGCAGCCGCAACACACGTCGTAAAAAGAGGGTAGGTAGAACCCACGTAGAACCAGAGCCGCGTGTCGTCGCTCCACGGCACCGGCATCACCACACTGTCGCTCGTCGAACGCTATTTTACGACCGATCGCTTCCTGTGAGCTAAGAATATTGCAGAGTGCGTTGAACGCGTCCACACAGCGACCTGAACGTGACCTCTTACGGGAATCTAGATATATCAGAAAAATAAAATATGACTAGTTTTATTTTCATAAGTTTCATGTTTTTTTTTTTATGATTGTCTAAAACCAAACTCTAAAAATGTTTCGATATGCGATCTTAAATCCGTTTTATTGCTGAATTTACATACTAGCAATCGTGAATATGAAAGGTACATATGCCATCAGTTGGCCATCAGAAACTGCAGTAAAAAACGTGTAAAATTGTAATTTACGATTGACGGACGGGAGACAGAGGCGCTATCGGCTATAAACGGCGATATTTACCGGCGACGGCTGTACAGCAAACAGCCAGTTGTCATGCAAACGGCTGGACCCGTGTGGTCACTTGTTTTACAGCCACGGTCACAAGCTGTTGTCTTTTTTGATCGTGAATACCAGTCCTGTGATATCTGGACAAGGTTAAAAAAATAATCGTAAAAGAGTGATGTTCAGACTGTTGTTTCTGGTTTTGATTATTATTAATATCAATAAGTGGTGCGCTGCCTGTTGTGGAATTGTACCTAAAGATTATGACTAATGAGCATATTTTTACGCAAAAGGTATAAAGAACATTTCTCAAAGAGCCTGGAATATTTTAGAGATACAAAATTCAGAGTCTTTTCCAAGATATTATATGCTTTCAAAGTTAAACCTAACCTCGCCTTTTAAAACTTCCTACTACTATTATAGATTTGGATGACTGTAAAACAATTTTTTTTGAGCCAATTCATACCTCAATTAGTTATTAGTCAACTTACCAGCGGCGCCACGCCACCAGTATAACTTTAAAAGCGTATATCTTGAAAACGTAACGCTGGAGGGGATTTTGTCTCATACAAACTTTATTTGTATTAGTGGCAGCTATCGATTCATATAGGTTTTAAGAGTTGCTAAGGAGTAGTCACTATTTTTATGAAAAAACAAGATGACGGTAGGTATGCCATAATCTTCAAAACCCTTTACGAAACTTGAAACTTTGAAATTCTGGAGTGAAATAGCAATAAAAATTAATAAGATCGTAGGTAGGTTATTTAAATAATATGAAAGATAAAAACTTGCAAAAAGCTCTTCAGTCGCGCGAGATTAGCCCCGCCTGACGCCCGCCCGCCTGACGGCTCGCTAAAGACGTCATGCTTTGCAGTTTTTCACTCGTTGTAGATGATTGATGCAGGCCTGACGATGGATACCTACGTGTCATTCATAAATATAAATTAGTTTTTGCTTGATTTTTGGGCTGCGGTTAATTATAAATATTTGCAGCTTACTTGTTAAGATGTGTTTACAAGGATCGATGCGATTGCTTATGTATGGGTACGAACCACGTACGAACCTACCTACCGAAAATTGTATGTCTAATTGTGTAGCCTAATTGACCGAGCGAAGCGAAGGTCTCAGAGTTTACTGGGACAAATCGGCTTTTGTATGTATGTTTGTGTGTATATGTGTCCGACGATAACCTGCGAACCGTTGATCTGATCTTCTTGAAATTTTGTAGGCAAGTAGTTCATATCAATACAATATGAGCTGAATCGGTTCAAGGGTTGTGAAGATATAAGGGTCGCGAGGTCTCAGCTCGGCGCGAATTACTAGTCTAACTAGAGTCGAGAGTCAAAAATGGTACAGCTAAGTGGATCTTTAATTCTGCAATGTATTCGGCAAGCTTTTGCAGCTAGTCTTGCTTTTATCAGGTAATTACATAGAGGAATGCATGGTAGCGTTATTATTAGGTACTTGACGGTTAACATGTTAGGTACGGTATAGGACTCGAACTGGGTTACCTAGGCTCTGCACGGAGCTGTAATGAACGCTAAATTAACCTATCCGACACGGTACAAGGCGTTTATTATGTGCACTACATTGCTTCATTATAATGAAAGGACATTGCTCTGTGCGACTTACATATATGTATGTATAATGTATATATTATAGAAAACGTTTTATACAACTTGATTGTAGTAGGTTTTTTTTTTTTTTTCATTTTTAATTTATTCACATATTTTTTTTTTTTGTACACTGCAAGATTAAAAAATGTAAAACAGATGTTTCAATATACAATGGTTCACGGATCTGTGGGAGGACGATTGCTATTTGATACAATCAGTCCTCCCGATTGTCGTAGTTGAATTCAAACAAGAGTGTTAAACTTTTAAAAAAAAAGTATTGTGTTTGATCCGGAAATTTAATGGGAACTGTAGTTTGGCAGTTTTTGTTACAACTCTTGTTGAATGATGTGGTGCAATCTACAAACTGAATAGGAAGTGTTTTTGTCTCGTAACAGTTACAATAAATTAGATGGCCCATTTTACATTGTGTAGGGTATGCGTATTGCTTTTTGTACGTTTGTAGGCCAAATCGTGATGATGGCGTTTTTAAAACTTACCTATGTGTCGTGTAAAGGCTGTGTTGGACCACAGTGGGGCTAAGAGGTTTAAGGTGAGAGCGTTAATCAGTCGTTTTGAGTAATTTATCTATATATATAAAAAAGAACAAGCCATTTTCTAGGAATCAAGGCACAGACCAATCCGCTTATTATAGAGGCGTGAAATTTGGATTCAATATTCCTAAAATGGCGTATGTGAACAATAAGAACGAATTTTGCGAAATTTCACCTCTAAAGGGGTAAAACGGACCCTCAAAGTTTGTATGGAAATAAAAACTTTTTTCATGCTACGTCAATAACATTTAGTTGGTGTACTAAACATAAAAAATAAAGAATGGTATGTTTCAAGATTTTCCGAAAATCTACCCCTCAAGAGGTGAAATGGGGTTTTGAAATCACTGTAGCCTATGCGAGCGGAGTCGTGCGGCCAAGCTAGTTATTATAATAAACCGTGTATTACGTACTTACCACGTACTGGTTTGTATTTGAATATGTAGTTATTTTAATCGCAAATGTATTGGTGTTTTGTAAGAAATGTGCCCGAAACCTTAGAATAACTATATAGTTATTCTACGGCCCGAAACTTTGTATTATTATTAATTTATTTTGAGCCTGAGCCGAATCTAGAACAGTGTGCACTGTGGATAATATTTTACTTGGTATCATGTGTGCTGTTATCGCTTTGTTAATAACAGCGAAATAATTATTAAGTTATTGATTCATTTTCTTTCGGGAATTATTGATTTGAGTATAAGGCTTACGTATTGTATTGTACACTATACTTTCCTTTTTTTTTCTGTAATAATTTTAAAGAGCGCTTGAATACAATGACTATTGTAACTATCTAAGAGTACGTTCTTCCCTTATCACAAGACCTCATTGAGTTTTGAATAACTATAACTATACAAAAAAGACTTTCTTTTTCTTTTATAGAGCCAGAATAAAGTAGGTTTTAACGTATACAAGTGAATTATCCATTCAGTAGCTACATAATGAAGGCTATTGTTCGTTATCAATACTAGGTGAGTCACACGGCGCCGCTCGCATGCTAATTTTATGCTCTACGTGCGTTTGGTCCCACGCAAATGTATAGGTACGGAAACAAGATAATCTACTCTTCTGTCGCGGACATCGACAGCGCGGTGACCGAGCCACCTGCCAAGTTGGAGATTATGCCCCTCTACCAGAGCCCATTCCTAAGGGGTAGGCTTTTGTTCATCAGTGGACGTGTTCTGGCTGCTGCTGCTGATGATGATGATGATGCTGAACATTTGGTAAACCAGCATGTGAGTGTTACAATCATCGACAACTCCGTCACGAAAATCGAGAAAACTTCCTATAAACCTGGCTTTTCATCGCCGATCACATACGAAAAATCATAGAAATTTAGGTCTGGAAAAGTATACTGTTTTACTTTTCTTTATATCCTTGTCAACTGAGGGTCAAATATGTACATACATAGCTTGTCAATAATTATAAAAAGACCAACAGAGAAAACCTAAAGGTACTAAAATATAAGGGTATACTACGCTGACTGAATTAAAAAAATGTTAAATTATGGTATTCGGCAGAATTATATAACATGATGACTTTTTTCTACCAGTCAGCGTAGTGAATGAAAGTAGGCAGTGGAGAACTATTCGCGTCGCAATTTCAGGTAAAATTAAATTAACAGTTACTGCGCAAGTTCAGGCTTAGTAACTACTATTTATCTGCAAGTTTAGTAACTCCTTTTTATTTTGTATCTCGGACTTTAATTTGCGAGTCGCAATCAGTCGGCGGGTCAACGGCTCCCGTACCTCGCAATTTTACGCTTGACAAATCAAACTTATGGTTGGAAACGGACTGTGGATGGGAAAAGAGATATCGATTATTTACAGTACGAAGTCGTCTTTAGCTTCAGTGCGACCTGGCTTATAATGAGCGCTGCGAAAGCTGGAACTACACCTGAAGTCTCATTTTCTCTTTAATGTTACAGCGAGACAAACGTAGTAGCAGCGTCCTGGTCCATATTATTACAAGCCGACCGTCTTTAGCTGGTTACAACGTATTTTTACCTGACTGCCCAAGAAGGAGGGGTGATGTTTTTGGGGAGTATGAGTATGTAAGTATTTATGTAAGTTCCTATAATTATACAGACCTCCTGTAGCCAACAGCTTGACGATGAAAGTTTGACAATCGCTATAAACCTGAAGCTCGATATTGCGTATAAGAGTTAGGTATGTTCTAGGGATACGTACGATACGATACGTTCTAGTAAATTTATATTAATTTTAAAAAATAAGGTACAGTCCCGCGCAACTTGTTTTACGTAGTTCGAGAAATAGTTCAACACAATCATCAATAAATGGCAGGATTTTAAGGTACACACTCACGCCTTAGAAAGAAAAACAAAATATTTCATAGCAAACTAGCCAATGCCTGCGACTTCGTACACAGATTTAAGGCCCGGGACTGGCTTTTAGCCTCACAAATACAAAGTAAAAATGATGAACTTCCATTACTCTTATCACTTAGTTCAATCCCCTAAGACATGAATAAGTATTCAAAAAAAAAATCTTTAGAGGTCACCTACGTTATAATACGGAACTTTCATGCAAATTTGTATGCTGCTAGACCTTGTGCGTCTGTCGGTCAGTTATTAGTTTTATATTAAGTTTAAAAAAAAGTCGGTGCATGAACATCGTACAGATCATGTGTTGTGTTTATGCAAAATGAGTTCATTATTTGTGTTATTTTGTGTCTGAACAAACGCAGTTTAGATATTTACATAGTTATAAAACAATTTAATACGAAATGTGAACGACTAATAAACGTTATGTCCTCATTTACTACCGTTTGAATAACTAGACCAATTTGGCCAGCAAAAAGTTTTTGGGTCAGTTGACTAGTAATTGGCAACAATTGCCAGGCTAGGTAAGTACCTGGTGAAAAGGGATATTGCAAATTTTTGTTTAAATTATAATTTGTTTAAGAAAAAAAGAAACAAGGTCGTCTAGTCTGCTACAATACGTATAACGGTGTCTAGTTCGAAAGCGCGGAAGACAATGGGACACTGGTGTCACTGAATAAATGTATAGCTCTCCAATTTATAAAAGACACTCCGCTTAGAAACTATTTTCTAAGCGAACAATATGTACACAATGCCAAATAAAGCACAGATTATGCAAAATATTTTGTGTTTCTCCTAAATTTTTTGTAGTTTTTCCGAGTTTGGCAGTGCTTACAAGATTACTTGTTACTCCATTAACTACCAATGGAGATAAAAGAGAAAAGCAAAATGAGCTTTGAAGGGTATCGAGACGACAGACTGAATCAGAAAAATTGACGTTCATTTACGACGGACAAAATTCGCCGTCAGTACTCATAACTCAGTCCAATCTTTAATCAATTGAAGTGGAATTCAAATACCGTAGTCGACGCCAGCATCGACGCTAGAAATGTCACTCCCTTTTGTTTCAAAGTGGCTTTTTTCGTATCGATCCCTTGCAGCAGGTAACCGGGAGCGGATGATTTATTGCTCGGCTTGTTTGTTCAAATAATCGATCCCCCAGCGAAATTTACTTTTTGACCCGAAACAGGACGTAAATGACAGAATTTAGAGTCGTTTTTGGCGTAGTGATGTATTCACGCATCTCGATTTAATGGCTAAACGAAAATACACTGCGTGCAGTGTTGGCTCGCGGTAATATTTGGACAAAACGAGCGAGCGTGCTTGCTAAATTTCCATGTGAATTTATTGCAGCACTATATTGAGGGCTCATCGTGCCGTCTGACATATTGTTTATAGTAAAACACGTAACTTTCCGCGAGATGACGTTACAAACAATGACTCAGAACCGTTCTGGTTATAGCTGGAACTAACATCATGAATGATTTCAATAAAATATCTAGTTAAACCTACAGTTATGTTTGTACATACCGACATTACTAATTAGTATTTTATGTCATATCTATTCTTATACGTTTTGTAAAAAACTAAATATTGCTATAAGTAGAATAATGTCACAAAGAAGATAGTCGTAGGAGACGAAAGATATAAAAAAAACGATCACATAACGTGTAGAATTGCAAGTAGGTAAGTATTTCTGTCATAAAACATGTCGTTCGCTTGTAACGAAGAGTCGTTACAAGGAATACTGTGTCCTCAGATTGCAAGATAAGGCTCTGATAACAAAAAATATGTGTGTAATATCGAACGTACGAAAAATAACATTTTTTTATCATTTGGTGTGAGATATGTTCGTATTTCTCTCAGTACAGTTGTCAGCAAAAGTGATTTAAGAGGATATTAAAGGATTTTCATTTCGTTTCGGAGTATTTTTAGGCGATAAAAATAGCTGAAGTTAATAAATTAAAAGTATCAACTTTTTCTATTACCTATAGTTTTTTACATGATACTAATTTTGATTTATGCCTTTAAATTTTTTTAAATGTTTATTGTATTTTTTGTATTAAAATAATTATGTGAGGGTACTGGGCAATGAGCAGTGTTGTAAATTCCTTAAGAAATGAACACTGCTTTTGTTATTACTACTTTTCTAATAGTAAATGTTCTGTGGCGGATAGTGTAGTGTATCGTACCTAGGCCGGACGATAGTCGACACACCGAAGCTCGATATCGATGATCGATCACATGCACTGTTTAATTACGTACCCGCTATCGACTTGGATGATTTATTGATATTGCTTGCTATCGAACGATACCGAGTGACATATAAAGTCTGATTTTACCACTCAGTTTGTCCTAGTTGTACGAATGGCGTTTATTATTTTGTTGGTAATTTATGTACAGCTGAGAAGTTGGACTGTGCTGAGTAAGCAACATTAAAATGCATTTGTATTTGGGGGCTTTGGAGGCATGTATTTGGATATTTCCCAAGTTGACTTTAGCATTGCAATATTAGACAGTTTTCGACGTATAAGCCCGTGTTACGTGGCACTTATCGCTATATATATATATAGCGATAAGTGCCACGTAGCCTTGAATTAATCCAGAGATTATTAAGTAACTAATAATCCACTTATACGAAAATGCATCAATACTTGTCGAGATAGCAATAGATAGATTTATGAAATTTTAATTAATTTAATTTTAGGAATGCTTTAAAAAAACTTTGCAATGTTTAGATGTTATTTCGCGCGCAGTTGAAAAGAGCCAAAAAAAAAGCGCTAGTCGAAAAACCCAGGTAATTACTAATTACATCTAAAACAGGAAATCAGTCGAAATTCTGTGCCATGCAAACCTAGATATTATTTTTACTTCACTATTGTAGTGTAAGTAATAATCACTTAAATAATACACTAGGGGTTCCGAGCACTGGCGAAAAATCTGTGTAAATCGAGGTCTTTTCAAGGTTTTTTTTAATCGAGAAAATGTCATGTTATCATGTTTCCCCGCCATGTACTATAAAACACAATAAAAACTAAAAACATATATCCCAAAATAAGATTTTTAACCTACATAACTAATGAGGGGCACTAAATAGAAAAATCACATTTTTATCAAAGTATGCCGTTAAATATTTTAAAGATAGTCTGTCTCAGTCTGTCACACTATCACACCCTCAAAATTTATGAACCATGACATTTTAGATCAAAGATCTCAATTCAAAAGGAATATTATGTTCTTCTGGTAGTTTTCTATCTAATAAAATCATAAAAGTTGGCTTATGTTTGGTTGAACATAACAATCTCTTAAGATTAAGCGTTATACTATCGAGCATTCTGAGAACATGTTCGTCTAAGGACGTAGAATTCCTATCATATGCGTGTCTCAACACGCTCTTGACAAATTGGAATCCGATGGCGAGTCTTGTTGACACTTATAATTATTATAGCAAATTAACAAGCCAATATTTTATAAAAACTCATTGTATATCGGAGAACACGACACGTGTGTGGATCCACTTGCCTTCAATAACAAAAAGTTATCGCTGTTATGAATAGACCGTCTGTTGAATCACTTCGCTACTGTTCAGTAAGTGCATGAAAAACTTCAGCTATATAGCGTGGATTAGGTTTAGGTTCGTCTTTGAACACAAAAATGTGCATTATCATTTGTAGTTTGGCCACGTTGACTTCTATCAGTACGTTCATATTTCTTTTCACAAATAATAGTAAATATTTGTTCAATAAGAGAGTTAAGTACGTTAATTTTTGTATTTGAATACAAAAATTAATTAATGCACTTGAGTGTATTAATTAATTAAAACCCAAGCTAGCGAAGAATTCTATAACAAATATAAATAGGATTCTATATAGAAATATATAGAATCCTATTTATATTTATTATAATAGAAATATAAAAAATATAAATATAATTTCTATAATAAATATAATAAGGATTCTATATATTATTATCTATATAGAATCCTATTTATATTTATTATAGAATTCTTATTTATTATTATTATTATTATTTCTGAGCGTATATTGTGTCTCTTGCTAAGCTTTAAAGGCACAAGAAAGAAAAAAAATACTTTACTTTTACTTACAATACCTACTTACAAATTTAAAGTTCACTCAATTTCGAGGAAATACTACAAGCGGGCTAGTACAAAACTGCGAAAAAAAAATAAAAAAAATGGCTATGGAGCATTGCTATGGAGGTTTCATGAGGAAATGCCACTTCAATTAGTAAGTACTCATCCAAGATTTCAAATACTACTTGTAATAAGTGAGTACTAATTTAAATGAGGGAAATGCTATTATATGTATAGCAGCATTCCAAATCAAAAAACCCTCAGTAGTGAGCATAATAGAGTTTTGCTTAATACTGGTTTCACGCATCATAAGAATCCTTTTTAAAAGTGAGACATTTGAAAAGACATTCAGAGTCGTGTTTCGTTATCTTTAATTCAATTATATTTTACTAAGTAAAGATACTATTTTAGCACACTTAAAATGACCCCCATAAAACTGTCCTTTCGGAGACATTTCATTATAGCTATCTATTTTACTCTAACTTTTCGCATCTTCTTTCACACTCTTTGGCGGTTGTAAACAAACTGCAGCAGAGCAGAATACAGACCGCCATTTTGAAGGTAAAATATCATTGCTATAATTTCATTTCTATTTTCATGAATCAATTACCACAGTTTCGTATTGAAGCCAAATTTTCATGAATCAATTACCACAAAGATTCGTATTGATACCCAACTGCTTTTTGTTTAATTGTATCGTTTCCATTTAAGAAAATGTAAATATAAGTATTGGATCTCACTAAGCTGGCTTAGTTATTATCGCGTCGTGATCTTACGATTTACATAGTTAAGAGTGAAAAGTTAATATTTTCGTTTTTAAACGGCCATGTAAAGCGATTGGTGGCCTAGACATACCGTATGTAAATAATTTGATAAATGACGGATAGGACGGTAGCCCAGCGGGCGTGCAGAGCACCCTTGGTTAATAGTTGGTCGTCCCTTGCCGGCTAAGGGAACCGTAGCCAAGCGTATATTCAAGGATTCATACCAGTAGGGATACCTAACTAATTCAGCCGAATTGCTGCGACCGGCCAAGTTACAATGCCGTAGCTACTTGCTGTCTCTAATTTACAGAATTTCCTCAGTTGTCAGCGATGGGAAGTTTTCATTAAGAAACGTTTCGTGCGAGTAACACGTATTATGGCCATGAAATTTGTAGAAGGCACATTGTGCAAGCAAATTGGTACAAGCAATATCTGCTCTTTTTATTTAGATAAAACAGATACATTTTTAATTTATTAACTTATTACAATTATGACCTCACTTTTAAACTCTACAAAGGACAGCCAAAAAACAGTGTATTAAAATGTGAAGAATTATAAAGGTGCAGGGTGAATTGAACGACGCAATTAAATATATGGTGTAATCTGACAGTAATTAATGCGAGCTCAATTTCATTGGTGCTTATGGCTCAGAAACAAACAATGCATTGTTGGACGCGTGAATCGTGCGTGTGATCCCACTGTTTGTTCGCAGCCCCGCGCCCGCGCCCGAGGCTGACGAACCCTACCTTTATATCCGTTCAAATAAGCACTAATTATATTTAATGCGTTTTACCTGTAATTAGAAGGTGTTAGAGAATGTGAAACAGTGTTTAACGGTTTCGACAGACTTTTTTAGGATTGTTTACACAGTTACGTATACGATTAGACTGCTTTATGAGGTGCTTTTACCATCGCGCCCACGCTTCATCGCGAATACAAACACCGCACTATGCCCGATGTAATGATCATTCTAAACATTACACAGATTTTTAAACACTTTCGTGCGTAGTTGTATCCATAAAGAGCTTTTTAGTCGGTCGTTACAGTCGAAATGGTTTTATTGAGCATTGTTATGAATTTTATTAAGAAAGAAGATAATTAAGATGATAAAGAGAGACTTGGTTTCGAGCACATGAAAATTGCCAGTCAGTATACCGCTGTTAAAGTTATTAATGATCGACGTAGTGTAGTAAATATAAAAGGCAAACACATGTTAAAATTATCGAATAGATTCGCAGGTAGTTATTGAGTTCTTGACGAGAGCCGGAAGATGAGGAAAGTGGTAGTGGTCGTAAATAAAGGTGTGACTCACTGTGACTGCAGTGCCGGGTTATTTTCGAGCGGATAAGAAAGTGCATCGGCATCTGCAGTAACGCATAATGATTTTGAGTTATAGATAGGTACCAACTGTGTTTACTGTTGAATGTAGATGGCTTGATGTGTTTCATTGTGCAAAGCGAGATCTTCAGCAGGTGCGAGCGGGGGGCTTGGGTTATACCAATATTATGAAAACGTGGGTATGTAGGTTCGTAATACGTTTCTAGGTAACGACTATATTACAATTACGACTACAAATAACTATAAAATATACAAAAAAAACAATAAGTAATAACATTTTTTTTCGTGGTATTAAGTACTTAAGTACCTACTTAACTACAAATTTACGATTTTCAGTTTTTTTCTTTTACTTGTGCTGTAAAGACCTTGCTTGCCAAATTTCTGATAAATGATTCTAAGTCAGTGGGAAGTAGGTACTTAGGTACCTACCCTTCGTTATAGTTTTTGATTTAGGTAAGGTATTTGCGAGTGTCAAAATATATGTATTTTAAGTTAGCGTTGTTTTAGAAGCTTGATTTTTACAGCTCCAAGGGACTGTAGACCTACATACCTACCTCTACTCGTTCCCGAGAAAAAGGTTCTTGACAGACAGACGCACAACGATGTGATCCAACAAGGGTTCTATTTGAGGTACGGAACCTTACAAAGTAATAGCTTTCAAAAAGTTTTTCCAAATCATTACATTACAAAAAAATGTCAAGCCTTATAGAATTTTTAATATTTATTAAAAATTCTATAAGGCTTCACATAACTACCTACGTAGGTAGGTAATCGGTTGAATAATTTGGGGTAGTTAGTAAAATACTTATACTGGTTAGTCACATGTTAAATAAATAATATCCACAGTACTTACCGGTAGGTAGGTAGGTAGGTATGTAATGTAGCGAACTTTAAATAAATGGTGTGTATGACTTTCGTGCGCGACGGTTCTTTCAGACGTCTGGTCTTTGAAATTTTTGTACCTATATCTACCTATTCTATTTTTTATGTTTTTGTGTTTATAATTTAACGTTTAAATAATAAACTAATTAAGTATCTAGGTAGATAGATAGATAAATCTTTATTGTTCACACCAGAAACTTACTCTTGTAAATAAAATAGAATACATAATATATGAACGTGAATATGTATTTGTTTTTTTTGTGGAGCAATAATTTCAGTGTTTAGTGCTGTAAGTAAGGCACAAACAAAGTAAAAGTGTACAAAGCCTATACAAAGTTGTATAGAGCTAGGCATGCACAGAAAGCACCCGTTGACATTTTTTAAATATCACCGTAAAGTAGCATTTATCGCCTCTTAACAAATCCCTACGCCTTATCTACGATACTACAGCAACGAAATCCAACGGCATTGAATCAATACGAGATAGGTAAGTAGGTACCTACCGTAAACCAAGCGGTCGACATAGGACCCGAAAACACAACACTTGCACTTCGCTTCACCGTCTTAAACACATAATTGAATCCATGTTATCATTTAAAATATCGATCAGTCACACGCGGTGCGACGGCTCTCGACGACGCGGTATATTTTTACATTCGACCGATGAGATATTTTCGATAGCCGTCCCGGTTTTATCACAGTAATCACGCGTTCACAACTGACTGAAATCAATTGGGTACTTCGTCTTCATTTAATGTAAAGTTATAGCGACCGATCAGCTGTGCGAATGTTTGAAACAATAATAACGATTTACGAAAATGTTGCGCGGAAACGACACAACCTTCTGTCGCGAGCTGCAGAATGAGACTGGTTGAGTGAATGAACGAAAGGGACTGAGCGAAGCGCGAGGGGGTGAGACGCGCGGAGCCAGAAGAGCGCGCTTGGCATTACCGCTAGATGGCGCCACTCGTGAAAAACCAGTTTTCTTTCCCCGTCTTGTCGAAATAATTACGTGGCTGCCTGCGTGGTATAGAGAAATGGGCGAGTTGGCGGAGAAGCCGTCGCCTCCTTATAAATTAGGAAAACGTTTTCAAATTATTTTTCGTCAAACATTTACTCAGCGAATCGCATTCGCGTCTCTTTCGATGTCCGGAATCAATTTGCGTGAATCCACTTTCAGCATTTTGAATTTCCACGTCTGTTTGTCGGCAGGCGACGTGACGGAAATTAATGTGTACATTGCGTTTCTTCCAATGCGGAGAAATTTGTTTAATTTCTAAAATGTGAAAGATGCCGTAAATGTGAAAATCTAGGTATTCACGGGAAATCACGGATTCAAAAAGCTTCAGTGATTAAAGTTCGCTATAGGTAGATGCCGCAGCAGGTAGGTACCTACCTACTTGGCGTGGTGTAACGTCCTCGCTGGTTCCTATCTGAGGGGTCGATCGGCAGATCAACTCATTGTCGATTTCTCATTCTGACTTCGAGAGAAAATAAAAGATAATGCCTACAGGGCTATTTAAGTTGCGTTATCAGACAATTTATTTTGATTGAAAAGTTTTTCGATCACGGCCTTATTCTAACTGAAAAAAAAATACACTAATATACCCAAATATCTAAGTAACATTACGATTCTTATTACCATTACGAATTGTAAAATAATAAAAACAATAGTATTATATTCCAATAATTGTTGGTGTAATTTTATACGATGTGTTCTACAAGACCTGAAACTACTTCGATATACAAACCTCGTTAGTTTAGATTTCAAGTAAGATTTATAGGTACTCTACGTTAGCTATGTGGGTACACAAATCATCTCAATACTTAAATCGACTCTTCAACAACAACAACTCAATTAGATCGCTGACTTTGCTGACTTAAGCCGTGCATCTATATTCTAAAAGAGTGTCCATAGAAACATGCGTAGCTCGATTGTAGTACTGATAAGGTCGTAAGAGTTCGCTAGTGCTTTAATCTGCGGCATAATCGTTTCTGTTTGACTTGAAATAGAAACCCAAGCTAATTCATTCGTAATGGTACGGAGAAAAAACGCTACTTGATATGAATATTTTATGAATAGTTATATCAGTGAAATTATTATTTTTTGCAAAACTCGTTACGTTCTCAAAAGATGGCGTTGAAAACATTATT
Organism: Apocheima hispidaria; assembly: GCA_947579745.1. Lineage (NCBI taxonomy): Eukaryota > Metazoa > Arthropoda > Insecta > Lepidoptera > Geometridae > Apocheima > Apocheima hispidaria. The sequence continues at coordinate 14,931,979 of OX388157.1, forward strand.
TTTGGAAATACATTTTTTACTTCGTATTTTGCAATCTTATTTGAACTAAGCCTTATATAACCTTATATATACTAATGCTATATTTCTATATTAATCATATTTTCATCGGCTTTTATAGCGGTTTGGACATTAGCTGACTAAACACGTAAGCGACAATTTCAAACCAAATGTCGCAGATTTTTCGGGGGTACACTTTTTTGTATGAGATTGTTATTCTCCTCGAGTAGATTTTCTTTGATTTTAATTAAATACTGATCGAGGACATCGAACAAACATGCACTTTGATAAAGCTGGTTATAAATGATGATTTACTGCCATAGCGTATTATTTCAATGAACCTTTTCTACCGATAAACACTATTATAAAATTACTTGTTTTGTCAATAATGCAGTAGGTACTTAAGTAGCGTACTTATAATAATAGTAATATGTAGTTGTCTGCAACTGCACTCTTCCTTTTTCTATACTCAAAGGTAGTTTATAATTTCCCCAAATACCTATAGTTTGGTTGTAGGTAGGTTCGTATAAATAGTTGGGAATAGATGCAATGTGTCTATCTACCATATGATAGTTCCATTTACCGACTGATAACGTTGATTTACGACGATCTGCTCGTCTTCAATTGCTGTTGTGTTAATCAATTACCCTCGATAGTCGATTCTGATGTATCGACTCGTATGATATTACTCCCCTCTAGGGTTACTGTCATACAAGTCATAAAACATTACATAAAATATAATTGGTTCAAGCATAAATTTTGAAATATCTTTGGGGTAAACTTTCACTTTTTATGTACCAATAATAATTGTGGTTGTCCAGATTTTTGAGATAAATTATAGAATACACTTAATTTGATCCTAGTGAATAGTAGAGTTTAGATAACGCGTTTTTTTATAACACATCTTTGCTTACTCGTATTTTATGTAAATAGGTGTTCATAAAAATATCGAAGCACCGCGAGAAAAATAAACACATCCGACAAAGTTTACATTACGACTGCTGTAAAAACAACTCGCGCAGATAACCACAAGTACTTACCAGGAGACAATAAAACCATTAAAACTTCGATAAAAACATTCAACTCGTCAATTAAATCAATTTATTTGATTCGATAGTGAGCATTGTCTGACGTGCACCGAGAATTACTGACAACGGACTCATTAGCGTGCTATCGACTTGTAATTGATAATAAACATTCGTTACATACCATTTATGACGGTAATTATTAGTTACAGACGAGTACTATTCTCTCTTAATATGTTTTTTAACGAACTAAAAAAAAGGTGGATATTACGATTTGCACGGGATTGTATTAGGTTTTAAGTTAACTTGCCCCATCCCCTCGTCCTTAATCCTGAATAAAAACATCCGCGAATAATTGATAATTATTTGCAATATTAATTACGCTATTCCATTTTCTTATACTTTGAACCTCCTAAGAGTTTGCTGCTATAGCTAGCATATTATTATTGTCTATTCTGTTCTGTGACCTAACAAGGCAGTTTCAAATATTATTTTTTCTATAGATACCTATAGAATAATAGGCCTATAGAATTAGACTAAGCTCATGTGACTGTCACAGAATAAATAATCTGCTTCAGCCTGCTGCTGAGATATCAGCCTAACCTCGAAGGGTGTTTGGGCCATATCCACCACGCTGGCCCAGTGCGGTTTGGTCGATGGCGCATTCACATACGCCTTCGAATTTCTTCTCCGGAAATATGCAGGTTTCTTCACGATGTTTTCCTTCAATGAAAAGCCAGTAGAAGTGATAGAAAAAAAAATAGTAGAAATACCGAACAGTAGTAGTAGTAGTACAAATCTCTACAAATACCTACCATAGTGCTATTTTACATAGGGCCGAAGATTTGGCCATTCCCAAAAACTGATAAAATAAAATAAATTTCTAATTATAAGGGTTCCTTGTAGTACGGAACCCTAAAAACGATCACCTCAACCACAACTCACCTACATTTTGCTAGTTTCTATCAGCGGCAAGACATTGGTGTCGATTCTGTTGTGATTTTCTAGACTAAAGACAGCTTTAAAATTGTTGCCATCGTTTTCTCCCATATTGAAATTAATAGAGACGCAGATAATTTTAGGTCTGTCAGATTAGTTCAGTGTGACGGACACAACAGAATCGACATCATTGTACAAAAGTACAACAAATCCTAGATCGCTGGCTAGAAAAAGGTACCAGGGGATCATGAACGCAAGTAGGTCGCGTCGATGAGACGAGCCACACAGTAGCCAGCGTGTTCGGTACACTCGCAAACAAAACAAGCACTGTGTACATAAGTGCAACCACACAATGAGAGGTGGTCTTACCGTACCGGTCCGATGCCGAAATGACACGTTGTTTGATTAAACGGTGAATGACTCGGAATCGAAATGGTGTAACGATTTTTAACTGTTTACATGGTATTAAGAAGTTAATCTTTTTTTAACTTACTAAGTTCCTTATTATATACTTACATGTTTAACTCTTTCGTTTTGTTTTATCACAATAAAACTTAGCTTTGCTTTGTATAATTCTATGTTGTGTGATCTAATAGTAAGTAGGTACCAACTTGGATTTACTCTACCTATACTAGGTATTCTACTCACCTAATCAAGTCCAAGAAAGTGGTAGAGTAGTGCTATGAAAGTATTTAAATAACTCTATTAATATATGTTATAAATGTATGTGCCTCCTAGACCCGTTGATGTTTTAGATCTTGAGCTTTTCTTCTTTTACGTTTTTATGATCGGTTACAAAGTTATCTAATTTGCACGCTGTAGGGAGGCAGTTTTGAAGAAAAAATATATTTCCAGTTAATTTTACCAAAATTATCATTATATCCGAAGATAATTTTGTTTATTCAAAACTGACCCAATGGAGTCCCAAAAAGTGGTGTCATTTAGAAAATCCAATTTTAAAAAAATTGGCCAACTATTGTATTTTGAAAAAGAAACAAAATTTTTATGTATTACGGGTCATGCTATCGTCGCAAAAAAAAATCTTTCGATTTGCAATAAATTATGACGAGATTCCAAAAATAAAATGGTTACAAAAAAAGATATGATCTTTCTTGGTAGTATTATTCTATTGCTTTAGAAACAACTCCCCCTACACAAACAAATCTATCCCTATTTAAATTCGCTTTCAAAAAAGCTTTGTTTTTACGCAATTTTTATACTTTCCAACCATACGGCCCATTTCAAGTGTTCCTTTCCCAAAAGTTTAAAAAAAAACAACTAATTAATGCTAATTAATCGGTTTCTTACCTACGCGTAATAACACGAATAGCAACCTCGTTCTAAATATGAACGGATTAGCAGCAGATGCTCAACCGGATTATGGCTCGAGCCGGTCGCGTTATTCATCCACAATGTGCTTCCAATAACCGCTGACAACAATAACTTTTTGTATAACTTAGAGCAGTCATAATAGTTATAACGAAACTATTATTATTGAATTTCAAATTTAAGAACGTAATATATTAAAATTAAGCTATAAATACAACGGGTAAATTTAACGGGTGCTAGTAGTTAACGATAATCTGTGGTAGCCCTAATCGTGTGTGGTACGAGTAGGGTTGTGGTATAACTTTTTTTATCGTAATGTGTAAAGATTTTACTGTAATTTAATTACAATTTTACCTACCTTGGAAGATAACTAACTAACTAATATTATGAATTCGAATGTAACTCTGTCTATCTGTCTTGTTGGTTATTTAATATTATTTACTATGACTTCTTAATTTATTTATTTTTTGCAAAATAGGAAAACATTTTGATGTTATGTAATCTATAAATCATCGTGAAAATGAATATGAGTAAGCTCTTGACTCTTATTAAATTGTTGGTAATGATAACGAAGTAAAAACTAAATAACCGAGCGGAGCGAAGATCTAAGAGAATACGGGAGCAAATCGGCAGTTGTATGTCGATAACTTAAGAACCGTTAATACGATCTTCATGAAATTTTGTAGGCGCATGTAGGTCATTTCAATACAGTTTTTAAGTTCCAATATGAGCTGAATTGGGTCAGGGGTTGTGAAGTTATAGTCGCGAGGTCTCAGTTCGGCGCGAACTACTAGTTTTATGATAATTTTAGCTTTGCTTTGCCGATGGTTTGAATAAATTAAAAAACAAAAAAGACATGGATAACTACATAAAACAAATGACACCCGGGTAGTGCGGGCGGGACGGCAGATTAAATAACAGCTACTTCGAATAGGGATGGTCCAGACAGTCCAGAGCGAACCATAAATCTCTCGCGGGATTCTTTAGCTTCGGTAGCCTTGGCTAAGGATAATCCTAACAACAACGTCCCGTTAGGAAATAAAAGCCTGCACCATAAAAAATACATGAAAATGCGGCGTGGATTCTATCGTGGACAGTATTCTGTGGATTGTAAAGTACTCTTTGATCATAATTATCTACCTCAGACATTATTTATAACTTTTTTGTAAATAGGTAATCAGTGCTTCTTATTTTCTGCTGCCGTGACCTTGCTAGTTTTGACATATTAATTACTATAGCTGCGCCCCGCGTTTTCACCCGCTATTCTACAGAAACAGAATATTTTTCTGGGATAAAAAGTGTGTTAATCCAGTGTATAAGCTACCTCCATACCAAATTTCATTCAAATCCGTTCAGCCGTTACAGAGTTGAACGGGAACAAACACACTTACACACACAAACTTTCGCATTTATAAATTAGTGTGATGGAATAAAGGTAACAATATCTACTTTTGAACCTTTTTATTTTCTTTCCTCCTAAGAGGATTTTGGCGTCGCACGTCTTATGCATTTGCCAGTGTCAAGTATACATATATATTCTCAAGTTTTGATAGATATTATCAAACAAGTCATAGTCACGGTCAAAGTCGAGCATAGCAAGTCACGGTCAAGTCCAAGTTATGTCCCAGTAAAGTGGTGAAAACTTTACTAGGGCCTTCTATGGAGTTTTGGAAACAACACGAAAATTCACGTTTCACGACATTATACCATTCACCAACACTCGTGCATGTACACGAACACTTAACGGGGAAAAATTCACCGTTTTTACACATTAACACTCGAAATAACACAAGTTTTGGAAAATAATAAAATGACGCGACATGAATTCTTCACGTTCCCGCAAAAACTCCTTTTGAACCTTTGTACCTAATTGTAGAAAGTACAAACCATAGACAAAGATTCGTTTTACGAACCTATATCTGTATCTTTTCTAACGAGTTTGGAATTCGAATAGAAAAAGTTCAAGATTCTTTTTGTTTTCGTTCATAAATCTTGTAATACTTGTCACCTGCCAGTAATCTGTAAAGCTGCTGTCACACGGGTCGACGGGATGACAATGCTGACACAGTGTGAATCAGCTTTACCTGGAGACGTTTAATCCTGAAGCTTTAGCTTTAGATCCTAGAGGCTTCATAACAAGTATGAGAGATTAAGTGCCTTCTATTAGTTCTTTACTACAAAACTTATAAGTACCTGCTTATTATGCTTGTGAACTCTACCTTATACTTACTTCACGTAAAAGTATAGTGGGTGTAAGTAACACTAAGTAGTTTGTAAGTGCTTTACGAGAACTAAATCTTATGCGAAAACTTATATAGAGTTATCTCAGGTAGAGGTAACCTATCTCAATATTTCTTTTAAAAAAAAACAATAAATACCAGTGATTTTGATACACGATGCTACGAATTTAGAAATGTACTAGTCGGTTCTCGTAGTCAGGAAGAGTTTTCCTAGATGCCTACTTATTTGCCTTGAAAATGAATGTTGTAACGGCTCTTATTATTTTTATTTAATACAATGTGTTGCCAGTAGTCATTGATCTGATCATTGCAGTCAGGACGTTATTTATATAAGTACCTACCTGGATAAATCTAGTTAGTTATAGTTGGATCTGTGCGAGGACTGAATGTATCAAATAGCAATCGTCGTCCCACAGATCCGTGAACTAGTCTATATTGAAATGTTTGTTCTTTATTTTTGTATCTTACGTATTACAATTTAAAAAACATTATGCGAATAGAACAATAGCGATAAAAAAACCTGGATAAACCTTATTGATTATTATTTAAAAGTCTAACGTTTGGTGGTACCTACTTTCTAAAGATAGTGGCAGTTCATAGATATAATATGTAAATTTATACAATAACATAAAGCACAAAATAATTATATTATATAGTTACGTATAGGCACCTATGTAACATTATCTGTACCCACATTATTATGTACCTACCTACGTATAACTTACTAGAATGGTACTTAAGATAAAACAATGAATTTAAAATATGACATGACATCAAAGACCGTGTGACAAACAGACAAAAACAGAGATATCAGGTTACTGAAAGTGTAATACTCCTGAGAGCTTGGAATCGAACCCGCTGCGGTTACGCGGCCTGACACCTCCGAACGTGGGGGGTCAGTACTTACTTATTTTTAAAACGGTTTACCGATTACCCGACTAAAAAAGGTTAGATAAGTTATACAACATATGTCGGCAACGTGGAAACAAAATAATACCTAAGCGTTCGGAATATCTGATAGAAATAAATAAAATAAGCAAACCGATTGCATTTGAAACTTATCGTAAGAGGCGTGTCTCGCCCGTCCTGTCACTTCAAAGTCTTTCACAATAACTAATACTGATCATGAATGGGATAAAAAATGAAATGATTGCTCCATGTTTTCCTCATAAAATGTGCTGTGAGATACAGCAGCAAGCAATCTCATATGTAAAAAAATATGGTCACTATCGATCCCTAGACGTTGAGTAGCTGCAGATCGCAGCGTGATCAAAATATGTACCTTGCCGGAGGAAATGTCCTAAGCGCCAATCTATCTCATTACCATACTGGGGCATGAGCAAGGCCCTACCGCTACTACTAATATTCGAATACTCTTATAAGAATTCGAATACACTGACAAGCAATGTAATAAAGCTTATATTATAATTTATCATGAAATATTCCCGAAACCACGCAATACAGTTTCTTGTAAAAAGAAACATTCAAGTATAGCTAATAAAGTATAAAAGACACCTAATGGAAACAAAACAAATTTAATTAAACGTGATAAAGAAGTCTCAGTCTCCCTCAGCCTCAGAGGGACTTGTGGACAGTAGAATGTCTCACACCCATTGTTCTGTCCGTATCTCTCTTTGTTTCTCCCCAATTCCGACACAGTGATGATCCTGGGACAATCCTCAGGTGTGATAGGCATGTTGATTCGTTTATTTACAATTTAACGTCTGCCGTAAGCACTACTAGTAAAAAAATCTAAAAAGTTGAAAAAGATTCGATATGCAATGGTAAAAACAATGGTTAAATAATTTTGTTTTTAGTTTTCCATGACTTAAAACAAGCCAAAAAAACATGTAAATTAAGTTTTTTTAACTTCATGAACCTAACTTGTGTAGGAGATATTTAGATTTTTTTAGGCACTTAGATATTTAGGCATTTTGCGAGTGGCTTTTTTATAGATATTGCTCGTCAGTGTAATTTGCTGACAAGGAACAATTTAGAAGGATCGAGAAGTCGATTGATAAAGTCGTTTTTTGGGACAAGACTGCTTGACTATTTTGAAATATGACTTGAGAACAACAAACTCACTATGCCAGACGCTGACGAACCGACAAGAGTGCGAAATGGAGGAAGCACAGCCTTCGGTTCGGGGAAAGATAAACGCTAGATAGAATTTGTATCGAAGGTGTTGATAGAGTAGGAAGAAAAGCTCCGGAAAGCCCGAGACAAGATTTAGAAAAGATAGAACCGTATAGTCTGTGGACATCAGTAGGGGTCCTGTCACTATCCAAAGCCGGGCCGAATTAGCGAGTGCGCTCGCGCGTTGTGCGGGCTGCGCAACCTTGAACCAGATGGTGCGCGTGCGCGCTGCTATTGGACAAATAGGGCTGGCCATTTGACAAATAGGGAAGGGAATTCATCTGTGTTTTTTATTATTCATCATCTTTATTATTTAACAGAACATTTTCGTGTTATGTTATAAAACTATTTTTGGTAGCGCGATGTGCCTTCACAGAGACTCTATTGATATTTCATATGAACTCCCCAAAAAGCTTTGTCTCTCTTTTTAAAAGCCACATCTTTACTCTAACTTAAGCTAAGATTAGTGATATGACTTACATATTAACGCTGTCAACGAGTTCGTGCACAATCCATCCCATAGGAACAAATCAAACGACTAATGTGAACAGAGTTTGCCAAATGATAGAACTGAAGGTTTTGTACGGCTGCCAATCAACTTTGAAAGTGCGATGGTGGCGCTACCATTGACTTCTACAGATAAGCTGGCCGCACTGTACGACATCGCTCCTGCATTACAAATATGACAGCCCTGAGAGTGGACATATATGGCGGCCCTACACGGTGGCCTTTCGCAACCAGTGTCCAATTTATCCCACTGTTCGCGGTGCTCTGGATTATAGTTTATAGGCTGTAGGCTGGTTTTATAGCCTACGATTCACAAAATGAAATAGCACTCGAATGTATGGTATTTCTCATAACTCTATATAGATAAATTATTTATGGTTTTTTATGCAACTGAGTGACGAGACGATACTCACATGTGGTAAGCTTCACGCTCACCCGTAACAGTTAAGCTCCACCCAGAATTTAGAGCTTCAATGGTTCAAAATCCTGCGCGTCAATGCACTGCGCTTGACTTGTCGTTGAGTCTCTTTAACTTCGGTAATATTATTGGAAACGTTGCCCTTTAAACCGAAGTTCAATAACGTTTGCACACTACTGCTTGGCGGTTGAATCACTGGCAAAGGTGTGGCACATCCGTGGCACTTTCCCAGGTGGCAGAGTCCACCAAGAGATTACGATGTAACATAGTTTTATTGTTTATGGTTTTACTTTCTATCATCGTCACCACCAGTAATTTTCCACCCACTATGTTGAGTATCTATAGGTCACCTCTTCAGCGCGCCATGTTTTCCGGTCCTGCGCCAGTCTCGTCCACAGCTTCACTGCTTAGCGATGTCGCTCGACAGCGAGCTGGAGGTATTCCCGGTCGCTCTCCGTTCCGCGGCCACCATTCTGTGACTGCCTTAGTTCACTCTCCGCCTTCCCTTTACTTTATAGGAAAAAAAGGTATCTAGTAGATTATTATCGGAAATTCGACAATTATTAGAGTAATACAACAGGACGTTCGGTATAACGAAGACTACCCAATATAATCAGATCTTTATCAGCTCGAGATATGGACATTGTCTTGTTGCTGTTGGATAATGAGAGCAGTCAGCTGTAATGTCTCACGTAATTGCATCTCTGTCGGAAGTCTCAAACTACTGCTTACAAGTCTACAAGTACATTATTCGATCGAAACACAGAATTCTCCTAATAACTTTGGATCGAAATAATATTTATTGTAACAGTAAGACAAAACTTTGACATATTGTTTTCGCACAAATCTTTTTGAATCCTCGGATGTTAGCGCAAGTGGCTGCACAATACGCACATTTAGGTGTTAGAGGGACATGCTGTCAGCGCATTACGACTTGTGTCTTTATTCAAACTGCTCATAAGGAGCTTCAATTAGCGCTTACAGTAACTTGGTCAAAATGTTACTTTAGAGCTTAGACACAGGAACCCTATTCCTGTGCGCTCGTGATTATCTCGGTCACTCTCACTCCCATTAAATTCTAAATTAGAGAGACAGTGACCGAGATAATCTCGAGCGCACAGGAATAGGGTCCCTGGCCTCCAGCCGATGTGCCGTTCGGGCCGGTACCGAGTTGCTCAGTGCTTTAGAGTAAAGTGAGACAAGCTTTAGCAAAACTTAAAACTTTTTTTCTCTCTCTCTCTCTCTTCCCCATCTTGTTACACTTGTTTTTTATCCACTTGGCTCTATTCTCGACAGCGTCTACGGAGACACACTCCGTCTATTACACTCCCTCATAATTATCCTTTAGGACTACACCTTGCCACCTTGTCTTGGGTCTGCATCTTTGACCGGGGAAGAAATATTGTGGTGCTTTGGCACATTAAATTGTTCTTTTTAAATTTTTAGGGCTATATAATATAGGTAATAAATGTGAGAGTAATAAAAAAAATATGCACTAACCTTGAAAGGTTACACAAAACTTCAGCTCGGTTGGCTTACTTACATCAGTATTATAGGTAGGTTTTTTTTGACGGAAGCACAAACCTGGTCACTGCACTCCCGCGCATAGTGGCATTACTGCACACTGCTTTTTTTTTTTTTTTTTTTAATTTATTAGCGTATTTTTTAATTTTTAGTACAAAGCAAGATTTAAAAAAAAAAAATAAACAGATGTTTCAATATACAATGGTTCACGATTGCTATTTGATACAATCAGTCCTCCCACAACTGCACACTGCTGTAATCTGATATTCATGCGCGCGTTGAAATGCGCTGAGCCTAGATCGGAATGTGCACGACTTGCATGATTGCTCTATGTACTAATTTGTTGCGAAATTTTAATATTTTAAATTATATTTTATAGGCTTTCATGAGCATCAAAGTGGCATCAAACTACCAGTTTCACCCGTGGGGATAACAGTTTTCCAGCATTTATGCGAGATAAAAAAGATATAGAGATATTGCTTTTGCAATAAATAGCAATAATAGGCTATATACGATTTGTACATTTTCCCACATTGTATTTCCGTGATCGGATAGACAACAGACATATTCCACGATAGCTACATATGGTAATTTAGGGCTATTATAGGGTTATTTTATTTTAGCAACTAGTGCAAAAAATATTTACTGAAAAACCGTGATTCCGGGAGGGTTGGTATAAATGGACCGAGATTTGTAGAAGAACGTGGATGTTTTTAAATCCCCAAACCAAAGTTTATCCATCGTCTAACCAAAAACCCCGTAGAGTTGTTGACATTGTGTGATGATGTGATGTTGTTTGTTACGTACCTAGTTTGGCATGTGAATGCGCAGGAGTCAATATCTCGAATGATCGTAACCAAAGCCACAGACTTGATTGTAGGTAAGTAAGTAGGTGGGTGATTGTTTATCGTGGTGGTAAACCCTAGCCCGTAGTTTATGGCTGAACGCTGCTGATAATGAATTGTGATAAATGGTTGAGTTTGATTTACACAAATAGTTAATCATATCTGCGAGTAAGACTACACTAGGGATGCCGGGGCACTAGAATACGGCATCGGTATCCCCTGCAGGTATTTCGGTATTTGTAGTAAAAGCCTATTACTAAAAGAGGACTTGGGGGGGAGGGTTAGTGGGTATCTTTTGAAGATTTACCCCTCTCAAAAAAAAGAGTGGCTGGAACTTGGAAGTTGAGATTTTTTCACACTGAGTAAACTTAGTGAGGATCTCATAATTATATTTTTTACTAAGTAACCTAATCTAACCTAAGTAATGTGGAAGTGACAAAACTATCACTCTCGCAATTTCGTTGAATGCATTTCGCATCTGTCTGTAGGTATTTAGCAAGGTTAGATACGCTTGAATGTGCGTGCTAAAATTAACTTGATTGCTACGTAATATAAGTGTATCTATTTAATTGTTGTCATTGCGGAATGAGTCTTCTGTACTCGTGTTATTATCTGTTCTGTGGTATTTACAAGTAACGCTCGTAGTGTGCAGGTATGTTTTTACTATAATCCTGTAAGTGTTCTTTGCTATAATACTATAAAACTCTTTTAGGTAATCTCTTATTCATATCTTATATTCATTAAAGCATTCGTAGTTGCAAGTCGACTACACCTTTAATATCTCTCCCGTAACTGCGACATAAAGTATTCCATGAGTCAGTTCAAAAACCACGTCATAGCAATTCAAATAATTCAATTTTAAATTTCAAATATGCTGCCCATAAAAACCAGCGTGCAGTCCTCAAAAATAATAAAAAGAGTGCTTAGCAGCGAAGTTCTCACTCTGCCCTGTATTGTTATTTATTCTGTGGCTCTGCGCGGGCGCAGGTGCCATATCGATATATCTAACTGTTTACATTGGTATCTACCAACGACATCAAACCTTAAAGATATGTGTAACTAATTCGCAATGCAAACGATTGAGACAGCTAGCTAACGTGCGCGGAGGTAGCATACTGAACCATACTAAGTCCGCGCGCTCAATGTGACGATATCGATAGGGAACGGTGTGTCACTGGTACTAGTTTGAGTATTTTCACAACGACATCACATTGTGTATGTTTGAATTCGTTTTTCATTCCGTAGAATATATTTCAAAGATGATCAAAATTGTCTACCTCGAATTAAGTAAAAATCGAAAAATAAAATTACTTTCTGTCGCTAAGACTCAAGACGATAAACAATCAAAGGAGATAAACTAAACCGAACCAAAAAGCTAGGGAATGTTGGTATTTTGATATTTTTTTGTTGATTTGATCTTTGTATCCTATGCACCGTGCGTCTATTCTTGCACTTTGTTTTTGCTAAAATAAAGGCTTTTTTGTTATAGACAAATGTGCAAATGTGTTAACTGAATATTCACACTCTATGCGAGGTGTCTATGGGATGGGATATCGTTGTTCGCTACAGAAATAACGAAATATAATTTTCAAACTTAATTTATTTAACGATGGTTCGGGAGACGGCCACGCGATATGTACGATTTTATTTATTTAAGTAATTTTCTTGTGAATTCGCTCCGGAGTGGACAGACACTATATGATATTTGATATTGTATTCGAGAAACTTGAACACTGCATTCGAAATTATGATTAAGTGAGATTAGCGGCATTATTTAAAATCTGTAACAAAATATGGCGACGTGTTGGTTTACTTTTCTACGATTTGGTAATTGTAAAATATTTCAAATCACTCGATTTAATGATTGGCTTGCTGTTTCTACATTTCTTACTCTTAGATTAGATATTTTTTGTTAGTTTATGATGCAGTTTCTTATTTTACTTATGATATATTTATTATTTAGTTCTGACTGATGATTGATGACGTGTAAGATTAAATTTTTCGTTGCGTTCGTTGTCGTCTTCGGCAGCGGAGGCACAGCCCAGGGGTGATCATCAGTTTCCCCAGATCCATTGCCATAGTACGTAAGAGACGAGCGGCCAGGTACCAGGGCCGCAGCACGCAGCAGGCGGTCGCCGAGGCGTCTTGCAATCGATACGAGAGTATTTACGACTCAGTGCGACGCGACGCGATGTGTTCGTCTTTTATTTTTGCGCTTCCTACGCGCTGCACCCCGCCATGCGCCAATACAAACTGAGTTTTACCACTTTTTCACTATAACTAAAGCCAACGTCACAAAGGAAGCTACTGAATAGTTCTAGAATGTTTATTGTAGCAAAGTACTAAAATGTTGACGACTTTGAAACTCGAATGCATGCTACGACGCCTTTATGGAGACGTTTCTAAGCTGTAAAGGAAATAGAGAAATAATGTTGGTACAAGTACTTGTGTCGTGAGTTCTTGACTGTTTCTTGGGACCTCTAGGTGTTGTAACGGGTAATAGAAATGTAAATTTCGTACTGCAAACAGGGTTTCCATATTCACGATTTTCGTTATGAAATAATAAAAGCAGATTTTGATAATTTTGGTATAGGACCTACTGGTTGTTCGGTTAGATGGCGGACATATTATATCAAACCTGAAATCACGAATTATATTATTACATCATTTCATAGCAATAATTAGAACAACTGATTTATGTCCGTGATTTTATCTTGATCTTAGAATATTATATCGGTCGTCTAACCTAACAACTTGTATAAAAATTATCAACAACCATTATAATAGAAGCCTGAAAACCAGTTCTTCAGAAATTTCAAAATGATTGGTATAATTATTTTACAAATTCGAAATTTTGCAGCTATGAATTAGAATAGTACAATATACATTTTAATAATGTCGTAGGACATCAATAGTGACTCCTTTAGGCAGGTGTTATCTATCTGTCTGTCTTAGACAAACATGATAGAGGTAAAAACGCCCACGACCTATTACCAGAATTACCGTATCTCACATGTATATGAGAGTTGAACGAACGATCAATATTATATTTAAATGCAAATAGAATAGTAAACATTCACACCTCTCCATATTTACGATCGAATCGGTGCCGAATCAGTATCGAATCAATATCGATACTAAATCGAGATGCCATCTGATTCGTATTACTGACACTGCCAGTCGTGTCCATGTCTGGCTCTTATAATGTTATCGATAATTTTAATTTTATCGATTATTTTGACATTTTATCGTCACTGTTTTGAAATTTCAATTTGTAACGCGTTGGGTTATATTATTTCAATATTTTTTCTTTTTAATTAATTGTTATTGAGTTGGTGGCTACTTTGGAGCTTGAAGTGTTGTAGTGATTTGTAAGTAACTTGCATAATAACAAGATGATTAAAAATTACATATATATGTATAAATTCTATCTGAGGACTATGATAATAAAAAAATACTTGCATTGGGAACTCTTAAGTATATGGACCCGGGCAGGTATGTCCTAAAACTGCGACCAGCAGGGCTAGCATGCGCACCGCGACAAAATCTTCTCTACTCTTCATGTCGTGAAAAATGAGACAAACGTATACATAATCGTATTGTATCGTATGTCCTGTTCTTGCATAACAAATTGATTTTAGCCCTGAAGAACCACCAGAGGACGGGCAGCAGTTTTAGATCTGCAGTCCGCAAGCCGGGTGTCAAGCGTTGGAATTATGGCAACCCTTCTCAAGGACAACAGTGGACATCTTCTGGCTGATGATGATGTTGATGTTTAATCTGGGTATCTCTATCTAAGATTTTTTTCATAAAAACTTTTACGGCAGCTTATGTAATAATCGTGTACCTCACGTGGCCATAACATAATAAAGTAATAGACAGTAAAATATGCAGAGAGTGTCGACAGTTACGCTAACGTGTCCATTTATTATGCTGATTTAGAATATCCGCTAGGCATCTATTTGCAAATTAGTTATGGAGTAAGGAGTATATAACTCCACAGCCTTTACAAACGCGATCGTTAGTGTGCGTTATATCTTATTATTACATCGTTATTCTCTTAATAATTGATTATTGTTTGTTGATAATTATTTTACATAAGATACGTAAAATTTTAATGTTGCACCCGGGATAATGCAGAAATATTTGAGAATCACAAGTAAGCCCGAAGAACGCAGCTGTGGTATAAACTTTAATAACAAACAAAAGCAGCTAAAACAAAAAAAACAAAAAAACTGCACCTATAAAAAGCGAAAGGTTGTAGCTTTTAAACAAGCTTCTGCTGGCGACTCCGCCTGTCGGAAAGTAATTCAATCTAGCGAACAATGCCGTGACCACTTTTTACGAACGTTTCGTATATCATAAAAATATTTACAACGTTTAATTTCATAGTTTAGATATTATTTACAGCTTTTTTGCTTCTTTGGAGTTATTAAATTACACGTGTTTTATAAGAAAGCTAAGTAAAAAAAAAAACACTAAGTGGGTTCCGGTCAAACGCCTAGCCTTGTAGAATCCACATAAGCTTTACTCATTATAAGCAAACTAATCGAAACGCTTTCATAAATATTACGGTGTTATCCCAAAATACAGCTAAAACTCATCGTCATCAATAATCTTGATAAGCCCACCACTGGGCATGGGCATATCTCTGATTATATTCGACGGTCACACATTATTTATATTTTCTACACCAAGCTTTCGATGCTCGAACAAGACTTGGAAATATAAGTATGCTGGTAAATTTGCATTTGTGTTCGCCAACTCGTAATGGGCCAGTGTGGGGAATATGGCCTTATCACCCTTCGAGGGTAGGCCGATATCCCAGCAGTGGTATGACATAATTATATGATATATATATATATATAAGATGTATTTGAAAGTTTTACGGCCGCACAACATGGCGTATTAGCAATCGTTGTAATAGGACAAACAACCAGGGAACTGCATATTAACGTGTCTTCCGACCCAATTTAGCTCTCATTTGTACAAGCCACTCTGGGTCACCTAAGCGACGATTATTTGCACAAACTGGCACGGCATGCACCGTGTTCAGGCTAGAGTTACAAACGAGTCATTGATAGATTCGATTTATGGCACAGTCACGGTATCCTAAAGTACTTATTTAGCCATGCTGCGCTGCCGCCGTCGTCTGCCAATTAGCCGGAATACCCTCTAATGGTCCGGCCGGGGCCTACCTAGAGATTTATGCGATGCTAATAATAAATCATAATCTCGCGCTGTAGCTCCTCTTACTACCCTCCTACTACCTATTGTCTGTTTAGTCTATTTGTTTGTCAGTATTTGTCTGTTTGTTTTTTTAAACTTTTGGTTGTATTTGTCCGGAACACAGACTGAAATCAACAAGCATCTATTAAAGTTGGGTCACATCTGACCAATAGATGAATAATGCAAGATATGTCGCGACGAGCGCTTGATATTTCATCCAAGTAGTATTCTATATTTATTTATCGACGCAAACTCGCGAATACAAAATGCTCTATTGCCTTCTGAATAACGATCGACGGTTGCAAGGGAAATCGTGTATACGACTACCAATTTATTCATTGAACAAACAAGTAGTTACCCTAAATTATGAGTTTCTTGCTATACTCACACAAGAGAAAAAAAAATTACGTCTTTTACTACAGAATACCTTGCTCAATTGAACTTTAACAGCCCTTATAGACTTGCCGATTTTGAGCGAGAGGAAAAAAGAGAGAGAGAGAGAGGGAGAACTATACTTTGCTGTTATTTCTATTTTCGGGTTATTCGGCTCCTATACTCTCTATATAAACTATTAAAAATCGTAGAAAATACATGTGGTATTGTCGCGAAGTCCTTGGTATGAGGAACCTACATTTTTCGGTTTGACTTCACCATTTGGACCACCCTGTATGTAAGATATATTTTTTTCCGAATAAGAGCTGTGGTCAAATGACTAGCCTGTCATTCATAAAGATATCATGAAGAAAATTTTTAGTTAAAAAAAATGCAGCATTATATAAACTAGGTAGTAAAAATACCTACGTATTATTTTCTACAGTTCCTTTTATCCAAAACGGGTAGACAGAAAAGGACTCAAAAATAAAAAACCCTACACCGATAGAACAAAACTCAAACCGCGAAATGTTTGGTTCCAAATGTTCCAATCGGCTAAAAACCTGCGAGCGGTAGCAGTCGCGTGTGCTATGCGCTTGTCGCGCGACCGTGCCGCATCGTGTGCTTCATTCGCATCATCGAACACCGCTCGAAAGGGACGGATGCAAGCGACAAGACTGCTTGTTACTTTGTGAGCCAAATGTTGTACCCAAACAAACTAATATTTAAAATAAAATATTTTCTTGTTTCTTGGTTTTGAGCGGTGTTAATCTTTTTGCTAGTAGTTTCTTTGATTAAGAAATAATAATTCTTAGACTGAACATTCTTGAACGGAAAATAAAATTTAAAAAAATGTGGTTAAAATGTTCGATCTTACGTATTTTGTCAGGACCTCATTTACTTGGCTCGCAAGAAGCAAAGAAACGTTTCGTCCCAATATGTTCACTTTCCAAAATGACCACTCCCATAAAGTCCCATACGACAACGGCGACGCCAGGAGGGTATTGTATATAACGTTTATGAAACCAGCTACAACCACAACGCGAGCGGGGGCACTCCGCCCCGGACCCTCTAGCTTTTGGACTATTTTCACTATCAGCAAGCGGAGTATTTTCTTTTCTTGATGCAGTATTTGCAGCAATGATAGGCAAAATATCATTGATTTGCTGGCTAAGAATACAAGACCCAAAAGCTTTGTCTTTTAACTCCTGAAAGGATGCCATATTTAACGGACTCCGTCCTGTCCAATGAATAACCGCTAATAAGCGGTATAAGTACGGTATAAATTATCAGAGCCGTAGCCAGGTGTTCCGAGATTTGTGGCCGTACTCCCGCAGCCGGGAAATGTGTCTGAAGCTTGATTTATAAGCATTACTGATGGTATAATCGAATTGTTCCTACAACTTCATAATAATAGTGAAGCAATTAGGTTATACGATCATGCGAGCAAAACTTATTCTGAAGATAAAAGACTTTAGTATTTACAGGAAGGATGGTTTCATATAATAAGTATCAAGTAAATTCTGCTCATATTTTTTTAGGGGTCTCGGAACGGTGATTTCCCCTTGAAGGCCTTTTGTAAGTATCTAGAATACCGGCAGACAGATTACATTATTACTAAAATTATCACGACAATTACCTAATGCAAGCTAATGATTTACGATATTACTAGTTGTTACCCGCGACTTCGTTCGTGTGGACATAATAAAAGTGTTCTATGCCCGTCTTTGTGATATACAGTAACTCCTTATGAAACTTTTTCAAGATCCGTTCAGCCGTTTAGCCGTGATAACGTGACAAACATCCAGACAGCGAGACAAAGCTACTTCCTATAGTTCGCTAGATGACGTTGATCAATTATTGTGCATTTTCTGACGTTTTGTATGGACTGACAGTTACCGTTGTAATGTAGGGAGTTCTGAATTGCGCAAGCGAAGTTTTTTCCTGGAGACGAACGAATTCATTTTTATAACTCGAAGGTTTTTTTTGGTCCTGATACGGACTTTGGACTTTGGACTGCGGCATATTCTTATTTCCTCTGAATTATAATATTAGTCAGGATAATCTAGCCTACCAAATTAGAACGTATATGTATATGTATATATAGTCGTATATGGAGTCAAACTACTCTTTACACCAAAACTCGGCCTGTGATAGTTTTAACCCTCGCCATCAGAAGACTGCATCATCAGAAGTGCCGATGCATTTGGCAATCCGCTCTTCTGGGTACATAAGTATTTCGTTCACATTGTCATCGAAGCGCCCCAAATTAAAACTCTGTAAAAAGACTCTTTGGGAAGAACATGTTCATACGAGTATAAAAATGCGTTGTTCGACATTAGAAAAAATTATATTCAATTAGCGGATGTGTCTAACATCAGTAACTAACGCTTAAATAACTCTAGTATGTACTAAAATCAATTATATTTCATTGACTAAAATGGACTGTAGGTTGTGCCTACTAATGTTTCAATTGGAATTGGTCTGTACACTTTATTTTGGCAAGATCGAATAAATCACTAATCCTAATAGGTATAGATGCGGCATCATCAAATACCTGTTTGTCACCAATTTAATTTAATAATTATAGTCGTTACGCCATACAGAGTCGATGAATGAGTCCGCGATAATGACAAAGGCACACATAAACGGTGCTAAAAAGCTTGTTTGATGGCCATTCTGAGCCATTCTGAGAACGTAGCACCAGGTAGATTCGTAGGGAAGACTGTAGTGATGGGACTTATTGATAACACCCGCATATTTTTATTTGTACCGTTTCGTTTTTGCCTCCGACTTATAATGTACAACACACAAAATGGTAACCACACGCAAAAATGTACAAACTATAGCAAAATGTACAAACACGAAATATACATTACGACAAATCGATAAAGACGGGAATGTACTCTTTGATTATAAAAAGCTAATTCGGAAAATATCTTCAGACAATACAACAAATGTATTTTTTGCTGGAAATATTACACTTAGAGCTTTCCCGGGAACCAATACAGGGACCCTATTCGGAGAAATGACATTTTATCTCGGTCACTGTCTCTCTAATTTAGAATTTAATGGGAGTGAGAGTGACCGAGATAAAATGTCATTTCTCCGAATAGGGTCCCAGGCTGAGAGCGCGAAGCGTGCTTCGCTTGATGTTGATAAGATTGTATAACTTACAACTTTGAATAACTACGTTATACTATGAGAACTGGCGTGGTTTTGATACATTTTGTTTTAATAAAACGGGAATACTCACGTAAAATCGACTACGTTATTGATAATCGGTATAATTCAAATTCAAATCATTTAATTCAGACTACAAAGGTCCATATTACACATAAAGTATAAGAATGGTAGGATCTTCTTAAATCGGCAGTGTAGACCGCCCAATGCTCTTAAACTATACCGGCTTAACTCTACCATAGCTTAAAAAGCTGCGACTCTACTTACAGTAGTTATAGTATTATCTTCTTATATAGTTTAAGTATATAAGCGTCCGTATACCTAGTTTGTAGACGATAATAGATAATAGATAATTATTTATTTGCCACAAAAACAAAACAAAAATATACAAAGAAAAGAAGTAAAAATAATATTAAAAAAATTCAGAGTTAACTTTCTAGTAGTAGTTAGTTAG
This sequence comes from Apocheima hispidaria, assembly GCA_947579745.1. Taxonomy (NCBI): domain Eukaryota; kingdom Metazoa; phylum Arthropoda; class Insecta; order Lepidoptera; family Geometridae; genus Apocheima; species Apocheima hispidaria. Next base: position 14,952,177 of record OX388157.1, read on the forward strand.
TGATCACTTTCTTTTCGTAAGTAGATCTAAGATACGTGCGAACAGAGAGTGAGTAAGGAAGATTAAAATGGCAGAAGAAGGAAGAGATGGAGAGACATTTTGACGGCGATGGAAAGAAAGATCTCAAGTCTTGGCTGTGATGTTCGTTAGCAGCATGCGCGAGTTGCCTCACCCGTTCAAGGCATTTTGTACGAAACATGAAAAAATCACATACCGTGAACTCACAAAGTCGACCCCGGAGTTTATAAGACTCTATTCATTTTGTGCCTACTCCATAACGTAATATCTAATCGTTTAATTATCTATAATTTTACTAAGAGCTAAGCGTTTTCCACTTGCTAGTACCCACCCAGCGCTATGCGTTGTACAAACGTAACCCAACCGGCCAGTAACATGTTTGCCTTCGTATTTGTCTGCTTGCGTGTTTGTACTTCTGTTTGTCTGTCCGCGTTTACACAGTATGTCGCGGGTCGCATCAACTGATTAAACAAATATGCGTCTCTTATTATAGCTTATAGATGCTATGCTGCTGACGTCATTTTCATTTTTGTGGTTTTGCGGTCGTAGTGCTACCAAATTGTCTTTGTTAATAGTGACCGGAAAATCGTGCTTCAATTACGTTTACATGAACAGCTTACCGTAACCTTTCTTCCCCACCGGTTATCGATTCATCGAGCGATGTGGCCTGTCTAATACTTTGGTTCTTCGGCGAATATCCTCATTCAAGATTTTATCGCGCAAAGAAGATCAGAGGATAGCTCTTTCCATTGCCCGCAGTGTGACTTTCAGTTTCTCTAAAAGGCCAGCAGTTAAAGGACTGCGTTTTACTTCCATATGACATCACTGGCAACACACATTGGTTGGAGACCCTTGTCTTGAGTCACTGCGGCATAATCTTACTACCAATTAGTAAACGTTAGTATATCATCTAGATTCCAGATGATAGACAAAATTTACTAGAATTACTAGTAATGAGCTATAAAATAAAAGCAGAATAAATCAACACCTCTATTGACGGATAACGAGAAGGATTTACAACTTCATTATTATTTATTTATCCACGAAATATTGCGGGACCAGTTTCAATAATTCAAGAAATAAATAATTCATTGGCAATATTATGTATATGTTAATATTTAAATTGATTCCATTTTATTTTGGCCAGGGCTGCTACCTTGCCGATTTACTTTTACTCGGTTCTATGCAAAGATTATAAAACCAGTAATTCTCCCACGCAGAGAAATTCTACTTAGAACAAAACTCCCCACGTCTCCGCATTAATAAGTTAGTAATAAATCGCGCTCACGATTGGCCGGTACAAAATTCTTCATGAAATCCACTCCAACGATTGGCCTGTTCTTAGAGCAGTTTAAAGCCTGAAATCGAAATTAACAAGTACGGGCTCTTTTGAACGTATTATTTTAGTGAAGCTGGCGAGGGAATAGGTATTATCTGTGTACCGACTAAATAGTCTGTGGTTCTATGCATTCAGATTTTAATGGTCTGTGTTTCGTGTGTTTGTAAGCATAATCCTGAATCACCTGAATAAGCACGACTGTAGCTGGAACGTTCAGTTTTCCGGTACTCATAAATTGAAGGCGTACTTCCCGCTCAGTAACACCCTTTTCGTTAAGTGTTGACGATTGGGGAAAAAAACCGTAATCGAACACCTAGTATAACATATTTTTTTCAATGTCTACAAATCAATGACTTATTTTTGTATTAGTGTGTATGAAGGGGTATCGTCTGCGCACACGTTTCGCGTTTCCCTGCACTGTGCTCGCGCAATTTGATGTTATTCCCCGGGTCCTGAACTTCTTCGCATTAGCTAACGATATGTGGGATTTAAAGTTAGTTGTGGGTTTAAGTTAGTTTAGTTAAAAGTTAGTTTAGTTTATTACCGAGTGGCAAATATCGAAATAAATGTTATGCTTTTGGCTTGTATTTAATTATTAGTGTAAATTATTATAACTTTGAATGTCTATACTGGTTTATTCGAGAATAAGTATTACATAATCTCCACCATTGCACACCCCGCGTCTTCCACCTCTTCTACGAATCGTCTCCATCCTAAGTTTGCCCAGACGAGATCACTTTCAGCGATAAGGTTGCCAGGTGTTATACTAGTTTCTAATCATCTTTCATATGTATGTAAAATTTGGTGTGAACCGTGTGAAAATAATTTATCTAGCTATCTTCTAACAAATGGGTTTCAGAATGGTCCCAAATTTTTTGACGCTATATTATACTTAGTTTGTTTTTTTAATTGTTCGTCTCATATAATATATAAGGTCATCGTGTGCTGGGTGGCCAGGGTGCTGACCATGGGTCTCGCACAAAAACGTAGAAGTGAATAATTGCGTGTCGGCGTGATGAATAATTGCTGTCATGTGGACTTGATGCTTACGCACAATGCTCGGGCTGAGACAACGATCACACGTACTGCACTTAAATAGCTACCACTGTGTTTTATATACAGTCAAACCTGGGTAAGTGAGAACTGGATAAGTGAGAAAACTCTTTAAGTGAGAGTAATAGCCAGGACCCGTCATTATAAGCTCCCAAAACCTCTGTTAGCGAGAAACAGAAACCTTTGTAAGAGAGAGTCGTTTTTCCCTCATGGACCTCCGTAAGTGAGACTGCTACTTATCTATACCTCTATAAGCGACAATCGAGCTTTATTTATTTATATTATTTAGGAGAAACAAAAGACAAAACAAATTACAAATTTAACATTTGCTATTTTATGACTCATTCTTAACTTTCGTGGAACTTCCTACCATTGTTTTTGTATTGTTTTCTCGTCAATATTGTACCTATTCTATTTCGTGAAACGAAATAACGAATATTTTATCGCATTCTCTTCGAATGGACACGTGTGCCTGTGTACCGTCCTGTTTGTCGGACTTACTCAGTTTATCGTTAATCAATTGCTGCGTACCTCTATAAGAGAGAAACGCTACCCATGTACCTCCATTAGCGAGAAACTCGGGTTAGTGAGAAACCTCTATAAGCGAGAATGAGATTGTGCTCCCTTGAACTCTCGCTTATCCAGGTTTGACTGTATTTGATCACTGTGCAATAAGCCTTCATATAATCGAACATTTTATTATCTATATATCACACTAATATTATAAATGCGAATGTTTTTGTGTATGTAAGTGTGTTTGTTCCCATTCAACTCGGTAACGGCTGAACGAATTTGAATAAAATTTGGTATGGAGGCAGCTTACACATTGGATTAACAGATAGATAGATAGATTATTATAGATATATAGATTTATCCTGTAAAAATATTCAGTTTCTGTAGAATAGCGGGTGAGACCATGGGGCGCAGCTAGTAATACATGTAAAAGAACAAGCCCTTTTCTAGGAATCAACGAAAAAACCAATCCGCTTATGATAGAGACGTGAAATTTGAACACAATACTCCTCAAATGGTTTCTGTGAACAATAAGAATGGATTTTGCGAAAATAATATATATTTTTCATGCTAAACTCTGTTTGCGTGATAAGGTTAAAAAATAAAAAAAACAATCGACTCAGAATTTTTCGAAAATCAACCTCTAAAGAGGTGATAAAGAATAGAGTGATTCATTTAGGTACTGTAGCTTAGGCGAGCGAAACTGTGCGGGCAATCTAGTCACACTAATATTATAAATGTGATAGTTTGTGTATAAGTATGTAAGTGTGTTTGTTCCCGTTCAACTCTGCACCGCTGAACGGATTTGAATGAAATTTGGTAAGGAGGTAGTTTATGCACTGGATTAACTCATAAGCTACTTTTTATTCCGGCTTCTGTGTAAGCGGGTGAAACCAATCTAGTGTCAAATAAAAATCATGCGTTGTTATTATTTTGTTTTAGCAAATGCATATTTGGTCAAGTAAATTGATAAGCTTGAATTTTGTATATTTTGCATATTAGATTTAGACAAACAAATAAAACGTTTGGTTTGAAAATATACGTGAGAATAAACACCCTGACTTCGTACATCAAACCATTGCAAACCAGTAAAATGTCTCATAAATTCGTGCGATGAAAACTTTATACGGAAACAAAGAGTTGATTTTTATTTCAATGCACAAATAAAACGACAAATCAGAAATGGTGCGAAAGCTTTATTTATATCGCAAACGCAATTTTTTTGAGCTCAACGATTGTGAAAACAGCTTTTTCTGAGTGGTCAGTGACGCCAACTCGTATTTTTTAAATCATACGACATCTATTTACATACGATAATGTAGTCATAAAAAACGAACGTAAACGTTGGCCATAAGTTTGCGAAAACAGACCTACAATATTTTTTATTTAATCTGTGATATAGTGTCTGGTGTTTTACAGGTTTTGCGCTTTGATTCGATAGTATCTGATTTGAAATATCTCTACCTCAGTCGGAGCTTTTATTGAAAACGTCGCCGGTGGCTCGAGACCATCTCGAGAGGGGGTCTTTTTTATTTGTCACTTGTTTCGACAAAAGCGCAGCGAGAGATGTTGACTTTAGTTGGGACGATGACCGTCTCGCAGAGCCCGAGATAGGGACCACCTACGCTTGGAGACTGCACGGACGAAGTCAGGGAAATAATGGCCTGCACTGAGTGCAGTGTATCTAGAGAATAACAAGCGAGATCACATCGGCAAGATCGAGAGGAATGGTCGAGCTTTATGATCGAACGGAGCGTTATTCAGGATATTGCGACCGATACAGGAATATTTCATGTGAAGTGGCGGACCAGGAAGAAGATAAAAATAACACAGAAAATTCTATTTCATTGCATTCTCTACTAATATTACTGATATAAAGTGGCTTCCAGAGCTCTACAATATGCGTTATATTTAAATACCTATAGATATATTTAATCAAACTTACAGAACGACGTTCATTTATCTTTGTCGAAGTTTAGAACAGTGTTTAAATATTCCAAAAATATATTCGCTGAGCAGCTTTATTGCTCAATTAAATCGTTCACTCAAAACACCCTAGCAATTAATAGCAAAACTAAACACAAATAATCGCATCAGTGAACGAGTCGATTTAACGAACCGGTCGAATTGTTATCGATTGGTCGTTCGAATCGAACGTGTCGCATGAGTTCGTGACAGATAACTATTCGAATGCACTCCGTCGTGAGCTCCCGACGCTTTAATTGGAATGAAAACAGTCCTTCGACAAATATATCATTCTATATTAATGCGCAAGTTCGAATCACAGAAAAGAAAAAGAAGTAAAAAAAAATCTGTTCAGTGGTTCGAATGTACGAGAATGTCTGTTGATATTGGCGTTCTTACATTTTTCTGCAGATCGATAATATAGTCTTCCTTCGGCCCGATAATTAATTAGTTTTGGAAATGTAGCTATAAAAGATATAAAAGCAAGAGCTTCCTTGGGATGGCCACCAGATTTTCTGAAGTGAACTGTGCCCACTTACGTACTTCACCAATGTATGTTACCAATCAATTCTGGAATGGATTTGTATGAAACTTTTTGTTGTGAATACATAATATCATTTAGTTTTTATACTGGTTGGTTGCTTGGTTGTTTTTTTTTAAATATCTATATATGCAATAAAAAGTAAAAACCGTAAGTAAAACAATAGGGCTCAGTTAGTGTCTTAAATAAGGCGCGAAGCTGTGTTTTTTTTAAATCGAAACAACTCGTAAGGGCTAGTCTTCCGTCAAGCACACATTACGCTGTCACTTTGCACGCATCTCCTCATTGACGGGGAGCACCGGTCGAGCGGGCGACACTATCCGTGTGCGCCTAAAATAACCTCGCATCACAACACGTACGAAAAAATTATACGCATTTTGAGTATTAAACCTGTCGCTACAGAAGATCAACAGGTGGACGTGTAACTTAATATTTGGGTACGTAATAAGCAGGATGAAAAACGTTGGGATGAAATGACAGGATCGCTGGCGACAAAAAACATTCCAGTTTCCTCGAAAGCATCACGAGGACGTGAGATATTTGTAGTGATAATATTAGTTCTGCTGCATTTCCCTGAACCTTCGCTTCTGGGAGCTACCTCGTCGTCGGTGACATATTAATTACTAATAGACGGAGATATCCTTCCACATACGTATTTAGCTCACGAGCCGGCTTCGAAATTTTCAAATATTGCTAAAGATACGAGCCGTGATCGGAATCCGTTTGATGTTTTTAAAATTCGAATTGGATTCGAATATTTGCGTAACCGAATGCCATAAAACTCTCATGGCGATAATAAAGAATGGCGTCTGCTATAAATCTTAACCGAACTAGCTGGTATGTGGTTTTATCACTGTAGCGTTATTGAATCATTATGAATATTAATTTCTTGAGTCAAAACAAGTATTTATAGTCGACCGATATGGTAAAATACCAAATCTAGCACAATTTACAGAAATATCATCTGATTTTAAGTGATTTATTCATCATCATCATCATCTGCCAGAAACCGTCCACTGCTGAACATGCACTAATGCCTCCCTCTTAGAGCGTCGCACTCTCGCGACTTTCACAATGTCGTCGGTCTACCTAGTGGGAGGCCTGCCTACACAACGTTTTCCGGTTCGTGGTCACCTCTCAAGAACCTTTCTTTCACATCGGTTATTGGTTCTTCAAGTGTTGTGGCCTGCCTATTGCCACTTCAGCTTGCAAACTCTGAAAGTATCGGTGATTTTCCTTCTTCGGCGAATATCCTCGTTCCGGATTTTAAAGAAACTCCAAGCATAGCTCTCTCCATTACCCGCTGTATGACTCTGAGCTTCTCCAAAAGGCCAGTAGTCAAGAACTACGTAGGTATATGATATATATATTAGACCTTTGTCTTCAGGCACTGCGGGATTTTGGACGAGAAGATATCACGTAATTTCCCGAACGCTGCCCATCCGAGTTGGATTCTTCGGGTGACGTTTTTGTCTAAGTTGGACTTACCTAACTGGACAGTCTGAACAAGGTAGTTAGCAACAACTTCGAGGGATTTATTTATATAATAATATATACTTTTAAATAGTATAAAATACTCTATGCAAAGCGTTGCTTAAATAGCCACTTAAAGATCTCCCCTGTCAAAATTTGCGCATTTGTTGTGTATTCCACATTGCAGCTTTTCAGAGAAATTGAATTGTTAGAGGCCAAATGGCCATTCCAACAAAGGCGGAAACGATCGATCACAATCGGCAGGTAAATTGTTTACTCAAGGACAATTTGAGCTAAAAGCCCGCCAAATTCCGTCATAATAGGCGCGGGAGGTGTCGACCGTGCCTTATCTCTTCCCGTCGTCCCATGAAATTGACTTTGTCACTGGCCATAAATCTTCCCGCCAAAATGCGGGAAAAAAGACCGTGGCATGCTGGTATCCCTAGAATGCGTTCGGATTGAACGGATGTTTACACAACAAGCGAGGCGTTGCTCACAATGACTCAATTTTTTTGCAAAATTTCTTTAGAAATGTTTTACTTTGGTTTGGGAATTTGCGTTTTTGTACCCGCTTTGTTTAGTTTAAATGTTTGGGGTTTTAAGATGAAGTTGTCAAAGCTTGGATCCGAAAATATTACGTCTCCTCTTGTCTAGAAAATAAGCTGAATCGCGATGAGGAAAGAGACACATGGCTGGAGACACTTGTGTACTTTCTGCTGACATTCTAAATGATTTGACTTTTTTGTGACTTTTAAAATGCTATAGGTATTTTGTAAGAACACTGGGAAAAGTATGTTGGTCCTAATAGTTACTAGCAAGACACTGCTAAGATGGGGCGCGTTGTAAACTTTAGACCAACTTCAACCTTATGATCCTATAAATACGATTCAAATAAAAAGACACGTCGCGCTACGCAGAGGAACTGGAACTCGGGTGCGAACTTTTATACTTTTGTATCGTATTTGTAGGTTTCATAAGATTTAAATTGCTTTGGAGGGAGCGCCCAGCCCGCGCCCGTCGTTTGAGTGTGTCCCCGGCCTAATGCCGTTATGAAAAAAATATGATGTTTTTTAGCTGAGTATTGAATGAATTAAGCAGGAACGGAGAAGTTGACATCGTTCTTCTTCGCTTCTCTGGAGCGATGCCAATAAAGTACCAGCTATAAGGCAAACTTTCTGCGTTCCTCCATAATTCTAGTCCTGCAATAAATGTCTCCGGGACGCGCCACCTAACACTATCAATCCGGTTCGCATCCTATCGGATGTCTCCATCGGCCGCCATTTTGACTCACCGTCGTGCGCCAAAAAGACTGCCGTTCGAGAAAAAAAAACACAAAAAGTAGAAATGTCTGGATTCTGCTTTAAAAATTTTTTATACCGTATGGCGAGCGGCGTGTGGTCGGTTTGTTTAAGCCCCGTTTACGACTGCCGTGGTTGTAGGTGGTATTATACCATTATATACGCTAGTTTTATGTTCGGTCATTTGAATTATAAATGCGTATGATTTGCGGTGCGGCCCGCGACAGTTGACACTGGCTGCCGATGATTTATTTTCCGACTCGAATGAGAAATCGTTTTATCGCTCAACTAATCTTTTATGGCTTGAGCTTGTAACCTTTTGAGAGGGCCTGGGGCGTTCCACTGTAGCGGCCCACTTATCAGACACTCAAGGCGTTCCTTCTCTGTTAAACAAATTTTAACGATAGCTAAGTAACTTAGCTGATTATTCTGCGTTATGGAATACACATAGAAAGTTATAACATTATTTATTATCTATTTCGACGATGTTGGATTAAAATTGCTTGACATTTTGTTTTTTTTTAAAACAATCGATAGACAATGCTGTGATGCTATGCTGTACCCAAAGCATGAGCGAACGATGCTACATATAAAACATCATGATACATGGATACTTCGCGTCACTTTACTATTCTACACCACAGCACAAGACAGGGTCCTCCTTCAGCACTATTTCACTATTTAGCATCCATAAAACAAACACACAATTCACAATCGGTAGAGAAAGCTAAAAATATCCCAAACCATGTCTCCGATGATTTATTTAACACAATGTTTATGTTCCGACCGACACGACAGGACGTGGTGGCGTCTGCTGTGCTCGTTTTAGTTTACATTATCTACAAAATAACTCAATCATTCTATCAAGAACTTATTCTCAATAAGGCAGAGGTGAAATTTGAAGTTATCAGTGAGGTGTATAACTTTGTTGAGGTTTAAGTTAACCAAGTTATGCTTGCTGTTCAGTGGAGGGATATCGTAAGGAAACGGTATGCTAGAGCCGCAATATTGGAGGCGTGGGGTGGCTCCGACGTAAGCTAACTAATAACGGTTCGTATATTCTTCGTGTTTTAGCGTCAGTTGTGGAATAGGAGATTAGGAAGTTGTTAGAAACCGGATTCAGTCAAATACCTAGATTTTATTCCTAATAACCCCGGATTAGTCCAAGGTTATTAGGTATTTCACTAAATCCAGTAAGACTTGGAACTTGGAACTTGAGAACTTGAAAGAAACGACCGTTTCTTCTCAAAGACTGCAAAGAAATATCATGCAAAAAGCTTTCATGTTACTCTTTCATGGATCAATCTATCAATCTGTAGCCAATCATAAGGCATCAATAATTTTTACAAATTAGACATATTCTTCTAGAGTTTCTAAAGTAAAGTGAATGGTATTTTAATTACTCTCTTACTACGCTTAAAAAAGTCCTACTAAGTTTCAATAAGTAGGCAGTCTATTCCTGGTATGTATACGTTTGCATAGAGCAGTGTGGGTGCACAATATAGCGCGTAGGCAGGGGGTGCGCGGGCGCAGTCTCGGCGCAACTCGCTGTTTTATGGTACTAGTACTGACGGTTACACAACCAATACTGCCAAGAATCTGTAAACACTTCTTATACGCTCAATTATGCAGGTCAATAAAGTAGATAGCCAGTCATGGCGTACAATGCTTAACTCGAAGCTTGTGTTTTGAACGCAAACTGTGCGAATATTTATATACTTAGTACGCAAATTTGAATAGACTTCAGGACAATTTCTTTGTATAATGTAACATATTTATTTTGCGACTTTGAAATTGATAAAACTACTAAAGGCAGCATAGCAATAGAACTGTAGCAAGCACTGCAGTAATATTGTAAGCATTATGCTATCGACGATACTACAAATTACGCATGCAGATTCCAATATTGTACAGATTATAATTTTAGATATAAAACATCGTTAAAACGCCCCGGCTTGCCTCGCGAGGCGCGAGCTCTGTAATTATAATCGCTTCTAATTAATAACTGCTACCGGTTTATGCCCACACAAACAACATAACGTAGCTTACGTGTCTCATGAATTCCAAATTTATCTCGATATATTTATGACCGTTTCTAAAGATAAATCTCACACGCCTAAACGAGTCGAATAAATAAATATTGAATGTATTCAATGAGTCTGCTTGCTCATTGAATTAGAGAGTATGTTTTATTGTGTATAGTATAGTATAGCTGGAGGTGGGTGGTACAAACATAAACTATTTTTAAAAGTAAAACATCTCAAAATGTCTCCTTCACACGCCCCCTTCCGAAGGAAGGGGTTTCGAAATCGACTGTCATTGTTGATGTATAGAGGTGCAACTACTGGAAAGATTTTACTGTAATTGTAAACAATTATAATTGTCAATTTAGATATATTTTTACACCTACAAGCCCTTTTTTATTACCTAAATATTTACCAAATATTTTGATAATTAATTTAATGTCATAAAAGTAAAAAATGGATTACGTATAAAATGACAACGTTGACACATTTTTTCAAAACTTATTTACTTCATTTGTTTTGTATGAGAAGTAACAGAGCGTTCATTATATACATACACATCTTAAATTAAATGACAGCGTCACCATGAAACTATGGATCCAAATACAATTTAGTCATATCACAAACTCGAAAGCAATTCGAATCTAAACGTCGATCAAACAAGTGGTAGGCATCTGAGTATAGCGTACATTTGTATCATTTAAAATTTTATTACAACCCAACATCCTAACCCGCATCCCTGGGACCCAAACAAAATATCCACGACACAACACTGTTCGCTTTGCTTGTCTAAAAACGTATCCGTCATTGTGCCTTCCACCTTCCTCGCATGCCCATGTCTTACTATAGTTTACTACTAACAGACGTGTTTACTATTATTATAGTAAGGATTTAGAATATTCGTCCGCAGCTAATAGATATTGTGGCTTAATAAGTTTTTTTTTGTGGTGTGAACCGGAACTATAGGTAACTGCTGTGGTAGGAATCGTTACATCAAATACTTATCTGTATGAAATATCGAGAGGAAGATAATGTAGACAAACTAAGAGAGGTATTTGTTATGGTTCTGATAAATTATTATTAAATATCTTTATCTTTACCCTGTAGTAGAATAAGTACAAATAAGAGAAACAAACTATTACAAGGTATGTACTAAATGAATGCAAACAATATTATTGAGATTGTATGGAGTAAATTTAATGAATGCCACTATTAATTTATGCATTATATAAATAAAGCTACTTGAAATTCACAAGATGATCAAGATCCAAAAATTCTGTAATTATTTTTAAATAACAAGCTTCAGTTTTATAATGAGCTGCTGTGTGGACATTTCTTTACCACGTTATAAAATAAATTATTATTTTCATGAATATAAAATGCCATCGTCCCAATTCCGTTAATCTTATCGTTCATCTGTTGTTACAGTAACGAGAGTTTCTAAGAAATTATTTCAATATTTAATTTTATGATCCGAAAACAAGCATTAAGTTGAATTTGAGTAAGTTCTATGCAAATATATCTATGTTCCGAGTGAACGAGACTCGTCGTCGTAAATTTCGGTGATGCCAAAGCGATTGTTGTATAAAAACGTTATAAAACTGCCTCGCGAGGGCAGTGACGAACGATCGACTTGGTACTACTATTGGAACTCACAACATAATAGTTTTAACTTTCGAATATGAATGTAAGAATAAGAACTAAATATATAAAGTATTGCGAGGTTCATCATCAACGAAAAAGTCCAATGCTGAACCAAGGCCGCCTCCATAGAACCCGGGGGGAGAGGGCACAATCCCCACGCTGGGCAGGCGGCTGAAGGATCGCAAAACGCTTGCCGTTTACTAAGAGAACGCTCCTGCCCGTCCACCGGTGTTCGCAGTTTTAGGACAAACAAACAACAAATTCACTTATGAAGACGACGCTGCTCGTTAAACAATAGATACATCAGTGTCATATTTCGTACTTTCTGCTATAACTACTAAATAAGTAATATTTTTACCGAACAGCGAAAAAAAAAAACATAAATCGAGACCCGATAGTAGTTTCCGCCTCTCTATTAGTTTTGTAGGATTTAATTTGTATGCAAACGGGAGTGGCACGCAATATTAACGAGTTGTTATTAATTTGTAGCTACACAACTACAACGTACAGATACAAAGAAACTACAGGTTGCAAGCTCTATCGCTAACGAACGACGGGGAAACTGATTGCTTCATTCCAGAAGTAGGTACTTATTTGATGCTTTATGTTATTTTAGATGAATGTCTCGCTCAAATGTGATGAAACTTTGATGTTTGCAATCAAATTAGGTGAAATTGAGTTGTACTTACATTTACCACCACTAAGAATAGAAGCCGATGCCCGAGTTTAATCTGCAAAAAAAGAAAAATAAATTTTATCGATTCTGCTTAATGCACATAAAAACATTTTTCTAAGTACAAGTAGCTCTCAATATGTTCATAAAAGTATAAATTATGAATTTATAATGTACCGCAAACATTAACCATTAATTAAACAAACATAATGTCATAATAAAATTTCTAAATGCGCGTTTATCAATTATGGTTCCTTCTCCGGTCTGTGACTGAGAACATAATTTTTAAAAAGGTCCTCCATTTTTTCCGTGAGTGTAGGCAGCTGTATCGCAGTGGGGTACTGTTTTTTCGACCATAAATATCAATTCTCACAATTCTACACACGCATTTGTATTTATTTAGGCATCTCGACTTGTGGCATATCACAGGGCAGTCTCCCGGGACACTTCCTTTTCCTTTTGCAAAATTTCTATTGTAACGTCTTTGTGAATGAGTAATAATAGCAAGATTTATTGTATTGCTTGTCCCTAATTTATTTTACCTTTATAATGTCAAAATATTATAAGGTTTCGTCCGTTATAAGGTAATTTTAATGAGAGTGTTATGTTGCAATGTGTAATGCACGTTATTTACGGAGAAGAATAATTTATTCGAGTACATTTCCGTGAAATGTGCCGTTTTATTCAAAGATGTAGTGAGCCTTTATTCAGTAATTTTATCGCCATCTATCAAAGCGTTTGCTAATGGAAATATAGGGCTAGTACCCAGATGAGATATATCAAAGGCTACCTGTTAGCGACCACAGAGCTTTACGTTAATGTTGTTTAGTTTGCTTAACAAACCTGGCCATGTCTGTGAAAATAAACAGTAACTCCGTATTTAACTAGCCACGTGCATCGTAATGATTTGTTTTCCCGCCATCCGCCGGCCACCATCTTGGCATCGATGAAATGGCGGGAAACGCGAAATGGCGTCAATGATCGGAAGTTCCGAGAAATTTTGATATTAATGACTTTATAGCTAAGGTTCAACTATCGAGTAGCCGTCGAATAGTAAGTAATTGTCGGGATAATAAGCTCGGACTTAAATTTAACGTTGTCCCTCCAAAGAGAAACAAATACAGCTTTACTAGCTTCTTGGCTTCTTCCGATGACGGTGAAGCCAAAAGACTATTGCAAGTTCCCATATTTTCATCGCCAACAAGTAGACCTTGACGCATCGTCTGGTTCCGGACGCATTCCGTCAGAACATGCTGAACATCTTCAACCATATTGCAATCTTCACAATTAGGTACTAACTACCTACTATTAATAGGTACTTAATAATACTTAATAATAAAATGACTTCTTTCTCTTACCGTGTTTGGAAATCAGAGGTACAATTAAATTGCATTATTCTTTGTCCAATACTCTATATTCGCTACACGTTTGCACGATTTTTATGGTACCAGGGTTTTTTGACCCGCGTCTTTATCTGAAAGACATATTTCTAGATTATTACACCGGTTAGGTATCCTATATTTGCCGAGATGACGTAAACCTGCTATCAGGGGTCAGGCGGCGCCGACGCGACGGAGATAGCGATGTTTTGATTTAAGAATTATACCTATAAATGTTTGCTCTCACGGACTGCAAGCTGCTGTAACTGTCTTTGCTGTAACCCTGGTGAATTATGTATTTGTATGGGATTTAAATGTTTTGTTGTTCAATTGATCATTTGGACATCGTGGCATGACATCATACACAGCTTCACCATCATAGCCAGCATTACGGGTTTTTTCCCTTGGCACAAGATAGAGAGAGAAGACTGTTACATTTAATGGAAGTGAGGAAAACAAAAAAAAAATGTTTGTTTAGTCCTGGCTACATTTTAAAAAGAAATCAATTTCAGATAAAAGCGTTGGTATAAGTTGGTAGATAATTATAGCAATAGCATAAGCCGATTAGCTAAATTTGTCAAAATCCGATTTGACGAAAATGTGAATAGAGGCTTCACAAATTATTTTATAGTAAGAGGACTCTTTTAAATTCCAATATCTGGGCATAAAGAGATTTAACTTCTTATATCTCAAGGTGCCGAACACAGTCCATTGCCGCGCAGGGTTTGAACTGAGAAAATTCAAGATTCTGAGTGGCAGCAAGCGTGACACTTACCATCAGACAAGCGACTTGCACATACTAACTGGCTTATGCCTGTAAGATGTTTTAGTTCTGTTGGCACTCGTTAAACATCAAATAAATAAATAAAACATCATTATTATAATTTCAGGGTTCATAGATTTCGCATAAATTATAACCCTCTTTTATATATTGGTTAGGTTCGGTTTAATCAGACCGTTGACGTAATTAGAAATCTAGCTAGTCCTAGCTCAATTAGTCCGTACTAATGAACATAATGAGCAATAGACGTTACTACCTCTAATTACTTTATGGTGTCTCAAGGACTGAGGGAATTAATTAGGAAATCAGATTTGCCAATGGATGGGAATTATATTGACCTCGGTTTTCTTGAACGATTAACTAGATGAACTTAAATTATCTGCCCGTCTATTCATTTCAGTATGTGAGCTAACGGTGCGCTTTCCGTGAAAATTTAAGGAAATGGTACAACAAATCGACATCGGTCTGTTCTCTGTGAGTATCTGTGTCTGTGAGTTATATGAATTAAGTAGGTAGGTAGGTAAATAAGTAGCTACTTACGTCATTAAAGGACAACAATTCTCATGGTCAACAGTAGTCGGGCTCAACCTTGTACTATTATCTATTTTATTGCTCTTCTTAGATTTAACAAGCTATATCTACTTATATCACAAATTACAGACCAAAATTGAATTTCAAACGTAGGTATCCTCTCATGTCTACAAAGACTGCGGATGATCATGCAATGGCATACATTCGGATATAAGTACATAGTTACTATACCTTGCTAATTTTACAATAAATTATCAAACAATCCGAAAAATATCAAAGAAAGACTTATAAATTGTTTTCAATTTGCGAGGAACTCCTGCTGAAGCCTAGAACATAGTTAAAAGTATTGGACTGAGCAATACGGTCAGTATTTCTAGTCCTGTCCTATTTAGTATAAGTATGTAGTTTACTGCTTATCCCTAATCCCATTTTCAAAACGGTCTACCTTCGGGAATCAAAGTGAAAGTTCAGCCCAACGTAACTACTTCAAAAACTTCAGGAACTTCCGACCCATTCCAAACGAACCGGTACCAACTAACTCCAACTCCATCGCTCAACGACCTTCGGAACTGTCATCTATCTCATAAAAAAATATTAATAAACAAAGGCAGTGTCGTACCCACACGCCGATCTTATCGCAAGATTTATTAACCTTCCCTACTGACTAATGTTACTCGATACTGTAAAAAAACAACCTCCTCACCATCAGCCCTCAATCGAACATAACCTATAGAAACGATTCTTAACCATTTCTGGATTAGAACTGAATTTGATGGTAAAATGCTACGGAGAAGCAGAATTGTATGTGAAAAGTAGAGCTTCGGTCGGGTGTTTTGGGTGCTCGGGTCAGAAATATGACACCACAAACGTTGTCCAGTAGTACGAGCATCGATCTCGTGATACCACCGGCAAACGATTATTTTGGAAGTTTTTTAATTTAGTTACGTGTTCATAAGCGATCGTATCGTGTCGGGATGACTGGTGGTATCCAAATGTAAATATTGTTTTATGGATCCGCTTCTTTTGGTAATTTTTAAAACAACTGTTGTGACTTGAGGTTGGGTCGTCTGATATTAATATTTTAAAACTTGTATTTTTAAAGATAGCTGGACGGGGGATAAATTTGGTGTGTGTAGAAGGTATTAAGTACCATTATTAATTTTGAAGATAAGTGTTCAGGTGATTCACACTTTGTTGACACTAGAAAAGGACATTAAGAGAATAAAACGTTACAGAAAAAATCTGCTAATTACAATCTAGAAGGTTTTATCGCTATGAGTTTTTTTTTCTAGACAACCTTCGAGTATGAATGGATCAGTAAGTAAATATTCTGGACATGAGCTACAAAGAATATATAGTTACCATAATATACCTACGTAAGTCAAAACTTCAAAAATATACTAAAGTAGATCTAATTACTTACAATAATACAATATGTTTTATTCAGCTACGAATACATTAAATAGATAAATGTATAGGTCAAACATGGAACTGAAGCGTGGTCCTTGACAGCTGGCCTTTTGGAGATACCTAAGAGTCACACAGCCGGCAATGGAGAGAGTTATGCTCGGAGTTTCTTTGCGCGATAAAATCCAGTAGCAGTAGCAGAACCATCCAGAAATCGTATATTCGCCGAAGAACCAAAGTCACCGATGTAGCTTTCGGGATTTGCAAGCTAAAGCAATTGCAAGTGTGCAATTGGCAGGCCACATCACTCGAAGAACCGATAATCGATGGGGAAGAAAGGTTCTTGATTAGTGACCACGAACCCGAAGACGCAGCCTCTGTATGCCTCTTACTAAGTGCACATTGTACGACATTGTGAAACTCGCGCGCAGTCGACATCTTCCGGCTGATGATGATGATAATATTTAGATACACAATACATACAACACACACAATACATGAATGCTTAAAAAATTATATAAATTATAGAATAAATACTAGTTCATGTATCGTCAAACTTTGGTTGAGAATTTGAGATTGGGATGCTCATAGCAGTTTGCAGTCTATCTGGGTATAATTCTTCAGTACATATAGAAAATAAATACAGTTGGTACATCAAACCTACTTGAAATCAAAGCCAGTACGAAAATAAATATCCATTTGATATTAATCCCAAAGACAGAGAAAGGTATATAGAAATAAACATCAGTTCAATTGAAAGGCGACAGACCCGTCATAAACTGCTTCCGAAATAAATTATTTTTAATTAATTTAATTTATAAAAGCATTAGGTTATCTAACTATCACACTGAAGACTTCTATACAGCAGATTTCTATACTTCACGCTCATTTATTAAGCATTGCAGTAAAATGCAGCGAACACCATGAAAATAATGTTCATTACTCAAAGGGGCGGCAAAAGATAGTCACGTTTTGTAAATTAATGCACCCCATTTAACATTTATAATCCTGGTGTGTTAACTAGACTAGTATTTAATCTATATTTTACACTACTTTTACACATTTTTGCACTACACTATATTTCATTTATATTAGCTGTGATAATCACAGATAAATGATTCTTTGCCAAATTTTATCAATATCGGCCGAGCCGCTTATTCGTGATAAGGTATAGTAACACACAATTTGTAGTGGAAGTACCACGCCTCTGCCAGTTATTCAACCGCCAAGTAGTGTGCAAATATTACTGTGTTCCGGATGGAAGGATAATCTTTGCAGTGAAATTACTGAGTCAAAATATTTTGCATCTAATATCTCAGGGTAATTAGATTTTGAACTGTTAAACACTACAATTACTTAGAACAATAAACTGTTAAGGTCAAGTGAGCCCCTTATCATAAGAAGAACGACTTTCTTAATGTAATTGTACCAATACCAATATACATTGTAGCATTTTAAAAAAGATAGAACAAAGGCAGTAGTACAGGAAATCACAAATAACAGTTACATTTGAATTTATTATTTCACCTAATAATATATAGTAATGTTTTATTCTTGTGTCTTTCATCTATTTCTTATTTTAACAAATTTGTTTTAATTGATGCTTGTTTGCTACGACAGCTGACATGTAGACTGACTGACAGTATTAATGTCAGAGTGCTTAGGTCATCCAAATGAATCTTTTTTATTTAATCAGTTAAGTATGTAGGTACTCGTATTAGGAAAAACACTAACTAAGAATTCGTGAACTGAACACACATTCCTCGTAAATAGTTAGAAAAACAAATATAAATTGTATATTTCTCATCATCCATCAGTTTGAATACCTTTGAAACTCGCCGGAGGCTAATTCCAATGATTAAATTCTTTATAAGTTTTCGTTTTGGCTACAAAGTTTAAAGGTTATCTGAATCTGAATTTGTAAACTGTTACATAGATTCTATTACAGGTTGTAATCCTGTTCGAAAACCTTTGAACTTATGTAGCTCTATAACTTTGGTGACTAGAGTGAATTCTGTGCTTTGAACAGTATCTTTACCTACATTTATAACAGCCTACTTACACTGAAAATTTCTCTACTACATACACACTACAGATAAAATAAAAAGAATTGGGATTTCACGAATAGTAAGTATTGGTTTACTATGAAAACTGACGTGTTTTTGACACATTTTGTTTTAATAAAACGGGAATAATCACCTTAAATTGAGTCGGTTAAGCTTTGTAGTTTGCATATGAGTTAAAGTAGCTTTCTCTATATTATCTTTTTCATGACTGAAGCAATCTTGATGAAACTTGACCAAAAAATAGTATGGATTCTGAGGAAGTACGAAAGTATATAGTGTAGATCCGCTATTATGAGAAAGGTTGTAAAATACTTTTTAACTCGATAATTTCTTGATAATTGGAAATTCGTGACAATCGCAAAGCTACAGATCGCATTAAATTGCAAAGGCTGTAAAATGGTGTTTTGTAATAAAAGCAACACGTCACAAATACAACTGTCCCTTCCACATAAATCCCGGAGAAGACGCGAACTGTGCAAGTCAACGCAACTTTGGCAAGCGCAGTCTAATTTCCTCGGAGGGTGTTCAAATTTGCATCGGCGGCGACGCAGATAATGCAATCGTACACTTTAAAGAGTTTTATTGCCGCTGGGCTGTCGGAATGTAGCTGAAACTACGTTATCAAAGCACTTTTTCATATAATATTTGCTGTTTTATTTACGGACTGGAATATGTATGGCGAACTATACGTTTTCTATACATACGAAATTTGTAAATTGTTATTACACAAACTGAAAGTTTTATCTTTAGTTTTTTCGTTCTAGTCTATTGAAAACGATACTTTATCCCGTTAATTTAAGTTTTTGGGAAACCAAGAGGTTTATTCACATTCATCGTAACGACGATTTGACAAAGAATTTGAAAGTTTTGCTCTCTTAAAGTTGTCAAAATACTTTACGATCCTTACTTACACTATGACTTTACTTACTGAGACTTGTTTTAATTGTGAAGTATTTGACTTCACTTTGAATATTACAATACTTTTGTCACTGGCTTAATACACAACGTGTGGAGCCAAAACATAAGAAAAAAATATATGTGAAAAGGGCCCTAAAAGGCCCCAGATATGGGACGGACATATATGGGACTATTACATAACCCATTTCACGCAATACACTGTCTCTAGCCACATGACCAAGAACATAGACAAGATACATGTAACAAGAGACATCTATAATCTATCTTAAAGCGTTAATTTAATCTATTCCTATCCGTGTCTTAAGATTTACAGAGTAAAGTCTCTCGTTTCAATAGTTTCAAGTCCGTTTAAAATGTTAAATCCTAATTATCTCGTAATGACCGTGGATTAGGAGCAGCGGCATAACTGGAAGCCTCGAACGTGACTCGCGCCGTAAGCCTTCCTTCGGCGGCTCCGGCCCCGGCCCGGTCTGGTTACATCCGTAGATAAGTTTGTATAAACTTAGTAAATATATAGTTAGGTAGGTACGTGTTTGGGTTAGTTACTTTGACAACTGACCAAAGCTACTACAACTAATCAGGCGAAAGGTCAAAGGGTTGTATGTCTACCTCAATGTAGAATATATACCTAGTTACCTATCTTGAATTTATAGAAGTCACGTTGAATAATTGACGACCATTCTGGCTGGCTTAGTTGGTAGTGTGTCTGCCTTATGAGCAGAAACGTGGGTTAGATTCCCGGCCGTGGAGATGCTTGAACGGTGAATTTAAATATCTGTTCTGGATCTGTTAATGCGTGTCTTTGTGTGTTACATGGCGTCCCTGTCCCTATACAGGGAATCCTTTGGAGGAATGCTTCATATAGGATAAAAAGTTAGAACTTAGAGATTTATTTATCATACAAAAAGATTGTCGTGACGTGTCGATTGCTTGCTTCGAATCCTTTGGAAAGATTACAATTTAATATCTACTAACGTAACCATCGCTCGTGTCTACACTAAATTAGCCGTCTTTGAGTATTTCTGTGCAGGCGTAGCAGTATCTGATCAGGGAATGGTGGTGGTTGCCCTGTTATTTGAATTTCCTCGAGATACAGCCGTCTGTTTGGCGCACGCGACGAGACAAAAGCCGTGCGACGGATGACTCATTAGAGTTCTTGCCAATATTTTTGACTTCTCTGAGCATAGTAGTTGAACACAAGCGTCGTGGCATCTCGTGATATCTTGTATCGCTGACACAGGAGTAAAGAACCTCTTCAGATTAAGCTCGTTTTATAGCTTACTGTACAATGCCGCCGTGCGACGATGTCTTCGCCCCATGACACTCATAAAATAGCTAAGTGTAAAAGTCTCCTCACGAAGTGTATGCGAGAATTTGAAAGTAGAACAAGTTAAGGACAATGTAATAATGTACATAAAACTTTAGCGCGATAGATAGATAACTCTTTATTGTTCACACCAGAAACTACACACATAACACAAAAATCTACTTAAAACTGGTGTAACAATTGGCGGCCTTATCGCTTAAAGCGATCTCTTCCAGACCGATAAATTATACCGCAACCTAAAAAAAGCTCGCAGTCCTCATCGTGTTCCTGCCTTTATACCACTAGGTGGGGTCAGCACAGCACGTTTCTTTTCTCCATTTCACTCTTTCACCCGTCGACTCGACATTTACTCATCAACTCAACCCGACGCATGTCATCTTTCACACAGTTCATTCACACCTTCCAGTCCTGAGTGCCAATAAAGTTTGGTGTGAATTAAACAATTCCTTGTCCACACAAGCCCGTGTGAGGACTGCCTTCTGTTTGCAAACTTTCGCAGCCGCTGATGAATCACGCGAGATTCACTAACTGATACGGTTTATTTGTTTTGGTTGAGTTAATAACGACGTTTAGCATACTAATAGCCATTCTGCCTTCAAATAGGCAAGAAACGCTTCAAAGTATTAGCTTCCCCCCTCTTCACCAGGATTGGATTACCTATGTCGGGGTTATTATAGACTACACAAAGAGACAGACAACAAACAAGCAGACACAGAAAAGATAATAAAATGTACCATCATACATCTGCCTGGCCTGATCCAACTCGAACCTCCTGCTCATAAGGCAGGCGCAATTATTCTAGTTTGTACCCTCGTATCCCAATAACCTACGCCTCGTTTCCACCGATTGGTCAGGAATCGATGGTGGGATCCCCCGAGCGAGGCAGCTGATTAGTATTCCGGAGGCTCACGGCTCGGCATTTGTTCCCAGATAGTAAAAGGGTAACCAGCAGATTTGAAGGATTCCTTGTGAGTGTTCCAGTTGCGATTGTTTTAGTTTTTCTTTATCCTGTATGGCTTCAGTTGTAAAATTAGTGTTGTATTTTTGGAATAACATGTCTACTACAAAGAAGAGAAAGATATAATATTTTTTTTCTTCTGTGATATCTACCATTCGTCGATCTATTTTATCGGTGGAAGTTGCATCATAATATAATGCTACCCGCGACACAGTTCTTTAACTACTGCGGGTAGCATCGTTCTATTTGTATTATTCACTAAGTTTTTGTTCCAAAATAAAGAATTTTGAATTTTGAATTTAATGATTAAAGATAGAGTCTGCAAGTCTCTTCTATCCTGTGTTGAAAGCTAATACAAGAAGTCGTGCTGTTACCTATTTAACTTACATATCTACCCAGTATACCAATAAATATGTAAGCTCTCGTGTAGTTTCGGGGAAACGAGTATTTTATGTTATTGGAAGTTATATAAAAACCATTTCGCAATATTTGGAGTCCCTTTTCTAAAAAATTTCAGCGTTTCCCGTGGGAAATCCATCACCCCTCCATCCAAGGGATGGAATCGACCCGCCTGCCTGCTGCTTCCGAATACCGAGTCTTAACCGCGACGATATAATATAAATGAATTACTAGCTGCGCTCAGCGGTTTTACACGCAATTTCTCCAACTACGTGAATAAAATGTTGAAAAAAACTTGCTATATCAGTTAATTTTTCAATTATCCCACATAAAAAAGCATTGTGTTCTCTTTCTCGCGCTGTCATGACGCATGCTATTTTCTTGGCAAATTTCATTATACGTATTTCATTTCAATACAATTTTTGCAATAAAATATGAGCTAAATCAAGCCAAGCGTTGTGAAGTTACAGGGCTAGTAGTGACCGGTGTGAAGTTGGCAGCCAACTCTGGCAGCCAATAATCCGACCAAATAAAGTAGGTCATTTTTATGAAGTTAGCAGCCAAGCCGTTTAGGACCTCATATACTATGTAATCATATATATATTTAATTGAAACGGTTTGCATTATGTATAGGCTAGTAAATAAGCACGCTTGTAGAGCAACTTTAACTTCAAAACAGTCTCAAGAACACAAATAAATAAGCAAACGCAAAGCACAAAATTACGACCTGCTATACCCCTAAGTATACAATTAAACCTAATGAAACGGGAAAAAGCATGTCAATACATAGAAGAGAACCTTATTTTAACCTGGCTAGACACCTGCATAGCCCTAAAATAGCAACACAAAATGTAGAATGGCACGATGAATTTCGACCTGAAAATTGCTGAAATATTGGACAAGTGCTAAAAATTAATAGTAAAAGATACCTAACCTACCTGAAAACAGTTGTAAAAAAATTTAAAAAAAATGTTTTTAGTACTGAAATGACCCGACGAAAAAAAAAGGTAAATTTTTGAATTTTCGCATTTATAAATCGTTGGAAAAGTACAACTCCGACGGCTAAATGTCATATTCTCTGTAGATACAGCTAAAGCTTGTTTATATAGCTATAAAATGAACACAAACTCAACGCGGCTAAAATGGTTTAACAGTGGAAAATCGACGGCTGAAATGAAAAAGATGGAAAGCTTTTTCAGCCCAAAAGTTGGCTGCTGGTGAATTTCTACCTCTTCCACCCCTAAATGTACAAGGGAATCTTTTGAAATGGCAATAATAAAACCTATTCATTCCAAAACAGCCTATTTCAGCTCAGACACACACCTTCTTAACCCTGAAATAGCATTACGAAATGTAGAGTCGGTGATTTTTACCAAGTTCACATGGTACGCTGAAATTTGACCAGAAAATTAATAAAATATTGGACAAGTGCTAGAAAAGTATAGTAGTTGAGACCTAAGCAACCTGAAAACAGGTGTAAAAAAATTTAAAAAAAATGTTTTTAGTACTAAAAAGACCAAACGAAAAAAAATGGTAAATTTTTGAATTTTCGCATTTAAAAATCGTTGGAAAAGTACAAACCCGACGGCTAAATGTCATATTCTCTGTAGATACAGCTAAAGCCTGGTGATACAGCTAAAAAATTAACACAAACTCAACGCGGCTAAAATGGTTTAACAGTGGAAAATCGACGGCTGAAATGAAAAAGACGGAAACTTTTTGAATTTCCGTATTTAAAAATCGTTGGAAAAGTAAGACCCCGACGGCTCAATGTCATATTCTCTGTAGATACAGCTAAAGCCTGTTGATACAGCTACAAAATGAACACAAACTCAACGCGGCTAAAATGGTGTAACAGTGGAAAATCGACGGCTGAAATGAAAAAGATGGAAAGCTTTTTCAGCCCAAAAGTTGGCTGCTGGTGAATTTCTACCTCTTCCACTCGTAAATGTATAAGGGAATCTTTTGAACTGGCAACAATAAAGCCTATACATTCCAAAACAGCCTATTTCAGCTCAGACACTCACCTCCTTAACCCTGAAATAGCATTACGAAATGTAGAGTCGATGATTTTTACCAAGTTCACATGGTACGCTGAAATTTGACCAGAAAATTAATAAAATATTGGACAAGTGCTAGCAAGGTATAGTAGTTGACACCTAAGCAACCTGAAAACAGGTGTAAAAAAATTAAAAAAAAATGTTTTTAGTACTAAAAAGACCCGACGAAAAAAAATGGTAAATTTTTGAATTTTCGCATTTAAAAATCGTTGGAAAAGTACAAGCCCGACGGCTAAATGTCATATTTTCTGTAAATACAGCTAAAGCCTGGTGATACAGCTAAAAAATGAACACAAACTCAACGCGGCTAAAATGGTTTAACAGTGGAAAATCGACGGCTGAAATGAAAAAGATGGAAACTTTTTGAATTTCCGTATTTAAAAATCGTTGGAAAAGTAAGACCCCGACGGCTCAATGTCATATTCTCTGTAGATACAGCTAAAGCCTGTTGATACAGCTACAAAATGAACACAAACTCAACGCGGCTAAAATGGTTTAACAGTGGAAAATCGACGGCTGAAATGAAAAAGATGGAAAGCTTTTTCAGCCCAAAAGTTGGCTGCTGGTGAATTTCTACCTCTTCCACCCCTAAATGTACAAGGGAATCTTTTGAAATGGCAACAATAAAGCCTATACATTCCAAAACAGCCTATTTCAGCTCAGACACTCACCTCTTTAACCCTGAAATAGCATTACGAAATGTAGAGTCGATGATTTTTACCAAGTTCACATGGTACGCTGAAATTTGACCAGAAAATTAATAAAATATTGGACAAGTGCTAGCAAGGTATAGTAGTTGACACCTAAGCAACCTGAAAACAGGTGTAAAAAAATTAAAAAAAAATGTTTTTAGTACTAAAAAGACCCGACGAAAAAAAAGGAAAATTTTTGAATTTTCGCATTTAAAAATCGTTGGAAAAGTACTACCCCGACGGCTAAATGTCATATTCTCTGTAGATACAGCTAAAGCCTGTTGATACAGCTAAAAAATGAACACAAACTCAACGCGGCTAAAATGGTTTAACAGTGGAAAATCGACGGCTGAAATGAAAAAGATGGAAACTTTTTGAATTTCCGTATTTAAAAATCGTTAAAAAAGTACAACACTGACGGCTCAATGTCATATTCTCTGTCGATACAGCTAAAGCCTGTTGATACAGCTACAAAATGAACACAAACTCAACGCGGCTAAAATGGTTTAACAGTGGAAAATCGACGGCTGAAATGAAAAAGATGGAAAGCTTTTTCAGCCCAAAAGTTGGCTGCTGGTGAATTTCTACCTCTTCCACTCGTAAATGTACAAGGGAATCTTTTGAAATGGCAACAATAAAGCCTATACATTCCAAAACAGCCTATTTCAGCTCAGACACACACCTTCTTAACCCTGAAATAGCATTACGAAATGTAGAGTCGGTGACTTTTACCAAGTTCACATGGTACGGTGAAATTTGACCAGAAAATTAATAAAATATTGGACAAGTGCTAGAAAAGTATAGTAGTTGAGACCTAAGCAACCTGAAAACAGGTGTAAAAAAATTTAAAAAAAATGTTTTTAGTACTAAAAAGACCCGACGAAAAAAAATGGTAAATTTTTGAATTTTCGCATTTAAAAATCGTTGGAAAAGTACAACCCCGACGGCTAAATGTCATATTCTCTGTAGATACAGCTAAAGCCTGTTAATACAGCTAAAAAATGAACACAAACTCAACGCGGCTAAAATGGTTTAACAGTGGAAAATCGACGGCTGAAATGAAAAAGATGGAAACTTTTTGAATTTCCGTATTTAAAAATCGTTGGAAAAGTACAAGCCCGACGGCTAAATGTCATATTCTCTGTAGATACAGCTAAAGCCTGTTAATACAGCTAAAAAATGAATACAAACTCAATGCGGCTAAAATGGTTTAACAGTGGAAAATCGACGGCTGAAATGAAAAAGATGGAAACTTTTTGAATTTCCGTATTTAAAAATCGTTGGAAAAGTAAGACCCCGACGGCTCAATGTCATATTCTCTGTCGATACAGCTAAAGCCTGTTGATACAGCTACAAAATGAACACAAACTCAACGCGGCTAAAATGGTGTAACAGTGGAAAATCGACGGCTGAAATGAAAAAGATGGAAAGCTTTTTCAGCCCAAAAGTTGGCTGCTGGTGAATTTCTACCTCTTCCACTCGTAAATGTACAAGGGAGTCTTTTGAAATGGCAACAATAAAGCCTATACATTCCAAAACAGCCTATTTCAGCTCAGACACTCACCTCCTTAACCCTGAAATAGCATTACGAAATGTAGAGTCGATGATTTTTACCAAGTTCACATGGTACGCTGAAATTTGACCAGAAAATTAATAAAATATTGGACAAGTGCTAGCAAGGTATAGTAGTTGACACCTAAGCAACCTGAAAACAGGTGTAAAAAAAATTAAAAAAAAATGTTTTTAGTACTAAAAAGACCCGACGAAAAAAATGGTAAATTTTTGAATTTTCGCATTTAAAAATCGTTGGAAAAGTACAAGCCCGACGGCTAAATGTCATATTCTCTGTAGATACAGCTAAAGCCTGTTAATACAGCTAAAAAATGAATACAAACTCAACGCGGCTAAAATGGCTTAACAGTGGAAAATCGACGGCTGAAATTAAAAAGATGGAAACTTTTTGAATTTCCGTATTTAAAAATCGTTGGAAAAGTACAACACCGACGGCTCAATGTCATATTCTCTGTCAATACAGCTAAAGCCTGTTGATACAGCTACAAAATGAACACAAACTCAACGCGGCTAAAATGGTTTAACAGTGGAAAATCGACGGCTGAAATGAAAAAGATGGAAAGCTTTTTCAGCCCAAAAGTTGGCTGCTGGTGAATTTCTACCTCTTCCACCCCTAAATGTACAAGGGAATCTTTTGAAATGGCAACAATATAGCCTATACATTACAAAACAGCCTATTTCAGCTCGGACACACACCTCCTTAATCCTGAAATAGCATTACGAAATGTGGAGTCGATGATTTTTACCAAGTTCACATGGTACGCTGAAATTTGACCAGAAAATTAATAAAATATTGGACAAGTGCTAGCAAGGTATAGTAGTTGACACCCAAGCAACCTGAAAACAGGTGTAAAAAAATTAAAAAAAAATGTTTTTAGTACTAAAAAGACCCGACGAAAAAAAAGGTAAATTTTTGAATTTTTGCATTTAAAAATCGTTGGAAAAGTACAAGCCCGACGGCTAAATGTCATATTCTCTGTAGATACAGCTAAAGCCTGTTAATACAGCTAAAAAATGAACACAAACTCAACGCGGCTAAAATGGTTTAACAGTGGAAAATCGACGGCTGAAATGAAAAAGATGGAAACTTTTTGAATTTCCGTATTTAAAAATCGTTGGAAAAGTACAACCCCGACGGCTCAATGTCATATTCTCTGTCGATACAGCTAGAGCCTGTTGATACAGCTACAAAATGAACACAAATTCAACGCGGCTAAAATGGTTTAACAGTGGAAAATCGACGGCTGAAATGAAAAAGATGGAAACTTTTTGAATTTCCGTATTTAAAAATCGTTGGAAAAGTACAACACCGACGGCTCAATGTCATATTCTCTGTCGATACAGCTAAAGCCTGTTGATACAGCTACAAAATGAACACAAACTCAACGCGGCTAAAATGGTTTAACAGTGGAAAATCGACGGCTGAAATGAAAAAGATGGAAAGCTTTTTCAGCCCAAAAGTTGGCTGCTGGTGAATTTCTACCTCTTCCACCCCTAAATGTACAAGGGAATCTTTTGAAATGGCAACAATATAGCCTATACATTACAAAACAGCCTATTTCAGCTCGGACACACACCTCCTTAATCCTGAAATAGCATTACGAAATGTGGAGTCGATGATTTTTACCAAGTTCACATGGTACGCTGAAATTTGACCAGAAAATTAATAAAATATTGGACAAGTGCTAGAAAAGTATAGTTGTTGAGACCTAAGCAACCTGAAAACAGGTGTAAAAAATTTTAAAAAAATGTTTTTAGTACTAAAAAGACCCGACGAAAAAAAATGGTAAATTTTTGGATTTTCGCATTTAAAAATCGTTGGAAAAGTACAACCCCGACGGCTAAATGTCATATTCTCTGTAAATACAGCTAAAGCCTGGTGATACAGCTAAAAAATGAATACAAACTCAACGCGGCTAAAATGGTTTAACAGTGGAAAATCGACGGCTGAAATTAAAAAGATGGAAACTTTTTGAATTTCCGTATTTAAAAATCGTTGGAAAAGTACAACCCCGACGGCTCAATGTCATATTCTCTGTCGATACAGCTAGAGCCTGTTGATACAGCTACAAAATGAACACAAATTCAACGCGGCTAAAATGGTTTAACAGTGGAAAATCGACGGCTGAAATGAAAAAGATGGAAACTTTTTGAATTTCCGTATTTAAAAATCGTTGGAAAAGTACAACACCGACGGCTCAATGTCATATTCTCTGTCGATACAGCTAAAGCCTGTTGATACAGCTACAAAATGAACACAAACTCAACGCGGCTAAAATGGTGTAACAGTGGAAAATCGACGGCTGAAATGAAAAAGATGGAAAGCTTTTTCAGCCCAAAAGTTGGCTGCTGGTGAATTTCTACCTCTTCCACCCCTAAATGTACAAGGGAATCTTTTGAAATGGCAACAATATAGCCTATACATTACAAAACAGCCTATTTCAGCTCGGACACACACCTCCTTAATCCTGAAATAGCATTACGAAATGTGGAGTCGATGATTTTTACCAAGTTCACATGGTACGCTGAAATTTGACCAGAAAATTAATAAAATATTGGACAAGTGCTAGAAAAGTATAGTTGTTGAGACCTAAGCAACCTGAAAACAGGTGTAAAAAATTTTAAAAAAATGTTTTTAGTACTAAAAAGACCCGACGAAAAAAAATGGTAAATTTTTGGATTTTCGCATTTAAAAATCGTTGGAAAAGTACAACCCCGACGGCTAAATGTCATATTCTCTGTAAATACAGCTAAAGCCTGGTGATACAGCTAAAAAATGAATACAAACTCAACGCGGCTAAAATGGTTTAACAGTGGAAAATCGACGGCTGAAATTAAAAAGATGGAAACTTTTTGAATTTCCGTATTTAAAAATCGTTGGAAAAGTACAACACCGACGGCTCAATGTCATATTCTCTGTCGATACAGCTAAAGCCTGTTGATACAGCTACAAAATGAACACAAACTCAACGCGGCTAAAATGGTTTAACAGTGGAAAATCGACGGCTGAAATGAAAAAGATGGAAAGCTTTTTCAGCCCAAAAGTTGGCTGCTGGTGAATTTCTACCTCTTCCACCCCTAAATGTACAAGGGAATCTTTTGAAATGGCAACAATATAGCCTATACATTACAAAACAGCCTATTTCAGCTCGGACACACACCTCCTTAATCCTGAAATAGCATTACGAAATGTGGAGTCGATGATTTTTACCAAGTTCACATGGTACGCTGAAATTTGACCAGAAAATTAATAAAATATTGGACAAGTGCTAGCAAGGTATAGTAGTTGACACCTAAGCAACCTGAAAACAGGTGTAAAAAAATTAAAAAAAAAATTTTTTAGTACTAAAAAGACCCGACGAAAAAAATGGTAAATTTTTGAATTTTTGCATTTAAAAATCGTTGGAAAAGTACAAGCCCGACGGCTAAATGTCATATTCTCTGTAGATACAGCTAAAGCCTGTTAATACAGCTAAAAAATGAACACAAACTCAACGCGGCTAAAATGGTTTAACAGTGGAAAATCGACGGCTGAAATGAAAAAGATGGAAACTTTTTGAATTTCCGTATTTAAAAATCGTTGGAAAAGTACAACCCCGACGGCTCAATGTCATATTCTCTGTCGATACAGCTAAAGCCTGTTGATACAGCTACAAAATGAACACAAACTCAACGCGGCTAAAATGGTTTAACAGTGGAAAATCGACGGCTGAAATGAAAAAGATGGAAAGCTTTTTCAGCCCAAAAGTTGGCTGCTGGTGAATTTCTACCTCTTCCACCCCTAAATGTACAAGGGAATCTTTTGAAATGGCAACAATATAGCCTATACATTACAAAACAGCCTATTTCAGCTCGGACACACACCTCCTTAATCCTGAAATAGCATTACGAAATGTGGAGTCGATGATTTTTACCAAGTTCACATGGTACGCTGAAATTTGACCAGAAAATTAATAAAATATTGGACAAGTGCTAGAAAAGTATAGTAGTTGACACCTAAGAAACCTGAAAACAGGTGTAAAAAATTTAAAAAAAATGTTTTTAGTACTAAAAAGACCCGACGAAAAAAAATGGTAAATTTTTGGATTTTCGCATTTAAAAATCGTTGGAAAAGTACAACCCCGACGGCTAAATGTCATATTCTCTGTAAATACAGCTAAAGCCTGGTGATACAGCTAAAAAATGAATACAAACTCAACGCGGCTAAAATGGTTTAACAGTGGAAAATCGACGGCTGAAATGAAAAAGATGGAAACTTTTTGAATTTCCGTATTTAAAAATCGTTGGAAAAGTAAGACCCCGACGGCTCAATGTCATATTCTCTGTAGATACAGCTAAAGCCTGTTGATACAGCTACAAAATGAACACAAACTCAACGCGGCTAAAATGGTGTAACAGTGGAAAATCGACGGCTGAAATGAAAAAGATGGAAAGCTTTTTCAGCCCAAAAGTTGGCTGCTGGTGAATTTCTACCTCTTCCACTCGTAAATGTACAAGGGAATCTTTTGAAATGGCAACAATAAAGCCTATACATTCCAAAACAGCCTATTTCAGCTCAGACACTCACCTCCTTAACCCTGAAATAGCATTACGAAATGTAGAGTCGATGATTTTTACCAAGTTCACATGGTACGCTGAAATTTGACCAGAAAATTAATAAAATATTGGACAAGTGCTAGGAAGGTATAGTAGTTGACACCTAAGCAACCTGAAAACAGGTGTAAAAAAATTAAAAAAAAATGTTTTTAGTACTAAAAAGACCCGACGAAAAAAATGGTAAATTTTTGAATTTTCGCATTTAAAAATCGTTGGAAAAGTACAAGCCCGACGGCTAAATGTCATATTCTCTGTAGATACAGCTAAAGCCTGTTAATACAGCTAAAAAATGAACACAAACTCAACGCGGCTAAAATGGTTTAACAGTGGAAAATCGACGGCTGAAATGAAAAAGATGGAAACTTTTTGAATTTCCGTATTTAAAAATCGTTGGAAAAGTAAGACCCCGACGGCTCAATGTCATATTCTCTGTAGATACAGCTAAAGCCTGTTGATACAGCTACATAATGAACACAAATTCAACGCGGCTAAAATGGTGTAACAGTGGAAAATCGACGGCTGAAATGAAAAAGATGGAAAGCTTTTTCAGCCCAAAAGTTGGCTGCTGGTGAATTTCTACCTCTTCCACTCGTAAATGTACAAGGGAATCTTTTGAAATGGCAACAATAAAGCCTATACATTCCAAAACAGCCTATTTCAGCTCAGACACTCACCTCCTTAACCCTGAAATAGCATTACGAAATGTAGAGTCGATGATTTTTACCAAGTTCACATGGTACGCTGAAATTTGACCAGAAAATTAATAAAATATTGGACAAGTGCTAGCAAGGTATAGTAGTTGACACCTAAGCAACCTGAAAACAGGTGTAAAAAAATTAAAAAAAATGTTTTTAGTACTAAAAAGACCCGACGAAAAAAAAGGAAATTTTTTGAATTTTCGCATTTAAAAATCGTTGGAAAAGTACTACCCCGACGGCTAAATGTCATATTCTCTGTAGATACAGCTAAAGCCTGTTGATACAGCTAAAAAATGAACACAAACTCAACGCGGCTAAAATGGTTTAACAGTGGAAAATCGACGGCTGAAATGAAAAAGATGGAAACTTTTTGAATTTCCGTATTTAAAAATCGTTGGAAAAGTACAACACCGACGGCTCAATGTCATATTCTCTGTCAATACAGCTAAAGCCTGTTGATACAGCTACAAAATGAACACAAACTCAATGCGGCTAAAATGGTGTAACAGTGGAAAATCGACGGCTGAAATGAAAAAGATGGAAAGCTTTTTCAGCCCAATAGTTGGCTGCTGGTGAATTTCTACCTCTTCCACTCGTAAATGTACAAGGGAATCTTTTGAAATGGCAACAATAAAGCCTATACATTTTAAAACAGCCTATTTCAGCTCAGACACACACCTTCTTAACCCTGAAATAGCATTACGAAATGTAGAGTCGGTGATTTTTACCAAGTTCACATGGTACGCTGAAATTTGACCAGAAAATTAATAAAATATTGGACAAGTGCTAGAAAAGTATAGTAGTTGAGACCTAAGCAACCTGAAAACAGGTGTAAAAAAATTAAAAAAAAATGTTTTTAGTACTAAAAAGACCCGACGAAAAAAATGGTAAATTTTTGAATTTTCGCATTTAAAAATCGTTGGAAAAGTACAAGCCCGACGGCTAAATGTCATATTCTCTGTAGATACAGCTAAAGCCTGTTAATACAGCTAAAAAATGAACACAAACTCAACGCGGCTAAAATGGTTTAACAGTGGAAAATCGACGGCTGAAATGAAAAAGATGGAAAGCTTTTTGAATTTCCGTATTTAAAAATCGTTGGATAAGTAAGACCCCGACGGCTCAATGTCATATTCTCTGTAGATACAGCTAAAGCCTGTTGATACAGCTACAAAATGAACACAAACTCAACGCGGCTAAAATGGTGTAACAGTGGAAAATCGACGGCTGAAATGAAAAAGATGGAAAGCTTTTTCAGCCCAAAAGTTGGCTGCTGGTGAATTTCTACCTCTTCCACTCGTAAATGTACAAGGGAATCTTTTGAAATGGCAACAATAAAGCCTATACATTCCAAAACAGCCTATTTCAGCTCAGACACTCACCTCCTTAACCCTGAAATAGCATTACGAAATGTAGAGTCGATGATTTTTACCAAGTTCACATGGTACGCTGAAA
Organism: Apocheima hispidaria; assembly: GCA_947579745.1. Lineage (NCBI taxonomy): Eukaryota > Metazoa > Arthropoda > Insecta > Lepidoptera > Geometridae > Apocheima > Apocheima hispidaria. Next base: position 14,985,557 of record OX388157.1, read on the forward strand.
TTTGACCAGAAAATAAATAAAATATTGGACAAGTGCTAGGAAGGTATAGTAGTTGACACCTAAGCAACCTGAAAACAGGTGTAAAAAAATTAAAAAAAAATGTTTTTAGTACTAAAAAGACCCGACGAAAAAAATGGTAAATTTTTGAATTTTCGCATTTAAAAATCGTTGGAAAAGTACAAGCCCGACGGCTAAATGTCATATTCTCTGTAGATACAGCTAAAGCCTGTTAATACAGCTAAAAAATGAACACAAACTCAACGCGGCTAAAATGGTTTAACAGTGGAAAATCGACGGCTGAAATGAAAAAGATGGAAACTTTTTGAATTTCCGTATTTAAAAATCGTTGGAAAAGTAAGACCCCGACGGCTCAATGTCATATTCTCTGTAGATACAGCTAAAGCCTGTTGATACAGCTACATAATGAACACAAACTCAACGCGGCTAAAATGGTGTAACAGTGGAAAATCGACGGCTGAAATGAAAAAGATGGAAAGCTTTTTCAGCCCAAAAGTTGGCTGCTGGTGAATTTCTACCTCTTCCACTCGTAAATGTACAAGGGAATCTTTTGAAATGGCAACAATAAAGCCTATACATTCCAAAACAGCCTATTTCAGCTCAGACACTCACCTCCTTAACCCTGAAATAGCATTACGAAATGTAGAGTCGATGATTTTTACCAAGTTCACATGGTACGCTGAAATTTGACCAGAAAATAAATAAAATATTGGACAAGTGCTAGGAAGGTATAGTAGTTGACACCTAAGCAACCTGAAAACAGGTGTAAAAAAATTAAAAAAAAATGTTTTTAGTACTAAAAAGACCCGACGAAAAAAATGGTAAATTTTTGAATTTTCGCATTTAAAAATCGTTGGAAAAGTACAAGCCCGACGGCTAAATGTCATATTCTCTGTAGATACAGCTAAAGCCTGTTAATACAGCTAAAAAATGAACACAAACTCAACGCGGCTAAAATGGTTTAACAGTGGAAAATCGACGGCTGAAATGAAAAAGATGGAAACTTTTTGAATTTCCGTATTTAAAAATCGTTGGAAAAGTAAGACCCCGACGGCTCAATGTCATATTCTCTGTAGATACAGCTAAAGCCTGTTGATACAGCTACATAATGAACACAAATTCAACGCGGCTAAAATGGTGTAACAGTGGAAAATCGACGGCTGAAATGAAAAAGATGGAAAGCTTTTTCAGCCCAAAAGTTGGCTGCTGGTGAATTTCTACCTCTTCCACTCGTAAATGTACAAGGGAATCTTTTGAAATGGCAACAATAAAGCCTATACATTCCAAAACAGCCTATTTCAGCTCAGACACTCACCTCCTTAACCCTGAAATAGCATTACGAAATGTAGAGTCGATGATTTTTACCAAGTTCACATGGTACGCTGAAATTTGACCAGAAAATTAATAAAATATTGGACAAGTGCTAGCAAGGTATAGTAGTTGACACCTAAGCAACCTGAAAACAGGTGTAAAAAAATTAAAAAAAATGTTTTTAGTACTAAAAAGACCCGACGAAAAAAAAGGAAAATTTTTGAATTTTCGCATTTAAAAATCGTTGGAAAAGTACTACCCCGACGGCTAAATGTCATATTCTCTGTAGATACAGCTAAAGCCTGTTGATACAGCTAAAAAATGAACACAAACTCAACGCGGCTAAAATGGTTTAACAGTGGAAAATCGACGGCTGAAATGAAAAAGATGGAAACTTTTTGAATTTCCGTATTTAAAAATCGTTAAAAAAGTACAACACTGACGGCTCAATGTCATATTCTCTGTCGATACAGCTAAAGCCTGTTGATACAGCTACATAATGAACACAAATTCAACGCGGCTAAAATGGTGTAACAGTGGAAAATCGACGGCTGAAATGAAAAAGATGGAAAGCTTTTTCAGCCCAAAAGTTGGCTGCTGGTGAATTTCTACCTCTTCCACTCGTAAATGTACAAGGGAATCTTTTGAAATGGCAACAATAAAGCCTATACATTCCAAAACAGCCTATTTCAGCTCAGACACTCACCTCCTTAACCCTGAAATAGCATTACGAAATGTAGAGTCGATGATTTTTACCAAGTTCACATGGTACGCTGAAATTTGACCAGAACATTAATAAAATATTGGACAAGTGCTAGCAAGGTATAGTAGTTGACACCTAAGCAACCTGAAAACAGGTGTAAAAAAATTAAAAAAAATGTTTTTAGTACTAAAAAGACCCGACGAAAAAAAAGGAAAATTTTTGAATTTTCGCATTTAAAAATCGTTGGAAAAGTACTACCCCGACGGCTAAATGTCATATTCTCTGTAGATACAGCTAAAGCCTGTTGATACAGCTAAAAAATGAACACAAACTCAACGCGGCTAAAATGGTTTAACAGTGGAAAATCGACGGCTGAAATGAAAAAGATGGAAAGCTTTTTGAATTTCCGTATTTAAAAATCGTTAAAAAAGTACAACACTGACGGCTCAATGTCATATTCTCTGTCGATACAGCTAAAGCCTGTTGATACAGCTACAAAATGAACACAAACTCAACGCGGCTAAAATGGTGTAACAGTGGAAAATCGACGGCTGAAATGAAAAAGATGGAAAGCTTTTTCAGCCCAAAAGTTGGCTGCTGGTGAATTTCTACCTCTTCCACTCGTAAATGTACAAGGGAATCTTTTGAAATGGCAACAATAAAGCCTATACATTTTAAAACAGCCTATTTCAGCTCAGACACACACCGTCTTAACCCTGAAATAGCATTACGAAATGTAGAGTCGGTGATTTTTACCAAGTTCACATGGTACGCTGAAATTTGACCAGAAAATTAATAAAATATTGGACAAGTGCTAGAAAAGTATAGTAGTTGAGACCTAAGCAACCTGAAAACAGGTGTAAAAAAATTTAAAAAAAATGTTTTTAGGACTAAAAAGACCCGACGAAAAAAAATGGTAAATTTTTGAATTTTCGCATTTAAAAATCGTTGGAAAAGTACAACCCCGACGGCTAAATGTCATATTCTCTGTAGATACAGCTAAAGCCTGTTAATACAGCTAAAAAATGAACACAAACTCAACGCGGCTAAAATGGTTTAACAGTGGAAAATCGACGGCTGAAATGAAAAAGATGGAAAGCTTTTTGAATTTCCGTATTTAAAAATCGTTGGATAAGTAAGACCCCGACGGCTCAATGTCATATTCTCTGTAGATACAGCTAAAGCCTGTTGATACAGCTACAAAATGAACACAAACTCAACGCGGCTAAAATGGTGTAACAGTGGAAAATCGACGGCTGAAATGAAAAAGATGGAAAGCTTTTTCAGCCCAAAAGTTGGCTGCTGGTGAATTTCTACCTCTTCCACTCGTAAATGTACAAGGGAATCTTTTGAAATGGCAACAATAAAGCCTATACATTCCAAAACAGCCTATTTCAGCTCAGACACTCACCTCCTTAACCCTGAAATAGCATTACGAAATGTAGAGTCGATGATTTTTACCAAGTTCACATGGTACGCTGAAATTTGACCAGAAAATTAATAAAATATTGGACAAGTGCTAGCAAGGTATAGTAGTTGACACCGAAGCAATTTGAAAACAGGTGTAAAAAAATTAAAAAAAATGTTTTTAGTACTAAAAAGACCCGACGAAAAAAATGGTAAATTTTTGAATTTTCGCATTTAAAAATCGTTGGAAAAGTACAAGCCCGACGGCTAAATGTCATATTCTCTGTAGATACAGCTAAAGCCTGGTGATACAGCTAAAAAATGAACACAAACTCAACGCGGCTAAAATGGTTTAACAGTGGAAAATCGACGGCTGAAATGAAAAAGATGGAAACTTTTTGAATTTCCGTATTTAAAAATCGTTGGAAAAGTAAGATCCCGACGGCTCAATGTCATATTCTCTGTAGATACAGCTAAAGCCTGTTAATACAGCTACAAAATGAACACAAATTCAACGCGGCTAAAATGGTTTAACAGTGGAAAATCGACGGCTGAAATGAAAAAGATGGAAACTTTTTGAATTTCCGTATTTAAAAATCGTTGGAAAAGTAAGACCCCGACGGCTCAATGTCATATTCTCTGTCGATACAGCTAAAGCCTGTTGATACAGCTACAAAATGAACACAAACTCAACGCGGCTAAAATGGTGTAACAGTGGAAAATCGACGGCTGAAATGAAAAAGATGGAAACTTTTTGAATTTCCGTATTTAAAAATCGTTGGAAAAGTAAGACCCCGACGGCTCAATGTCATATTCTCTGTCGATACAGCTAAAGCCTGTTGATACAGCTACAAAATGAACACAAACTCAACGCGGCTAAAATGGTTTAACAGTGGAAAATCGACGGCTGAAATTAAGAAGATGGAAACTTTTTGAATTTCCGTATTTAAAAATCGTTGGAAAAGTACAACACCGACGGCTCAATGTCATATTCTCTGTCAATACAGCTAAAGCCTGTTGATACAGCTACAAAATGAACACAAACTCAACGCGGCTAAAATGGTTTAACAGTGGAAAATCGACGGCTGAAATGAAAAAGATGGAAAGCTTTTTCAGCCCAAAAGTTGGCAGCTGGTGAATTTCTACCTCTTCCACCCCTAAATGTACAAGGGAATCTTTTGAAATGGCAACAATATAGCCTATACATTACAAAACAGCCTATTTCAGCTCGGACACACACCTCCTTAATCCTGAAATAGCATTACGAAATGTGGAGTCGATGATTTTTACCAAGTTCACATGGTACGCTGAAATTTGACCAGAAAATTAATAAAATATTGGACAAGTGCTAGCAAGGTATAGTAGTTGACACCTAAGCAACCTGAAAACAGGTGTAAAAAAATTAAAAAAAAATTTTTTTAGTACTAAAAAGACCCGACGTAAAAAAAATGGTAAATTTTTGAATTTTTGCATTTAAAAATCGTTGGAAAAGTACAAGCCCGACGGCTAAATGTCATATTCTCTGTAGATACAGCTAAAGCCTGTTTATACAGCTAAAAAATGAACACAAACTCAACGCGGCTAAAATGGTTTAACAGTGGAAAATCGACGGCTGAAATGAAAAAGATGGAAACTTTTTGAATTTCCGTATTTAAAAATCGTTGGAAAAGTACAACCCCGACGGCTCAATGTCATATTCTCTGTCGATACAGCTAGAGCCTGTTGATACAGCTACAAAATGAACACAAATTCAACGCGGCTAAAATGGTTTAACAGTGGAAAATCGACGGCTGAAATGAAAAAGATGGAAAGCTTTTTCAGCCCAAAAGTTGGCTGCTGGTGAATTTCTACCTCTTCCACCCCTAAATGTACAAGGGAATCTTTTGAAATGGCAACAATATAGCCTATACATTACAAAACAGCCTATTTCAGCTCGGACACACACCTCCTTAATCCTGAAATAGCATTACGAAATGTGGAGTCGATGATTTTTACCAAGTTCACATGGTACGCTGAAATTTGACCAGAAAATTAATAAAATATTGGAAAAGTGCTAGAAAAGTATAGTTGTTGAGACCTAAGCAACCTGAAAACAGGTGTAAAATATTTAAAAAAAATGTTTTTAGTACTAAAAAGACCCGACGAAAAAAAATGGTAAATTTTTGGATTTTCGCATTTAAAAATCGTTGGAAAAGTACAACCCCGACGGCTAAATGTCATATTCTCTGTAAATACAACTAAAGCCTGGTGATACAGCTAAAAAATGAATACAAACTCAACGCGGCTAAAATGGTTTAACAGTGGAAAATCGACGGCTGAAATGAAAAAGATGGAAACTTTTTGAATTTCCGTATTTAAAAATCGTTGGAAAAGTAAGACCCCGACGGCTCAATGTCATATTCTCTGTAGATAAAGCTAAAGCCTGTTGATACAGCTACAAAATGAACACAAACTCAACGCGGCTAAAATGGTGTAACAGTGGAAAATCGACGGCTGAAATGAAAAAGATGGAAAGCTTTTTCAGCCCAAAAGTTGGCTGCTGGTGAATTTCTACCTCTTCCACTCGTAAATGTACAAGGGAATCTTTTGAAATGGCAACAATAAAGCCTATACATTCCAAAACAGCCTATTTCAGCTCAGACACTCACCTCCTTAACCCTGAAATAGCATTACGAAATGTAGAGTCGATGATTTTTACCAAGTTCACATGGTACGCTGAAATTTGACCAGAAAATTAATAAAATATTGGATAATTGCTAGGAAGGTATAGTAGTTGACACCTAAGCAACCTGAAAACAGGTGTAAAAAAATTAAAAAAAAATGTTTTTAGTACTAAAAAGACCCGACGAAAAAAATGGTAAATTTTTGAATTTTCGCATTTAAAAATCGTTGGAAAAGTACAACCCCGACGGCTCAATGTCATATTCTCTGTAGATACAGCTAAAGCCTGTTGATACAGCTACAAAATGAACACAAACTCAACGCGGCTAAAATGGTTTAACCGTGGAAAATCGACGGCTGAAATGAAAAAGATGGAAAGCTTTTCCAGCCCAAAAGTTGGCTGCTGGTGAATTTCTACCTCTTCCACTCGTAAATGTACAAGGGAATCTTTTGAAATGGCAACAATAAAGCCTATTCATTCCAAAACAGCCTATTTCAGCTCAGACACTCACCTCCTTAACCCTGAAATAGCATTACGAAATGTAGAGTCGATGATTTTTACCAAGTTCACATGGTACGCTGAAATTTGACCAGAAAATTAATAAAATATTGGACAAGTGCTAGCAAGGTATAGTAGTTGACACCTAAGCAATTTGAAAACAGGTGTAAAAAAATTAAAAAAAAATGTTTTTAGTACTAAAAAGACCCGACGAAAAAAATGGTAAATTTTTGAATTTTCGCATTTAAAAATCGTTGGAAAAGTACAAGCCCGACGGCTAAATGTCATATTCTCTGTAGATACAGCTAAAGCCTGGTGATACAGCTAAAAAATGAACACAAACTCAACGCGGCTAAAATGGTTTAACAGTGGAAAATCGACGGCTGAAATGAAAAAGATGGAAACTTTTTGAATTTCCGTATTTAAAAATCGTTGGAAAAGTAAGACCCCGACGGCTCAATGTCATATTCTCTGTAGATACAGCTAAAGCCTGTTGATACAGCTACAAAATGAACACAAACTCAACGCGGCTAAAATGGTTTAACAGTGGAAAATCGACGGCTGAAATTAAAAAGATGGAAACTTTTTGAATTTCCGTATTTAAAAATCGTTAAAAAAGTACAACACCGACGGCTCAATGTCATATTCTCTGTGGATACAGCTAAAGCCTGTTGATACAGCTACAAAATGAACACAAACTCGACGCGGCTAAAATGGCTTAACAGTGGAAAATCGACGGCTGAAATGAAAAAGATGGAAAGCTTTTTCAGCCCAAAAGTTGGCTGCTGGTGAATTTCTACCTCTTCCACCCCTAAATGTACAAGGGAATCTTTTGAAATGGCAACAATAAAGCCTATACATTCCAAAACAGCCTATTTCAGCTCAGACACTCACCTCCTTAACCCTGAAATAGCATTACGAAATGTAGAGTCGATGATTTTTACCAAGTTCACATGGTACGCTGAAATTTGACCAGAAAATTAATAAAATATTGGACAAAAGCTAGGAAGGTATAGTAGTTGACACCTAAGCAACCTGAAAACAGGTGTAAAAAAATTAAAAAAAAATGTTTTTAGTACTAAAAAGACCCGACGAAAAACTATTTTTAAATGCGAAAATTCAAAAATTTACCATTTTTTTCGTCGGGTTTTTTCAGTACAAAAAACATTTTTTTTTAATTTTTTTACACCTGTTTTCAGGTTGCTTAGGTGTCAACTACTATACCTTGCTAGCACTTGTCCAATATTTTATTGATTTTCTGGTCAAATTTCAGCGTACCATGTGAACTTGGTAAAAATCATCGACTCTACATTTCGTAATGCTATTTCAGGGTTAAGGAGGTGAGTGTCTGAGCTGAAAGAGGCTGTTTTGGAATGTATAGGCTTTATTGTTGCCATTTCAAAAGATTCCCTTGTACATTTACGAGTGGAAGAGGTAGAAATTCACCAGCAGCCAACTTTTGGGCTGAAAAAGCTTTCCATCTTTTTCATTTCAGCCGTCGATTTTCCACTGTTAAACCATTTTAGCCGCGTTGAGTTTGTGTTCATTTTGTAGCTGTATCAACAGGCTTTAGCTGTATCTACAGAGAATATGACATTGAGCCGTCGGGGTTGTACTTTTCCAACGATTTTTAAATACGGAAATTCAAAAAGTTTCCATCTTTTTCATTTCAGCCGTCGATTTTCCACTGTTAAACCATTTTAGCCCCGTTGAGTTTGTGTTCATTTTTTAGCTGTATTAACAAGCTTTAGCTGTATCTACAGAGAATATGACATTTAGCCGTCGGGCTTGTACTTTTCCAACGATTTTTAAATGCGAAAATTCAAAAATTTACCATTTTTTTTCGTCGGGTCTTTTTAGTACTAAAAACATTTTTTTTTAATTTTTTTACACCTGTTTTCAGGTTGCTTAGGTGTCAACTACTATACCTTGCTAGCACTTGTCCAATATTTTATTAATTTTCTGGTCAAATTTCAGCGTACCATGTGAACTTGGTAAAAATCATCGACTCTACATTTCGTAATGCTATTTCAGGGTTAAGGAGGTGAGTGTCTGAGCTGAAATAGGCTGTTTTGGAATGTATAGGCTTTATTGTTGCCATTTCAAAAGATTCCCTTGTACATTTACGAGCGGAAGAGGTAGAAATTCACCAGCAGCCAACTTTTGGGCTGAAAAAGCTTTCCATCTTTTTCATTTCAGCCGTCGATTTTCCGCTGTTAAACCATTTTAGCCGCGTTGAGTTTGTGTTCATTTTGTAGCTGTATCAACAGGCTTTAGCTGTATCGACAGAGAATATGATATTGAGCCGTCGGGGTCTTACTTTTCCAACGATTTTTAAATACGGAAATTCAAAAAGTTTCCATCTTTTTCATTTCAGCCGTCGATTTTCCACTGTTAAACCATTTTAGCCGCGTTGAGTTTGTGTTCATTTTTTAGCTGTATAAACAGGCTTTAGCTGTATCGACAGAGAATATGACATTGAGCCGTCGGGGTTGTACTTTTTCAACGATTTTTAAATACGGAAATTCAAAAAGTTTCCATCTTTTTCATTTCAGCCGTCGATTTTCCACTGTTAAACCATTTTAGCCGCGTTGAGTTTGTGTTCATTTTTTAGCTGTATTAACAAGCTTTAGCTGTATCGACAGAGAATATGACATTGAGCCGTCGGGGTTGTACTTTTTCAACGATTTTTAAATACGGAAATTCAAAAAGTTTCCATCTTTTTCATTTCAGCCGTCGATTTTCCACTGTTAAACCATTTTAGCCGCGTTGAGTTTGTGTTCATTTTTTAGCTGTATTAACAAGCTTTAGCTGTATCTACAGAGAATATGACATTTAGCCGTCGGGCTTGTACTTTTCCAACGATTTTTAAATGCGAAAATTCAAAAATTTACCATTTTTTTTCGTCGGGTCTTTTTAGTACTAAAAACATTTTTTTTAAATTTTTTTACACCTGTTTTCAGGTTGCTTAGGTGTCAACTACTATACCTTGCTAGCACTTGTCCAATATTTTATTAATTTTCTGGTCAAATTTCAGCGTACCATGTGAACTTGGTAAAAATCATCGACTCTACATTTCGTAATGCTATTTCAGGGTTAAGGAGGTGAGTGTCTGAGCTGAAATAGGCTGTTTTGGAATGTATAGGCTTTATTGTTGCCATTTCAAAAGATTCCCTTGTACATTTACGAGCGGAAGAGGTAGAAATTCACCAGCAGCCAACTTTTGGGCTGAAAAAGCTTTCCATCTTTTTCATTTCAGCCGTCGATTTTCCGCTGTTAAACCATTTTAGCCGCGTTGAGTTTGTGTTCATTTTGTAGCTGTATCAACAGGCTTTAGCTGTATCGACAGAGAATATGACATTGAGCCGTCGGGGTTGTACTTTTTCAACGATTTTTAAATACGGAAATTCAAAAAGTTTCCATCTTTTTCATTTCAGCCGTCGATTTTCCACTGTTAAACCATTTTAGCCGCGTTGAGTTTGTGTTCATTTTTTAGCTGTATCAACAGGCTTTAGCTGTATCTACAGAGAATATGACATTTAGCCGTCGGGGTTGTACTTTTCCAACGATTTTTATATGCGAAAATTCAAAAATTTACCATTTTTTTCGTCGGGTCTTTTTAGTACTAAAAAAATTTTTTTTTAATTTTTTTACACCTGTTTTCAGGTTGCTTAGGTTTCAACTACTGTACCTTACTAGCACTATTCCAATATTTCATTAATTTTCTGGTCAAATTTCAGCGTACCATGTGAACTTGGTAAAAATCATCGACTCCACATTTCGTAATGCTATTTCAGGATTAAGGAGGTGTGTGTCCGAGCTGAAATAGGCTGTTTTGTAATGTATAGGCTTTATTGTTGTCATTTTAAAAGATTTCCTTGTACATTTAGGGGTGGAAGAGGTAGAAATTCACCAGCAGCCAACGTTTGGGCTGAAAAAGCTTTCCATCTTTTTCATTTCAGCCGTCGATTTTCCGCTGTTAAACCATTTTAGCCGCGTTGAGTTTGTGTTCATTTTGTAGCTGTATCAACAGCCTTAAGCTGTATTGACAGAGAAAATGATATTGAGCCGTCGGGGTTGTACTTTTCCAACGATTTTTAAATACGGAAATTCAAAAAGTTTCCATCTTTTTCATTTCAGCCGTCGATTTTCCACTGTTAAACCATTTTAGCCGCGTTGAGTTTGTGTTCATTTTTTAGCTGTATCAACAGGCTTTAGCTGTATCTACAGAGAATATGACATTTAGCCGTCGGGGTTGTACTTTTCCAACGATTTTTATATGCGAAAATTCAAAAATTTACCATTTTTTTCGTCGGGTCTTTTTAGTACTAAAAAAATTTTTTTTTAATTTTTTTACACCTGTTTTCAGGTTGCTTAGGTCTCAACTACTGTACCTTACTAGCACTATTCCAATATTTCATTAATTTTCTGGTCAAATTTCAGCGTACCATGTGAACTTGGTAAAAATCATCGACTCCACATTTCGTAATGCTATTTCAGGATTAAGGAGGTGTGTGTCCGAGCTGAAATAGGCTGTTTTGTAATGTATAGGCTTTATTGTTGTCATTTTAAAAGATTTCCTTGTACATTTAGGGGTGGAAGAGGTAGAAATTCACCAGCAGCCAACTTTTGGGCTGAAAAAGCTTTCCATCTTTTTCATTTCAGCCGTCGATTTTCCACTGTTAAACCATTTTAGCCGCGTTGAGTTTGTGTTCATTTTGTAGCTGTATCAACAGGCTTTAGCTGTATCTACAGAGAATATGACATTGAGCCGTCGGGGTTGTACTTTTCCAAAGATTTTTAAATGCGAAAATTCAAAAATTTACCATTTTTTTCGTCGGGTCTTTTTAGTACTAAAAACATTTTTTTTTAATTTTTTTACACCTGTTTTCAGGTTGCTTAGGTGTCAACTACTATACCTTCCTAGCAATTATCCAATATTTTATTAATTTTCTGGTCAAATTTCAGCGTACCATGTGAACTTGGTAAAAATCATCGACTCTACATTTCGTAATGCTATTTCAGGGTTAAGGAGGTGAGTGTCTGAGCTGAAATAGGCTGTTTTGGAATGTATAGGCTTTATTGTTGCCATTTCAAAAGATTCCCTTGTACATTTACGAGTGGAAGAGGTAGAAATTCACCAGCAGCCAACTTTTGGGCTGAAAAAGCTTTCCATCTTTTTCATTTCAGCCGTCGATTTTCCACTGTTACACCATTTTAGCCGCGTTGAGTTTGTGTTCATTTTGTAGCTGTATCAACAGGCTTTAGCTGTATCTACAGAGAATATGACATTTAGCCGTCGGGCTTGTACTTTTCCAACGATTTTTAAATGCAAAAATTCAAAAATTTACCATTTTTTTCGTCGGGTCTTTTTAGTACTAAAAAATTTTTTTTTAATTTTTTTACACCTGTTTTCAGGTTGCTTAGGTGTCAACTACTATACCTTGCTAGCACTTGTCCAATATTTTATTGATTTTCTGGTCAAATTTCAGCGTACCATGTGAACTTGGTAAAAATCATCGACTCTACATTTCGTAATGCTATTTCAGGGTTAAGGAGGTGTGTGTCCGAGCTGAAATAGGCTGTTTTGTAATGTATAGGCTATATTGTTGCCATTTCAAAAGATTCATTTGTACATTTAGGGGTGGAAGAGGTAGAAATTCACCAGCAGCCAACTTTTGGGCTGAAAAAGCTTTCCATCTTTTTCATTTCAGCCGTCGATTTTCCACTGTTAAACCATTTTAGCCGCGTTGAGTTTGTGTTCATTTTGTAGCTGTATCAACAGGCTTTAGCTGTATTGACAGAGAATATGACATTGAGCCGTCGGTGTTGTACTTTTCCAACGATTTTTAAATACGGAAATTCAAAAAGTTTCCATCTTCTTAATTTCAGCCGTCGATTTTCCACTGTTAAACCATTTTAGCCGCGTTGAGTTTGTGTTCATTTTGTAGCTGTATCAACAGGCTTTAGCTGTATCGACAGAGAATATGACATTGAGCCGTCGGGGTCTTACTTTTCCAACGATTTTTAAATACGGAAATTCAAAAAGTTTCCATCTTTTTCATTTCAGCCGTCGATTTTCCACTGTTACACCATTTTAGCCGCGTTGAGTTTGTGTTCATTTTGTAGCTGTATCAACAGGCTTTAGCTGTATCGACAGAGAATATGACATTGAGCCGTCGGGGTCTTACTTTTCCAACGATTTTTAAATACGGAAATTCAAAAAGTTTCCATCTTTTTCATTTCAGCCGTCGATTTTCCACTGTTAAACCATTTTAGCCGCGTTGAATTTGTGTTCATTTTGTAGCTGTATCAACAGGCTTTAGCTGTATCTACAGAGAATATGACATTGAGCCGTCGGGGTCTTACTTTTCCAACGATTTTTAAATACGGAAATTCAAAAAGTTTCCATCTTTTTCATTTCAGCCGTCGATTTTCCACTGTTAAACCATTTTAGCCGCGTTGAGTTTGTGTTCATTTTTTAGCTGTATCACCAGGCTTTAGCTGTATCTACAGAGAATATGACATTTAGCCGTCGGGCTTGTACTTTTCCAACGATTTTTAAATGCGAAAATTCAAAAATTTACCATTTTTTTCGTCGGGTCTTTTTAGTACTAAAAACATTTTTTTTTAATTTTTTTACACCTGTTTTCAAATTGCTTAGGTGTCAACTACTATACCTTGCTAGCACTTGTCCAATATTTTATTAATTTTCTGGTCAAATTTCAGCGTACCATGTGAACTTGGTAAAAATCATCGACTCTACATTTCGTAATGCTATTTCAGGGTTAAGGAGGTGAGTGTCTGAGCTGAAATAGGCTGTTTTGGAATGTATAGGCTTTATTGTTGCCATTTCAAAAGATTCCCTTGTACATTTACGAGTGGAAGAGGTAGAAATTCACCAGCAGCCAACTTTTGGGCTGAAAAAGCTTTCCATCTTTTTCATTTCAGCCGTCGATTTTCCACTGTTACACCATTTTAGCCGCGTTGAGTTTGTGTTCATTTTGTAGCTGTATCAACAGGCTTTAGCTGTATCTACAGAGAATATGACATTGAGCCGTCGGGGTCTTACTTATCCAACGATTTTTAAATACGGAAATTCAAAAAGCTTTCCATCTTTTTCATTTCAGCCGTCGATTTTCCACTGTTAAACCATTTTAGCCGCGTTGAGTTTGTGTTCATTTTTTAGCTGTATTAACAGGCTTTAGCTGTATCTACAGAGAATATGACATTTAGCCGTCGGGGTTGTACTTTTCCAACGATTTTTAAATGCGAAAATTCAAAAATTTACCATTTTTTTTCGTCGGGTCTTTTTAGTCCTAAAAACATTTTTTTTAAATTTTTTTACACCTGTTTTCAGGTTGCTTAGGTCTCAACTACTATACTTTTCTAGCACTTGTCCAATATTTTATTAATTTTCTGGTCAAATTTCAGCGTACCATGTGAATTTGGTAAAAATCACCGACTCTACATTTCGTAATGCTATTTCAGGGTTAAGAAGGTGTGTGTCTGAGCTGAAATAGGCTGTTTTAAAATGTATAGGCTTTATTGTTGCCATTTCAAAAGATTCCCTTGTACATTTACGAGTGGAAGAGGTAGAAATTCACCAGCAGCCAACTTTTGGGCTGAAAAAGCTTTCCATCTTTTTCATTTCAGCCGTCGATTTTCCACTGTTACACCATTTTAGCCGCGTTGAGTTTGTGTTCATTTTGTAGCTGTATCAACAGGCTTTAGCTGTATCGACAGAGAATATGACATTGAGCCGTCAGTGTTGTACTTTTTTAACGATTTTTAAATACGGAAATTCAAAAAGTTTCCATCTTTTTCATTTCAGCCGTCGATTTTCCACTGTTAAACCATTTTAGCCGCGTTGAGTTTGTGTTCATTTTTTAGCTGTATCAACAGGCTTTAGCTGTATCTACAGAGAATATGACATTTAGCCGTCGGGGTAGTACTTTTCCAACGATTTTTAAATGCGAAAATTCAAAAATTTTCCTTTTTTTTCGTCGGGTCTTTTTAGTACTAAAAACATTTTTTTTAATTTTTTTACACCTGTTTTCAGGTTGCTTAGGTGTCAACTACTATACCTTCCTAGCACTTGTCCAATATTTTATTTATTTTCTGGTCAAATTTCAGCGTACCATGTGAACTTGGTAAAAATCATCGACTCTACATTTCGTAATGCTATTTCAGGGTTAAGGAGGTGAGTGTCTGAGCTGAAATAGGCTGTTTTGGAATGTATAGGCTTTATTGTTGCCATTTCAAAAGATTCCCTTGTTCATTTACGAGTGGAAGAGGTAGAAATTCACCAGCAGCCAACTTTTGGGCTGAAAAAGCTTTCCATCTTTTTCATTTCAGCCGTCGATTTTCCACTGTTACACCATTTTAGCCGCGTTGAGTTTGTGTTCATTTTGTAGCTGTATCAACAGGCTTTAGCTGTATCTACAGAGAATATGACATTGAGCCGTCGGGGTCTTACTTTTCCAACGATTTTTAAATACGGAAATTCAAAAAGTTTCCATCTTTTTCATTTCAGCCGTCGATTTTCCACTGTTAAACCATTTTAGCCGCGTTGAGTTTGTATTCATTTTTTAGCTGTATCACCAGGCTTTAGCTGTATTTACAGAGAATATGACATTTAGCCGTCGGGGTTGTACTTTTCCAACGATTTTTAAATGCGAAAATCCAAAAATTTACCATTTTTTTTCGTCGGGTCTTTTTAGTACTAAAAACATTTTTTTTTAATTTTTTACACCTGTTTTCAGGTTTCTTAGGTGTCAACTACTATACTTTTCTAGCACTTGTCCAATATTTTATTAATTTTCTGGTCAAATTTCAGCGTACCATGTGAACTTGGTAAAAATCATCGACTCCACATTTCGTAATGCTATTTCAGGATTAAGGAGGTGTGTGTCCGAGCTGAAATAGGCTGTTTTGTAATGTATAGGCTATATTGTTGCCATTTCAAAAGATTCCCTTGTACATTTAGGGGTGGAAGAGGTAGAAATTCACCAGCAGCCAACTTTTGGGCTGAAAAAGCTTTCCATCTTTTTCATTTCAGCCGTCGATTTTCCACTGTTACACCATTTTAGCCGCGTTGAGTTTGTGTTCATTTTGTAGCTGTGTCAACAGGCTTTAGCTGTATCGACAGAGAATATGACATTGAGCCGTCAGTGTTGTACTTTTTTAACGATTTTTAAATACGGAAATTCAAAAAGTTTCCATCTTTTTCATTTCAGCCGTCGATTTTCCACTGTTAAACCATTTTAGCCGCGTTGAGTTTGTGTTCATTTTTTAGCTGTATCAACAGGCTTTAGCTGTATCTACAGAGAATATGACATTTAGCCGTCGGGGTAGTACTTTTCCAACGATTTTTAAATGCGAAAATTCAAAAATTTTCCTTTTTTTTCGTCGGGTCTTTTTAGTACTAAAAACATTTTTTTTAATTTTTTTACACCTGTTTTCAGGTTGCTTAGGTGTCAACTACTATACCTTCCTAGCACTTGTCCAATATTTTATTTATTTTCTGGTCAAATTTCAGCGTACCATGTGAACTTGGTAAAAATCATCGACTCTACATTTCGTAATGCTATTTCAGGGTTAAGGAGGTGAGTGTCTGAGCTGAAATAGGCTGTTTTGGAATGTATAGGCTTTATTGTTGCCATTTCAAAAGATTCCCTTGTTCATTTACGAGTGGAAGAGGTAGAAATTCACCAGCAGCCAACTTTTGGGCTGAAAAAGCTTTCCATCTTTTTCATTTCAGCCGTCGATTTTCCACTGTTACACCATTTTAGCCGCGTTGAGTTTGTGTTCATTTTGTAGCTGTATCAACAGGCTTTAGCTGTATCTACAGAGAATATGACATTGAGCCGTCGGGGTCTTACTTTTCCAACGATTTTTAAATACGGAAATTCAAAAAGTTTCCATCTTTTTCATTTCAGCCGTCGATTTTCCACTGTTAAACCATTTTAGCCGCGTTGAGTTTGTATTCATTTTTTAGCTGTATCACCAGGCTTTAGCTGTATTTACAGAGAATATGACATTTAGCCGTCGGGGTTGTACTTTTCCAACGATTTTTAAATGCGAAAATCCAAAAATTTACCATTTTTTTTCGTCGGGTCTTTTTAGTACTAAAAACATTTTTTTTAAATTTTTTACACCTGTTTTCAGGTTTCTTAGGTGTCAACTACTATACTTTTCTAGCACTTGTCCAATATTTTATTAATTTTCTGGTCAAATTTCAGCGTACCATGTGAACTTGGTAAAAATCATCGACTCCACATTTCGTAATGCTATTTCAGGATTAAGGAGGTGTGTGTCCGAGCTGAAATAGGCTGTTTTGTAATGTATAGGCTATATTGTTGCCATTTCAAAAGATTCCCTTGTACATTTAGGGGTGGAAGAGGTAGAAATTCACCAGCAGCCAACTTTTGGGCTGAAAAAGCTTTCCATCTTTTTCATTTCAGCCGTCGATTTTCCACTGTTACACCATTTTAGCCGCGTTGAGTTTGTGTTCATTTTGTAGCTGTATCAACAGGCTTTAGCTGTATCGACAGAGAATATGACATTGAGCCGTCAGTGTTGTACTTTTTTAACGATTTTTAAATACGGAAATTCAAAAAGTTTCCATCTTTTTCATTTCAGCCGTCGATTTTCCACTGTTAAACCATTTTAGCCGCGTTGAGTTTGTGTTCATTTTTTAGCTGTATCAACAGGCTTTAGCTGTATCTACAGAGAATATGACATTTAGCCGTCGGGGTAGTACTTTTCCAACGATTTTTAAATGCGAAAATTCAAAAATTTTCCTTTTTTTTCGTCGGGTCTTTTTAGTACTAAAAACATTTTTTTTAATTTTTTACACCTGTTTTCAGGTTGCTTAGGTGTCAACTACTATACCTTCCTAGCACTTGTCCAATATTTTATTTATTTTCTGGTCAAATTTCAGCGTACCATGTGAACTTGGTAAAAATCATCGACTCTACATTTCGTAATGCTATTTCAGGGTTAAGGAGGTGAGTGTCTGAGCTGAAATAGGCTGTTTTGGAATGTATAGGCTTTATTGTTGCCATTTCAAAAGATTCCCTTGTACATTTACGAGTGGAAGAGGTAGAAATTCACCAGCAGCCAACTTTTGGGCTGAAAAAGCTTTCCATCTTTTTCATTTCAGCCGTCGATTTTCCACTGTTAAACCATTTTAGCCGCGTTGAGTTTGTGTTCATTTTTTAGCTGTATTAACAGGCTTTAGCTGTATCTACAGAGAATATGACATTTAGCCGTCGGGCTTGTACTTTTCCAACGATTTTTAAATGCAAAAATTCAAAAATTTACCATTTTTTTCGTCGGGTCTTTTTAGTACTAAAAAAATTTTTTTTTAATTTTTTTACACCTGTTTTCAGGTTGCTTAGGTGTCAACTACTATACCTTGCTAGCACTTGTCCAATATTTTATTAATTTTCTGGTCAAATTTCAGCGTACCATGTGAACTTGGTAAAAATCATCGACTCCACATTTCGTAATGCTATTTCAGGATTAAGGAGGTGTGTGTCCGAGCTGAAATAGGCTGTTTTGTAATGTATAGGCTATATTGTTGCCATTTCAAAAGATTCCCTTGTACATTTAGGGGTGGAAGAGGTAGAAATTCACCAGCAGCCAACTTTTGGGCTGAAAAAGCTTTCCATCTTTTTCATTTCAGCCGTCGATTTTCCACTGTTAAACCATTTTAGCCGCGTTGAGTTTGTGTTCATTTTGTAGCTGTATCAACAGGCTTTAGCTGTATCGACAGAGAATATGACATTGAGCCGTCGGTGTTGTACTTTTCCAACGATTTTTAAATACGGAAATTCAAAAAGTTTCCATCTTTTTAATTTCAGCCGTCGATTTTCCACTGTTAAACCATTTTAGCCGCGTTGAGTTTGTATTCATTTTTTAGCTCTATCACCAGGCTTTAGCTGTATTTACAGAGAATATGACATTTAGCCGTCGAGGTTGTACTTTTCCAACGATTTTTAAATGCGAAAATCCAAAAATTTACCATTTTTTTTCGTCGGGTCTTTTTAGTACTAAAAACATTTTTTTTAAATTTTTTACACCTGTTTTCAGGTTGCTTAGGTCTCAACAACTATACTTTTCTAGCACTTGTCCAATATTTTATTAATTTTCTGGTCAAATTTCAGCGTACCATGTGAACTTGGTAAAAATCATCGACTCCACATTTCGTAATGCTATTTCAGGATTAAGGAGGTGTGTGTCCGAGCTGAAATAGGCTGTTTTGTAATGTATAGGCTATATTGTTGCCATTTCAAAAGATTCCCTTGTACATTTAGGGGTGGAAGAGGTAGAAATTCACCAGCAGCCAACTTTTGGGCTGAAAAAGCTTTCCATCTTTTTCATTTCAGCCGTCGATTTTCCACTGTTACACCATTTTAGCCGCGTTGAGTTTGTGTTCATTTTGTAGCTGTATCAACAGGCTTTAGCTGTATCGACAGAGAATATGACATTGAGCCGTCAGTGTTGTACTTTTTTAACGATTTTTAAATACGGAAATTCAAAAAGTTTCCATCTTTTTCATTTCAGCCGTCGATTTTCCACTGTTAAACCATTTTAGCCGCGTTGAGTTTGTGTTCATTTTTTAGCTGTATCAACAGGCTTTAGCTGTATCTACAGAGAATATGACATTTAGCCGTCGGGGTAGTACTTTTCCAACGATTTTTAAATGCGAAAATTCAAAAATTTTCCTTTTTTTTCGTCGGGTCTTTTTAGTACTAAAAACATTTTTTTTAATTTTTTTACACCTGTTTTCAGGTTGCTTAGGTGTCAACTACTATACCTTCCTAGCACTTGTCCAATATTTTATTTATTTTCTGGTCAAATTTCAGCGTACCATGTGAACTTGGTAAAAATCATCGACTCTACATTTCGTAATGCTATTTCAGGGTTAAGGAGGTGAGTGTCTGAGCTGAAATAGGCTGTTTTGGAATGTATAGGCTTTATTGTTGCCATTTCAAAAGATTCCCTTGTACATTTACGAGTGGAAGAGGTAGAAATTCACCAGCAGCCAACTTTTGGGCTGAAAAAGCTTTCCATCTTTTTCATTTCAGCCGTCGATTTTCCACTGTTAAACCATTTTAGCCGCGTTGAGTTTGTGTTCATTTTTTAGCTGTATTAACAGGCTTTAGCTGTATCTACAGAGAATATGACATTTAGCCGTCGGGCTTGTACTTTTCCAACGATTTTTAAATGCAAAAATTCAAAAATTTACCATTTTTTTCGTCGGGTCTTTTTAGTACTAAAAAAATTTTTTTTTAATTTTTTTACACCTGTTTTCAGGTTGCTTAGGTGTCAACTACTATACCTTGCTAGCACTTGTCCAATATTTTATTAATTTTCTGGTCAAATTTCAGCGTACCATGTGAACTTGGTAAAAATCATCGACTCCACATTTCGTAATGCTATTTCAGGATTAAGGAGGTGTGTGTCCGAGCTGAAATAGGCTGTTTTGTAATGTATAGGCTATATTGTTGCCATTTCAAAAGATTCCCTTGTACATTTAGGGGTGGAAGAGGTAGAAATTCACCAGCAGCCAACTTTTGGGCTGAAAAAGCTTTCCATCTTTTTCATTTCAGCCGTCGATTTTCCACTGTTAAACCATTTTAGCCGCGTTGAGTTTGTGTTCATTTTGTAGCTGTATCAACAGGCTTTAGCTGTATCGACAGAGAATATGACATTGAGCCGTCGGTGTTGTACTTTTCCAACGATTTTTAAATACGGAAATTCAAAAAGTTTCCATCTTTTTAATTTCAGCCGTCGATTTTCCACTGTTAAACCATTTTAGCCGCGTTGAGTTTGTATTCATTTTTTAGCTCTATCACCAGGCTTTAGCTGTATTTACAGAGAATATGACATTTAGCCGTCGAGGTTGTACTTTTCCAACGATTTTTAAATGCGAAAATCCAAAAATTTACCATTTTTTTTCGTCGGGTCTTTTTAGTACTAAAAACATTTTTTTTAAATTTTTTACACCTGTTTTCAGGTTGCTTAGGTCTCAACAACTATACTTTTCTAGCACTTGTCCAATATTTTATTAATTTTCTGGTCAAATTTCAGCGTACCATGTGAACTTGGTAAAAATCATCGACTCCACATTTCGTAATGCTATTTCAGGATTAAGGAGGTGTGTGTCCGAGCTGAAATAGGCTGTTTTGTAATGTATAGGCTATATTGTTGCCATTTCAAAAGATTCCCTTGTACATTTAGGGGTGGAAGAGGTAGAAATTCACCAGCAGCCAACTTTTGGGCTGAAAAAGCTTTCCATCTTTTTCATTTCAGCCGTCGATTTTCCACTGTTAAACCATTTTAGCCGCGTTGAATTTGTGTTCATTTTGTAGCTGTATCAACAGGCTCTAGCTGTATCGACAGAGAATATGACATTGAGCCGTCGGGGTTGTACTTTTCCAACGATTTTTAAATACGGAAATTCAAAAAGTTTCCATCTTTTTCATTTCAGCCGTCGATTTTCCACTGTTAAACCATTTTAGCCGCGTTGAGTTTGTGTTCATTTTTTAGCTGTATTAACAGGCTTTAGCTGTATCTACAGAGAATATGACATTTAGCCGTCGGGCTTGTACTTTTCCAACGATTTTTAAATGCAAAAATTCAAAAATTTACCATTTTTTTCGTCGGGTCTTTTTAGTACTAAAAACATTTTTTTTTAATTTTTTTACACCTGTTTTCAGGTTGCTTGGGTGTCAACTACTATACCTTGCTAGCACTTGTCCAATATTTTATTAATTTTCTGGTCAAATTTCAGCGTACCATGTGAACTTGGTAAAAATCATCGACTCCACATTTCGTAATGCTATTTCAGGATTAAGGAGGTGTGTGTCCGAGCTGAAATAGGCTGTTTTGTAATGTATAGGCTATATTGTTGCCATTTCAAAAGATTCCCTTGTACATTTAGGGGTGGAAGAGGTAGAAATTCACCAGCAGCCAACTTTTGGGCTGAAAAAGCTTTCCATCTTTTTCATTTCAGCCGTCGATTTTCCACTGTTAAACCATTTTAGCCGCGTTGAGTTTGTGTTCATTTTGTAGCTGTATCAACAGGCTTTAGCTGTATCGACAGAGAATATGACATTGAGCCGTCGGTGTTGTACTTTTCCAACGATTTTTAAATACGGAAATTCAAAAAGTTTCCATCTTTTTAATTTCAGCCGTCGATTTTCCACTGTTAAACCATTTTAGCCGCGTTGAGTTTGTATTCATTTTTTAGCTGTATTAACAGGCTTTAGCTGTATCTACAGAGAATATGACATTTAGCCGTCGGGCTTGTACTTTTCCAACGATTTTTAAATGCGAAAATTCAAAAATTTACCATTTTTTTCGTCGGGTCTTTTTAGTACTAAAAACATTTTTTTTTAATTTTTTTACACCTGTTTTCAGGTTGCTTAGGTGTCAACTACTATACCTTGCTAGCACTTGTCCAATATTTTATTAATTTTCTGGTCAAATTTCAGCGTACCATGTGAACTTGGTAAAAATCATCGACTCTACATTTCGTAATGCTATTTCAGGGTTAAGGAGGTGAGTGTCTGAGCTGAAATAGGCTGTTTTGGAATGTATAGGCTTTATTGTTGCCATTTCAAAAGACTCCCTTGTATATTTACGAGTGGAAGAGGTAGAAATTCACCAGCAGCCAACTTTTGGGCTGAAAAAGCTTTCCATCTTTTTCATTTCAGCCGTCGATTTTCCACTGTTACACCATTTTAGCCGCGTTGAGTTTGTGTTCATTTTGTAGCTGTATCAACAGGCTTTAGCTGTATCGACAGAGAATATGACATTGAGCCGTCGGGGTCTTACTTTTCCAACGATTTTTAAATACGGAAATTCAAAAAGTTTCCATCTTTTTCATTTCAGCCGTCGATTTTCCACTGTTAAACCATTTTAGCCGCATTGAGTTTGTGTTCATTTTTTAGCTGTATTAACAGGCTTTAGCTGTATCTACAGAGAATATGACATTTAGCCGTCGGGCTTGTACTTTTCCAACGATTTTTAAATACGGAAATTCAAAAAGTTTCCATCTTTTTCATTTCAGCCGTCGATTTTCCACTGTTAAACCATTTTAGCCGCGTTGAGTTTGTGTTCATTTTTTAGCTGTATTAACAGGCTTTAGCTGTATCTACAGAGAATATGACATTTAGCCGTCGGGGTTGTACTTTTCCAACGATTTTTAAATGCGAAAATTCAAAAATTTACCATTTTTTTTCGTCGGGTCTTTTTAGTACTAAAAACATTTTTTTTAAATTTTTTTACACCTGTTTTCAGGTTGCTTAGGTCTCAACTACTATACTTTTCTAGCACTTGTCCAATATTTTATTAATTTTCTGGTCAAATTTCACCGTACCATGTGAACTTGGTAAAAATCACCGACTCTACATTTCGTAATGCTATTTCAGGGTTAAGAAGGTGTGTGTCTGAGCTGAAATAGGCTGTTTTGGAATGTATAGGCTTTATTGTTGCCATTTCAAAAGATTCCCTTGTACATTTACGAGTGGAAGAGGTAGAAATTCACCAGCAGCCAACTTTTGGGCTGAAAAAGCTTTCCATCTTTTTCATTTCAGCCGTCGATTTTCCACTGTTAAACCATTTTAGCCGCGTTGAGTTTGTGTTCATTTTGTAGCTGTATCAACAGGCTTTAGCTGTATCGACAGAGAATATGACATTGAGCCGTCAGTGTTGTACTTTTTTAACGATTTTTAAATACGGAAATTCAAAAAGTTTCCATCTTTTTCATTTCAGCCGTCGATTTTCCACTGTTAAACCATTTTAGCCGCGTTGAGTTTGTGTTCATTTTTTAGCTGTATCAACAGGCTTTAGCTGTATCTACAGAGAATATGACATTTAGCCGTCGGGGTAGTACTTTTCCAACGATTTTTAAATGCGAAAATTCAAAAATTTTCCTTTTTTTTCGTCGGGTCTTTTTAGTACTAAAAACATTTTTTTTTAATTTTTTTACACCTGTTTTCAGGTTGCTTAGGTGTCAACTACTATACCTTGCTAGCACTTGTCCAATATTTTATTAATTTTCTGGTCAAATTTCAGCGTACCATGTGAACTTGGTAAAAATCATCGACTCTACATTTCGTAATGCTATTTAAGGGTTAAGGAGGTGAGTGTCTGAGCTGAAATAGGCTGTTTTGGAATGTATAGGCTTTATTGTTGCCATTTCAAAAGATTCCCTTGTACATTTAGGGGTGGAAGAGGTAGAAATTCACCAGCAGCCAACTTTTGGGCTGAAAAAGCTTTCCATCTTTTTCATTTCAGCCGTCGATTTTCCACTGTTAAACCATTTTAGCCGCGTTGAGTTTGTGTTCATTTTGTAGCTGTATCAACAGGCTTTAGCTGTATCCACAGAGAATATGACATTGAGCCGTCGGTGTTGTACTTTTTTAACAATTTTTAAATACGGAAATTCAAAAAGTTTCCATCTTTTTAATTTCAGCCGTCGATTTTCCACTGTTAAACCATTTTAGCCGCGTTGAGTTTGTGTTCATTTTGTAGCTGTATCAACAGGCTTTAGCTGTATCTACAGAGAATATGACATTGAGCCGTCGGGGTCTTACTTTTCCAACGATTTTTAAATACAGAAATTCAAAAAGTTTCCATCTTTTTCATTTCAGCCGTCGATTTTCCACTGTTAAACCATTTTAGCCGCGTTGAGTTTGTGTTCATTTTTTAGCTGTATCACCAGGCTTTAGCTGTATTTACAGAAAATATGACATTTAGCCGTCGGGCTTGTACTTTTCCAACGATTTTTAAATGCGAAAATTCAAAAATTTACCATTTTTTTTCGTCGGGTCTTTTTAGTACTAAAAACATTTTTTTTTAATTTTTTTACACCTGTTTTCAGGTTGCTTAGGTGTCAACTACTATACCTTGCTAGCACTTGTCCAATATTTTATTAATTTTCTGGTCAAATTTCAGCGTACCATGTGAACTTGGTAAAAATCATCGACTCTACATTTCGTAATGCTATTTCAGGGTTAAGGAGGTGAGTGTCTGAGCTGAAATAGGCTGTTTTGGAATGTATAGGCTTTATTGTTGCCATTTCAAAAGATTCCCTTGTACATTTACGAGTGGAAGAGGTAGAAATTCACCAGCAGCCAACTTTTGGGCTGAAAAAGCTTTCCATCTTTTTCATTTCAGCCGTCGATTTTCCACTGTTACACCATTTTAGGCCGCGTTGAGTTTGTGTTCATTTTGTAGCTGTATCAACAGGCTTTAGCTGTATCGACAGAGAATATGACATTGAGCCGTCGGTGTTGTACTTTTCCAACGATTTTTAAATACGGAAATTCAAAAAGTTTCCGTCTTTTTCATTTCAGCCGTCGATTTTCCACTGTTAAACCATTTTAGCCGCGTTGAGTTTGTGTTCATTTTTTAGCTGTATCACCAGGCTTTAGCTGTATCTACAGAGAATATGACATTTAGCCGTCGGGGTTGTACTTTTCCAACGATTTTTAAATGCGAAAATTCAAAAATTTACCATTTTTTTTCGTTTGGTCTTTTTAGTACTAAAAACATTTTTTTTAAATTTTTTTACACCTGTTTTCAGGTTGCTTAGGTCTCAACTACTATACTTTTCTAGCACTTGTCCAATATTTTATTAATTTTCTGGTCAAATTTCAGCGTACCATGTGAACTTGGTAAAAATCACCGACTCTACATTTCGTAATGCTATTTCAGGGTTAAGAAGGTGTGTGTCTGAGCTGAAATAGGCTGTTTTGGAATGAATAGGTTTTATTATTGCCATTTCAAAAGATTCCCTTGTACATTTAGGGGTGGAAGAGGTAGAAATTCACCAGCAGCCAACTTTTGGGCTGAAAAAGCTTTCCATCTTTTTCATTTCAGCCGTCGATTTTCCACTGTTAAACCATTTTAGCCGCGTTGAGTTTGTGTTCATTTTATAGCTATATAAACAAGCTTTAGCTGTATCTACAGAGAATATGACATTTAGCCGTCGGAGTTGTACTTTTCCAACGATTTATAAATGCGAAAATTCAAAAATTTACCTTTTTTTTTCGTCGGGTCATTTCAGTACTAAAAACATTTTTTTTAAATTTTTTTACAACTGTTTTCAGGTAGGTTAGGTATCTTTTACTATTAATTTTTAGCACTTGTCCAATATTTCAGCAATTTTCAGGTCGAAATTCATCGTGCCATTCTACATTTTGTGTTGCTATTTTAGGGCTATGCAGGTGTCTAGCCAGGTTAAAATAAGGTTCTCTTCTATGTATTGACATGCTTTTTCCCGTTTCATTAGGTTTAATTGTATACTTAGGGGTATAGCAGGTCGTAATTTTGTGCTTTGCGTTTGCTTATTTATTTGTGTTCTTGAGACTGTTTTGAAGTTAAAGTTGCTCTACAAGCGTGCTTATTTACTAGCCTATACATAATGCAAACCGTTTCAATTAAATATATATATGATTACATAGTATATGAGGTCCTAAACGGCTTGGCTGCTAACTTCATAAAAATGACCTACTTTATTTGGTCGGATTATTGGCTGCCAGACTTGGCTGCCAACTTCACACCGGTCTAGTAGTGTAGGTAGCTAGTGTAGAAACCGGTGGCCTTATCGCTGAAAGCAATCTCTTCCAGGCAACCTTAGGATGGAGAAGATTCATAGAAGAGAAGACGGGGTGTGCAATGATGGAGATTGTGTGATACTTATATACCCTAATAAACCAATATAATTATAGACATACAAACTAATAATAATTAGGTATTTTCGTTATCAGACTTGATCCTGCTCATTTCTGTTTGTGTGTTCTGTTACTATCCTATTTGCTACGGCAGAAAATATAATAAGTAGGTAAAGTATCGGACACGAGGACAAACAGATGGAAAATACTAATCAATTAGCGTTAATTGCTACGTAAACAAATCAGCCAAATGGTATGTTTGTATTTATTGAGTGTTCTCAAACATATAAGTAATTATTTAATACAGCATCCAACAATTTACAATATTCTAAGATTATTTTGTTAAATCCGATACAATCGAAAAATACTTCGCTTGCGAGAGGTGCATAATTCAAAACATGGGCACTATGGCGAAAGGAGATCAATACATTCCTCATTATAAATAATGTTTACTATGGAATCAACCCTTTAATCGCGACGAAGAAAAAAACAGCTATTCTGTTAATTTCGGTGAGTGTGACCGTTATTTTTCTATTGAACATTTGATCTTTTTTCGATGACAGGATTGTTGCCCTAGAATTAAGTAGCCATGAAGTCATCCAGCTATATGGATATTGCTTTATTGCGGTGTAAATTTATAGTTTTCGAGAAAAAATTTAGCTCTTGCATTAAAACAGGATCTACCTAAATGTTCTCTGCACAACATCGTCTTGTCAGCAGTCCATTTGAAAACAAACATTCCTTCTTACACAAACCATCAAAGTATCACTGACTATCATAATATAAGTAATTATTTGTATAGAAGGTGTTCACAGCACCTTATTGCCTAATTAAGATGGGTTTGATGATTATATTTCTGTAGTTTGATGTCACTTGAACACCCTCGTCTCTGGCTATTATAAAGTCAGTGAGCACTTACTCACTCTAACTTTAAAGGCGCAAATGATTGTGAAATCCGTTGCAAGCAATTTAGAATCCATTTTGTTATTTATGAGGCGCGACACTCGCGGCCCTTGTCAAAATGTTATTTATATTAATTTGGTCCATTTTGTATTATTATCTATTCTGTGGTCCAGGCTGGTCGACTGTGGATGAGTAAATCATCAGCGATAGCGATTAAAAGAAAAGTAGCTTAAGTTACAGAAGTTGCTGGAAAAGTAGAATAAAAGGCAAAGAATTCATCAAAATAAATGAAACATTCTTAACTTATGAAGAACTTGACATTAACCTAGCACAAAAAAGTGGTCTACTTGCTTATGCCAGCAGTATAACAGCAGTTCATGTCTTCTTCAAAACAGTCGTTTGTTTATTTTAATCGTGTATAAATTCGCGTTTGACGACCGACTCGCCTGCAGTGCCTGCAGCACGCGAATGTGAGGTCGAAGGCGAAGCACAAGAATTAGGAGAGACCTAAGATTTAAATCACAAACCTACTAATGTTGCGGCCCGCTACGTAAAATGTTTCCGGCCACTAAGTTGCTGACGCCCGCATTCGTGGTGCTGCTTAGGTTTAGGGCTCGCGTCCGAGGCTCGGAGTTTGGCCTCACAAATACACGAACTTACTTAAAAACTTTAAAGCCCTGTTTAACACCACCTTAGACTTCACTTTCAAAAATCTTTTACTATTGCTGGCATTCGTTACATAAAGAAGTCCTGTGCAAAATTACATGCTTTTAGACCCACCGACTTAGGCCGTGTGGTTATAAGTCAGTTGTATGAGTTTTTATTAAGTAGAAAATAAAAAAATTAACCTACCTAAATACCTTTGAGCGATAAAGCCGCCCCACTACACTAGTTTTAAGTAGTTTTTACGAATGTATATCATATGTTGTAAACGATAAAGAGTTGTATATCTATCCACATATAGTATCTGGATTTATTTTATTTTAATAAAACGGGAAATACTTCAAACTCACTTTTAATTGAGACGGTTATTCCGACTATAGTTCCGATTACATCCGGTGTTTTTTTTTTCTACTCGGTTTCTTTCTTTGTATGGATTTACAAAACGCGAAAAATTCGCTGAAATTCACGTATCAAGTTTTATATATAAGATCGTTCCTTCCACACAAAACGCTCTCTACCATTGCTCCAGTTACCGTATCCACAAATGAATGTGTAATTAATAACAATAACGGTCAGACAGACGGACGTAACTCAATCACGGCGAGTCGCGAGGGATGGAACTTTGATTGAGGGGTGAGGTCGCGGTCAATAGTTATTCTGCTTGTATGATGCTTGGACGATGAAGGCATTGGAACACGTAAAATTAGACATCACTATTCCGTGTCGTCTGGAATAAAACGTTTTTGTGAAAAAAACATATTTTTCCAGACAAACTTGTACAAAATCCGTTATTGGTACTATAAGCCGATCAAAATGAGTCCAAACTCCATAAATATATTGTTAGTAACTGAGGAGTTCCGTTTTCCACCTTCCGTGTGATCGTTATATCAGTTCGCTGTCATAATATGGTATTGTCATCGGAACTTGACAGGCATGATAAAATTTCAAGTCAATTGAACAATGGGAACTAGTCTAAAATTCAGTTGCAAGATTTGACCTTAACTTACATACATACAAACATTGCAAATTAAACGAAAGCTTGTAAAATAGCCCTGATGCCTGAGCTTAGCCGGTTTCCGGTGGAATATAATACCTTATCATTATCATCCACAGCGTTCGTGATCCCTTTGCTGGATTGAGGCGTGTTTCTCGCCGTGTCACCTCAAGGAGAAGATAAAGATTCATGTGGGTTAGAAATAGGTGGCGGGCAAGAAATAGCTACAATTCAATATTCTAATGATTTTATTTGAATCTTCCACATCTTTTTGCCACAAGTATTTATTTCCTATCTATACAAACTAATAGGAACTATTAAGGATAATACACAAAAATCACACTTGAATTAACCTGTGATCATTGAAAGTAAAATAATCTTAATGTTCAAGCCCACTACCAGTTGGCAGCGTAACTATACTGGCGGCATTACAACGCTGAATATCAATGCTTACGCGTTGCGCCAAATAATCCAGCATTTTGGTAACGCGTCGCTTCAACCAGGCGCTCTGGTAGGTTTAAAAAAAAGAGATGAGCTCCCACCCCCCACGGACCTAAGTATATATTATCCTCTTTGAAATATCTGAATAAAATTGTTATTACTCGACTGCCCAAGAAGGAGGGTAATGTTTTTCACATAATTATTGTTACGTTATGTAGTTAATTTGTCAATTTGTCAATCTGGTAATAAGGTTGTAAAGTCATTGTATACAGGTGATTTACACAGTACCAGTGCCTACCGTTTAAAGGCAAGAAATTAAAATGCAACTGTATACGGTTATAATTAAACTGCATTAGTTGATGCGATGTTTAAAACATTCTGGGGCATCAGTACATTAACTCCTGAATGAAAACATCAAAAATAGAATACCTCAAACTGTTTCCTTTTCCAACGAGTTTATTTCACGCGTTGGGTAATTACGGAACATTAGTAATGGCCGGTGCGAGTTTCAGTTACAGAGTCCGATTTCATGTTCTCGCGTCTCGTTGTTGCATTGTGTTCAAATTAGACTAGGCTTCCGTATATTTCAGGAACACTAAACGGGCGGAGGAAACATTCCAATATAATGATTATGTTACGTGCTGCTTTTTAGGGTTCCGTAGTACTGAAAGGAACCCTTATAAGTTCGTTATGTCCGTCTGTCTATCTGTCTGAATCCTTTTCAGCCTTATATTGTCCAAAGTTATAAACTTACATGCATGAAATGTTGCACAACGATAGTCTAAGTATAGACCTACATATAGAAAAAAAAACTTTTTATTGTAAAAAAAGAGTAGCTCCCATATATGTAAAGAGGGGGTAAACTACTAACTCACACACAAACTTTTTCATATATAATGTTTGTGTGATATGTAAACCTGACCCGATAACTTGACCTGATCTGCGCGGCTATTCCCATTGCTTTTCGGATCGAATACGGGAACGTTTCCGTTTCGAATTGCTTTACAGCGATTCACAAGCCCGAATTCGAAATCGTTTGACGGCTCAAATCGACACATCAGCTGATTTTCATTCGAAAAGTTTCCGACAGCTATTTGCTCTCGGAACCAATCCGTCTAGAGAGCCAGAGACGATTTCTTACAACAATTTACTGTGTTTTGGACTTTTTATTTATTTCAAGGTAAATAATTAACAAGTAAGTAATAAAACAACCCTAGTAAAGTAATACGTAGGTATATGGAAGGACTTTATGACTTAAAGTGCAGAATAATAAATAATTCTGGGTGCTGTTACGGGCAAGCGTGACGCTTACCATCAGGCGAGGGATTTGCTCGCCTTGCCATTTGCCACAACAAATATTAAAAATCTTGTCTACATGTATATTTCAAAACCTACGTTTATTTTTAGATGGAGCATTTACTCGCATTTCGCGAAATGAATCGCCAGCGTGGGCGATCGCAGGGGCAACATACCCTCCTTCTTCACCGTTCCATACGAGACCTTACCGATCCTTTTCATGACCGATTTTGGCGTCGCACGTCTTATCCATAGGCCAGTGTCAAGTATACATGGATACCTTAGACGAAGCCAAGATCCTTGATGGATACTGATAAGCAATAACATGTCAACCAACAAATTTTTTTTTTTTTTTTAATGTTACAGAACGCTTCTTTGTCAGCCAAAGGCTTCGCTACACGGCCTGACCTGACATCGTGCGAAAGAGATGGCTATATATAACTTTCTGAGGGAGCGAAAGGGAGAAGCTATCGCCTTGATAGTTTGTTTCTTTTACTCCCGTGAAATTCAAGTCTAGCTGTCCCTTTCACGCGGTGTCAGGTCAGGCCATGTGTAGGCGCCCCAAGGAAGCGATCTGTATCATTAACAATTTTTTTTTTTTGTGGTTTGACATATTATTGGTTATCAGTATCCACATATATATTCTCAAGTTTTGTTAGATGTTATCAAACAAGTCATAGTCACGGTCAAAGGCGAGCAAAACAAGTCAAAGTCATGCCCCAGTAAAGTGGTGAAAACTTTACCTTCTATGTTCTAAATTTCTACACTTCTAAACAACACGAAAATTCACGTTTCACGACTTTATACCATTCACCAACACTCGTGCATGTTCACGAACACTTATCAGGTAAAAATTCACAGTTTTTACACATTAACACTCGAAATAACACAAGTTTTGGAAAATAATAAAATGAATGAATTCATGACATGAATTCACGTCCCCGCCAAAACTAAGTTTGACATTATTAGATTTCTGTTTACGAAGTATGCTATTTCAGAATTAAGTCTCATATTTTTAAATCTAAAATGCAATTTGCAGGATTGTAGTTTGCACTATGTAATTTTATTAATTTCATTGGTAAAACAACTTATATTACATTACGTTTTTGCTAATTTGTGGTTAGAATAGACTAAGATTTCGAACAGTTAAATTTCTACCATGGATTCAGTTTTCTACCAATATGAAACAATCTCTGCAAACGCTGCAACATATAGATAGGTATGATTGTCTATGACTACTCGATCGGAAAAAGCCGACGAATACCGAAGTTGAATCCGCTCGGATTTCGGAATCAGGTTTTTGCTCTCATTCGAAAGCCGATCCGTATTCGAAGGAGATTGTTGATGTCGATTCGAAACTTTCCGTCTAGCTTGGGAATAAGCGTGCTGGTCAGAGAAGAGGACCATACCTAATTTGTAAAATGAAATGTGTATATACACAAATCTACAATATATGTAAAAGTCATCATAGCGTACTTTTCCTCAAAATAAAGCACAACCGG
Source organism: Apocheima hispidaria (assembly GCA_947579745.1). Classification (NCBI taxonomy): domain Eukaryota; kingdom Metazoa; phylum Arthropoda; class Insecta; order Lepidoptera; family Geometridae; genus Apocheima; species Apocheima hispidaria. Next base: position 15,017,652 of record OX388157.1, read on the forward strand.
AATTGCCGGCGTCGCCTCGCCCTGAACAAATTCAAATGAACCTTGTTAAAGTTGGCTGATTAGAGACACCGTCGCCCCTCTTATTAGCCGCTGCCAAAATGTCTCCCTACGCCCCTCTATGTCCCCTATGTTGGTACTGATAGAACGACCTTTGATGTAAGTCACTGGTCCTCGATGAGAGCCAACACATTTTGAAAGATACTTACTTAGATTTTACGAAAGGATTTGTTTAAAGGTATTATATTGTTATTGAATGCAAAAGTAGTTAATTATGAACGCAAAAGATGACGAAATTGTTTCGCATTAAATAAAACACAATGTATCAACAGAAATGACATTGACCAGCTGGCCACAAATTACATCACCATCAGAGAGCCTCCAAACCCACATCAAAGTAAAACATGCCGAAGAGCCTGCTACAAGAAATACGTTGTTAAAGCTCATTAATACTTTGCACGAGTTTCGCTCAGCGAGAAAAGTGCACAATGTGCAATTGTACATATGAGTTGGTATCAAAAAAAAAACAGGACATTTTACTGAAACCGGAACGAGTGGCCTTATTCTAAAGCTTGCAAAGTCCTGGACTACAGCCAGATTCGTTCATTGTCTCCGTCCGCCATTTCGGAAGCCTGCCATTTTATTCTCACGTTGTTTTTGTTTGAAATGCCAGAAAATAAAAGAAAACAATTTGTAAATTATCATATTTTTGTTTTCTTCAATTCTAAATTAAATTTGTGCAATTCTTGTGTGATAAAGATGAGAAAATATAACGTATATAACGTTATACTAATTATATAAAAAGTCAAACCTATTTTTTTTGTCCGGTCGTTCGTGTCAGTGATACCTGTTTGTCGGTCGTACTAGGCCAGAAGCTGTCCCAGGCTCTAGTTGTCGATGTGCTTCCTTGGAGATATCAGAGCCCTCCGTCAAGCACCAAGCCAGGCCAGGTTTTAGTAGCTATAACCCGGCTGCACCCCATAGCTACCGGGTATCATGTGATGACTGCACCCTAGTCAACAAAAAATGCCTTCAGATCAGACTCCCTATGCAGTTACTGCAGTCGCTTGAGCGTCTCTTGTTAACATTTTTTTTTTAGTTTTTTTTTTTTTTAGCCAGTGAATGAATTATGATGAAGTTTTAATATTTAATTACATTAGATTATAACATAACTACTTTTAAGGTTTTCCCATTATGGTTTTAAATTTAATATTACTAACACTACCTACCTACTTCTACTTAAAATACATATCTGTAGATTTCTTAAAATGACTCATAATTGCTAAATCCGCTTTCAAATCTCGAGCAGCCTTTCAACATCTTATCAGGGACATTGTGTAGCCAAGCCCTGTGTCACGACACGACCGGCTTCCAAATTGGAACTCGCTGACAATCTACTAATCGGATTACGATCGAGATCAGAATCGAGACACAATCAAGTTAATAAATCGATAACGAGACGTGTGGAGTCTGAGCTTAGAGCTGATACAAGCTTAGCTGAAATTTTTTGCCAAGACTTCTTATCAGCTCTTAGAGGAAGCTGCTGCACGTTCTCCTGTGGTTCTCGTCGCAGTTTTAGGACATACCCGGGTATTTGCCACAACATCTTAACACAAAATATGTCAAATGTCATCCACTATTAACTGTTGTTACGTAATAATAATCGCACCTACTCATTCTTAAATATTCCGTACTTTTACCATATAATAAACAATACATTGCTGTTTGAGCTTTTCGAATATATAACAAAGCGTAAAACATTTTCACTGTTTTTTTAAACTTTTTTTTTTTGTAATACGAATGGCCTGATCGCTAACTATCAGGCGAACATTCGTATTACTCATTTTTAAAGAGTTTATTATTATTAACACGGCACAAAATGTGTTGATAATTCACAGTATTTTAATATTCTCATGGGCTCCCAAAAGGCTAACATGAAAATTATTTTTTATGGCCGCCATTACTTTTGAACACGTTCTATGTTTACAATAATGTTCACTTAATATCTGTTTGTTTTCTGTTGCAAACCAAATACAACTGGATACATATTATCGCAATCAAAACCCTTGTCTTCTCTCTGATATATTAGTTTGTAGCCCGTGGTCCAGCCGCGTTGTTCAACCAGTAGGAACAGATAAAAGAATAATTAAAAGGTACCTAAATAAAATATAGCACTTGAGTAATTCCGCTGAATCGAATAAAATAAAAATACACAAAATCAAATGCTCACAAGGTTTTTAAGCGCTCTTTCCACGTCAACCGACGAATCTGTCCGAGTAAAGTAAACAAGCCCAACGATCCGACAACATGTCGAAGCCAATTATATGGAAATTTGGACCTACCTAATCGGATTAAAGTATCCTATTCACGGTCGGGTATGCTCGCGAACGGTCGTTATGTTATTGTTCGGGTGCCTTCGATATTATAAAGTGCTTTTCATAACATAATTTATATTGAGGAAATTGCCTAATGCAATCTTTAAGAAAATAGATAATGCAGTTAATGAAAAATAGAAATAAAGATCTGTACAAGATCACGTTTGAACTGTCTGCCGACGCTCGGTAAGAATATAAAACATATATATACTTAGGCGGAAATAATTTGTCATTAATTCAATAACATCTTTAGAAGGAATTAGAAACGAAACCTTTCCACGTATATACTCAAATTAAAATAGAAAAACTGAAAAGTTAGTAAAGAAATAAAAGTAGATAAGTATAAAATCGAGTTTATGGCGAGCAGGTAAAGAATACTATTGATTGAAGCTTTCAGATCTTCACCAGATCTCTAATCTAACTTTGTAAGGTTTCGATTTTCCAATTTTCGTTTCGTCCTAACTTCTAATTTGACGCTACATTGGCGCTGGGGACCTTCCTTTGGATTAAAAGTTCTACTTATTAGCCCAGCGTAGACCTAACTTTAGCTGACTCTACCAAAATATACTAACTAATTAACTTGAGCCTGACTGTGTCTGGTTTTTATTATAAATAAAACTTTCAGAAAATTTGCCTAAATGCTTTTATAGTTAAAAGCCAAAGCTTAGGACCGCATCTTACCGATTTAAAGTTATTACTAGATTATTTGGGTCTTGTAAAGGTTTTTGACGAAACTCTGTATCGAGTATTTTTTTCTGGAATACCGTAGTCGTCATAACATTGACTTATACCACTATGTTATATACAATACTATTACCCGTGACTTCGTTCGCGTGAACCAATAAAAGGAAAAGTAGCCTATGTCCGTCTCCTCCCTTTAAGCTATATCTATACAAGAATTCAGTTCGATCCGTTCAGCCGTTTAGCTGTGATAACGCGACAAACGCTCAGACAGAGAGGCAGAGAGACAGAGTTACTTTCGCATTTATACCAAAGGATTTTACAGGATTTATATACCATTATTAGGATATACCAAAGAAGTAGTCGTGTCATGAATAGTACTCGTTAGAAGCGCATCCTCGATCCCATCACTGCGAGGAGCGCCCGATGGTGTCACAGATAAAACTATGTCGTTTTACATCTCACTGGAATGAAGACTTGATATTTATAGACTGTGAGAATGGGTTTATAAAATCAACACACCACAGACGTTATAAAATCAATAGTTTGTACGAGATTGTACGTATCTAATTTATGTCAATTTGCATAGTTTGCATGCATTGAATACGATGCGAGGTGGGTGTTTTCTATTATATTTTAAGGAAAGTGAGTGAGCGCAATAGCTCATACCGCATGGAGCATGTACCTACATCTAAAGTTATTACTTATTCTCTTTCCTTGCGCTTTAGTTAGACCAAACAAACACTGTGGCTGTGGTGACACAAACTTTCAGTCAGCGGACACATTTTGTGGTCAAACTTATTTTGAAATTTAAAACAGCAATTAATATCTGTAAGTGTGTGAGAGAGAGAGAGATGGGATGTAAAGAAATTATTCACCGACTGAAAGTCCGTTGATTGCGGCCGCTTAAAATAAAGGTACCTAATAGTTTTTCAGCAGATAAACTCTTCTCCATCTTTGTGCTCTTGAATCTTTGCAATAACAAAAGAAAGATAACGTTTTACCATTACAAGAAATAAATGTGCATTCAATAACAAAAATGTACATATAAGCCTAACACAAGGCCCGTCCACAAGTAGCGAATGTGGCAACACTCGCCGGAGGCCACAAATCGGCGAATATTACCGCATATCAGCCTTGCAGCTCACTCGAAGAAAGGAGCTGTAATCTACATCTTAATGCCGAGCCCGAGGTGACCCGATGTTCCTGATAACGGTCCTACAAGCCTCGGGACATAGATCGGAATACAGAGGTCAATGAGGCATGAGCCTAGCGCAGAGATAGCGCTCAGAGTACACTGACTGGAAACTAGGACGTTTTCTACACTTCAAACTAGAGGATAGTCCTTCTGCGAGGTTTTGGCGCATTCGATACTTGAAATTGTATAGCTGACGCTCTGTTTCTCGTGCGTACAATAAAAGGCCAGTGACCAGTGTGAAGCGTTATTTAATGACTGGCATAAATATTTTCATTTTACCTGTGGTGTATCTAAATGATGAAATCCCACTGATGTCTTTCTGTGGAAAATCACTCTCTCGCTGTCTCTTTGTTTTTTCTTACCTGACTTTTTATTACCTGTTAATAAAATTTAATACTAAACGGCTGAAGAAATCTTGATGAAGTTTGATTAGGAAGTAAAACAAACGATCTCGGAAAATTCAGAAAAAACTATTAGCGGTTAGCGGACATAGCTCTGGGGCACAGATTAAACTTAATTTTGTTTCCTTACTAATTAGAATGTCTACTCATAACCTTATCTAATTTATTTTTATTTGTATAAAAAAAAATATTAGTCCCATCTTTGCGTTGTTTATCTTTGTCCCCGCGAGGCTACGAGGTCTCGTTATCAGATGGGATTATCGTCCCTCTCCCTCTGTCCCACTATCCCGGCTTTCGCCATCTTAGGCCTTTCTCTGTTTAAACACTTTTGATCTCTGGATCTGCGGCTAAAGTAATTAATCCGGGAAATTAATGATTCGAAATAAAATAAAAATCATTGAGTTACTTTTTGACTTTTTTAAACAAGTCACTGTTATACTACAGAGCTCAAACATTCAAATGCGCATAACGTACAGACATAGACTGTAGTTAAGCATTATAAAAAATAATAATATACATAAATAAACGACTGATACTAAAGTTGTTTACCTGTAGGTACCTAGGTACTACAACTGTACCTACATACATACACAACCAGTGTAAATTTCCGCTCTCAGATGGATACATTCTGCTGTACCTACCTAAAGGAAATAATACGTATTTCACAACCCTATGGACGTATGTCTTCTTTAAATTACAACACTAAGAAATAAAATACAAACAAAATAAAACAACATCACTAAAAATAAATATGTACCGCAATCCATAATACCTCATGATCTCTACATAATAACCAATTCACACTCCACCATTTACTTTTATAACCTCTCATTAGCTCGGCTCGGGCTGTACCTGCCATTAACTATCGCCTTATCTGTGTGAAGTTGGTCTTATTTGGTTCTTACGAATTTAGTGTCGTACCTTGTCAAAATAATGTTTACTTTTAGCATTGTACAGCTGGTCTCTGTTTTATAATGACAATATAATCTAATCAATCCTGTTTTACTACACATAACGTAGGTACACGAACCTACCTGAAATAGAGAGGTATCTACTTTAAGTACCTATTTTCCTTCTGTGGTATTTTAGAAAGTGGTTATAGTAGGTGTTAAACTTTAAAGTAAGGTACGGCGTATGTTCACTCGTTGTAGTAATATATATAGCTTCCCACATAATTCCTTGTGTCGGGGGTGCCGCGGAATGCACACAAAGATATGGACAACTACGCCTAGGCCCAAAGCAGATAATTAAAATTCGTCAATCAAATATTTCAGGGTTTCAGGGTTTGCAAGCTGAAGTGGCAATGGGCAGGCCACGTAGCTCGAATAAACGATGACCGGTGGAGAAGAAACGTTCTGAGTGTTTCTGAAAAAGAGTGGCGACTGCGAACTGGAATATGCTGCCTCCCATTTAGTGGACTGACGAGATTTTGAAAGTCGTTGGCAACCGGTGGATGCAAATTGTCATCCAGCGTGGCGCTCTAAGGGGGAGGCCTTTGTTCAGCAGTGGACGTCTCAAGGCTGTAGATGTGAGATGTGTGGTGACTCAAATAACTGCCTGGTTTTTTTTACATCAGACTAGGCATCGGGCACAATCTCACCTGACGGAAAGCGACGACATGGCCAAAGATGAAGCACGCTTGCCTAGGAAGTGCCTATTCATTATTTTCTACTTAATGTCCATAATTATGTTTCCTATTATTATTGAAAGAATTTAACAAAGTTCTAAGTTACCAAGCTGTATCTGACTCCTCCGACCGGTCCGTCATCGACGAAACTTCCTCAAGTAATAACAATTAGGTAATCCGTGGGTTCCTCGATCAAGGTGCGAGGTTTATTGGTACAAATTACCGACCGCACCTCGGCTCGGAGCCTGCCTGATAATTATTATCTGTTTATTTGTGTTGTTAATTGATTTTATTGGGTTTTGGTTATTCGTGTTATCAGGTAATTAATTAATTTGTAGGATTGTAGGTAGGTGTTTTCAAACAGATACCCATATTAAATATTCGTACCGGGTGTTTGAACTGAGCTGAATGGAACGGTTGTATTTTTCGCGATATGACGGCTAGTCCCATAATATATAATGATAGATAAAGTTGTTCATAATGACGAGTACAATGATATTCTAGTATATAATTATCTCCGTCGTCAAAACAAAAATAAATAAATAAAATAAATTGTAATAATATAATATAATGTAGTAAAATATTTTTCAACTTCAGGGCTCGCTTTCTTAATTCTGCTATCTCGTTTTAACATTTTTTTAAGGGACCAAATATGATGACCACCTAAAAATACTTCGACTCTCTTACCAAAAAAATAACTAAACACTAAAAAAACGAAACATGTACCGAAAAAAGAAAGTGTAAAATTACAATGTTGCTAGCTGTGTTAGTGTAGACTGCATTTCGAATTGTATTTAATGACCAAATATTGTATATGGTCACCAAATCTTAGCGAGCCTTAATAAACCAATATGAGTTTTAAGCTTTTTTGTTCTATGTACAATTTTGTGTGAACATTTTGTGTTTGGTTTATCTTTCTATCTATGATTGCCACAAAACGTATACAATAATGTATCTAGGGTAAATTACTTTTATAGGGTAATAAGATGCTAAATATATGGAAGGCTAAGAATTAAAATGTGGTTAAAATGTTGGTTGTCATTTACTATTTTTTGGGTCAACAATGATTAGTTTGGAGTCATTTGCTTTGGGTACGATTTCACATTAAAATGGAGTTTTTATTTTGATGCTCATTTACTATTTTTGGCAGTATGAAGTATTTTTTTGACGTTATATTTTACTATAATTATCTGGTGACAAGTTAAACAAGCCATTATTCAATATGAAAGTTCGTCATCATCATCATCGGCCTGAAAAATTCCACTGCTAAACACAAGGGAGCCCTGTGCTTAGAGCCACACCGAACGACAATTTGCCATTTGCATCCAGCGTTTGCCCGCGACCATCAAAATGTCGCGCCCTACTAACACTATATGAAAATAAAAATTACAGAGAGGAAATTTAAAAAAAATACTTTCAGCTGGCCTAGCACGGGTGCAGGGATGAAGTTATGTCCACCCGTTTTGTCTTCGCGTCAACGTGACAAAGCTAGAATATGGATAGTGGATACATCTTGTTCTCGCGGGATAAATATGGTGGACAAAATTGTATCCCAGCGCCCGCTACTGGGAAATTGCTGTTGTGTTTAGAATACCATTGCCAATGTTTTATAGCAATTTTCATGTTATTATATTTTATTTTGCTGAAGCCTATTGTTCTTAGAGTGTGGGTTTGAGTAGTTGAGTTTGGCGGTCTAAGGACCCTAAGGTCTAAGGTCTAAGGAGCAGTAGACGCTTCCAGAAGTAGCAGTAGCTGCTGCAGTACTTTGTTCAGCTTTCAGGCTGTTAACGATGACGATGCTTGGTATTCTAAAGATAACTCACAATCTAATTTATATAATTTTCTCTCAGTAATGGTTTTATAAAAAAAAAAAAAAAGTAAGAACTAGATAGCTGAATCAGGGGGGCGACATTAAATACGATAAAATATAGATATTAAAAGTAATAAAGTATATGTACAACTCACAGAATTCTCCTTATAAAATGTCTTTGGTACAACTGTATTTTTAATATTTTTTACATGAAGGAAGAAGTGTAGTGCACTTTCATTCGCAGACCAGATTTGTATCTATGGCAACAATCAATAAAAATAAAAATAATTCAACATCTGTTAATACTCACAACTGAACAATAACAATGGATGCAAACCAACAACAAAAACTCAACATTAACATATCTACAGAAGTGACTATTGAAAACGAACAAAGGAATGTCAAAGCTGCTCTGTAACAAAAGAAAGAAATGTCAATCCGATTGTCGCTTGACATTGTCACTGGAATGGAAATCCTTTAGTTATGTCAAAATATTTGACGCGATTACCTGACAAAATGAACAAAAGTAGAGTTTGTGAATCTGAGAGCTCTAGAGCATCTTGTCACTCTACATAAATAAATAATACATAAAATATACGAATTTACGTAATACACGCTCTCTCGCTCGCACAATAAACATTTTTATTTATTAAATACTAGTTGTTACCCGTGACTTCGTTCGGTGGACATAAAAAAAAGTATTTCATTTCTTTTTTTTGTTCAGCTGTTTAGCCGAGATAACGCGACAAACATCCAGATAGAGAGACAAAGTTACTTCCTATAGTTGGCTAGATGGCGTTGATCCATTTTTGTGAATTATTTGACGTTTTGTATGGACTGACAAAGTCAAAGTAAAATTTTTATTTGCGTATTAATGGGTATACAAGTACTCAAGTCAAGTACACTTGTAATATAGGCAGTACAATCGCTGAATCGCTCAAGCGAAGTTTTTTACTCGAGACGAACTTATTAATTTTTCTACCTCGAAGCTATAAATTTGTCCTGATACGACTGCGGCTATATTTCTCTGAAATATAATATTAGTTAGGAGCTAGGATTTCTGAGGGTGACTTTCAAATATGTTTTTGCATAACTTTGTCTTATTCTAGTTCTCATGTTGAGTCATGCATTATTTTTAACCAATTAAAAGATGTTTTCTTTATAGCTAAGTTATAGAATAAACCAAATTAATAATTAAACTGAAACATGTTAACCGATGTAATAAAAACATACGCAAATATTATTTTTAGTGTATTTGGGTTCGTCATCTATGTATGACTGAAGACGAAGAACCCATATATTTAGTGCCATTCCAATCCGTTTTGTCATCAAAGACTACGGATCTCTAAGAGATCTTTATCAGCTTAGTCCCATGTTTGACTTTTCTTGTGTATTTAGTGCCCTTTTGTGATGACATCCGGATTATAGATTCTTCGACGTCGATAAGAAATTATTAACATAGTCACGAGATAAAAGATTTTAAGCATTTATTTATTTTGTCATCTTACAATAATATTTTTCTTTGTACAGCTGTAGATTGATTATCGAACATTTACGTTCTGTTAGGAGATGGGCATAATATTCTACGATATCGTTGTGCTCATAATTTTATTATGAACAACTTTTACGATTGGACAAACCCAAATTCGCGAGAGAGAAAAACAGCTCTTCCTCATATAGAGTGTAAATGATATTTTTAATGATGATTTTGTGATCGCAGAGTTAAATAAGTTCATAATGACAAGTTCAGTTATATCCTAGTACATCTCCGTCGTATAACCGAACACTCAAATAATGTTGGTACAGCATTTTTGGTCACGCGTCGCATCAACCGGTCGTGCTGGTAGGTTTTTGGAAATGAGATAACCTCCCAACCTCCACGAATAATTATAAGCTATTTATAATTGTAAAATGCCATGCATTTACTGATATTTAGTGTAAATTGATCATTATTACAACATTGGACAAGATTGGCAAAGAACCGGAATGAGTGGCGTACAAGAAGAGGGCCTATGCTAAGCAGTGGGCTAAAAACGGCTGAAAAATATGACGATGAAGTGTAATAATTAATAGTCTTGTAAATGTAATAACGTTACTTATGACAGTTAGTAGCAAATATATTACAACTACGAACACAATTACCAGATCTAGACCAGCCGCGATATATCTCAGTCTAGACATGCGCTATGCAATATCCGCGCCGTGTCTGGGCAGAACACATATATTTGGGTAAGAACGCAGGGTTATTTTGGTAATGTTGGCAATAGGTAAATTATGTTGTAGGGTGTAAATTTATAGAAGCGGTGGTTCAGTAATGAGGCTATAAATCTAAAACCTATGAAGATTGACAGTTGGTTTTTGGATATTGTAATAATAATCTGAATGGCGTTACCTAATATGGCCACCTAGTTTATTAAATTCACGTGTGATCAAAGGACACTAAAGTGTCTCCTATCATGACCCAGGCGACCATAGTGGAATAGACCAGCACTGTATTGTTTGTCGCATTATCAAATAAGATATCAGTCTCAGTTGTTAGTTTGTTGTGCTCTACACACAAGAATATTATTCTTTACTTTATTCTTTATTCTTTCTTTATTGCATATATGGACATATTCTTCTTCTAAAACTACGATTTAGCTTACATTATGACATATACCCTGTAAATAAGGGCGCAGAAATATTATGTGGCTGGTCACAGACCATGTCACAGGTAGACATACTAATATGTAGGAAATGTGTTATAGGTATACGCCCCAAACTAGGACCTCTTGCTTATATCTTAGGCATCAGAAAATACCGGGTGACTAGTCTAAAGTGACTAGACTGTAATTCCCATAGATCGAGTAGAATAGAATTAATAAGTATATTGATAGATGCTATTGATCGAAATTTCGGCAAATACCAACGATATTTATAAAATATTTTGACGAAGACAAAGAAAAATCCAGGGTTAACATCCAAAAAACAGTAAACAATAACTTACACGCTCAATGAGGGCAAGTAGTACCAAGAATAGGAGGAAATCTGCCTGATGTATAGTGTGATTTCTATGTATATGGGTAGCCGTGAACATTCATATGAAAATTCACCTCGTTCGGGAGCTTTATAGAAACATTTGGGGAAAATGACGAGAGTAGATATGGCAACACGGGAAATCACTGGATTTTGGTTGAATTTTCGGCGTACTCGGTGGCTTTGTTGATGTGTGCTTTTTGTTTACCTTGTAAGTTTGATAGTTCCTGAAAAAATCGAAACAAACATTGAACTTAATTAATTGTAACGGGACATTCGCAAACAAGGAAAATATGCAAAGAAATATAATTATCATTCTGTATTTGACGACTGGTGGTAATCTAAACTCCAAGATATACGTTTCTCAGAAGATACTTATTTTAACTTGCTTTAAATATTTTTACGGTGAATAACTTAACTTAACTAACTAACTAACTTAACTTTACTTAATTCTACATTTCAAAATCATAACTTACTTTTTATTTAATTTAATTTGACGTTATTTTATTTTAATTTAATTTTGTATTTGCTGTTTGAAAAAATTTGTTTTCTGTTTGTTTCTGTTGTGTGTTACTATTGACATGTAGGACAATATATATATAATATAATATAATTTAATTTAATAATTTAATTTTGTGTTCTAATTGTAATTGAATTTCTTTTTATGTGAATATGGACCTTTGTAGTCTGAATTAAATGATTTGAATTTGAATAACGAAATATTCTTATTAAACTGTTTAAATAATTCATTAGTTTGTCTAATCATAAGTATCATTTATAATAGTGACTCGCCTCTAATATTCAATGTTATGTATGGCCAATAAATGTTTCTGATTTTTAATATAAAGCAATGAGATGAATCCTGGTCAAGAGCCGGTTGAACTAAGGGGGCAGATTATTTAGAAACCCGTCGCTAGTATGCTTACAAGGCATTTCTCATCTCATCCCATACAAAAGCTCGTACTACCTACAAGAAGTAGGTAGTCAGGTAATCGTTCCGTAGGTAAGACGAGGTCGTTTCTTGGGTAAGTCGAGGAAGGTAGTGGATAATTCCGCCGCATTAGCATGTCGGGATGGGTTCTAATTGACATTCCGCATGCGCGTCGGTCTGTAGATACTTACTACGGAGAAGTGGTGAGGCACAGGTTCTACGGAGCCAGGGTTGTTGTTGCGTTATTTTAATACTAAAGTAATAAGCGGCAAACTAAAACTTCGCGCTCTTTCTATAACTTCATAATTGCTGGTCCGATTTGCTTATATCAAAAACTGTATTGATATGCCTAAAAAAATTTTGAAGTTCGGATCAACGATCCGCAAGTTAAACATCGACTTGTTTCCGTAGACGAGTCCTTCGCTTCGCGCGGTAAAAAAACAAATACATTTTATAATATCTGTCATTGTTTTGGCGTGAAAACCCTCGACAATCTAATACCTCAATTTGGTATAGAGTCTAGAAGATTTGTAAATACATAAAAGCCATTATGTTTAATTTGCTCAACTGCCCCAGAGGAAGGGTAATGTTATTTTACAGAACTGATGACAGGCATGACCAGACCTACTTTCTTCGCGCTTGTGCTTCTTCATCAAACTTCATGCTAAATCAAGCGTTACTTTAAGGAAGTTCATTTTCAAATGATATCTATAATAATCTAGTCAACACAATATTGTAGCTGAAGTACACTACAGGTTGGTTATTATAATTATATAATTACAATACCAAAACATTAATTTAAAAAAGTTTTGTCGAAAAATTAAAAACTCCCGTAGCAACCCTAACTAGAAGTTCTACCGGATGCTGAATGGCTCCGTAGAAAAACTGACACCAACTAGTAGGTGGTAATAACCTCATAATAGAGTCAGTAATGCGGTCCGCACCAGACACCTTCGTTATACAGCACATCACTTCTTGCGATCATATTTCCTTCTACGAAATCGGGAAAACGAGCTTGGAAATAAAACTGTGGGTATTATTCATCCTTTTATCAGTCTTACTTGGTGTCTCTTACGTTCTACAGTAGAGAGAGAGAGAGAGAGAGAGAGAGAGAGAAAGCAGAAGGCATGAAACCTTGTGGGTACAAGACAACATGCGTGGACGTAGAGGCATGAGGCGGAATGCTTGTATAATGCTTGTATGTTTTTTTTTTTAATTTCGCATTACCTTCGATGTTATAGGCATCTAAAGTGTCAATTTTTTGCGTCGGAAATACGACGAAGCAAAATAGTTGTTATTAGAATACCATAAACATTCATTTACTAACTAATCATAGCGGCATACATTATGTTTTATCCAAGTCATTGACACCAATAACAAAAGCTTTTGTTAAGATTTAGGGGGTGATAACAGACTACCCCCGAAACGCTAATTTTATCAAAGTTAGGAAAATTCATTTGCTTTTATCTTTTGCACGCACGAGAAACAGAGCGACTGCTATACAATGCCAATTACGAATGCGCCAAAACCTCGCTGAACGACTATCCTCTTAAGGTTTGCGTTAGCCTTCTAAAATCCCACTGCTGGGATATCGGTCTATCCTCGAAGGGTGAAGGGTAGGTGAAGGGTTAGGTATTTATTTGTTATAATTTAAGTTAAATATAACCGGGGAAACTTTAAAAGTGGTTATAACCGTGAACTGCTTGTCACGGGTCACCAAGATAAAGGAGCCGAAATTCTTAACCTATATAGGTCACTTACTTATCAATCGTCTTAATTATATCTAAAAATATAGCTTTATTTACCAGAGTCGCATGAGTCGCTTCGCAGAAATCTGTCACCTAAGGTTATCCGTACTCACGATAACTCGCTGTTCGTTTGTGATTAATTTCGAATGTTTATTGTAGGAATGGAGGATAACTTAACTAGGCTATAGCATAGTACTGTAATAGCCAATGGTTCTACTCTCGATTTTCGTTAAAAATAATCGTAAAACTTAAAGTTATGTTACTGTGTTTTATCATCAATAAATGTTTCCATATATTCATAATTTTAGAGTGACAAGCTACATAAGCATAATTCGCAAAAAGTTTCAAACATAAACCGACGAAATCCAAGTTCATCCTAAACCAATCAACGCTGACAAAGACCATCCCTCGAGCAATACTTTTTACCCGCCCTTTTGTGCTGTCAACTGATATATCTCCAGCGTTTCGTTGACACATTTACTGTCAGATGAGCATTACAATTTGTTCGTGCGCAGGCGCAGACAGAAATATCGTGGGATGTGTATTGAGTAGGTTCTGTACGAGTGTGCTAACATGTGGTGTGGGTATGGGAAAGGTGGGATTTTGATTTTGTGGGACACGAATCGAAATTAGAATCTTTGTCGGAAATTGGTCTCGTCACACATCCTAATTTAACGACACAAACACCATAAATCTCCTCTCTTTTTTTGGATCAGAATTTAATAAAATATAAAAAAAAAATAACAGATATTTGTGCATGATCAGAATAATTTCAAAATGTATCCTAATCCTAACTATTCTAACTCCTAAATACTATAATTCAGAGGAATATAGCTGCAGTCGTATCAGGACCAATAAAGCTTCGAGGTAAGAAAATGAATACGTTCGTCTCGAGGAAAAAACTTTGCTTAGCGATTCCAAACTCCATACATTACAACTGTCAGACCAAACAAAACGTCAAAAAATGCACGGCATCTAGAGAACTTTAGGAAGTAACTTTGTCTCTCCGTCTGGATGTTTGTCGCATTATCACGGCTAAACGGCTGAATGGATCTGGATAGAATTTGATAAGAAGATACTGTATATCACAAAGACGGACATAGGATACTTTTTTTTATGTCCACGCGAACGAAGACGCGGGTACCAACTAGTTATAAATATGAAATCCGCTATGCCGCATTGGGCCAGCGTGGTGGATATGGCCCAATCACCCTTCGAGGTTAGGTTAGTATCAGTAGTGAGATTTAAAAAGCTGATTTCAAATTTTGATATTTGTTAACGGATTTACTCATTACCTCATGATGCAATTATAATAACAAGAACAAGCAACCAATATAGTAAGTGAGGCCCACTTGACCTCTGACCTCGCTCATGCAAAAACCAAATAAAGTATTTCATTTATCTGTCTCGAGTTTTTGCTCTCCGATTTATTATTACAGCACTTGGCTATTGACATGCGGAACGTGATTTTAATTAAATGCCTAGTGCCTAGGTATTATTTTTGCCTGCTTTTTTAAATAATATACTACTAGTAGTTCGCGACGAACTGCGACCTCGCGATCCCTATATATTCACAGGCCCTAGACCGATACAGCTCATATTCGAACTAAAAATTGTATTGAAATGAACTACTTGCCTACAAAGTTTCATGATGATCGAATCAACGGTTCGCAAGTTATCATCGGACAAATAAACACACAAACATACATACAAATGCCGATTTGTCCCAGTAAACTCTGAGACCTTCGCTTCGCTCGGTCAATAAGAATTCAGTCATTTTGGGGACTAACAATCTTAAGATTTAGTTTAGGCAATCATCAAATTAACACGTTCCCTGTCCCAGATCAAGAGCTCAAAAACTATTTCGGTGAGATACGCTCAACTACAATTTCGTGATAACTTGACACTAATTATCTTAGGGTTTATATCTAGGCTGAAATAATAAAGCTATAAGAATACAAGCTGAAAAGTATTAATTTTCAAGAAAAAAACAGAGCAAGGAATCATGGTTGTGTGAACTACAAATTGTGGGACTCGCCAAGAAGTCATGCATGTTATTATTTAAAATTTCAAAGTCTTTCAAAGTGGTTAAATGTGGTTACAGAGTAACATTGGAACAGACAATACTTGATTATACTTGAATACAACCGAAATTATTACTCTCCTTTTGGGCAGTCGGGTAAAAAACAATAAATAGTATAAATAGTGTAGTTCCACCCATGTCAATAAACTTTGTATTATTGGTTTTGTAGGTTCTTAGTCCGTAAAGTAGTAAAAATAATTCATTGGTAAAGATAGGTACTAAAATGTCACGTACAAAACTGAACATGTTCTACCCATCCGACTTTCCTCTACTTAGAACAGTGAATATAAATTATTGCTAAACAAATACCAAGGTTTTTACACCAATACCAATTATAGACTACTTTTTGCGTCCGGCGCGGCTTACATGCGCCCTCTTGCTTATTCTTAGAACATGTCCGATAAATGTGAATAATTACAGAGCTGTCGCGCGACAGACGCGCCACTCTACCAGCCGGATTGATATAGCGATTAACTCATTAACTTCATAGTTATTTATTTTGTAAGTAAACTGACTGGCTGCGTCGTTGTCACTCAATGACAAATTAACTTTTAGGAACTTGTAATTGGTTGACACGTTCAGGTGAAAACGTGTCTTCAATTTATTATACAAACTTTTTAATCTATTCTCCTTATATAGCTACGTGGTTTTATAACCGAGCACAGTGAAGGTTTGTATGTAGGTTTCTTTGAATGTTTGTGTATCCGATGATAGCTTGCGAATCGTTATTTGAATCTTCATGAAAGTGTTTACAGAAAAGTTGATAGTTTATTTAATACACTTTGAAAGTTTTTTTAAAACTAATGACTTCACACAATATGACAGAGTATGAGCAAAATCGGTCCATGGGTTTAAATTTTACTTAAAAAAAAAATGTTATTTTAAAGCTAGTTCTTATTCAGTGTTCTACGTGGAGGAACGGATAGTCGCGTCGGTCTGACAGGTTAAGGTCCTGAAGTCGGAGTTCGGAGCAAAGTACTAATAAATTTTTGATTTAAAAACATCTGCCGGCTCTAAATTTTTCAAGTCAATGTCGAGATACAAGATGATAAATATTTTGACAGGTCGACGGTTTTATTCGCGTTTGCTGTTAAAATTCAATATGGTTATGCTGATTCACTTCTGTCGTCACATTTTCTTATTTTAATCCTTAAACTCTTGTCATAGAGATGAAATTCGTTTGGCCGATGACGTGAGATTGCTGTGGGCAGTAAATAGTTAGGTGGCAGCCCTGATGTGTTGAGTAGTTAGAGTTAGGACAGCCCTGGGAGTTGTCGCACGGTCGGAATGATGTATGTAGGTTGATTGTTGCGTAGACGATTAACCAGTAGTATAGTGTTGCACAAAGGATTAGTCAAGATTAACTGGGTAAAAGTACTAAAGATGTGGCAGAAAAGTTTATATTAGGTACACTACACACTAACGTGTGACACAAATAATAAAAAATTGTGAAGTGCGTATCGTGACACGCTAATGTCAGGGTGCCGTGACAAATTTTAAAATAATCATTTTACTGCGCATTTACTTTGGTCCTTTATATCTAGTAAACTTTTGGCTTAGCTTTACTCACTAAGTATTTATTTACTAAGGTTTGCTTTATATTCTTAGTATTTTGCAATTAATTTGGAATATGTCACCACAGTGAAATATTACTCGAGACTTGAATTCTTCCTGAAATAATAGACAAAGCATGCCCTGTTCTATATTTTCTTTGCGTAGATAATTTTATAGGTTTTCTTGACTCTTAACATTTCTTAGCTTATTCTAATTCGATGACTAATACCATATACCAAACTACTGTACTGTATACTTCATCATCATCATCAGCCGTAAGACGTCCACTGCTGAATAAAGGCCTCCCCCTTAGACCGCCACACAGACCGACAACTTGCCACATGTATCCGCCGGTTGACATCGACTTACACAATGTCGACGGTCCACCCAGTGGGAGGCCTACCTGCGCTGCGTCTTCCAGTTCGTGGTCGCTACTCAAGAACCCTTCTTCCTCATCGGTTATCGGTTCTTCGAGCGATGTGGCCTGCCCATTGCCACTTTAGCTTGCAAACCCTGAGAGCTATACCGTATACTTAGCTAGCATAAATCACAAACTTTACCCAGTAAGTACAAGGAACTGTTATATGAACAGGTGTAGTTAAGAATAAAATACATAAAATGCAGATACCGCGCTGTTACAGGCCAGTGGCAGAGCTAATGTTAGCGATAACATAAGTTAACATAGCCAAGTTTACGGCTGTCAGTGGTTTATGTGAACAACACAATACATCTTTGTTCACATCTTGAGTAATGTCTCGCAAAACAAAATTATAGTGTTTCCCTACAAAATACAGGAATTTGGTTTTCATTTATATATAAAACGAAACGTTAGGAAACTAAGTAAGGACATACTGAAATATGATACATTTACCTAAATTACAACGTACTTGGTATTTTGTATTCGGAATGTAAATGTAAATTATATTCCTTGACAAATAATTATTTAATAGCGAAAGGAAACCCGGCCGGGAATAATACCCTTATAAGTAATAATAATAAATATACTACCAACTAAAGAAATACTTATCAAGAAGAAATAGTTATCTAAGAACCACAATAAGAATACTAACTTACTACTTCTGTGGTACTAAAATAGTACTTGAGTTTAGAAAACAAGCACAGCCCTCTTAATTTACGACTGTGGCAGGTGTGGGAAACAACGAACGCGTAAAATATAATATCTACCAACATTACACAGTAAACACTGGTTTCATACATAAAAAGCAATAAAGCTGTAGCTGGGTAACCTAAGTAGGTAGCCTAGGTTTACTATGTAGCTTGCTTTATGGACGCAGGTAGCTGTTTGACATGAATACCTCAGTTTCGAGGTGTTGACTTCGAGTAAACTTTGTGTGAAGGCACCGCAGAAAAGAGACTAAAAAAAAAACTGTTCTGTGGAAGGCACAGATAAACTTGAGCATTCAATCAAGGAGATAATTTATTTATTTATTTAAAGAAACACCAACAGCATACATATTAATTATCATCTATGGGGTAACACTTTTTAAATCAGTTCTGATATGTACACTAGTAACAGGTGTTTACAGCATTCACCGTTAAAAGCGTGGTTTGAAAAATAATAACAATTGAGCATTACGTTGTTTTTTTTTTGCTATCAAATATGGAGCCACGCCATTTTGTAGACCCTTCTACAAAATAATGTCTCTTTAATGTAAAAATCTATTTTAATTGAACAATAATTAATTATTGATCGAAATTTTGACAGTTTTCAGACTTGACCTGGCATGATGCTCTCAACTTTTTTGTTGGTTAGTGGGAGTCCGCCAAACTTTTTTTAAAGTTTTATCTCAGTTTCCTAGACTTACAACATTTTTCTTCTATGGCAAAAATCAACAGGGAGTGTTTAAGTGCAACTTCAGCAATGTTTACACTCCTCGGCAGTGATGGTTGCGGCGGGGGTGATGGTGCCGCCAATCGAGACTCATCGCGTTTTGCTGGTCGCTCATATAGGGTTGCACGAATTATAATAATGGAATTTACAAAACGACGCGATCCGAGATAGTTTTTATGACCCGTTTAACCGCTGTAATCGTGTATTAATTAATGATTCAGTTTCTGACTCACTTGACTCGTTTTAATTCGTGTTTTTTTTTTTTTTTTGTTTTTTTTCGTATTCAGGGATGACACCCATGATATTAAAATTAAAATATTAAAAAACGATTATTGTTTTTGAAGAACTTGACACTGTAGTATGTAGTTTTAATTATGTAGCATTATGGTTTCTTTTTTACAATAGGTACTTAGACTATTTCTTCCTGGCTATATTTTAAGTATGTCATATTGTAGTGGATTCAACTTTACTTATCTTTTTCCTTCAGTTTGCTCTACCCGACGTTTTATTCCTCATAACTCAAAATAATTAGCAGTTCGCACCGAAAGATAAAGGGAACCCTTCATAATCCGTTGCTAGTTCATATTGGAGTTTGAAAATTATAAAAATATGAAATATTCTATGTAAGTACTTGATTTTCAAAATTTCATGAAAAAACAAACGACAACGGTACGCCAGTCGAACAAACGCCAACTTTACTCATCCAACTATTTGGGATCTGAAACCAAGAAATTGAAAGTTTTATATTGAAATTTAAATTAAATATGTATTATGAATAAAGCTATAAAGCAAGATATCACCACAAGAAAACTAAATCCAAGTGTCAGCCCTGTTATCAACGCGTAACCCGAACCCGAGGGCACAATCAACTGAGCACACGGCAGCAAAGTGCACGATGACGCGAGGTGACAGCCCTGACGCAGTGCTGCGCGCTTTGCTCAGCTGACTCGATGTTTGCGCTCGATATTAGCAATTTAGGTTTAACAATAATTGGTGTCAAGTTTCTAGCTATGATGAGTAATAATAATGACATTTATAATCGATCAGCAAATTAATCTGTTGAAAGCTCATACCCACGCAGACGACAAACGTGTTCTACGAGAGAGAGGCAGGTGAAATTATCAAATGTATCTATGCTTAAAATGTCTAAAAAAAATGATTGCAGAGAAAGCTTCGATTGTCGCCTGTTCTCAGCATTTGTTGTCTGTCTTACAAGTAAATCTTTCAGAAAGCATGCCAGGTAGGTACTATGATGCGTCGTCGCCTGTAACATCCAGAGAAAACAGTTGTTTTTAGTCTAGCAATCTCTATGGTACCTAGTAAATGTATGCAAATTGCCATGACTAGACATTCGCTCCGACTATTATCGCATACCTTTCCGATCGTCGTCGTCGCGCTAAATGCCAAAGACACTGCGGCGTCTTTACAAATTTCATGGTTCTCGAAATTTATCGATTTCATGGTAAATTTCGCCAACAATTAAATACAGTAAAATATTTACTTGCAGAAAAAACATCAAGTGCCCGATACGCTCATGGTAGAGTTCCGTAGTACTGTCAAGTTATTATAAAAATATTCTTAAATGTATTTTTCCGGATATCAGTTTTAATTAACTAATCAGCTCAATAGGCCTTATTCATTTAAAAAAATGACACGCAGATGTTCGTATATAGCGGAACTGTAACTTTAGCACACTAAAGAACCCTAAGTTCGGAACGCAAGCCACTACCATTACCTCAGTGTTTGCGCACAACATTTGCTAAAACAATACTGGTCGTAAACAAACTGTATGCGCGCGCACCATGTGCTAAAGATATTAGCCAACGGGAGCCGTTAGCTGGCTCTCTCATTAACGGGCTTAGGAACATGTGTTTGGTATTTATTATTAGTAGCAAAAGCTTTAAAAAATTAATTCCTTTCGTACTCATATGTAATATTTTAATGAAATTCTCGGACTCCTCATTTTTGTGTAATGAACAAACGGAGTAAAGCATAATAAATACCTACCTGTCATACTATTATTCAATTCTTTAAATTATTGATTAGTTTGCCAAATTTAACTCTAAACATAGTTTAATTTGTAAAAGTGACTTGCCTGTAATATTCAATGTTATTTATGGCCAATAAATATTTCTGATTTCTGATATGAGCACTTATAATTTGTTGAATCGAATGTATGAGAGTTTTCTAAGAACACCATACAAATATACTTGTATTTTGAGAGATGGGTTAGTGGCGTAACAGTGGTAGAAGATCTCACCTGCGTATATAACCACACCACACTACAATCCTGAAATCCAAAAAAGCAGTTCCATAGTAAAAAGTTATCGACACAAATGACAAAATGAATGGATCATATTCTGATTAGTTTCCGTGATTCCTGGATTACTGTTGATATCCTCTATCACTCAGCTGTCTAATTGTATTAATATTACCAAAAAAATACTGATCTTTGTCAAGATCCTGACGAAGTTCTACCATTTCCTTGCTGAACTACTATTTTGTTGGTGACTAGTAAGGCACTTGACCACAGTTCTCCTGATCTGAAATAACAATGAAAGAATATTGCAGTACGTTTAGCTTGACCAGAAAATATATAACAAGTGAGTGAATTTGCCGGACTTCATTCCTGTTGACGATAGATGATTTATTTCTATAAAACGAGAAAATGCACGGTATTGCACTGCATCTTACGCTACGTTTACCAATTCGTGGTCTCGTGCCCTGAAACTCGATGTAGTGATGACATACATAGGACAGCTGGCAGCCTTGGGAGAGGCCTATTCAGTACTGGACTAGGAGGGGCTGATTATGATGATGATGACGAACGGCTAATTACGGTATTTACTTCCAATTGGAAAAGACTCACTCAGCACTTTCTCCGAAGCAGTTAGTTCCAGGACCTGCGTCATGCACACGTGTTCATGCATTCATGGATATAAATCAGCATGGCATTAATTTTCATTCACCATTGTCGCGTTCATGTGGGCTGGACGCCACCGGCATGGCGTGGGTGCCTGCTGCAACATGCAGAATTTTTATAGACCTGTTTAACTGTAAGGATGTGAACTGATAAAAGCCTGTCTTTCTGTTGATTTACTCTGTTGTTTGTGTGATCGACAGCCGAGCTAGAATCAGTTCTGGTGAGGTTTGTTTGTGTCACTATGTTACGAAAAAAGCCTTTGCTTGATGATGATGAGCTAGATTTTCACGAGATGAACTCGACCACCAAAGCCGTATATTGAGCAGTCTGCAAGGAGGGAAATGAGCTCAACACCCTTAGGAGTATGGGACACTTTCTAGGTAAATATTACAATTTCTTGAAGCAGCTAGACGCTGCCATATACAGATAGTATATGGTTTCGGGAAATAACATTTACTAATGAAAAAATACAAGTGTAGTAAATCATGTATAGATAACTTATAATAAGTCATTTGTAACCACAGCCATCGATGATTATCAAATTGATAGTAGTGAGCATCAGTGAATCGGTACACGAGCGGAATGGCAGCCAGTCTGATCGGCATGCAGAACAACTGCCGACGAGATACGAGAATACGGCACTAGAATCACTGATCGAAACGGATTATACTTTTGGGTATTTCGCCGATCGCGGACAATCGGAGGAAACTTCGATTATCTTCAATTGAGGACTTGTGACTTTCAGATTGAAATAATATCTTTGTGTAGGTAATGGTTATTAATGACCTTCGTCAAGGCGCCTTTCGTCAAATGGTCTTGTTGTTGAATAGTAAAATGTTTATATAAATATAATATGTACTTATATTGTAGATGGAACTTCGAAATGTTGTAAGAACCTAATACTCGTACTTAGATAGCAAGCTTTGTGGGTAAAAACTGGATTGTGTCAGGGAGAGATGACGAAATTAGAGATGAAAGAATTAAGAAGGATAAATTGAAAGAAATACGAATTATGATGGTGATTCTTCATGGAGGTAAAATTAATAACGTATCGTTTTGTGAGTTGTCAGTTGCGATGGTCTGCTTTGCTATTTAAGTTCATTCAACCTTTTTTTTTTTGGTAACCGAGTGAAGAGTCAACTTGCTCGCTTAATGGTGAGCGTCAAGCTTGCCCATAACAGCTCAGTGCTACCTCGAATTTTAATCTTTAACAGTTCAAAACCGTGCGCGGCATAACGCACTGCGTTCTTCACCCTGAGATAGATATTAGATGTCGAACCTCTATGCCCAGCAACATCGCTGGAACACAGTAAAGTTTGCACACCACTACATGGCGATTCAATAAGTGGTAAAGTGTGGTATTTCCCAAAGCGGTATTTGCAAAAGAGTCCCTTCATTACAGAATTTGCTGTTGTAATTACTTTATCCAGACTTGTTATCTTGTAAAGCTTGCTATTCCATAGCTTGTACTTTGTTTAATTACTGTCCTACGCTTGTTATTTGCATAAAACACTGGTGAATGGCGATTAGAGGTTGATCATCGATCACGGCCTCCTTGAGACAACCTTGTCTCGCCATATCACGACTAGTTCGCGCGATTCACAGAAAGATATGCTGTAAACATACAGACTTAGGCATTTGAGCAGGTTGTACAGGGTATTGTGTTGTTTTTGACGAAAATGTATTATGCGCTACTTATGAGTGAAAAATATTTTGCCAGGTAATCTGCCGCCAAACTTTAGTGTAGAGTTTGTGCTGTTGGTGCTCTATGAACGTCATTTATTTATTTATTTCCAAAAAAAACAAATAGTAAGCTAACAGTATACCAAAACGCTTACTATCTTAAGCAATGAGTACAAAACAACTTACTTACATCATAACTTACTTATTATATTTATAGAATAGATTGCACCATTCAAGCCTTGTTTTGTGTTCTATATCCCAACTCATGATCTCATATAAAGAGATTCTTTCAATCTGACATTGTTAAAAAAATACGAAGTGCTAGCTGTTACCCGCGACTTCGACCCCGTGGACCCACAAAAAAAAGTAGCCTATGTCCGTCTCCGATTCTTAAACTATAAATATATGCAAAAATTCAAGTCGATCCATTCAGTCGCTTAGCCGTGATAACGCGACAAACACCCAGACAGAGAGACAGAGTCACTTTGGCATTTATAATATTAGTTAGGATTGATAGACAGATTAACTTCTTATTACTCAGGTCATAGATTCTAAATATTTATGATATAAATGCTTTAAAAAATTGTGTAACTATACTTGCGGCCTTATCGCTGAAATAAGTGTAAGTAATAAGTGGAATGTAATAAGTGGAAGTATCAAAGATTTATTCTAAATTCAAAGTTAAATAAGTTAAGTCGCAAATTGCATAGCTTTATTAAGTCATAAACATGTCCGGAACAAAATTTATATTACGAATTTATTACAGTTTTACAATTATCTGCAATAATCGTAAAACAGAAATCAAACAAAAAGCTCGTGTGTCTTCCAGATAGATATAAAGGCTTGCTTCTATGAATTATGAGCCATACAAGTCCGCACACAGATGTAGAGGTATTTACTGCGCAGGCGCATGTATCGCCCACATTGGCGCCCGCGCACGGCTGGCCCAGCTAACTTAGCAATTGTCACCTCGAGGTCTCAGTGATTATATAATACAGATGATACAAACTTCGACCGATTCTGAATAACTACGTGTGTACCTTTTTTCATGGCGATACCAAAAATATATTTTTTAAGACTGTATTGTGATAATAAGAGAGTAGATAATAAGAAACACTGATCGCATTTCAGTTAATTCATTATTTATAAGTACTTGTGTACAATAGGTATACAGTTTAAAAAAACCAAAGTTTCTATAGACAAAGAGTCCGCGCCATTGGCTGGGGTTAGGTAAGGGACTAAGTATTTGATAAAGGTTCAATTTTTCACTAATTATTATACTTTCATTATGAACAAATGAAGTGATGCTGCTGATGTTGCGAAAAATATATGTTTTTCCATATATATATATATGGCTTAACAGCTGTTTTTAGGGTTCCGTAGTACTACAAGGAACCCTTATAAGTTCGTCATGTCCGTCTGTCTGTCTTTCCTTTACAGCCTTATAACTTCCAAAGTTATAAACTTACATGCATGAAATTTTACAAAGATAGTCTAAGTATAACCTACAGTTTAGTTTTTTTTTTTTTTCTAAAATAATGGTAGCTGTCATACATGTAAAGAGGGGAAAAAATTCACTGTACCCCATCATGTGGGGTATCATTGACTAGGTCTTTTAAAATAAAGTTAAGGTTTCCTACACCGTTTTTTTAATTAGATGTACCGCTTGCGAAATATTGGCCGACAAAGTTGCTTAGAATGTGCCTCCCCCTGCCATTTCTAAACAATGCATCTCAGAAACTTGTAATCTTTCATGTTGATAGATCTTAGTAAAAACTTTCTTTTAAAATTATTCGGGAAACATGTGATAATTACTTTTTGAGATATGCGTTAAAAATGTATAAATACTGCAAACCTACGGAACCCTAATAAGCATGGTCCGCCATGCTCTTATCACGGTTTTTTTTTTGTTATAGTGATTCCAGGGTTGACCTCATAATAAAATTTGTTCATAATGACGAGTACAATTTTATCATAGAACATCTCACCAAATACAGTATAACAACACTCGCCCTTTATAAAGTCTTATTTATAGCCAATAAAAATGTTTTTCAACAACAACTACGAAGCTTCTATAGATATCTAGCATTAATTCATTCACGGTCGCTTACCCCGGCTAGGCGGCTCCAGACGGTAGGCATTTCTACACGATTGGCGGCCAAATGGCGCATCTTCACGTCTAATCTATGAGTGGAGTTAAGGCTGGTTGTACACCGCCCACCGACTGTCAACCGTGACAAACAGCCAGTTTTGTAGTCATTGTGTGTGTGGCCGGCTTAATGTTAGTTGTGTGTTTAGTTAATTTGTACTATTGTGGAGACTGTTTTTGTTATCACGTTTTTATTTAAACTGAATACCTTTTTGGTAGGAACGAGGTAGATTTCAGTACTTATCGTGTAGGCGTTCTCTAAAAACATAGATAGACTTATACCCACTCTACCTATATTCAGTGGAATAGGATATAATGATAATAAATAATAATATAATATACAATACCATAACACTTTATTGACACCACATTTAAAAAAAAAATAGATACAACAAGGCGGTCTTATCGCTAAAAGCGACCTCTTCCAGACAACCTTTGGTTGAGTTAAGATATATTATAATAATAAATGAATATTTAGATTATATTAAACTACTACTACATACTTAGATTATTATTAATATATGATATGATGATGATAGGTACTTACGTTATATTGCTCTCTGTGAACACTGTCTTAACTATCTGGAAAAGACGAAAAGCCAGTAAGCGACATGCCATTATGTTTACTATCATAAGATTAGTGCAAGGCAAGACGAGGTCGCGCGCGTGTCACGCTCATAGCATTCCTTGATAAAAGTCACTGAATATGACCGAAACTATAGTCGGAATAACAGACTCAATTCAACGTGAGCATTCCCGTTTTATTAAAACAAAATGTGTCAAAACCACGTTAGTTTTCATAGTATAATCATAAGATCAATTCAATTCAATCATTTATTTCAATTTGGTACAGACTGTACACTTTTGATCTATACAGAAATATCTCTAACGTATACAGAAAACACAGCATTTCTATCAATGTTATTCAGGGAGAAGTTATAAAAACGATGATTTTCTAACAAGAAAGGATGAAACCTAAATAAGCAGAAAGCTCGCTTATTTTTAGTGTTGATATTAGCGTTCTCAGGGAAGTGGTGTTAAGTCTTATATGAGATATAATATTATAATACATAAGTGGCCAAATCACAGTATGACTTTCAACACATTCCAGGCAAAATCCGACAGCTCCCGGCAACGGAAAAAAAAACAGTATTTGGTATAGGCACCGGTTAAAATTAAATTACACCGATGTCGCCGGCGTGGTCGAAGAATCCCAGGTTCTGTCCGAAGATCGATTAGATTCTCCCAAAATAATCAAACAGATAATAAACGAACCGCTAGGGCCTCAGGGCAGACCCCTTCTGGGGTGCCAGGGCAAGTCTGATGTTCCTTTTCCGGGAGACGGCCTAAGCCTAGGTTTGTACCGTAGCGGTGCCCTTAGGCTAGTCACCCTCGCGCCGTAACCTAAGTGCGGTAAAGCAGTAGTGGCCGGTAGAGGCCAACAGAATAGTCATAAAAAAACAGGCAAAATCTGAAAAGGCAGAATGTAGAAAGTAGTATTACACACGGTCGGTGGTCCCGCCGAGCAAACATCTCCTTTACGACGTCCGGCTTCGCAGCTCGCGACGAGAAAATTACCCGAATGTGTATACAGTAAATTTGTTTATATTTATGAGGTACTAGTCGTTACCCGCGACTTCGAATTTTATCTAACCTTGAATTTCGTTCAAATTTTATCTTGATCCGTTCAGCCGTTTGCCCCTGATAGCGCGACAAACATCCACAAAGTTACTTTCTACAGTTCGGTAGATGGCGTTCATCAATTTTTGTGCAATTTTTGACGTTTTGTATGACTAACTGGTCTAAAGTCCTAATGTAGGGAGTTCAGTATTGTGTCAGAGCACAGAGCACTCACGCTCACTAAAAAGCTTCTTCTTGCGGCGGCGCCGTGTGGCGGGTCGCCCTCTTCCCTCCAATATGGTTGAGGAGAGCGAGCGAGAGCAGCACCCGTTCACGAGTTGTCGCATGTCCCAGCCGCACATGCGAACTCGTGAACGGGTGCTGCTTGCGGGAGCTGGACTGCTCGGTGTATACACGCAACATAGTAATTAGTATATGATGCATGTATAATAAAATAAAAAATAAAAATAAAAAATATATTTTCCACTTGTGATTTTGTTAGTTTTGTTATATTAGTAATAGTTGACAAAAAAAAAAGTAATAGTTGATAAAGGGCATGGACCCCGGAGTCCGTGGAGCTGAGAAGACAAAAACTAAGAAGAAAAAAAAAGAAAGGAGGTCTGAATCGTGAAATCGAAGTTTTTTGCTGAAAACGAAGATATTCATTTTTATACCTCGAAGCTTATCAAAGCTTCCATCCAAAGATAGAGCCGATACAGGGAACTTTGGCACAAGAATGAGGAGATTTACATCTATAGTAAACTAAACTAAAGCTAAAAAAAATGCTTAGAATGTACAATGTGTAGAATGTACATTCTAAGCATTATACATCTGATATAATGTACATTATGCGTTTGTACATTTTGGTAATTTGTACATTTTGCGTGTGGTTACGCGTATTGTACATTATTAGCAGGAGGACTGAAAAGATCGTTAGAAACGGAGAAAGGAACTTATTCAACCGTCAAGCAGTAGTGCGCAAACTTTACTTTACTTTAGTTGTTCCGGATCGAAAGGCAATGTTTCTAGCGTAATTACTGAGCATAAATATAATTAATTTTAACAGAATTACGAGTGCAGGACTTTGCGACGCAGTGCTTAAACCTGCTATAATTCAAAATTCTGCGTGGTTATTGAACTGAAATGGGCAAGCGTGACGTTTACAACCAGGCGAGCGATATGCTCGTCTCGTCACTCAATTTTATAAAAAAATATTTAGAGTTCTTACTTACTTACCTTTTTTACCCACTATTCTACAGAAACCGAATATTTTTCTGGGATAAAAATGCCTATGTGTTAATCCAGGTCGTAAGCCACCTCTATACCAAATTTCATTCAAACAAACACACTTTCATACGTACATACTTACACACTTACAAACTTTCATATTTATAATATTAGTGTGACTAGTATGATTATCTTTGAGTTCTTTTTAAACAAATTCCTACTTATTAAGTTTCATCTTAAAAGTGCACATACAAATTTAAAAAAAGATATATTATTAAAACTAACTTCCATGCATCTACCCAAAAAGCTGACCGCAGAACCGAGCCTTGTGTTACGATCGTTAAACACATTAACGACTGCTGCGACCGCATCCGCCTGAATTGACAGCTCAAAGCCATAGATTACACGACAGTTAGTAGTTAGTAAACGCAGCAGTACCGTGTCTGGTTACGGTGGTCACTCTGCAGAAAGATTTATAGCTTAGCGCTTGAAATTCCTACGCAACTGAGTAGATAATATATTTAAGTAACCGCAGTTCCGAATATACTTACAGGAAGAGATCGCTTTAAGAGCAGGAAACCGATTTTGGTTCTCTCTCGATCGCACTTTCAATATGTTGAATGACATAAAATTAATAACCAGTACTTCTGAGAACAGTAAATCTCGCGAGCACATTATTTTTTGTATAATCTCAATTCTTCTCTTGACCTTATCTTTACAACCTCTTGACCGATTTTGCCAATATTCGAAATTCTTGTTTAGAATTGTGTACATACCGATTGTTTCTCCCAAATATTATCAAAATCTGCCGGTAAGTAAATGGCGCCGTAACTTCCTCCCTTTTTGGGGGAAATAAATACCCCCCTCCCGCTACGCCCCTTCTTGGGGAGTTTTTTCCAATCAGAAATCGCCGACGACAAAAAAATCTATGAAATTGTAGAATCTGTATAGGTACCAATTTTCGTCAAGATTCATTGAATATTAAAAATTCGACCTGCACGCGAGTACCAACATACAGACAGAAGAAAGCAAATTTTACCAGTTGATGCAGAGACTTCACTTCGCTCACTAGCGACTTGACCGACACATGACTGATCGAAGCTAAGGTCTCAAAGTCTACGGGAACAAGTCGGTATTTATATGTACTGGTTTTTTATATACATTTATAATATGCATTTATGTTTGTCTGTATATTTGTATGCCAATGTCTTGCGAATCGTTTATCCGATCTTCATGGAGTTTCGTAGGCAAGTAGTTAATTTCAATTAAAAGTTTAATTTTGAATACGAACTAAATCGATCCAGTGGTCGCGAAGTCTCGTTCGGCTTGAACTACTTATAATGATGACTACAGCGAGTTCCTTTCGGCTTAGTACACCGTTCCGTATAACCCTAGGTATCGTCCAAGTATCTACGTAAATACAATATCAGCTAGAGACAGTGATGAACCAAAACATCGGACATAGATTTGAAGCCTCATCTACATGTAACGTAATCTTCCGTTACAGAATCCTCGCATTTAGATAATGTATGGTAAATACGTTGAAATACATCACCCCACCGCGCTCTACTCATGACAACAGTAACACACGTTTAGTGAAAATATTTATGAACTCTGTAAAACTGTCCAAAGCGAAGGTAACGTTTATAGACGACACAATGGGGAAATCAAACCGAAGACTTCAAAAAACCCGATTGCAAAATGTAGCATCGCTCCAAGCCATTTATGAGAAACAGCTGACTTTTTTGTGATTTTAGGATTGCTCCCAAAATTAAAGTTTTTCATACTTATATCTAATGATGATTCATTATGACCGATATATCCGTGGTCTAATTGAACACTAAGTATGTGGCGTACTGAATATGTCAGTACAACGGTAGTCGTCGAGTCGGTAGCCGGGAGGGTATGTCCCACTAATCGCGAAGTTAACTAAACCCCGGCCTATGTAAATACGGCTTTGTGAACGTTGGTTCTAGAGGACCAAACACATACGTGACGAGTAGTATCCAGTCTATAAAGATACCCACCTGTTTTTGCATAAAACCGATGGACATAGTCCCATACCCATAGGTTAACCCACTGGTTAAACACTTTGCCCGCGAGAGGTATCGGTTATAAAATAATAAAATTACTAGAGAATCTTAAAATCGTGTAGGCCACCATATGTAGGTAATTAGGTAAAAAAATAGTGTAGGTGTTTACCCACACTATTTTTTTAGCCGACCATAGCGAGGGGTTTCCGAGTCTACGGGTCCAAGTTGGTGTTATTATGCTTCTGTGTGTATTGATCCGACGATAACATGAGAGAATGACATGACATGGCTGGAAGAGATCGCTTTAAGCGATAAAGCCGCCACACTGTTACACTATTACTTCTAAGTTGTTTTTTGGTCATTTGTATGTTATTTCTGGTGTGATCAATAAAGAGTTATCTATCTATCTATGCGAACCGTTGAACTTATAAAAATAAAATAAAAAAAATATTATAGTCGGGAAGTCATTTTAATACATTTTTAAATTCAAATATGAGCAAAATCAGTCCAGGGGTCGTGAGGTCTTAGTCCCTGGTGAACTACTTGTTATAATAGAGTGACGAGCACCCAGGCGGCTTCCGGTTCTATCCTAATTTATCCCCAATTTTAGGAACAGATGGCAACTCTTTGCTATTTTTAACAGTGTGAACAGACGAAACAGCGAGGTTTCTTACAGACTCGAGTAGGAAAATGTGTAATATATAAAAAATATTATAACACGCAGTTTAATTAAGCTTACAGCGCTAAGCTACGTTACATAAAAATCTAGATTAGAATGGTTTTCATTTTTGGAATTTCCCTTTCGTCTCACGACCGCGACAGCCGCAAGGCTGTGCGGCAGACGTTGAGTTTCTCCGTCTCTCCTAACATAACTTCACATAATTGTGTTAGAACACTCGTCAACAAATGGGCTCTGAATTGACTGGCATTATAATTATGAGGGCAATGTCATTTAATATTATTTATATATGTATTTATAATATATAACGCTTGCTTATCAGAATTGTGACGAGGCGACAAGTAAATAATCAAAATGACAAATTAAATAGACATCCCTGATAAAGACGAATTGATTGAAGACCAATTGGCCCACGTTTGAAAACAGCTTTTCTTCGGCTCATCAGCCATATATTATTTCAATGCTATTTTACTTTTTTTGTTATACTTCCTACAGTTGGCAGAATATATATTTAAAAAAAAACTTGTGTTGGCCCCCGGATTTATGTAATTTTAAGTAGCTCTAATTGTTTGCTTAGTAGGTACTTCTAACACTTGTTCGCCCCAGTTGCACCCAATAAGCCCTTCCCAGTAATTCCCTTCCTTGTTTTATCGAAGGATATTTTTATTCGAGATAAACCATTTTTTTTGAGTACCATAGTTTTTACCTTTCTATATATCTACGTTATCCAAAGAAAGCCGTTTAACCTAATTTTAACCTCACTTGTATGTATGTAAGTGACAGCGTGAGTTTTAACCTTAAAGCCAACCTCCAGCTTCTAAGCATTTTGCTAAGTAATTACTTTACGTCACTCGAGTGCTCTCCGACATATTTAGCCCTGTTTAATTAAGTTAAATTTCGACCCTAATTTGGCCCGCTGAGGTTAATCTTTTTATATCTCAGGCTGGGGCTTGAAAGGGTACGTGGGGTCGGTGGGGATTATTTTATTAATGTGAGCTTTCATTAATTTAGACGACATCGTTTAGAGGGAGTGAAAAATAACATCATAGTGAGATATTCGTGATGGTCTCCCAGCTTTCCACGTTAGCGTTTGATCTCACTTTAAATGAAGCCAAATGCTCAACTCTAATCCTACGACTTAATTATGTTATACCCGCGATTACAGTTTCCTGCATTTCACCGGATAGTAAAATTTCCTATTCTGAAGATACGAAAGACTACAAAATATTTTTTTTGTTCCCCTTATTTCTATGTTTGGCCACCAACCAACCTGTTCGCCTGAGGAAGTGCGCAGACTTAGATCTTACCCCTTCACTCTAGCATATAAGAAGCCCTAGATTAAATCTCTCAGGAAACATGAAAGCCAGCAGTTTCTTCCACTGTACGGATAAAAAACCTAGAGTCAAAACATTTTGTTCGTATCCAAGGGGATTCTACTGTGTAACAATCAAATGGTAGCGCGTTTTTCTGCTTGTCCCGTTGTAAAAGGGGGATGGTAGGTATCAAGGCCGAGTAGCCCTGATGCATATTTTCTCATTTAATCAAGATGAGTTCATCTATATAGTCATGATGAAAAGGTATACGACAAGCAGACAAACTCTGCGGTAGTAACTTTTTTAACAAAAATGGATCAACGCCATCTAGTGAACTATAGGAAGTAATTTTGTCCCTCTATCTGGATGTTTGTCGCGTTAACACGGCTGAACGGATCTTGATAAAACTTGATAAGGAGTTACCGTATATCACAAAGACGGACATAGGATATTATATTTATGCCCATGCGAACAAAGTCGCTGGTAACAACTAGTCTTATATAATTTGTAAATTAATTTTGCGCCATTTTCCATAAGTTTAGGTTTTATCCAGTCCGTTACACACTAGCACTTTATAAAGACGTCATTTGGCGGCTTTCAACGTCAAACGGCACACTTTGACGCGTCATTTGACGACGGAAGCGCTCGTCACAAATTGTTCCATTCATTCGCTTCACACTAAATTAAATGCACAAATTCTATGGATAAGATCAGGGTTGGCATTACTTACGCCACACTAGCTGTGCCCTGTGATGTTACGTGAAATTATCTGGATTTTCCGAATTTCAGGGAAAAATAAATTATCTACCATGCAGTAAGAATGGGGTTGTACCGATATTCACTCTAGTTGACATATTAATACGGGATAATATAGTATTTCCAATCAAAATTTCGACAGACCTGACAGAGCAATTAAGCGGAAAATTAATTTATATCTCTTTATGGTGGGGTCGTGGGTTCAATACACCACATGCTTTTCGGTGAAGGAAAACATTGTAAGGAAACCTGCATATTTCCGGAGAGGAAATTCGATGGTGTATATGAATCCGCCAACCCGCACTGGGCCAGTGTGGTGTAGTATATGGCCTTTTCAACCTTCGTGGCTAGGCTGATATCCCAGCGGTGGGACGTTTAAAGGCTGATGCAGAAGGTAAAGTTAAGAAATAAAAACATATTTTTTTGAAAATGTTGTGCCAACCCTGGACTAATCCCGGTACCTGGCTAGGGGTGGCACAATAGACACAATATTGTGATCAAATGTGCGCGGTATCGGACAACAATTGTCGCATTAAGGCCTCCTTCTCACGGGCGAGCGCCACGCTACGGAGAATGGATATTTTATTTGAGGTTTGGATACGTTGTGCAATGCGATACGATAATAATCGGGTGAGTAGCATTAGTGACCACTGAAAAAAACACTATTTAACTTCACCGTGTTTCAATAGGTAACGTTGATCAATATCATTGTCTGTTAGTCATTAATAACGATTGCAGTCCACTTTAAATGTGCGTTATTTCATATTCATTACATTATAATTAAATGTCGTGTAGTGTGTGTAGTAGTGGTTTAAGTTTTATTAGGTAATTTACTTACCCTATTAACCTAATAAATCTTAAATAATTTAAAAACAATTATTGAGGCTAATTGTTTAGATGGCTCGGTCTATCAGGACGAACTGAAGCAGGCTTGCATGTCCAGTTTGGCGTTGTCGTCAGGTAAAAAAAACTGCAAATAGGTAGATAGACTTATTGTTCACCCCAGAAATGTAAATTTAACATGAAACAAAAACGACTTAAAGCTTGTGTTACAACCGGTAGCCTTATCGCTTAAAGCGATATTTTTCAGGCAACGTAAAAAAAAAAAAAAAAACATTAAAACAAATGTAACTACTGGTGCACAGTAACAAAAAAGTAAAAGTAACAGCTGTAACCGTGAAAAATCATATACATTTTAAGCATATTTATTATTTAACCTTTTGCATTTTACCATTTGCCATATTCCCATGTATCATAAATGCGAAAGTTTGTCTGTTAGTGTGTTTGTTCTCGTTCAACTCTGTAACGGAAGAACTTATTTGAATTAAATTTGATATGGAGGAAGCTTATACCTTGGAGTGTTAATTTTTATTTATTTTCCTAGCTAACCTTTCTGCACTGTTAGTTTGTAATTGAGCTGGTCCTTACTGATGGTAAGTTAACATGATGTTTAAGGTAGCAGGGCCAGCTATCGCTCCAGTAGCGCCCAACACATTTTATTATTAATTAGAAAGAACGAAAGAAAATAATTTTATTTTTCAACAACAGTAATATTAATAATATTGTAGTACCCTTAAAGTGAGCAAAATCATATATCTATAAGTAATCAATGTGTCACAAAAATCGCCTCAACTCAGCATAGTTATTACTTTAATTATTAATAAAACGTATTGTTATAACTCTTTTACATGCCAATGGAAACACACACCGAATCCCGTAAAAGTAAGCGTCATTTTTTTTGTGCATTAAGGAGCATTCATGCCCGCATAAGGGCGTAGCAGCTTACGAAATGTCACTCCATCTCCAGTGTTGCCAGAACGCGGATTTGGGCTTCAGATTTAATAACCCACATAAAAGAAGAAGTGCTGGGCGTGCCTTTTATTGTTGCAATGTTAGTATTAAGCTAAAGATAGATATAAAGAGACCTTTTATGGAGCACATCTGTTTGAATTTGATCTCTGTTCATTCCTTTTGCTGCAATTTAACAGTTAAAGCGCGTAGGTATATATTATATTAGCTGAGTCCCGCGGTTTCACCCGCTATCCTACAGGACCGGTAATTTTTTCGGGATAAAAAGTAGTCTATGTGTTAATCTAGGGTACCAAATTTCACTCAATTCCGTTCAGCCGTTAAAGAGTTGAACGGGAACAAACAAAAGAGTTGAACAAACACAGTTACAAACTCACACAAATTATCGCATTTATAGTATTAGTGTATTATACATGCCTGCAGCGTAAAGAAACTCGTGTAGATTTTCATTGGCTGTTGTTTTGTATTAGAGGTTTTAGCCGTTATAACGTAGGCTTAATAAATTAATTCTCAAAATTGAATCTAGTAGGTTTTCTTTGTAAAACACTGATAAATCAATTCGTAAGAGGAGATCCAAATCTGTTTTTCTGTTCGGCTGTTACAAAGCTGGCAGCTAAATATACATTGTTACACGGTCCATATAACTACGAATAATTTTAACAAAAAAAAAAAAAAACCGGCTCCAACAAAATAATCTGAAAAAAATGCACTATCGAGATGTAATTGGCGCCACCCGTAAAATACGTATCATTTAGGAGTTCCGGTGGCCATCTGTGGTCTTCTTCATCAGTTCCACTTCACCAAATGATACTTTCTGAATACAAATGCTTGACTTATTGACGATAATACCAAAATCGCTGTATATACACGCCTATAATATTAGAAAAGTTTCCTCAATTCCTCATGGATCCCATATCAAAACTGGATTTTGATAAAAATGGGACCGATCTGGAAGTATATCCCTTCTAATAAAAAAAAAAACCTGATCGGTTTATAAATGACGGAGTTCTGATGTATCAACATTTAAAAAAAACTGTCGACTTGAGAATCTCCTCCTTTTTTGAAAGTCGTTTAAAATTATGGCAATGAATCAAACGATTACGATTCCATTTTTCTAAAATCAATTTACATTTACTATTGACCTCTCACGATACTCAACCGTATTCGTAACAAAATTCAGTCGTCTTGAGAACCTCCTCCTTTTTTTGGAAGTCAGTTATATCATAAAAGTAAATATCACAAATAAAAGCTAAATGAATCAGATCCTTCTATTTATAGACAAAGAGCCAACCCCTTATTAGATTACGCGTCCATTTATAAATCTCACCGGATCGGCGACGGTGACCAATTCAGAAGGATTAGTAATCAAATTAGTCTCCATTGGCCTACAACCCCGCGCACGACGGAAATAGACGCATGAACTGGGAAGAGCTTTATTTTATTTATGCATTCTGGATAAGTTGAGAGGAATTAAAATGGATATGTTGAACGTGAATCATGGGGAGTATTCTGGATATTTAGACACGCCACTCAACTAAACTTACCTAAGCAATAAGCGTGCTCAGTGTGTTACTTTTTCTGCTCTTTACGTTTTTCTTGAAGCGTAGCATCATCGTCGTCCTCCTTGACGTATCCGTCAAAGGCGAACCGGCTAGCTCCGGTAATGAGCACCAATGTGACACGCAAACACAAATTTAGTCTTAAAAGTCCTGTTGCACTGCGCACAATGTGTGATTTGGATCCAGGTCTTGTACACGGTTTGTGAAGACCTGTATGTCTTGTACACGCTTTTTCAAAGTCTGCTGCAGCCCTATGGACAGAGTTGCGTCACTGACGTCTCTGCAGCGCAAGATCTTCCCATCTTTGGCACGGGGTATCAAGTGCGGTAAGATGGCGTTTCAAAATACGTCTGTAGCGTAGGTATTGATGGTGTGCGCACACCAGGTATGCGGTTTCCCTCCTTCAGCTGTGAGTAAAATACAGTTTTAGGCAACCTAGAGTCCCTCATACGGTAGTGCGCTTACACAAGCATTGCACTTTGTCCCACCAGTGGGACAACTGGTGGGGTAGCGTCGAGTGGACTGGAGCGAGTGGAGATCACAGAGAAGATTAGATTAGATGCCGGTGTGATCATACAAGGGGTACCGTTTCAGGCATCAATGTTGTGTGTTTCTAGCTACTTTTGACCCCAATAACTCAAAACAAAACTTGCAATTTTGTGTATCTAGTACCAAAACCAAATGCGATCGTGGCGCCGGCAGCCAGTTAGTTAGTCTGAATAAAAAATTGGAGCCTGTAAAACTTATATATCAAAGAATAAAGAAATCTCATTACTATGAAGGAATTCTACTCTCAAAATGTTATTGTTTTTGCTATCTTTCCCAAAACCTAACTTTTACGACACGCTCAATCAATTTCGCCAAACAGTTCTTCCGGAACTTAATAAAATAAGAATATAAATCCCGATATTAATATCGAGCAGCGAGAGTTCATCTCAGTTTCGGATCACGTCCCGCGCCGATCTCTGGAATACCGCCCGGCCTGTAGCTGTCACTGAGCTGTCGAGATGACAAGCGCGAGCTTAACTGACTCGAGAGAAATGGACACAGGTTAATAACTGAATTGGGTTAGTGTCGTCTTAATTCATTGATTTTATGCGTTCTCCATAAATTTACTATGTATGTACTCGTATGAAAAACTGTTCGCTTATTTGTCTGCATCGCAACAGAGATTTTGTAGGATATCACGAATTTGTATACATTAAAAAAAAAAAGTCTAAAATATCAGACGTACCAGTACCTATCTTATATGTTATACAAATTGGCGTGTACCTACGTATACCTAATAGATATCTGCATCCTATAGATTAGACCGTTTTCATCAAATAGTAGTTAGTACTACAATGTACTTTTATCCTAATTTTAGAAGATCTACTAAAATAACCTCTAAGTAACTCCCGTGACACGCCATCACTCCTGTGTCGCGCCATGTCACGCTGTCCGTCAAGCGTTTATGACGCGCGTGAAAACGGAACTTTATTGCGGCGTGCAACATTACAACTCGTCCTGAATGGATAAGGAATAAAATATTTTTTGATTTTGTTTGTAGGCGGTTAAAGTTAACTTCGCAACGACAGTTAATGTGCGCTAAAAGTAATTTTATTGGAGCATACAATTAAATCTGTTGGCGCCAACAATAATTTAAGTATATAACACATTTAATCCTAATGGTACAGCGACTAAATGTTATAGAGATGTCGTCAATTCTGTTCTGCTTTTTAGCTAAACCAATATTGTTACCATTATACAATTGTTCAACATTTTTATTACAGAATAGTAGTAAAAATGTTTGCATTTTTTTCTATTTAATTAATAGTATAACAGAACAGAATTAACGCCAATAAATGTTTCCACATCAGTTGCAATGTGTTACAATTACATAGTATTGTTATTTTTTTTATTAGAATATTATTACTTTTATAATTTAGTTGTTGTGTTAATGGTAAGTGCATTAACACTCATAACAGTTCAGCAGCAATAATGCACAGCATTCTCCATTCAGAGAAACATGTATTATATATCTTATACATCTTATCTTTATACCCAGTGATTTCATTGGAAACACTGCCCTTCAATCTGGAACACAGTAATGTTTTGCATACTACGGTTTGCGTTTCAACTGGCAAAGGTGCGATTTTTTCCCAGGCGGACTATGTAAGTCCGTATATAAAGTTTGAGAACACATTCAATCCAGTGAAGTAGGAGCATGAGCGATGGAATTGTCTGTCTAGATGACGGATCACTTCCTACCGTTGGACAACGTCAAAGGACAAAATGGAAGTTCCGAATCTATTTATCAATAAGGACGATGAACTTCGATTATAATAAAAATTATGTTTCCAGAAATGTGTAAGGTACCTATGAAAACTCCAATAGTGACCAATAAGGGCAAATACTGAGTGTTATTGTATTTCAGACAGCACTGTCGTTTCAAATATGGCGTTTGTCGTAAAAATTTAGAACAGCAAATTAGTTGTATCGTCGTAAGAGCCAATAGAACAATGTTACGTTCAGAGAAGCAGTATCGACTAATTTTTTTCATTTCCAAAACAGGGTTGCCAACCACAACTTAGATGGTAGCACTAATCTCGCATTGTAGATATAATTTCAACAGGTTCGCTGCGCTGTTAACCATTTAAGCCTTTACGTAGTATAGCTGAATTTAATGGTCGTTCCCATAATCCTCTTCAAGACTGAAGACTGGCTCGGGATTTTCCCCAAAGGTGGGCAAAACGTGGCGAGGATTACGTAAAGGATCCAATTTTATGACTGCTTTAAAATGTGGTAGCCTTCGCCCGCTCCCTTATTCTGTGCGTTATATACGTAACGTAACGTACGTCATGAACCTCTATTCGAAAAAGGTGAGATTCAATCTCGTCTCGAAAAAAATGTCGGACTTCGAGATTTCTTATTCCCAACGCTATATTTCAGGTTATTCACGATGGCTAGCGTGCGAGTTACATCGAGTGGTCGGAGGTAATCGAGACGAGAGACAGTCGAGATGGGAATGTCGAAATCGACATCAATTTGTCATATCTCCGAATTGGGGCCCTTAGATAAACCGAAGCTTGGCCATGCTATTTCTCTTAATTCAAATTCAATTCAAATCATTTAATTCAGACTACAAAGGTCTGAAGGTTGAAGGTACTACGAAGGCAGGGAAAATGGCAACGATTGAAGGACTAGGCTTCAATCTCAGAAATAAAATCAGGATTATTAATATATTTCAGTATTTATTATAAATAATGTTCTACTCGTTTTGCCGCTCGATATCAAGTGACAGTTTTAAGTAAAACTGACAATTATCTGTTGGTGATGAGCAACTGTCAACGTCAATGTTACCTAATTGCGTTTGAAACCTCATTAATATTGTACTTGACAAAAGTCAACAGATGCTCGTCACCAAAGAGTATAAATACAAAGACTTAAATAAGGTTCTAATGAATACTAGACAAATGATAACATACTCGTAATTATGGTAATGGTCTTACACGATACACAAGCAGTTCTCTCCCGCCGCGGCCTCCGCGGCTCTCAGCTGCAGTTTCGCCAGCACGATGACACTGCAGCACGCCTCAATTGCGGTGCTGCCCATACAATACCCAACCTAATTTGGCCGTTTCTGCGTGGGCTTTGAACAAAAGCCCGAAGAAGCGGCTCCTCCACGGTTTCCGATTAGCTTCACCGTGGGTCAAGGACACGGCTACTAAGCTCCCCCGCCACGCCGAACTAACTGGAAGCCTGACGCGACGCAATCGTAACTGACCGAACCCGTAAATTGTCACCCATTCTTTCAAGCCAGCCTCGTTATCAGTCTCGCTTGTCATGTCCCGTCAGGCTGATTGCCATAAATCAGGATGTAGTTAACCGAGTGCCAATGAGCTCCAAATTGCAGCAGAGTGGTAAATGATGGATCGTTGCGCCGCTGAGAATTGAGCGCGGCTCTCTCTGCCGGTGACAGTACGTGATTGATTGAGTGCTGCTACCACTGGTGCGGTCGACAATGGGCTTAATGTGCAGGAATTCGTTTTATGTAATTTAGTAGCAAGAGTAAGACATTTGCTAGATGGTCAACTGTCTACAGTAATTGTGGCGCTACTATCCAGTTTGCCTGATCGTAAGCGTCACGCCTGTCCCCTAACAGCTGTGTCACTCAGCGACCTAATTCCCAGGCTCAAGTTATTTAATACTTATTTTTATATTCAAATTAGCACGGTTAACTAGTTAAGCTAATGATAATGAAATGTAGTTATTACGTCACCTGTCAATTTCATTGAATTCAGGGGTGACGGGAACAGAAGTAATGTCGGAGAGCCTTACTTATAAACGTTGCATATGTGCTTTGTCAACTTCTAGCTGACGTGACCTGTCACGCGCGAAAACGAGACGGAGCATTAAGGAGAATATAAAAATCGTTTTCATGCTTCGCAGATAAAACTCAAAAAAACAATTAAACTGTCGAGTTCGCGAGCAAAGCCGCTGCGGGCTACCTAATTTATTTATATACGTCCATTTATCTGCGACTAAACTATGACTAGCGTTACTCGCGACCTTCAAAAGCCTATGTCCGTCGCCGATTATATGAAAAAATTCAGGTAGATCCGTTCAGCCGTT
This sequence comes from Apocheima hispidaria, assembly GCA_947579745.1. Lineage (NCBI taxonomy): Eukaryota > Metazoa > Arthropoda > Insecta > Lepidoptera > Geometridae > Apocheima > Apocheima hispidaria. The sequence continues at coordinate 15,059,289 of OX388157.1, forward strand.
TAGCCGTGAAAACGCGACAACCTAAACAGAGAATCAAAACGATAGAGCTACTTCCGCATTTATGTATAATATTAATTAGGATTAGGATATACAGCTTTCATGGTAAGAAAATATCGAGTGCCGAATCAGTTTCACACTCCATGTTGCATACTTAAAGATTTTCTACTGATATTGTAAACGAATGCATCTACGAAGGTTAAGGTTGCCTGGAAGAGATCGCTTTAAGCGATAAGGCCGCCAATTGTTACACTAGTTTTAAGTAGATTTTTGTATTATGCATGTAATTTTTGGTGTGAACAATAAAGAGTTATCTATCTATCTATCTATCTACGATATAGCGCTATTGTGTGTTTTTAATCAATATCGATAGCTACCTTGACAGATCTAGTAATATTTATCGATTGTGATATTATATCGTAAAATAAAATATTAAGATCTTTACGTTGCCATCATAACGACGCAATTTCACGGCACATGCAGTAGTGCCAACAAAACGATGCAAACTTGCGATATTACACCTCTCGCATGCGCATCCGCCGGCATTCCTTCCAAATATAGCCCGCGCTTCCACCGCTTCCGCTCGAAACGAGACTAACTTAAACATAACATCGACTTACAACCCATATTACACCTTTAAATTACAGCCATTAAGTTTAAAATTGAATCCGAGTTAGAATTTATGAAGTGATCACGGAATCCTGAAACTTACAACTGAAATTATACCTTAAAACCACACCGGTTGGGTTTCAAACGAAATTCGAGCAGGAGTTTATGAAGTGATTCCAGAACCAGAGCATTAACATTTAGAAAAATAAAGATCGAATTTTAAATATCATTGAGATATGTAGTAACTGTAAACTATTTTTAATTCTAAATAGGAAAAATCGACTCTATTTCGAAGGCAAAAAGTTTGATTCAAGTGAAGAGAAAGCCTTTTATATTCGATTCGATTTGAAATAATTTATTACGATGTAAAACATGAGCAGCTATTGCGTATGCACACATATTACTCTGTAAGCCGTCATTTTAGTAATATGAGGACCTTCCTGGCTTAGTTGGTTGCGTGTTTGCCTTATGAGCAGCAGGTCCCGGATGCGATTCCCAGCCGGGCAGATGATTGAATAATGTCCTGGGAGCCCGTATCGTGTGTGTATGTTCCATGGCAGCCCCAACACAGATAAATGAACACAGACAACACAGATAAACAAAAAAAAAGTGGGGAACATGAGTGTCAGCATTATTTCTATAAATATTTTTTTTTTTGTGTTTAAATATCATTATCACCATAATCGTCTTTATCCTCGCAGACTTAGAGCAACGCGGGTACCGGCTCGACATATTCCGGGTCGGCCACCCGCTTCTTCTAAGCTTGTAGATCTTGAAAAGATTGTCTCGAAAAGCTGCGCCATCGGATGCCTTCAATACCATGTTGATGGTCTTCAAAGCCATTTCTAAGGCTAGTGGCCTAGAGACGTGGACAAACAACTCTAGGCTGCTATTTCAGAATACAATAAAGACAGGACATTGAGAACATGTACAAATAACAGGGAAAGAAAATAATATCCAGTACGTCAGAATTACCACGCTGGATGCCTGGCTTCAATGTAAACTTACTTTTTATGATATACCTAAAATACACTTAGGTACTAAGAAATGGCACGTAACTGCGTGAAATAAATCATGCTTCCTTGCTTGCTTTCAAATAACAACTGTCGAACTCAATCCCCGTCGATCAGCTAATAAAAGCGGAAAATCAAAACAAATCGTTCGAAGCACGTTCGACCAGTCGGAGTCCAAAACACGCGGCCATCGGCCGGTCCGACTCGTGTTTGTAGTAAGTTATAACTACATTACTCGATGTTTTGATAACACGCTCTGTTAATCAAACTGCGAATACGTGACTCATTCTGTTACACATTCCTCTCTAGACTGACATCAGGTTTTCGCATTATTGCTTTTTCATTTTTAATAATAACTAAATTAAAAAAAAAAACATAATTATAAACAAATTATATTTAATTTAAAATTTAATTTAATTTAATTTAATTTCATCATCATCATCCACAGTCACTTCACATCATCTGTAGGCGTCTACTGCTGAACTTAGGCCTCCCCCATAGAGCGCCTCACCGACCGACAACCTGCCAATTGCATCCACCGGTTGCCCGCGACTTTCACGACGTTTTCGGTCCACCTTGTCTGCCTGCCTGTCTTGTCTTGCCTGCCTATGCTGCGTCTTCCTGTTCGTGGTCCCAACGAATAATAATTTATTAATTTAATTTAATTGAATAGATGAAATATTACTTCGGTTTTTATTTGTTTTTTTTAAGGCATTTTGTTTGTCAAGCAATATAGTTTTAAGACATTACGCCATAGGAAGTTTGCAAGGGCATCGTTTCTAGGCATTTTGCTTTGTAGGCATTTGCCATTGTAGTCAGTCTGAACCGTCTGATCATATAGGGGTAAAGTATTCTCGGATCTTATTAGAAGATACATTTTCAAACTGTGTCTAAAATAACCAATCTGTAGTGTCTTTCCGCTGCGACGTCGCGTCCTGTACATTAGTGATAAGGGTCAAGTGTTTAATCATTGATTTGTTTTGCAAAGAGTCCTATCTAAACTTAATAAGTTAATTATACGCAATACACATAGGCAGTATTAGTATTTTACTTAGTTCCAAATATGTTGTTTATAAACGATCAGGTCCAACACAATGACAGAATAGGTAATGCAAAAAATATATTATATCGGAAACGTAACTTTATCCCGGCGCCCGTGTTAGGCCTGCTGTAGTTCCTCTCACTGAGGAAGCGAATCACTAAGTTATAGTTCAACTTTTGACCACGTTCATTTTAGGGCATGTCGCACTCAACAGGGAAACCCCTTCACTCGACCTCTCATAAACGTGAACGCCAAACGTTATGACTAAAGACATTATAAGGAGAATTCTGTGGTCACGACCTAAAGCTCGAGACCAGCAAATCCAATCATCCCATTTACTGATGAACGCATCAATGCAGCGGACCGGCAACAGTCGACAGCTAACTGCAACCGTCAACATGCGGCAAAAGAGCAACAGCAAACTAGCAGCAGCCGCAGCTTGATTGCTGATTGCATTGCCGTTCGTTACTGATCGCGGGCGGCCGATACTGCGTGATCGGGTTTACGTCACTGTACATACAATAAAACTTCTACAGGTACTTGAGTTGCATTCGTACTTTGCTTGCTAGTTTCACTTTTAAACTTTTACTGATTAAAGTTAATAGTTAAATTAGCTAACTATAGCGAGTCTGTCGAGAATCAATAAAGCTGGTGCACGCATTAGTATTATCATTATTCGTGGTTACGTCACCAGCATGCTTGTTACGCTGCCAACTGGTAGTGTTGGGTTTGAGCAATTAAATTATCTTTAGACTTTAAAAGGTATATAAGTAACCCAACTGTTTTGTATAGTAAGCTAAGTAGTTTAGATAATTTGTTTATGTTTGGATGTTTCATGTTTAGGTAATAAAGGTCTGGAAAAGTCTTGCAAAGTACCTCGTTATGCATCCCCCTCGTCCCTCCGTGCTGGACTGGAGACGGCCTGGTCAGCAGCACCTGTGTTATGTTGAACAGGGTTTCTAGGACCGAACCGTGATGTAATCGTAGACCTAAGTTAATTAAGGACATTTATTGGACCGTTAATATAAAAGCCTCCAAATCGTTCACATGTAGTCTTAATTTAGTTTAGTTCAGTTCTTAGTTTAGTTTTTTTTAAACTTGAGAGGAGCTCTCAAACTTAACTACCTACCTATTGAAAAGGAAATCAAATAGGAAGTTGCATATTACAATCCACACAAGTGTGGCGCTGTGTCAGCGTCCATAGAGATGCACAATAAATTGATTTCAAAGTAGAAGGTATTGCGAGAGAAAAATATTGTGCGTTATCGCTTGACTTTACAAATACAAATATACAAACAACTTATTTAATCATAACAGTACTTAAATAAAAACAATTGCTCAATCTTCAAACTGTTTAATTATCCGTACCAATAGTAGTAGTAAAACTCTTCGTATATTTCTCACAGACCTCGCAAAATAATTCTCATTTGCAGCACAATTACAACATTCAAGATCATTTCCGAAATATGTAATTTACGCGTTATTTGTAACGATTACCGACGAGATCGTGAAAGCTGTAGCTACCGGTACACTGGTAGCCAAAACAAATGGCCCACAGTGCAGTCGCCGTCCGTCGGTAAACACGACGTGCTTTGCCCTGTTTGGACAGTGACTTGTGAATCCGACTGTTGTTTTCTGTCACATACATACTGGGAGAAAAGCTCGCTATAGAACATTATTATTCATGAGAACATTTAAATCTTGAATTCAACTCAATTCTCGTCATAAAATGTTTGTAGCAAATCAGTTGAACTAAAGACGAACACTCATCTTCATTTAGAATTCAAGAACCTTAGCAGGCAGTAAATCGGCACATGTACCTATAGTTATTCAGGATAGCCTATATAATGCACTTAGAATTTGACTTAAACAGCTCAGTCTTTTAATTTTTGTAACTTAATTTAAGAGATAAGCGCTTTCTCAAGGAGGACATTTCGAGATCTATGAAAGGATATTATGGTTCCGCAGTACGATAATGGTCCTCAGTGTGCCCTCAGCTTAACTCGATTGCCATCACTCGACTTGTCATGCGCATGAGTTCGTAATTTTTCGAGAAAAGTCTAACTTTTGAAGTGTGCTCGAAAGGTGACAGTTTGAAAAGAAAATAAAATTCTGTTTGAAATCCCGGCGAGTGCACTGGCATGAACGACAAATTGATGTTCAAGTTTGGAATTTTATCGATCGATCAGTTTGACATTTGACGACGACAAAAACCAATTGTATGTATCTACTATACTGTATGTATGTTCTAATCTAAAGTTCAATTTCGATAACTACCATGCGCGTGGTGCTGTATCGGAATGTACCATTAGACATGACTAGGCTGTATCCTGTGGGCGTCAGGGGACGGCGGACGATGAATGTGGACAATTACATCTCCAGGGATAAAATTTACAGCTGCTTATATTGTAGTTGCTAAATCTACCCTGGTGTACAACCATTCTGTATGAGATACAAACAACGACAGAAGGCAAATTATTTCGTGAGATAACGCGAGAGAGAAAGTCTGCGGACTTGTTTGTCGTCTGCGCAAACCTAAGAGAGTCAGCTCGGCTCGTCGCAAGTATTCCAAGTGTTGCTTATTTAGAGAATTGTTCAAGTGGCCACTGTCAAGAGCCGAGAATTAGAGAGGAGCTCAAACACAAGTCTCCGAGTTGACTCGGAGGGCGAGAAAAAGGAGAACTGTTACGATAGGAAATGAGAGCGGTATGATTCTGCGAAATCGTGACTTGGAAATTAACGTATTAAATAAGTGTTTGTTTCTACTTCACTAAGATAAAACCACTAACTCAATTTTGCACCAATAATCTAAATGTGTAAATATGCACCCCAAAAAATTTAACTTTTCTTTTATTTATGGGTGGATTATAATTACTACCTGTTTCGTACTGTGACTATACTATATAATAATATAATCATTCTATATTATGAAATACCTTAATCAGGGCTTATATTTTTTTTTACCTACATTGAAACTTGTTATTTTTTATACAAGGCTGGGTATTGATTTTTATATATAATTAATATAAAAAATATTTTCCATTATATCAAGATATAATGGAAAATATTAGAAGAATATTATTATTTTCCATTATATCAAGATATAATGGAAAATATTAGATTTAAGATCTCGAGATACACTCGTATAATGATGCCGTTAGAATTACTGTCAAGGGGTCTTAACGATTTAACTAGTATTTCCAGAGCGCTCTATTCGTGGCGCGATTAGTAGGCGCGCAAAGTACGGTCACAACTATTTTGAGTCCCGCCAAGCGCCATCTCTCTCAGCTCAGTAAAGGTCAAACAAAAACAATTTGTTTCATTGGGAATATAAACGCGTTTGGCCACAAACTCGAGTTACGGTAACGATATATTATGAAAATTCTGTTTATAATATATGATTGTGCCCACATTGCGATATTGTTGATGCAAGGCAAAACGAGGTCGCGTGCGCGTCACGCTTAAGTATAGCATTCCTTGCATAAGATCACCGGATGTGATCGAAACTATAGTCGGAATAACCGGATCAAATTAAAGTGAGTATTCTCGTTATATTAAAATAAAATGTGTCAAATTCGCATTCTAGTTTTCATAGTGATATTGATATCACCCAAAACACATTTACACCAGCACAATGTATCCGCCCATCGTCTTTATCCCATCAGCATCATTCTATATTATATTCTAGAACCTTTCAATAACCCGCCCGAAGCTGGGCAATATGAAATTTTCCCAGAATTCGTGGAATTGATGCGACATCGAGGGGCCCGCTCGTAATCCGCCTGGACGTTTGGCCACGATTCAATTTTGACTCGCGACACGTGACACGGGTATAATAACGTTTTATTTTACAATTTACGTTATTTTTGGTATTGAGATGTAATTCAATAAATTTTATTATGTTCGGTATACAGAGATGAGAGCTTTCTGTGGGACTTCATTATAAAAATGGATGTAGAATTGAGTAAGTCACTTGCCTGGTAGTAAACGCTACGCTTTTCTATGACACTTGCATCTCGTACTATTATCAATTATGTGGTATACCACCCAGAATTGTGCAAAATTCTGCACGTCAGTAATTACTGCGTCCATCATCCTGAGATCTTTAATGCTATGTAATTACGCAATATCTCAATGAATTACGCCGATAATGGTAGCATAATACTGCTTGTCAGTTGAAAATAATGGTAGATAGATAGGTAGATTAACTCTTTTTTGTTCACACAAAATATTACATACTTTTAAAAATAGGCTTAAAAACTAGTGTATCATTTGGCGGCCTTATCGCTGAAAGCGATCTCTTCCAGGCAACCTTAGGACGGAGAGGATTCATAGAAGAGGTAGAAGAAAGGTAAGAAAGGTAGAAGAAGAAAGAAGAGGTAAAGGACTGATGTAGTCCAGGCGGACTCTGCTGACTGATTGAGTCATATCATAACTACCAAACTTTCATCAACTTCAAAATCATTAACCTAGATTAGAAACCAGGATATTTTATTAAATTGGGATTATTAGTAGACTAGTCTGAAGACATTTTTAAGCACCCGAAATCCTGTAACAGTATTACGTGGATTCCTTCAGAAGTACCACTTTCATTTGGCAGAACGTTATAATCTATCTCATCATCTGGCCGTCTACGTTTTGGCCCTAACAGAAAAAAACTACCTCGGGTTTCGCTACAAATAAAACTATCCGTAATTTTATGTACATATACGTACTCTATATGTATACATTTCTTTCCTATATCAGATCTCAAAAAACACGAAGCACTAAAATCTTACTGAGCGCCTATTCCGAGAGCGAATGTCTATCGTGGCCTGATTACCTAACTCCAAAACTAAAACTGTCACGCAAAAATACCTTCTAACACTGAAAAGATACAGTACAAACCTAGAGAAGAACTCTAGAGAGCAATCTGAAAATAAGCCACGGTAAATAGATCCTAGAACTTTGGAAATAAAGTTGTAATTTGAACAGATGTGTGCTGATGCTGCTAGGAGTTCCCAAGTTCCCATATCGTAAAGAACGATTAAAAAAGCGTTTTCGTCGACTTATAAACGCTGGGCCCGTACCTTGAGGTGATTATTGTGATGATTGTTAGGTTCAGCCGACGTAGCTGCGCGACCACGGACCGTATCACGCATGCAGAATTAAGAACTTCAATAGTTCGAAACTACGCGGCAATGCACTGCGCTCGACACCGTGAGGTATAAGATTTTAGACCTCGAGAAATTAACAGCAAACATTGCCCCTCAAAATGGAAAGCAGTATTGTTTGCACACTGCCTACTGCTAAACAAATGGCACTGGCACAGATGTGCTTCTACTACATTTTCTACATGGTTTTAAAAAAGGATGGTGAATCCGTGTCTTAATCTAGGGCCAGTCTGTAAAATAAAAATCGAAAGAGCATCTCATGTCAAGTTTAATTTCAACTTTGGCCTGAGTTTATCCACCGGAAAAGGTAGTAAACACGGCTCTCGTGCTGTGGAGCGATGTTTTATTTTGCAAGTTTGAAAACCCCACGTAATACGTTCGGGTGACAAATAGGATATCTCGACTCGGAACAAAGTTTTTGCTGACTTTCGAGAATGTGGAAATTTTCTGACTAGCGTTTGGAAGTTAAACGTTTTGTAAAAAAAAACGAATACTTAAGTTTTGATTACCTGTGCTTTAGTTCACTAATATTCGTTTGGTTGTTATCTTTTTTCCAAACTATTCTTATTTTTATTTATTTTATTTTTTATATTTATTTTGTATGTCCAAGGTAAAAGAAAACACAAAAAATCAATATAAAGAACTAATCTAACTCACCGCTACCGTCAGGCGTCGTGCCCAAAATGCTTAACTTCTTTTAAAAACAGTGTTATTAAATGTAGCGGTTGCATCGGTTAAAAGAAATTCGGTGATAAATCTGATACGAGCGTCCAAATTTACTTTAGGATGAGTCAAGAACTCATTTCGGTTGAGATAAGAAAATGTATTATTCAAAATAAAGCCATCGATTGAGTCAATACTTTCTTTTAGTTTTAAGATGAGTTAATATTTTATACCTATTAGTATAGTACGTCATAGGATGGAGACGGAACAACAACAAAAAAACAACAACCCTGTTTTACCCATGTTATTAACATCATGTCTTTACAATAACCAACACTGACTAAATTATATTGAAACCTTTATCCGGATCAGTATGGCCCTAGCACAAACTAATGACATCGCAGAAATGGTCTAGAAGTAAAAAAAACTCGTCTGTGATCGACATAGTATTTGCATCGCCACGCAATGTTTCAGACTTCTGAATAAATTGTAAAAATGTATCTGCTACTAGTTCATATCTACAGGTTAACACATCCATCATCCGTATGTATGGAATCCGGACCAGCGTCCAAACGGCTTCATTATTCGGGAACATCGGTTCGGGCCGGCACACCTGGGGACGTGACGATGGACCTCAAACTGCCGAATGGAGGGTTATTGATACTTTATCAATACTGTGAAGCTGTATCGATCGTTGTAGTGGTGTCATCTGGCTTGTAACTTACTGATAAAATTAGTTCGTATTAGTTCGTAGTAAAATTAGACCGAGTGGTTAGTTAACCGTTTCAAAAGTTTCAAAACGTTTCGACGTTTCGTGGAAGTTTCAAAAGTGTCTTTTCACATACACGTTACCTAAATTGTCCCATTTTACGTCTCGCCCATTTTTTTTGCGTTAAAACTCTTTATCGTCAAAACCACTTAACGAAATACACGCAACGGCTTAAAGAAAAACTTTTGTGAGGGCAACACTACCGTTTTTCCGGGAACAAAACGTTTTTGCGCTAAAAAATGTACAAACACTTGAGGCGAGTTGTCGAGGGTTATGAAAATTTAACCGGGCCTGTTACAGGTGGCCGGTAAATTCCGGATCCGGATAATGCCGGTATTAACATCCGGGTCGCGGCGGCTGCATATTTTTCGGTAAGTGTACGGTTTATTTGTCCGAATTTGGTGTTCGACTGCAAATGCCCAGGATTAAGAGCAACAGCTGAAAGGAATAGGGATGAATAAATAAACAAATTGTAAGGCTACAAGAATTGTATTTACAGACAGAATGATTCTCTCTTTTTCTTTGCATTTTCTTATACGTTTTAAAAGAAACTGGAAGGAACAAATGTTTCTCTCATGCTATTGCATATTTGCCCGCACGGCTTCGCTCGCTTACTCTAAACTAAAGTTTCAAAACCCTTTTCAGTCTTTACGGGCTGATTTTCTAAAAATCATGAGACATGGCTTTCTTTATTTTTTATGTTTAGTTCAGAAACAGAGTTTCACTGACGTAGCATTAAAAAAGTTTATGTTTTCACACAAACTTTGGGGTCTATTTCACCCCGTTGAAGGTAGAATTTCGCAAAATCCGTTGTTATTGTTCACATAAACCATTTCAGGAATGTTGATTCCTATAATTACCCGCGGGCGGGGAACACTATGACAATCCTGAAAAATTTCAAACATTTCGAGTTTTTGGTAATTTTAGGTACAAATTTAATTAAAAAAATATTTAGAAAATGTCAATAACTTGAAAACAACTTGTTTTTATTGAATACAAATTTAAATTTTCTGAACAGCCATGATGTCCCTAATCGCATGTGCAAGGTTATCCATTCATTACGACACACCCTGTATAGATTGCCCAGAGTCGAAAGTCGAACGGAAAAATATAAACTGAACGACAGCAACGAAACGTTGGTCTAGATCGAATCTTCACAGGCGCTCTGAGTGCCCAGTGCGAGTTTTTCTAATTGCGTTTACCTATTCGGTCGCGTTAACGTTATCAATAAATTGATTATGATTATGATTATACAGCTTTAGACAATAAATAAAATAAAATTTTATTCTTGTAAGCAATGAGCAAAAAACTCGAAACCCATGATATAGTTTGTGAATGCAACTGTGTTTTGCATTCTCTTGTGACAAAGAAAATATTCAAACTTTTTAAGTGTACACCGACGCGTAACTTGTAACCGTATCGTCATAGATCACGCGTACCGTTATTTTTTACAGCACCGGTGCACACGAGCGGTATATCCGCTGACAAATCGTCGGACACCGATATATTAGGATCTGGGGAGTTTTTATCGAAAGGATTCGAGGGTCCGCAGGTCACTCTTTGATTGGTGAGAGGGATTGCCGAATAGATGAAGGTAGAGTAATGAGAAATGCTGGCAGATGTAAAATAGTGAAACTCTATAGCGCACTAAGTTTAACCGTAGAGGTGGCTTAACGAGGTAACGATCATTTTCATGGGAGGCTTTTTGCTTGGAATAAATGACGGGGGCAGCTCTCTACAGGGAATATATTCGCACTCTTCATGACACACGACAATGACTATAATACAAAATAACAACACTATTGAAATCAAAAAGCAAACCGCAAAAAAATACATTAGAGATAGGCAGAATAATAAAACAAAATAAGGCAGTTGTCCAGACAACCTTCTGATAAGTAAGTCGATATTCTGGAGTACCGACGGTGCGAATATAACGCTTTTATTATTATTCTACAAAATTGAACTGACACTAATAACATTATTATTAATTATTTCTAATTAACTTTCGAGCACATCCATTCTTCTATAAATATACACAAGGCGCGTAAATGTATTTCTTAAAATAAGGAAAGGTGGTTAAATGCCGAGTATTTATGCGTGAAAATGTAACAATAATCATCCTCACATCAGCCAGAAGTCCACTGCTGAATGAAGGTCTAAATCCTTAATGCGTAATTCGTTGTAATTCGACCTATTAATAAATGGTATTCTATTCTATTCTATTCTTAGAAAAAAGGGTCGGTAGCTATGTAAGTTACTTTAGTGCTGGGCTGCGTCCACTACCATCATCATGACCTTCACTGTGATAAAAGAACGAATATGGCTAATTAACTTGTTTTATAATTAAAACTATGGGTAATTTATAGTCATTGTATTGGTAAATGGCGGCGATTTAAAATGTTGCTCAAATCGTTAAAAATGCATTTCTAAAAATAGCGACATTAGCGCCATCTCTTGACAACCTTACTTCGGATCATCCACCATCTATCCGTAATCGTTTGTTATCTCATACTGGAGCATTCGTAATACTTATACTTAGCTCTACACTGTAAAGTAAGTTTGGAAAGGCTCACAGAGCGCGTGCGCGACTTGTTTACCATACTTTCTATTGTACCTTCCAAGAATATAATGTGTTGTCCACCCATTTTTATTTATTTCGGTTATGTATAACATTAATTGTTTCTTTATTTAGCAAGTAAAATGAAAATGCCTATAGTTAAGGCATTATGTATATCAGGTCGGACGCAATCCGGCCTCGCCGGATGCGTGGCTCTGCCGGAAGTACACCTCATTTCCGGTATCTAAAGCTTTCACGGGCACATATGGGAAATTCCAGATTTGGTTTTTACCCGACTGCCCAAGAAGGAGGGTAATTTGTTTAGGGTGTACATAAGTATTTATGTAAGTTGTTAAGTATGTAAATATACACGAAGGTGTGTTGCTATATATTACATTGGGTAGCCTAAACGGCTTGACCGATTTTGACGACTACGAAGAAGAGTAAAGAAAATATCGTGAGGTTTCAGTTCGGGTCATCGACCTGAGAACTCGTGACCTTGTATTTTGACAACCTCCTGACCGCTTTTGCTCATACACAAAATCCTTGTTTGGAATTGGGTACCAAATGTTCATGCCAAATATTATCAAAATCCGAGGAAATATTATATTTGGAGGGAAATGCCCCGTCAATTAAAAATAGCCATCTACAAAAAAAAAATAGAACCTGTATAACAAGTTTCTTTAAGATTGGTTGAAAAACACGACCTGTACGCGAGTACCAACCTACAGACAGATGACAGCTGTCAGTTAAAACTGAGACCTTTCGTTCGCTTCGCTCACTCGGTCAATGAACCGTATAATTCCTACGCTATCTAACCACATAGGTAACTATTTCAGTGAAAACGAATCAATTCGATTAGTCAAACACCCACGTGATCATAACACGTCCAAAACAAATGGGTCCAATCGAAACAGCACTTAAATACCTTAACACATTAAAGCAAATGTCAAACAACCCACGCCAACAAATATCTCCCAAAGCCCAATATGTATTGTCACTTCAATACACACAACACAGAAACATGGCATATCGTATTACCTATAATAAATTACGAACGAAATGATACATAATAAAGTCTAAAATTCAATATGGTACTTTTCATTTTACACTCAAATTCACAAAACTAACTTTACGTTTAACTTTATTCCTATGCCACCTATGTCAATTGAAAAAAGTTTAAATTTGAACAGAAGATTGTTTTGCGATGGTAAAATTATGGTGGTTATTGAGTGCCGCGTAGTATTTTATCTTGAAGTTTACGAGTCGATATAGCGTTACACAAAAAGGAAAAGGAAATAATATTTTTATGGTTTAAGCTTCGAGATTTGCTCGGTTTCATGAAAATCATGTAGGTTTCTGTTATAGCTGCAATTTATGTAAATTTTCATGGATAAAGTTACCGAGACCTAGTTCAACAGCGTCGCACAACGTCGATATTCAAAGAACAATTAAGTAATGGACAACAAATTTCCGTGGTTTCCAGGTGAGTTAACGCTTTTATAATTGCAAAGAGAAAACACAAAAATGGAATTTAAGATATAACGCACAAAGCAAATTACTTTAAATATGAATCCGAAAAAAATGTAACAATCGCTAACTCCTTACGCATGTCCCACAAGAATATTGTTGTTTGTCGCGAATCGCGCGAGAATAAAATTAAAAATAAAAACCAATATTTAACAACCATTTGACAACTTACCACCGCACTTACTAAGTAAGTATTGCACATCTAATTGAAACACTAGTCAATATATAATTAGGTTGACAATATTTAGAAATCTCAAACGAGACAACTGTATGACGATTAATTCATTCATTGTTGACGATGTAGTTGGTATGTATAATTACACGAAGAAAAGCAGTGTGAAGTAACCACGATGTGACGGAACAACAGTAACCAACCAAAGCAAGGAACCAAGTGAATGGGCTGTTATTGTGAGACTTTTTATATTCAAAGACTCAAACAATCTTAGTAAAACGCTGATTAACATTAACAGATTTGAAGATTTTACTTGAGATCCCAGTTTTACACAGCTTCGTCGAACGTGCATTATGCAAAACAGTTTCCGAGGTTGTACTCACTGTACTTGAATGTAGATAACTGAGACGACGCTATGAAGACACCCGGCGTTTTATTGTTCTAGGTAGGGACCAGAGAATGGGTGTGTAATACTTACTAAGTTTATTGGTAGAACGGTGTTGTAAAGGTCAAGAACATGATATATGTGAGATTTTTGGATAAGCAATAGGTTATTTTTTCTATAATTTTGGAAACATATCAACATGAATCCAACACAGCATTATAACTACCTACTTTTCATTGACTCACCATCCTTGCTAACACGTACAATGTACGTATTGACTAACATTTCCCAGAAGAGTCCAAAAGTAAACCATTAAGTATTTGTGTAGTTTTTACAGAGCGATAGTCGTGATTTATGTGGACCCATGCGTTTGGGAGTCAAGTGGTTTCTGCACTACACTGTAGCACAGAATAGATAATAGTAGTCCTCGTTGAACTTTATGGACGCTCTGATGAGTCAGCTTTATATAACTTTAAAAGAATTGCTGGTGGCGATTTGTTGAAAAACAGTCAATCAAATGGGCCAATTTTGGACCGGAGAAATATAAAGTATGTTCCCGATGTTTTTAATAATAATAAGCTCTTTGTACAGGTTTTTCTTTGACATCATTTAGTGACGGGAACCATCGACGTTTTAGAGCGTAAATTAAGACTACTTATTTATGTATTTTCTTCCTTCTGTCGAGAGGATTGTTTTTTGAAAAAAGAGTTAATTATACTGATATCATATGAAACATATCATATCATATGATCTGAAACTGATATCATATCAAAATTGATATGATATCAGTTTCAGAATTCTGAGCTTATCATAAACACAGACGTTCTAGAATGTTCAACATTAGGAAAATTTTGGTACAAGGGGTCAGGATATCAAGTTCACAACATTTAAGAGTGGCCATAAAATTTGGGGTAGACTGTAAACTGGCTTCAAGATAAGGCGACGGCAGCGGATGTGGAAAAACAGCAGGTATACGTCTGCTGGCCTCTGCCTCTAGTGTACACAGATGTCAATGTTTTTGGGTCGTTGAAGTATCAGTTGAAATGTGTTTTGTCGATTGCTCTGTACAGGGTTTGTTTTTGTCTTTGACTTCATAGTATTTTATATCATTTAGATCAGTACTACAAGATTTGGTAGTTTCATTATTACAATTCCATTAAAATTGTAAGCTGGTAAATCCAGTACAATTTTAAATATTCCAGTTGCCATAAAACAGAAATCCGAAAAACCCTCCATCCGACCCGATCCAGACAAACTCGTAAAAGTTTAATTCTTCCATAAATAATGTTTGATTCGCGAAACGTGCCAACACTTGGAGGGCAAGTGACAATTAACTAAAACAAAATGCCGCAGCAATCGCCTCGTAATCGTAAAAGGCTTACAACCGAACCGTAATGTGTTTTATCCAAGTTTTATCGTAACATGGTACAATCAATACTTAGAGCTTGCTTACGAGAATAATCACGTTAAATTATATCGGTTATTCCGACAATAGTTTTGGTCACATCCGGTGATCTTTATCAAGGAATGTTATAAGCATGACGCGCGCGCAATCTCTTCTTGCCTCGCATTCCTTGATAAATATCACCGAATGTGATCGAAACTATAGTCGTAATCACCTATTCGATTTATCCTGAGTATTCCCGTTTTATTAAAACAAAATGTGTCAAAACCATTGTAAAACACTTATTAAAAAATAAAATTGCGGACTTTCTGTGAACAAGAGAGCTGAGATCATACAGAACTGTGGTTTAAAAGAAATCCCTATCGTTAAACGACCAATCGTTAATCAATACAAGAGGCAATACAACATTTAAGACAAAAAAAAAGGAATGAAAAAAAAAATAACAGACGACATTTGTGCGACAAGATGGCGACGTCAAGTGGCGCAGGCGCAGGTAGCGGGACGAGAGTGCTTTTGACGGGATAGGGATATACCATCGTCGATGGTTTTTGTCGATATTGTTGAATAAATATTATTGGTATTGAACACACAAACTTACACCAATGATAAATGACGACATATTGGTTCTCCCTTTCTGTTCTATAACAGCTTAGTAAGCCGCGCAAAGCTGCGGATTCAGCGTAAGTGTAGGAAATAGGCTAAAAATAAAAACAGAAAAACTGTGCGTGGAACTGTGCTTAACACTTAATTATTTTTCCAAACATAAAAACCTAGAAAAAAAAAACAGAAACTACAGTTATATTTCTAATTCTTATTTAACTTGCTTTTTAGCAAAGCAAAAATATAAAAGTCATATAAATTATTAATAGCGAAGAACGTAAGCTACAAAATTAAGTTTTCGTTCAATGTTTGCGTATCCACCAAAACCGCGAGCGCTTATCGATATAATTTCTATCAGGAATGCACATCACCGTTGAACGTGTGTTTAAATTTATCAAACACTCAAGATTCTTATCATGACAGGCACATCTTATTTGTTGGTTTTAAAATTCTCGATCTGGGCGTCCAACAACAAAATACTTTTAGCCTTTTTGGAGCAGTCGTAAAATGACTCATTTTATTTTGAGTTGTCCTAAATTAAAGGAAATTGGATTCGATTATAATTAGTGTTAAAATGTCACACAGACGCGATAATTTTATTGGATCGTTAGAATCGTTGATCTTATCTTAATTCGATGTCCCTCCCAGAAATTATCCTACTTTATTTAAAGCAAGCAAGAAACGAACCGTTACTGAACCGAACTGTAAGGTCCGTCAACGAAAACGTTTTAATAACGCTGGATTAAAGTAAAAAAAAACAAATGGGCAAGAAATAAAATCATAGAACAAAAGGTTTTATTTATGTTGCTAGTCTTAATACTGGTAACACATTTGAAGATTATCTTTTAAAATTTGCATTGTTTTTTTCTTCTAATTTTATTGAAGGAACATAATTAACTCTTTGAATATTTGCAGGTCATGCTGTCTCTCTCTGTATCAGCTTTTAAAAATCTCACTGCTGGGATATCAGCCTACCTTCGAAGGGTGATCGACCTGCATATCTCCGGAGAAGAAATTTGAGGGCGTATGTGAATCCGCCAACCCGCACTGGTCCAGCATGGTGGACCTAACCCTAACCACCATGCTGGACCAGTGCGGGTTGGCGGATTCACATACGCCCTCAAATTTCTACTCCGGAGATATGCAGGTTTCCTTACGATGAACCTTCACCGAAAAGCCAGAGGTATATCCGTACGTAAGTTCCAAAGAACTCATTGGTACGGGTGCCACGACTTTTTTGATAATGATATGATGATGATGATGATGAGATAATGCTGATTAAACAATAATTTGTGAAGAAAATTACAGACAGAAAATAGTCGTTGACTAAACGCGGGGGAAAAATTTCATACAGGCATGTCCATAATTATTATTTCATAGGCTTTCCCATAGATCTCTTTAGTAGTGTTAGATGCCTTGTCTGAAAGCTAGCTGATTACGTTGAAGTTATTTAACCCCAATAAGTATATAGATAATAATTAAGATCAAAGGGCGCATGTGCAGCTGGGATCGCATTACATACCTATGTGTGTACGCATCTCTAAGCACTTGCATCTGGTCCGAATTTATAGACGAGATAAACATAATATCGAGCACGTTCTTGCAGTGACTGACACGAAAAAGTTAGCCAGAACAATTAAAAATAATTATCTTCTGTGGCCGGAACGAGTTCTGCCCAACATTTTCCGAATTAGTCGAGTCCATCATCATCATTATCAGATCGTAATCGACCACTGCTGAGCAGAGGGTTCTCTCCTTGTACCCCACTTATCATTCTGATCCTTTGCTCATCTGGTCCAGCAGCGACCTACAATTTTAACAATACCGTGTTACTACCGTTGTGTATAAATTTAAAAAAAGTATTGTGTCATCTAGTCGGTGTAGTCAGTCATTATCGTCACGGACTATAAATATTGCTTTTCTCTGTATCAAAGATTTCTTTAAAGCAATCGCTTCGATTGGATATACTTATATCCAACTGGTCCCAACTATGAATACAGCAGGGCACGTGTTTCGAGTCAGCGGCGGTACTACGTTGGTTTAACTAATTACGGAGATTAGTTAGAGGTTCTTCCTCATTTCCCGAGCGCTCCTACCACGCCGTTACCCGGCTAACTGTACTGAACTTGAATGACGCAATGCCAAAGATTTTTGTAAAGTTAGGTACTCTACCTGTGTCGATTCCAGTGTCCGTTAGTTTCCTAAATAAGTTCTACCAAACGACATCGAATATTGTTCTCAAAAACTTAGTGGTACCTCTTCCAACTATATAATAACGGACTCCACAAACGAACAAAGTTATAATCGAAGTAAAGATGAAACCTCTGTAATAATGATGTACTTAATAATATGTATATTATGCGCTTACATCGCTTAATATCAGTTAAGCTGTAGTCTGTACGGCTGTCGACCATGAAAAACATTCAGGCTAATTTTAACCCGAAAACCCTCAAAAGGAGGGTAATGTTTTTGGGGTGTAAGTATTTGAGTATGTAACTAGGTTTATGTGTTTCTATAAGACGTCCTGTAGCCTAAGCGTTACGACCGTTTTTGACAAGCGAGGTGCTCCTGCGAGGTTGACCTCTACTTTACATCCGGAGTGTCATAGGCTACATTTTTCAGTCGGGTATTTTGTTTTTCTTTTAACGATATTACATGATAATGCGGTAAAATGTCGAAAAACCTAGTAGTGCTGCGCTATGAAACAAATACAAAGAAAAGAAGCATACAACAGGTTCATACAACGTTTCTCAAATTAACATTTGACTCTTAAAACATTTTTATAATTAGCATTTTGCCTCTATTTTAGCGGACAGTTAACGTCCCCGTAAAGACTGCTATTAAGATAAAATTAAAAGCTCAAAAGCAGAAGACAATGTAGCTATGAATTCCGCGGGCCAAGATATCTGTAGTCAGCGACTTTCTATCCCATAGATGCTTGGGATTGGTAGAGCATTTTCAGGCAAAACGTAGGTAAAAATTGTGTCTATAATAATCTTTACGAAAGTATAGCTAGAATTAATAACGCAATCTCGTGTGGACTAATCACCGTTAAGTATCACACCCGTGAGACAAAAACGTACAGTTTAACCTCGTACAGTCTAACTAAACTGTGCTATAAAAATCCTAGGGCCTATCTGAAAATCTCTGAATCGATTTCGGCTTCAAGACGAGGTTTGTCTGGATAACATGGCAAATTGGGAAGAATATGTTTGCCATATGTCTATACATCTAATTTTTACAGTTAACCGCCTCTACCTGAGACAAACGAACAACCAACGGTCGATCGAACGTCTCTGGTGCTGTTGGATAGGCTGCAGGCTGTTGGGTCTCCGTGGCAGCAGACTGTACAGAAAGGACATGAAAGAGTGGCATCTATAAGCACCGCAGTTTAAGATTTTTATGGTTCTACAGCAAGCTAGTAGGTATTATTGTCTATGGTGTGTCTATAGGGATCACTAGTCTGCTGTGCCAGTGCAAATCCCAGCCATTCCGGCCACCCACAGCGCATGCACATGTGATAATGTGGAATGGCGCGGCGGTTGTAAAGTTGAGTGCGCGCGCTTCGGCTCGCGGACGGACACTTGATTAGCTGTGTAGGGTGACCAAAACAAATTATATAAAAAATAAAACAAAAAACCGACTGTAAAATATAGCTTTATACTCCGGACATAAAAAGGAATCCAACGACACCTCACTCGTCAAAATCAGTCAAGCCATGTAGGCTACAGGAGGAAATATAGGAACATGCATATTTATATACTTACATACGGTAGCTTCCATTCGTTCTATGGAACTGAGATGTCATAGAAAATATACTACAAAAACTCTACCCTCCTTCTTTTGGCAGTAGGGTAAAAACAATAGCAAAAAGATGGATTAGTTTAGTTTCTGGACAGTTGGATACCTAATAACCTTTAGTACAAATTACCAAATCACTTTTTCCAGATAAACTGTATTCGATTTACCGATGCCGGTCCACACGTGGTGACGGTGAATGGTCGCGTCGAGGGATTTATTGGTCGACACGCGCTCGATGGCTGTGGCTCCACTTCCGGCTGCTTTATATCTTCGGCCGGCACATACTTGTGCACAGGCGAGCTGTTTGGTTTCGAGTATTACCACTAAGAAAGATGATATTTCACTTACCAACTTGAGTTTTGAGTTGGGGTATCTGTGAAGAATGAAACCGAGGTTAATATTTATTTGTGACTAAATTATATTTATATATATATTTTTTCGTTCAATATTATTTTTTTGACAATGTTATGATGTACAAGTTTTAGGTGAACTTACATAAATACCACAACTTCCAAATTATTTTACTTTTTTTTGCAATCGACATCGTGTTAAATAAAAGCTTTCAGAAATTAATGACGGAAACCAGAACACCAGTTATAAAGTTACCTACATAGGTAATCACAGCCAAAATACCTGTACAAACAGAAAAACCCGCTGATGTACTCATTCTATTGAAGTTGATATAAAATCAAATACTTTATTCATGAAACTATTATTCCCCTCCGTTCACTAAATTGCATTCCCCTGTACTTTATACAAAAGACTGGAATGATGACGATCGATTGATGTCACCTTTCCGTGCTCCAGACAATTACCAGTATTGGTATAAACTTACGTACCAACGTTATTGAGTACGTGTACGTAAATAATAGCTACCTGGTACCAGTAAGTACAACTTGTGTTACTGGCTAGCGCCTTTATTAAGTAATCAAAACCAAAGAATCTATAAAAATTTTGTCCATTACATAAAACAAATATTATTATCAAAAACAAAATACAAGAGTGTAAAAGCCTGTGTCACTCCGAACATAAAGGATCCAACGACATATCAATCGTCAAAATCGGTCAAGTCTTCTCTACAGTCAAGGCTACATGAGGTAAACACATAAACATAAGTCAATAAATAAACACAAACATACACAGGTCTACAAACTTACAAATTCTTTCTTAAATACACCCCAAAAATATTATCGCCCTTTCCATTTCTGCAGTAGGGTAACAACAGTAAAATTACCGAAGTTCTATGGGTAATATATCCAGAGACATTGAATGTCTAGAGTCCAAAAGAATCCAAATGCACAAACCCGCTACCAGTAGGCAGCGTCCCCAGTTTGCTGGTGATATTATCTGCAGCCTCTGGATCAGCTTTACTCAAAGGGCTGTGATGCAATGTAACAATGCATTCAGGATGCTGTTGGGGCTGCCGCGTTCTTGCATAGCGTCAGGTATGTTTGCAGAGGCACACATAGACACAGAGAGGATTTTCTGATATCATACGCAAACATGTAACCTCCCCGATGCGGCGGGTATGAGTTGCAGCAGCAACAGCTACCTAAAGGTTGTGGCAGACGGCTGTCCTATCATTAGCCACTTGTTTAAAACGCACGTGCCTTGGCGTCTCTGCCAAAAATAATTTCATTTTCATTTTGTGTTAATTTTATTTAATTTAAGTTTAATAGTATCCACTAAACATGGATTTCTATCTGAAATAAAATATTTGAATTTGAATTACCAGGTAATTCCAGCATTTTGGTCACGCGTCACACAACCGATTTCGAATTTTAAAACTGTGCCTCTCCTTTAAGTCTACATTCTACTTTAATTCATACTAAACTAGGCGCTTAGTTTAGTATGAATATACCTTGAGCCTTGGAGCAGGTACTGGGCTACGTGTGCATATCGAATGAGTGAGTATCAGGCCCTCCGTACACTATGGGCGACTCGAGTTGGCGAATCGAGATGCTTGCCAGATCTCATGCTCTCGAATGGTCAGAATGAAAACACATTGTCGCTGAAATTATTGTTAGATTTGTGTACGAAGCTCCATTCATGTGTAATGGGAGATTACAACTCACAATGCTACTCGAATCACAGTGAGACCAATACTTCTATCGTCTCGTGTACGAGCGTCCTTAGTCCCTTCGTTACTAATTATGGATGGGATTTGGTTTGGGCGTTAGTGGGAGTTGAATAATAATGCTAATGCGTTTGGGAACTAATAAGCCTTTATAAAGTATTAAATGTGGCTATGTAGCACGGGTGTATATATATGTAATTAGGTATAGTATTTTTTCTAAATTACACTCGTGCGAAGCCGGGGCGGGTCACTAGCAATAATATAGTATTAAAAAAAAAACGATACGTCGATTATGCCGTCGATGGCAAAGTGGCTCTTTATCTCTGTCGAGTTCGCATAACGCTCTCCTTGTTTAGAAAATCTGCATG
This sequence comes from Apocheima hispidaria, assembly GCA_947579745.1. NCBI lineage: Eukaryota > Metazoa > Arthropoda > Insecta > Lepidoptera > Geometridae > Apocheima > Apocheima hispidaria. The sequence continues at coordinate 15,081,430 of OX388157.1, forward strand.
TTAAATATGATAAAAATCAGCACAGTACGTGTCACGTCCGTAAATACGGTCTCCTAATAGCACGTACTCGAGAATCATTACCGAAACAATGGGAAATTGCGTGTTTTAGCGGGAACAATAAAAGCATGAGTTGCGAGGCGCATCACTAATGTCTAATACAATTGTGCCGAGTGCTGTTCATGTGGCGGCTGCGTATGCCCTGATAGCGATGGGGCACGCCTATCGATAGAAACAAATTGATCGTGAGATGTTAATGTAAACCTTTTTTTTTCTAATATAAATATCAAGCATTCTGATTCTGCCGATGACAAACCTTTACGTTTAGAAAGAGGTAATAACGAGACTAGTCTACACTTTTACTGAATGATACTAACAAACAACAAACATCCACTATTATAAAACCATTACGAAACAATTACTAATCAATTCCTCGATCTCGCCCTTCCTTCCCCAGAATAGCAGATCTTATCGACCGGACAAGCTATATCGAAAATAAACTCACTTTATCGAAATAAAGCATCGATAAGTAGCCAGCACTATCGCGCCCCTTCGGTTCTTGTCATTAAGGGTGATCCATCAAAACGTCCGCCTGGATTTAGGGAGTCCGACGCGTGCGCTGTAGCCTCGCCTCGAGGGTGCTCGGGGTGAAAACAGGGGTAGAAAGGGACGGGAGGGGGGGTAACAAACAAAATTAGATATTCGTACGGTGTCTCCGCAAAGCGGTGAGTGCACCCTGATTGATTGCTTCAGTAAAGATACATTTTTTTATTACGCTCGTCGATTGTTCGGTTACGGTATTGAATGGTGAATTGAAGCTTTCATTTCTGAGGCCATTGCCCTGTGTGTAGTTCAGGTCAGTGACCTTTAGAAAGTTCGGGAATATTCGATTAAGTTATTACAATTTGTCCGGGTCGGTGGAGTTCGCGTGAGACTCTAATAACTCTTGGGTTAATCATAGCTAACGACTTTTGGATTGTTTATTTAAGTGCTACGAACTTAAGCAATCAAGATGTTAGTCATCACTTTGACCAGTAACTGCTTCTTACAAATTACAATAGAAAAGAGCGTTTACGAGTTTATAATTGAACTTATTTCAGTAAGTACATTTAATTGCTTTTCTGGTTACATAGCAAATTAGGTGCGATAAAAACGAGTGTGAAACTTGATACCCACGAAAATTGCACCAAAATAATATTGTTATTGTACCCGTATGGTACGGAGAATAGCCTGTTCGCTTCGTTCATCATAAGCCGGAGACATATCTACGTGCTTAATGAATCTCAGCCCGTCATAAAAAATAACTATAAAACTGTGCTTTGTTGATAATTAATTTCACAAGAAATACTCAAGTAACCGTTGCAACTTTAAAAGTACCCACTTCGTCTTCCTTTTTAATGCTCTCATCTCCAAGTCTGATATCATTAATTTGCAAAACTTTCAAACTACTTGAAGAAAAACAAACAATGCAGGTGCAGACTAAGGAGACACACACTGTAAACTCCTCGGTATTCACCTCAGTTTTCTATCACTTCACTTATTTAATACAGTTGCGGTCACGAGCCGGTCCTCAGTTAAATCAATAATTAAATAAGCTTTTTTCTTTAACATTATTTTACCTTGCCTTGTCTCTCAGCAGTATATACTTCTTTCGTCTTTTCATTGCTTTTTGTCCTTTCTGTGGTTGCTAGGCTTTTGTATTAGTAGTAATTACACTTTCGTGTGTTTAAATAAAACTCAATAATGTAGAAACTTACAAAACAACCCCACATTATCGAGCAGTTTTAGACTTTCCGCTACATAAAGCAAATTGATAATAAACGTATAATGGAATTTGGCGTTTTTCATCACTTTTTTCATAGTTGTGACTCTGTAGTATTCTTTCTTTGTGAAACGCGCAAAAAGAGAAGCAATCGGAACGTCTCGAAACATCGGAAACGGAAGTTGGAGCTCATTTGAAAGCGAAACAAAGCCTTCGCTGGCAAACGAACTACTTTACCCATCGGAATATTGGAAATATCACGGCCCCGATAATAATGTCGTTGGGGTAGATTTTACTCTTTAAGAATGGTGATTAAATATTCGGAAAAACATCGATGAACTTACGAATTTTTACTGTTTTGAATACGTCTTACGGTTATGAATCTAAGCGAAATCGACGAAATACTCGCATAAAATATCATAGTAAGAATAACGACGTGCAGTGATGATCGATAAGTAGCATAGTGCAGATCAGTAATGCTCATAGAGACCTACTATTATACTTAAGCCATATTAAAGTTAAGACGGGCTAAGCAGAAACTGTGTTTAAAAAAAATGTGGACACAGAAAATTAAGCTTTTGTTTAGTTATAGTTCCTAAGTAGTGCACTTCTTCTACTTTTTACAAATAATAATAACAATAAAGTCCTAAAAACTTCACAAGGACAAGGACTTAACAAAAGATTTTACCCAGTTGGATAACTAAGCGACGGAAACAGAATCCCCATTTTCCGACTGCAAACTACTACAACACTACCCAGCAAAACGCCAGTCATTACTGCTTTATTAATTTAACTATGAAGTATTAAAGGAGGCCGAGACGTGCACCTTGCGACACACCCAGGCTTGCAACCGATACACTTGTCTAATGAAGGCTTTGACGCTTTCCCTAGGGAAGTGGCTTTCAACCATGAGCTTTTAGAATATAAACTGTAGGTTTATGGTGAGAAGATTCAATATAGAACGTAAGTCATAATATAAAATGCATGTAGTCATTTCGTCCTAACTAATATTATAATTCGGAGGAATATATGCAGTCGTATCAACTAATAAAGCTTCGATGTATAAAAATGAATACGTTTATCTTGAGGAAAAACTTTGCTTGCGCGGTTCAGAACTCCTTACATTACAGCTGTCAGTTCATACAAAACGTCAGAAAATGCACAAAAATTGATAAACGCCACCTAGCGAACTGTAGGAAGTAACTTTGTTTCTCTGTCTAGATGTTTGCCGCGTTATCACAACTAAACGGCTAAACGAATATTGATAAAATTTGGTAAGTTACTGTATGTGAATCACAAAGGCAGACACAGGATACTTTTTTATGTCCACGCGAACGAAATCGTTTCTTAACTCGTAGAGTGGAAATGGTGCAGTTATTGAAATGGGGAATATAAGCTTTGCCTCTCTTGTAATAAGAGCTGCGAGTTTTGGTAATTAAAAGTACGTAAGGCCGTTTTATATCAATTCGTTTATTTCATAGACCATATTCTCCGGTAGAAAGCTCGTAACTCGACAACTGAATCACCTACGATTGGCCAGTTTTTCGAGCTGCTCAATCTTACACTAAAATTATATAAATTAATATTGAGCTGCTCAATCGTACGCGATTAAATAACCTATCCCATGCCCGGTGTGGTTTTGTACTATTGAAGTTTAAAATTCTGGGTAGCACTAAACTGTTATCTGTTATCAGATAACCTGACGTTCACTATCGGGCGAGTGACTTGCTCATCTCGTCTCTTAGTGTTAGAAACACATTTTAGACATATTTTCAGCAGGTGCGATCAAGTGGCTATGTTATGTTGGTGGTTATGTTTGATTTATATTTAACTAGCTGCGCCCCGCGGTTTCACCCGCTATCCTACAGGAACCGAAATAAAAAGCCTATGTGTTAATCCAGTCTATAAGCTACCTCCATACCAAATTTCATTCATTCATTCGTTCAGCCGTTACAGAGTTGAACGGGAACAAACACACTTACATACTTACACACCTACACACAAACTTTCTCATTTATAATATTAGTGTGATTAGGTGATTTGTTAGTGGTGCCAGCTAAAGGAGCGTCTCCATCTGTATTTGTGTCCCGATTCTTGATCGATCGGAGCGTCGCTGGCGTCTGCCCAAGACTTTAGCACGTTTTATACGGGCACCTAAATATATACTTATTATGAATGACGTCTTTTGGATTGTATGACTTGAACGTGTGACTTGGGATACGATCTTATTTAGAAATTGGGAAACAGCATATGCTTTAAACAAACAGTCAAAAATGATTTAGTCTTGCAAATGCATTTTTTTGAAATAGTTTTAAAAATAGTAAGCTTACAATTTTTGAAAAGTAAGTAAGTAAGTTTTGAAAAGTTATGACGACGGGTTCTGAAAGGAAAAACGAAAACGACCGATTAACCGAGAAACACAATTTGTTTGTTTTCTAACAAAAGTCAAAGAAAAAACATTTCTTCGTGAAATATACGCTGAAATCATACCGCGATCTCTCACCAAGGAAATATATAGTATTCGTAGAGGGCTATGGCGCTACGGTGCTACGAGCCCATTGTGCTACGCCCTAGCCGCTACGAGATATGGATACGAATTGGAGAGTATAGTAAGTTCCGGTCGGCTGATCGAAGGTGTTTCGAATTATTCTGGAACGGAAGAAAACTAATAAATATTCCAAGTGAGAAATTAACTTGTTAATCAGCATCATCATGATCATCCAGAAGACGTCCGACACTAGAAAAGGGTTGCGTGGTTGCCTTAATTTCCCTGCTTGGTAGACGGCTTGGGGATCGAAAAGCGCAGAGTGCGTCGGGAATCGTAGCTGCTTACTAAGATGTCGCTTTTACCCACCCTGGTTGTCGCAGTTTTAAGACACACTAAAATAAAATTAACTTTCTTAAATTAATAACGATGCATTTGTATTTAATTTATAATTTAAATTAAGATCTGTATACAATTAATTCGGTGTTCTCATTCCGAATATGCCTCTAACTTACTAAGTACCTCTATGCTCTAACTGTGTGTTGATTATCTGCTTTTGTTAACAAAAAAATTGCAAAAATGAGACACTTATATAACAGATTTCAATGCAAAAAAATATTTATTTATATACTAGCTGGGCCCCCGGTTTCACCCGCTATTCTACAGGAACGGTTATTTATTTCGGGATAAAAAGTAACCTATGTGTTAATCCAGGGAATAAGCTACCTCCATACCTAATTTCATCTAAATCTGTTCAGCCGTTACAGAGTTGAACGAGAACAAACACATTTACTATCGCACGTAACTGAGATATTAGATATTTAATATCTTTATTCTTGATAACATCACAAAAACATTGTCCTTCAATCCGGAACACAGTTATATATTAAATACTTTATTCTCACGTCTCAAGCACACGTATAAAAGGAGTGAAGGAAGGTGCGTTCACACGACTCACGTATTCATATGAATACGGGCTCCTGAACACTTCACTCAGATAACGGCGGACCTTTGATGTACGTACATTACATATTTAACAGATAAATAGGTAAGGAGATGCCAGTGACTCTTATTCTTGGAATTATATGGTTATTCTTCTTCTTTCTTTATTATTTATTGCTTAATATGTCCAGATTCTTCTTCTAAAACTACGTTTCAGCTTACATAATATCATAAACCTTATATGTAACGGTGCAGCAATATTGAAATATTTCATAATAATAATTAATTATTATTAAGAAATATTTATCACTAGCTGCGCTCCGCGGATTCATCCGCTATTCTACAGAAACCGAATATTTTTTCGGGATGAAAATTCTGGGTATCAATTAACTTTTACGGGCAAGCGTTATATGGACCTTTGTAGTCTGAAATAAATGATTTGAATTGAATTGAATTGAAGTTACGCTTATCATCAGGTGAGCGACTTGCTCGCCTCGTCGGAATATCATTAAAAAAAACGCGGTAATTTGGCCAGGATTTTGGGCACGTTACCTGCTGGTAGCGGTTAATTTGATTAGTGTTAATTTTATTTTGTTTTCTATTCCCTCGTACACACAATATATTTCTATTGTCAATAAAGTTTTAATTGGAGTTAAATTGGTGAAGGTGTTTTGTAAAAACAGAGTTCGTTTAGTTTCCTTCTTTATGTTTTTTTTAATTCAAACGAGTGACGAGACAAGTAAATAGCTCACCAGATAGTAAGCGCCACTCTTGATTTTTAAGTACATCAGTTTAAATCCGCGCGATCATGCACCGCGCTCGTCCCCTGAGATATTAACGGACTCCACACTATAAAATACAGGCAGCATAGAAAGCGCAACGGCAGCCACATCGTTTCCACCTGTCGCCTCGGGACAAAGCCCTCGTCTGCCGCATCGAGCCTGTCGCTCGCCGGTGGCACACGGGAGACCTGGGCCGCTAGTCTCGACTTTTCGCTATGCACTTTGCGACCGAATTCGGTCGCTATAACGCAAAATTCAACGCTATTTTTGCGTTTTTTCAGAACAATTAGTGTTCGCTGTCGAATTTTTGCATCATAGCGACCGAATTCGGTCGCAAAGTGCTGTAGCGAAAAGTCGAGACTAGCGCCCCTGGCTTAATCAGGTGATACATAACGACATGATCATAGCAAAAACAATATAATAATACTTACATAACATTATATAGATGCTATCTTTAAGTTTGGATTGCTGATGCATTACATGTAATTTTATTTTTGAGTAAGAAATCTTCGAAACATACGGCTTATGGCTCAAAGTTATATGGGATTATACCTACCAAAACCCCATCGGTGGTCTGCCTCTGTGCCTGACGGAGGATAGAGTAGAGCATTTCGGCTCGGGCCACACTGCGCCGTTGTCTTCGCTGGGTATACTTGACATACCTATACCTACCAAGGATTCTCTACTATCGCGGATGGGCCACGAAGTATTGTTTGCTCACATCACTTGTGACCGGCTTGCGGCACGTCGGCCATGTTTTGCATGTCAGCCAAGCGAGTACGTTAGCTGTCAAAAATTGTCAAATGTTTTTGAAGTGTTAGGAAATCACTAGTGAAAGGGGTGGAGTTGACGCCATATTGTGCCTTCATAGTGCTGCAAATGGCGTGACTTGTAACAGGTCCTCTTTTTTCTTAGGTAGTCATTGCTACCTCCACCTCACTTTTGACGTTTACTATAGCTACTTATCTACTTATCTTCTTCTATATATTTAAAATTAAATGTGTATATGTTTGTTCCCCATGGACTCAAAAACGTCTAAACCGATTTTGATTCAATTTTCAGGCAATCTTCAGATTAGCCCAGCAAGTGATCCCTTAAAGTTTGGTACTGAAGTATAGTGGGTCGCTAGTAGGTAATATATAAAGCGCATCGGCAAACGGTAAGGTCTTTGTCGCCGACATGCTGAGCCGCTTTGGCGACGAGCCTACGTTTGGTTGACGTCTGGTTGGCGAGGTGAGGCAAAGGTAACTTGTGTGCTGATAGAGAACAATTTGATGCAAGAAGATAAAGTCCGATAATATAAAACATCGATTCAATCATCATCATCATCAATGATGACGACAATTGCGGCTTATATTGGACAACGTTGTCTCAATTCCAAAAAATAGAACCAAAAAACATATATCCCAACATAAGATAGAGAATCAACATAATTAATGAAATGCACGGAATCGAACATTTTTTTTTTAGTTTAGCTTATTAAATCACTTCTTTTCTTCTCCTTTGCTTCCAGTTCTTTAAACATACTGTATATAAAGAAGCATCATCTTCTTCAGAAGCTTATTTTAAAGCCGTAAACGAACAGGGTTTGATAATTTAGGGTTGCCACAAAATATTCTCAGAAATCAGGTCGGATGACGCCGAATTAAGTTTACGACTCTACTGAGACCGCTGAGTACAGCTGGCATAAAACAAGGTAAGGAAAGGTAAGCCAGGCTTTAAGGAGTTTATGGGCATCCTATACATGCAGTGACGTGTGTGAAATAATGCCTGTTTAGATAAAATGCCGCTCGAAAATACTCTGAGGGGGAATAAGGAGGTCTTGAGGGAACACTGAACAACGAGCATTTGCACGTTACATAACTGATAAGAAGTTGTGTGAGGATTTTTTAGTTATTTATTTATTAAAAACTAGCCCGCGGTTTCACCCGCTATCCTACAGGAGCGGTTACTTTGATGAAATTTTCAGGCAATCTTCAGATTAGCCCAGCGGGTGATCCTGTGAAGTTTGCGTTTCCGTGCGAAGCCGGGGCGGGCTGCTAGTTATATCATAAAAAAACAAAACGCTCTCGTTACAAGAAAAGTAGCAAAGATAAGGACAGTCAACACGAAACAAATCATAGCCGCGGTATCCACAGCAATTACCTGTATGCAGTTACTGAATTCAACTTTCATGTAAATTTTAACTGAACAAACTATAACAGACTTTCAACTCTATTTGTTTATAGTTAGAATTTACAGCTGTGTGAAGTATGAGTAAATAATGCAGGTAAAAAGTGTCGGGTAGTATATCAAGGCTGAGTAGGGAATGTGCAGAGGTTAACTTCTAAGAGCCATGTATGTCCGGTACTATATGCGCAGGAATGTGTGCAGGCAGCGCTCATACGACTCCGCCTGTTGGCCAGTAATGGGCGCAGATTCCCATGGATCTTTTTCAGAGCCGACGCAGATGATGGATTTTTAGTCCGTAGGCAATAGGAAAAAAAAAACCGATTGAGAAAGAGAAAGAGAAAAGTGTGCCGCTAAAATCTGTATTTGTGGTTGTAACTACTTAACCATGCTTAAGTTGTGCGTGCGGAGCTGTTTCTTTATAAAGTCTAAACTCTCAGGGAGGAATAATTTCGCGGTAGTAAGGACATAAATCAACGCGCTAGACGCGAGGGTGAATATATAGGCGGTAGTAATTAAAGCTTTGTTTTAGTTGGCGACTTTTCACCTGAGAGGAATGCTTAATGTCACATCTTTGCTTTTTTGGGGCTGAAATGTTTGGGGTTTTGATTACGGGTAAAAATAATGAAGGAAAGGTGAGTAAACGAGACGACATATATAGGAAACTAGGCTTTGCTCGCGTGGGCATAAAAAAGTATCCTATGTCCGTCTTTGTGACATACAGAAACTCCTTATCAAATTTTATCAAAATCCGTTCAGTCGTTTAGCTGTGATAATGCGCCAAACATCCAGACAGAGAGACAAAATTACTTCCTATAGTTCGCTAGATAGCGTTTTTTTTTTTCTTTTTCCTCCTAAGAGGGTTTTGGCGTCGCACGTCTTATGCATTTGCCAGTGTCAAGTATACATATTTATTCTCAAGTTTAGTTAGATATAATCAAACAACTCATAGTCACTGTCAAAGTAGAGCAAAGCAAGTCATGGTCAAGTCCTAGTCATGCCCCAGTAAAGTGGTGAAAACTTTACTAGAGCCTTCTATGGAGTTTTGGAAACAACACGAAAATTCACGTTTCACGACATTATACCATTCACCAACACTCGTGCATGTTCACGAACACTTAACGGGTAAAAATTCACAGTTTTTACACATTAACACTCGAAATAACACAAGTAATGGAAAATAATATAATGACGCGACATGATTTCTTCACGTTCCCGCCAAAAAAACTCCTAGATAGCGTTGATCTATTATTATGGATTTTTTGACGTTTTGTTTGGACTGACAGTGTAAAGTAAGGAGTTCTGAATCGTGCAAGCGAAGTTTTCTCCTCGAGACGAACGTATTAATTTTGATACCTCGAAGCTATATTGGTCCTGATACGACTTCGGCTATATTCCTCTGAATTATAATAATTATAATATGAGCATAGAATTCTCCTAATTAAATAAGGCCTTTGGTCTTTGAATATTTGCTAGAATAGAAAGGTTCAAGCGGTACTTCTTGGCAATCGACACTTTGTAATAAATGATTTTATTTTTATCTTGGACGAAATGATGCTAAATCCATGTTTTTTATAGTGTGTTCTTGTCAGATCACAACACTATCCATGTCACAACATGTCTCTCTTTTTTTAATGGTTCCACGGATGTTGTATATAGCCAGTGTTGAGTTTTATAATATTTAAAGTTTTATAAAATTTCAAATGAATAAAAATATTTCACAATAAAAACCAATCTTAGTCATAGTCTCAGTCATATTATTCCAGTATAATAATGGAAGCTTAACTGAAACCTTTGGGATTTTGGAAGCAATAAAAAGAGACACGAGGCTGCTTAGACAGAAAGTGGGTTCCTCTCATGCTTAAAAAAATAATTGAAAATAAGACGAGGCCGAAGGCGGAGCTTCGGGCTACGAGCCATACACCAGTCAGCACTGCTGAGAAACATGCATCTTGCAACTTCGCATGCATGCTATGCATCGAAGTGCTATCGAAGTTGCGGGCATCAGTTATTTTAACATTTACTGTAAGCGCATTTTATGCGTATATTTACTGAGCGTAGCATATTGCTAGTCAAGTTCGGCAACATAAAAGTTATAAAGAAAAATAAAGGACAGTATATTATTACCATACACATAGAATAAGCTTTATGTACAAATTTTTACCAATATTTATGATATCGGCTAAGCAACAATAATGAGTCTGGAACAAAATAGTCCGAAAGCGAAAACGATTTCTTTTTCTACCATTTATTTAGCCCATCGTAAACACAACTTGCAGTTTCACCACCGACCCGAAACCCATCGTGTGTATTCCCAAGTAACGCTACTTTTCTCGAGAAAGAACCTACCGGAGACTATACAGGACGTAATGTAATATAATTTTTTGACGAATTTTTTGAGAGGAGCTAGTCTAGAATTGACCTCTGAACCAATTCCTGCTATTTTTTATAAACTCAAAAAATGCAAAGTTTACCAATATTTTATAACAGTTTATTATTTTATTTGGCTAGGCATTTTGACCATAAGCTCACCTGATGATCTGGGATGATACGGCATGATCGGTCATTGTAGACACGCTTGGTCTGAAATGGGTCGCTAGGTGCTTGGCAATAGATTTCATCGATAAAAACATTAAGGCTTAGAAAGTTACCTTACTAACTTTAACTTTAGACCATTTAATAGTTTTATCTGAAATTTCAATTCAAAATTCTAGATAGGTGTTAGAGCGTTATTTTAGTCACATCCCTTAGAGAGCTTTTCACTCTATTGGGGTTAACAGGGTCGTAATCAATACCTATCTGCGGTAAAGGATTGTCATTAATAATCTTGGATACTGTTTGTAAGGATTCGAGAGGTAGAGGGCTCCTTTGAATCGTTGCAAAGGCAGAGTGAAAATCTTTTTGCGAATACAATTTTAAGGCGTGAGTTTGAAAAGAGCCGGGTAGAATGAAAAAAGAAATCCGGACAAGACTGACTCGCGCACCGAGGGTTCCGCAATATTTTTTTAATGTAAAATTATATAACTTTGATTACAAACTTAACGTTGTAGTTACACACGGTTAGGGACGTTTGGGCTTTGTGGTTGACGTCACTTCTGCAACTACTCTTTTTTGTAAGCGCAATTTTTTTATATGGTTAAGTTACAAATGAATTTATCAGATTTATCAGATATCAGTTATCAGATGATTACTTTACTTGTGCTGTGAGAATTGCTTGTTGGCAAAATTCATGATTCCAAGTCAGCTGGAAGTACCCTTTGATTTACTTGAGTGTCAAAATATGCAGCATAAATAGCCATATTTTTTTATTGCGTTGACTTGGAGGCTGATTTTTTAACAGATCTATATATCTATGGGACTGTATATCTAAGTATTTGATATTAATTACAACAATTAAATCCCACGTGTTCCTGAGAAGAAGGGCCTTTACAGACAGACAGACAGACCGCGAAGTGATGCTATTGAGTACCTTTTTATTTTGAGGTACGGAACCATAAAAATTACAATCTTTCAAGCTTTTCCTGAGGCAACTGAAATATTATGGTCAGAAATAAATAGGTTTTAATTTACTGTATATTAGCAAAGAAAATATTATAGTTACCAATATTACCAATATGACAAAATAAGCATGATCATATCTATCAATGTCGTCATTTGATATCGAGAATTCGAAATCCATTGGGTTTCGTCAACTTACCCGTCAGATTTCATATTTTTCTCAATAAAAAAAGTTTTTTTTTCTGAATGCTCAAGAAATTGATATTATAACCAACATCTACAATTACATCAGTCGACAGCAGAGATTTCAAATATCGTTAAGGTTATTTTGTTGTAAGTATGCTGAATATACAATTGAAAATGTTTATTTTCTAATATACCGGTGTGTTACTTACATATTATGTAGGTATATTCGCTGGAACCACGAAAAATATATCTGCATGCAACTTCCCACTTCCAAAATATAATCAAACTAGCCTAAAAATGCTAAGCTAATCTTGTAAAATATAACCCTCCAGTCAACCCTACGAGGTCAAGTCGTTTGTCATGGGCGGGGGTGGAATATGCCACGTTTTCACTTTTTTAACCCGTGGGTAGACGTGTGAATAATTTAAGTGGGCTTTCGACCTTTTTGCGGTTGGTTTAAAAAATGAACCGGAGTCAGTGGTTTACTGAGGCGAGGAGATAGGGATGGAGCTTATCACAATGTATAAGGAGAAGATGTTCGCAGGAAGAAATAAAGTAAAATGTACGGTTTATTTTCTCTTTAAGTTTGCCTTCTGGCAATCCTAGAATGCGTTTGACATTGCTTTTATGTTTGTCACAGATTGAGAGTTACAATAATGATATATTTTGACTCATTGAGCATCTCGGTACCGGCCCGAACCCGGTCGGCCGGAGGCCATTGTTGCTCAAGGATTTTGCCCAGAATAGCCTCGAAGTGATTACTTGCTCAGTGGCCCCAACGGTCATTGATGGTTTGCGAAACGGCTTAACAGCTAAAATGTTTCATTTGCCAGTGGTGCAGAACAAAACTAATTAGTTTATTTTTATATCACCAGCCCGTTAAACGCAGATTGTCTGTGACAATCCTCATTGTCACTGTCGCAGGCTTATATCATTGGCCTATAAGTTTCTTATTCTACCTTGACCTCTTTTATAAACATCACAAATTCTTTTATTGTAATTTTCCTCATAACAAATAAACACATACCTATTTTTACAAAAATGTTTCTCCAATCCGCTACATGCAAGCTTCAGTCGGCAAAGCGTCGCGGGTTGTTTTCAAAACGATTCCTTTCCATTAGAAACGGGTTTCCGAAGGCTCGTTTTGTTTCGTGTAGAATTCAATTATATAGGAACTAAGAAATGTGAATTGGAGGGAAATGTTTGCGTTTGTTTTCTGGAATAATCGTTGGTCGGTGTTGGCGCAATCTTCACATTGCTTTGTACTTAGCAATTAAATAGTTTTTCTTTAGTTGTGTAGGAATTTTATTTTGCTGTTTGTGTATTTTGCTTGTGTATTTTTCTTGTTTTCTTTACGAATGTTTTTCATTGTTTGATTAAATCGATCGATTTGGTTGATTTTTGCTAAAGATTTTTTGCTAAAAAAATGCAAAAGGCGTTGCTAAAATGTGCTCAGAAGAAAAATAAGTAAACAGCATAAAAACACTATAATAACTGGGTACATTTGATTTATGCTTACTTGAATTGATAATACCAATTGCTGAACAAAATCTCATCGTCACAATTCAATAATATTTCCAATATACACCAGAAAAAGCGGAAAGAGCAAAAGTGAGCGCCATAAGCGAGGAGAAAACGCGGAAATTACTGTGCGCCTTGAAGCGACTTGCAAATTAATCGAATAAGGCCGTATACTCACTACATTGAACCGACACAGGCCGTCAAGAAAGGCAGATATTAGACACCTTCAAACAATAAACAAAGCAGTGAAATGTGATCTAAATTAAAACCCAAGTTCTTTTGGCAGTAGTCTGATGATACAAGGCATTTGACTACTGATAAAGGGACTTTAAAATTCACTGGAAAAATAAATATGATGTACATTATATGGACCATGCCATTTTTTATTTCAAATAATATTTTCTTGTTTCATACTTTTAGGCGGGTTTTAGTTTTTGAACTTATATTTTATTTACATATTTTAGTGTTAGTTGTAGTAGATACAAAGATACCTACAAAAGACGAGTTGAATATCGTCGTCGATTTTCAAAAACCTTCAAAAGCACGGCATTCAACACGCGCGTCATGTATATTATTCTGTAGCGAATTTAGGTTATTAAGTCAGCCATATTAGATTTGGTGTGATATCATATATCCTATAACAACCGCAGTGTTAAGACGATTCGATAGACACATAATTTGCTAAAATCTGATTAGTTGTTTTGGAGGTACGAGGGAACAACGAAATGAAAATAGGTACCTAAAAACACATATAAGTTGCTCTTATATATATTGATACATATCTTTAACACATTTAGAATGTCATGAAGCCATTCATATTGATAACAAACACGATATTTAAAAAAAAAAATAAAAAAAATTGTAATTTTGATATGCACGCGGACTGTGAAGACGCATCGATAGACACCTATCTTGTCTTAAGCTGATAAGCGGTTTAGGAGATTAGAGGAAATATATGAATATACTTACATACATACAATCATAGACTTTCAAACTCATAACCCTCCTTTTTCGTAGTCGGGTAATAAAACTATGTCGAGCTCTCAGTGTCGTTAATAGACATTTGACATTTCACTGACGTTTCTCAATGCTTTAACATCAATCTAGTGTTGGTTTCTTGGACGAAACATCATACTAAATCCATGGTTGGTTTTATGTAGTGTGAACTGATCAAGGATCCTTGAATCTAGAGTGTGAACAATAATGTAACCCATTATGATATGAACCTAGAGCTCGTTGAGGTTATATATATATATCACAGAATTCTTTTTGACTACAATGTATAAAATAGAGGTTCTACAATTTCATAGAGTTATTTTTCGTCGGCGATTTTATTATAGTATTTCCTCCAAAAAGGGGGGCCGGCCGGCATTTTATTAATATTTGGCAGAAACATTCGGTACCCAATTCTAAACAATAATTTTGAATATGAGAAAAATCGGTCCAGACGTTATCAAAGAATATAAATACTATGATATAAGCACAGAATTCTCCTTATAATTGATATATATATAGGAAATCCAGAGAATTAGGAATTAGGACGTATCGAGCCTACGCATGCCATTACAGAATTACGACACAAAGGGAAACTTGGCTTAGTCTCGGGACAAGTTATTGGGAGAATTTTGCATTTGTTACTATTTTTCAGGATCTCATTTGGTACGAGCTTCGGAACTATGATGCGACTAATTATGTGACATTGGTGACCAATTACGACAAATTTTTGCCTGTTTCAAATGATTTTCATGAAGTTTTCAGGAGTGATGATTCTAGCGTGAAGGACATCACATTCTAGTGTTTTACGTGTTTGTGTTTACAATATGGACTCACGACGCTGATCTTGATACTTGGTCTCGTATACTGGAATGAAATAGTCATTACTTGATATGATTAATAAATAGTTTTGATTATGGCTGAAAAGCCTGTGATAAATATTTACTTTACTATCTAGCTATAAAATAACGAAATGAAATTATAACGAAACGAAATAACGAAAAAAAAAAAAAAAACCTAATTTACTGCTGAACATAGGCCTCCCCTCCGACACGCCACACCGACCGACAACGTGTCACTTGATTCCACCGGTTGCCCGCAACTTTCATAATGGCGTCGGTCCACCTAGTGGGAGGTCAGCTTACGTTGCGTCATCCGGTTCGTGGTCGCCACTCAAGAACCTTTCTTCCCCACCGGTTATCGGTTCCTCGAGTGATGGCCTGCCCATTGCCACTTCAGCTTGCAAACTCTGAAAGCTATGTCGGCTAAGTTGGATTACCCAGAAACTATTGCAGATCTAAAGATTTTCCAAATGTTCAAGCCCACTACCAGACGGCAGCGTACCCAGCATGTTTTCTTATGGAATTTTAAAACTAAGAATGTGAACGCTATTCTGGCGAGATCTTTCTCATTTTACGCTATCCTTATTTTCTTTTACCGAAAAATTACGCCGACCCCGCAGAGCTCAGGACAGTATAACGCAAACGCGTGAAATATGGCTTCACTCCGGCGACTAAACGGTCGCATATCTCTTATCTCGGCGGCGCTAATAAATAATCCGCACCGAGCTGGGTGCCATGAATACCACTTACACGGGGAAATATCCGCACGTCGCAGCGGTTTCTCTCCTTCAACAACGGTCTGGTACAGGGCGGAAGTAAGTAGAGGCGGAGTGGGGCGGTTACCCTCTGGCTCATTCTATGCACACTGTAAGGACGTTGCAGTGTACAAATCTCACCAACTCAAAAAAAAACCGTGCAGATCGAACCGTAGATCACCCTACATTGCGAATTCATGACGTTCGAAGCTCACCTCGCATCTGTCGAAAAACACCTATAAAAAATTATTCTCATTCATAGATAGCTAGGCGTGATTAGGCGTAGGCGTAACCTTGAGATAGCCAATAAGAATGCTTGGTTGCAGTCCCCGCAACTTGCACTTTCCTCCAGCTTTGGTGAATTTGGTCGCAACAACGAGCTCGTAATGCGGTTGATCTGTGAATCGAACTCTTGCTAGATACCAAGGTAGCTATTTAAAATGGTTATCGACACAAGACAATTGAAAAATGGAAGTGACGCTTTAATGTAATTCCCGAGTTGGATAACTCTAGATTAAGCTATTATTTTATTTTATAGCAAACAGGAGATGTTCAAACACCGTTCTGGTATGTTAAAATCATTTATAAAAAAAAAGACTGAGATATTTTGTTTGGTTTAAAAAAAACTTAAATTACCGTTCCATTGCTGTCGGCTCCGGCAGCGAAAGCACAGCCTTAATTGACCGAGCGAAGCGAGGGTCTCAGAGTCTACGGGAGCAAATCGGCAGTTGTGTTTGTATGTTTATATGTTTCTATGTATATTGTCCAACGATAACTTGAGAACCGTTAATCCGATCTTCATGAAATTTTGTAGGCAAGTAGTTCATTTCAATAAAAAAAATAGTTAGAATATAAGCTAAACGGTCAAGTGGTTGTGAAGTTGTAGGGGTCGCGGTTCGAAGTGAACTAATAGTTAACTATGCAGTTATATTAAGTATTCTCTAGTCCCACAGAACTAACATAAAACGTTATTCACTTTAATTAATCCACACGAGATAATGTTAATTGTATCGTGTGGACAATCTAGCACGTGATAATTATATGCGATAATTTGGATGCAAGCAACACAGAGTAATATTAATTGT
Organism: Apocheima hispidaria; assembly: GCA_947579745.1. NCBI lineage: Eukaryota > Metazoa > Arthropoda > Insecta > Lepidoptera > Geometridae > Apocheima > Apocheima hispidaria. The sequence continues at coordinate 15,098,447 of OX388157.1, forward strand.
CCATTACATGGTATCGCATACAAGAGTTTTGTTTTATGTTGAAAGGGCTTACGTTTAACATCTCGAATAAATGCATACAATGTCCATGGTGGCACCCCCACCCAAAAAATATCTTCACTTTTGTTTAGAAGCTTCATTTGCCCTCTAAATTACACCCTGATTTCGTCCACGCTTCCCGCAAGTTGTAAAAAGTAGCGCGCTCTCTTTGTGGGCTGAAACTCCTCGATAATGTTTAGACGATTCTGTTCGAGGATAAATTATGCGTTCTATCGTCTGAAGAGATGTCGCGATTGATTTTGCGTTAACCCAATTTGGTACGACATGGCTTCGGCAGCGGAAATGGAAATATTACTACCAGTAAAATATTTTGTGGGTATTTTTGTGGGTATGTGAAAACGAGAAAAAGCGATAGATTTCAAAGAAATTTGTTATATACATTCGAAAACGATATTCAAGCAGGCTTAGCACCTGATAGTACCAGGAGCCGTCTATTACAGTCTGCAATACTAGAAATCATATGAGGTAAATTTATGTGAATCGATTTGCCAGACTGCCCAAGAAGGAGGTTAGTGTTATTATCTTAAATCTCAACAGATGAACTTGCTTTGGGGCCTTAGAAATTTATTTTTGACAATATGTTTCTTATATTCTCAAAAATGCTAAAAGAGCAAAGTCAATGCAGAATGTAACACAATCGCGACTATAGTTTCGATCACATTCGGTGATCTTTATCAAGGAATGCTAAGCTTGAATTGCTCAGTGCAAGGCAAGACGAGGTCGCGGCATGTCAAGCTTAGCATTCCTTGATAAAGATCACCGAATGTGATTCGAAATATAGTCGGAATAACCGACTCAATTTAACGTGAGTATTCCAAAATATGTCAAAACCACGTCAGTTTTTATAGTATAACACAATTGCGTTAAAAGAAAGTTTAATATCTACAAAATTCTTCCTTTTCCATTAAATATAACAATTGCGACCGGAGTATCTCCGTCCGAATGCTTCCTCAAAAGATATGAAAGAGCTATTCACGTCTCATAATAAAATCAGGACAAAATATTAAAACAACGCTAGCGGACAAATGCTCAATAAAGTGCCTAAGAGCCGGTTTTAACCAAGGAAAAGCAGCGGGGGAGCGTAGAAAATATGTTTGTTAAGTTACCAATAGGAAATCGTTATTCCGGCATTCTTCTCCTCTCGTCCATTGAACTTCAGCTGACACAGTCACACAATCCAGAGAACTATCGACCATCGCTTATTAAATCCGTTCAACACCAATTTCACATAATCTGCGCTCGAGTCGATGTTCATTTAATTTAATTCATTGGGGATGGTGAATAACGCTATCGTGAAATCTAACAATAGAAAGGACACACTAACTTAACAGGTGTGAGATGTGTGAGCTACGAGTAAAGAAAATAGGCGTAGGTAAATAAATGCACGTCGTATAATTTTTCCAATAAAGTCGAACACAAATGTTTGTTTACATCACTTCGAAACCTAGTGTCTCTCGTCTCATATTCTTATCTCATATCTCCGCTCATTTTCGCTTAATTCGAGAAAACGCTAGCGCGATACACTTTCGCGTGCCGAGAAGATGGCTTTTGCGCGCTAGTCAAAAAATCCCACAATTTCTAATTACGACTAAACCAGTGAATCAATCAAATTCTGTCCTATCCTAGGAATTATTATTGCCTCACTATCAAAGTAACAATCACTTCATATCCATCAGGAGTTTGGAGATCCAGCGAAAATTTGTGTAAAACTAGGACTTTGCAATGATTATTTTTATTGAGAAAATGTCACTATGTAATCTTGTTTTCCCTCTTCGCTATACTGACAATAGAATCAAAAGGCATAATATTAATATATTATATATTTATATACGCATATTATTTCAACATAAGATCTCTCTAATCTACTTATATTATGAGGTGCACGAAATATAAAAATTACAATTGGTTAATTTAGCAAATTTACTTATACTAGCTTTCACGTTGATTTTTATTTACATTTTGATTTTTAGTTAAAACGTAGTTATTAGCATAAAATTAGTTTGTCATGAACCCACGATGACTAAATTTTAGCTCGCTGAGCAAAACGGTGCACCTGAAGCCATCCCTAATATCGAGTCGCCTTCTTAACAGAGGAAAAAAGGTACCGGAATAAAGCATTCAATTTATTTTTATTTTTCTTCCCAACCTTGAAGATAATTGTGACATTTCCCGTTTTCCCGGCGCCGGCCATTATGAATTCTTATTCTGTTCCGATCGACGTTTCGGCCCGAAGCTATATACTTACCTAGCTTTATTTGAATACGTCGATTTTAATACACAAGCTTTATTTTTACACAACTTGGTACGGCCAGCACTTTTTTTTTGTTGCGAGGGTGAAACCTTCACAAGATACCCGACTGCTTTGGGGTGCAGCAGGGTTATGTGGGATTATATCCACTAAAACCCCCCCGGTGGCTTGCCGTGGCTTGCCGCTTGGCCGAGGACTCCAAGGAACCGGAGCCTTCAGCACCACGCTTTAGCTCCTCCAAGGACAGCTAGCGGCTGTCGTGAGACGCCGCTACGCCTCTACGCCTCCAATAGCGTCAGCCACTCGACGCTTATGCTATCCTATACTAATTTCATATGCTAGGATTTCTCGGTAACTGAAAATCAGTTCCCTGTTTAGAAAGTTTTTTCTCACTTTTTTTTGTACATTGTTGTGAAATTAGGCGCTGAGCTTATAACTATCGTGTGGTTCTCTCCACCTTAACAAATACTATAGACCAGACGTGCGGGCTGATTCTCACGTAATCCACAAGTACATTACTTTGCATTGTCTTATATCAATACGAGTAACAGTGATTTATGTTAATATTATGTATCTACTGAAAAATTGGCCTTTTTGATTAGGGATTGGGATTAAGAACTAAGTATCGAATCATACGTTTAGCAAAGATTTCAAACTTGAGGGTATACCAACTATTTGTAGTCAAGCACTAGGAATCATGCGAAGCCATGCCATTTTGTGATTATGTTTTCCTCAAAATTTTGTTAACAAAACTCATGACACAAACTTAATATCTCATGAACAAAATTTAGTCACAATAATTGTTTGATGTTCATTTGTCCGGATCATTCAGTAATTACCGTCCATTTAATTTCCAACAGTTAACAATACTAGTGATGGGACAAGCGCCGGTGTTCGGCCACAATGCCGAATGCCCGAACAAAAACCGGATTAATTCGGTTATCGTCGGCTGCTAATAATAATAGTGTCGCCGTAATCCAATGTGATGGATGACAGACCCACCCTCCGGACACCCCTTTTAATTGCCTCGCCCGTCACTCACACTGAATTTTCGATTTATATTATAATAAGTTCGATTCGGTTTCGGCTCCTTGGTTTTAATAAAGGTTTTGTCCTCATAGTTTGCGATTTTGCCTTTTTGCGAGGGAAATTTTGAAGGGTAGGAGATGAAAAGCGTGGGTATTTGCTTAATCTTGATGGATGCACTTTTCGCTGCATATTTTGCGTTTGACGCTAAACCATGACGAGGAGAGGGAAGGCTGGAGCTATTGTAAATGCAAAATTATTCAGTCACTGTCAAACACGTGCTCAAAATTAAGTTCATTCGCGAATGTAGATTAAAACAATTAAGAAGAACCCAATTGTAAAAATACAACATATTTAAAATATTTATTGACCATAAATAACATTGAATATCAATACAATCTAAATTTAAATAAAAGAGTTAAAATTACAACCAAAATTACTATAAATAGAACCCAATTAAATGTCGATATTTAAGATTTTTGCCTAGAATAGCTATCCAATAGTGCAAATAATGCATCTACATCTCATTATACCTTATTATTATAAAGATGGCGCACGCTGAACAGGAGACCTAATACTCAGCAGTTTCCGCTGGTGATGATGATGACGATTATAAAGATAATCTATGTACGTTTATTTTCTCGACTAAACTTATCTTGATGAAATGTCGCAAGAATACTCCTAGTGTGCACCATGAAGGACAACTAGTAAACGTATCTGTAAGTAACAGTAGAAGTATAATAGTGTATTATAAGTAACTAAGTAAGTATATGTACTTCACGCCAACGAAATACGATATAAACGATAACAGGCTAAAACGAAATTTGAAAAAAGAAGTTTCTAAAACTTGTTTCCTATTTCTTTCACAACACTTAAAACTTAGTTCTTGTATAAACTCTAGACTACAAAATATTAGGCTATTTATCCCGAGCGCTTCTTGTTGCCTACTGCCGTTGCTGCCAACTGCTGTTGCCTGGGTAATTGGTAATTGGTTTAGTTTGCCGTTCACAGGAAAAAAATATTTCGAAGACGTTTCAGAGAAACAAACTCTCCGATACATAAACATGCTTCCTACTGATCAGAACCATGTACGTTTAATCGATTTTTTAGAACATAAAAGCAAATGTGTTATTACTCTGACAAACGGTCTAAAATTGTCAAAAGAGCAAAGTCATCCTTTTATATTTCCCACCCTCAGAGGTGAACAAACCGAATAACCTCCTGGATATTCAAAACCTGCTAAACTGCTATTTTTGCAAACTGTACCAACAAACTGTGGTTTTATTGAAAATGTCGGCACGGGATGAGTTAATAATAGCAGCTAATATAGATTGGGATGACTCGAGAATAGAAAAATTAAAAAAATAGGTGTGGGACGAGTCAATAATACAGAGTGGGTTGACTTAAGAAGATGACGTCATGGGATGAGATCAGTTGGGGTGAAGACAGAACAAGCCCAAATAAGTAATGATTAACTTTAAGCGTCGTTTATAAATAAGGCTACTTGGATCAATCGATTTGAATGCGTTTTTTTATTTATTTGAAAATAGGTTTTATACCAAAAGTCATGACCTAATTAATCGGGTTTTTTAAATGTTTGAGATAATAACGGTGTGGCTCGATTGATGTTCATATCAATATATTATAGTCATCAGCTAAAGCGACTATTAACAAATTAATTTGCCAGTATTTTCGACACTTCATAATATCTTCTCAATATCACCATTTGTTGCCAACAAATTTAATCACACTATTGTCGGTCGCCATTTCATTATCATTTCATATCGGCACTGATATTTATTCAAGTAATTATTTACATTCATATTTATCCACGCTGCAAACAATTAACACATCTGTGAAGCTTGATCCAAAATTATTTTCAAAGTCATTGTCACTTGTAATACCTTGGTTTATTGGAATAAACACTTTGCTGATATAATATTAAAGGCCAAACTGCATAATATATCCATCTCAAATGTTTGAAAATTGCCATACCATTTAAAACTATGTTTCATGTCTCATAGAGGTCAATTTGCCAGAGTTGGTGTTTAATGTCAGGTTATGACGTATCGATTCGCTTTGAGCGCAGATGCGAATGACGTAGTATCATTTGTTTGTAATGATTGTGGGTGACGAATGACCAATAGATTGTTTTTGTAAAATACATTGTTTTTTGAATGAGTATTAGCTAAATTTCAAGTTGGTGGCTAGAATAAATAAAATAATTATTGTGAATCCCGAGCGATGGGCCAAGATAGTCATACAGTGGGTCTAAACGCTGCCAGGAAAGATCTGGTGTAACGTCTTGAAATTTTGAAAATCCTTGTTGTCGGATTGTATTATTTTCACAACATTTGTGTTTTCCGAATATTAATTTAAAAGCAGCGAAAAGTGCACGAGTGTGATGTAATCATATAAAATGGTATATCTTTTCGCGTTGTTTGTAAAACTGAAAATAGTCCCAGTACAGATTTCACTTGGAGAGGATTCCAGTATTCATTTATTTGTATCAATAAGTTGTATACTGTCCCTGGCTATATTTGTTTAATTTATTAAACAGAGCGGAGACTCAAACCCGGGCTCATAAGGTAGACGTGCTAACAACCGAGCCAGGAGAGTCGTCAATCGCTGGCTGTTCTGACGACACATCCTTAACTATACTGTATATAAATAACTGTTTATCTGTCACTTAGAGCGACACTGGCCACCGGCCGACCCGGGTTCGGGCCGGTGCCGGTACCGAGTTGCTCAATGTTTACTCCTTTACTGATTTTAAAAAAAAATTTTTTTATTATAAGTGGCGTAGATAATTTTTACTCCTCTTTTATTAGTTTTGTGAATGGTGTAACAGAATATACTCCACTGACTCACCTCCTATATACCTTTCCCTTTTCCTTCTCATATAAAAAGCCGTAAGCACTACAACAGAACACCGCGTAAGTAAGCCCATTCAAACTGTGACGAAAATAAGGCTGGGTACACACTTGCGTACGTGCGCTCCCCGTGCGTAACTCGATTGCGCCCCCGCGTCCGGCGTCGGTCGCACAATGTCACGCAATGCATTCGGATAACTTCGGAATCTTTCGGGCAGTTCGGAACTACGTGTGCTGCTCACTCTATACCAGTTTCATAGATGTCTCATTAGATTTATGTTTAGTTGTGTTATAACTTAGTAAGTTCGTATTTGGCGAGTGGCTAGCTCTGATAACAAGAGGTTTTTTTAGGCCGCTTGATTGTCTCTGACATGGCTTAGCAGCTTCTACATAATTTATAGTTTTATTTGGAAGGATATCATAATTTATAGGTTTATTTGGAAGGATTTATTAAAAAAATTAGTTAAAAAGTGTTTTCTATTCAAGTGTTTTTTTTCTAAATGAATGTATTTTTTTGTTGTTGTTTTAGTTAATATTTAATTGTACATTGTTCTTATAAATAAAATTATTCAATCGTTATTTTTTTGTGGAATCATCTGTGTCGAATAAAACTGTACTGTAAAAATACACGTAGTTATATTCTCTACCTAAATAAGGATTTTAAATTTCTATCAACGGCCTTACTAAACAATAACAACAATCAACTTGTTTTACACCACCAATTACTAGTGTAAGGGTGCGTTTACACGTGACCGCGCGCCGACCGCTCGTTACGGTGTGCACGTCGTCCGCATAGCAATGAGGATGAAGGATAGAGTTCAGTAGTGCGCTCGATGTAGTCTTGAACAGTTTTATATGGAATCTAAGAATTAAAAGTAAGTTAAAAAAAGTTTAGACCCGTTGAATAGCATTTAAATATACAATTAATGTACTTAGTAGTAAAACATTACAATAATTTAGCTATTGTTAAAGTTAACTTTACCTCAGCAAAACGTTAAAACTGGCGAGAAAGATCTGTTGCCTTAAGCAAAATGCGTTGATAAAAAATATTGAAATTAACAATACTGATACTGATTAAAGAGAGTCGGGTAGCTCTACCTGTCATGGAAAAAATGTGGTTGTGAAAAATAAACGAATAAATCATTCTCATCGTCATCCATAACGCAACCGACCACTTACCCACAATATACGAGAAGTAATTATTATTTAATCTGTAGCCGTGGTCGCATGCCCTAACTCACGCTGCACTCAAGCGGCGCGCAATTAAAATGTATGGCTCGTCCGCCGCCCGTGTGTGCGCGCCTTAATCAACCGATTGCTCGCTAGTGAATATACAACCTGAATATTATATCTCGTGATTAAACTCAGAGGTGCAAACAAATTAAGTTTAAAAAAATATATATTAAGTAAAAGTTTAATTAACGTAATATATTACTATATACTATACACAAAAATAACTGAAGTACCTACGATGAAAGTCTGGAGATAATACTAATATTCCATGTTTACAACCCCTTCCCATTAGCTGGAGAAGAAAATCGCGATTCGGGTTACGTCTAAAGTGGACTGATGCAGGTGATGTGGGTATAGTGTGTATTGTGGACGAAAATGTATCCTATGATAAAACCTTTTCTTATAGAGAGACCAGAGTAAGAATAGAAAGTTGATTAATCGTATTTATACATGGTGTAAAAAAAATATAAAAAAAAAAACTATTTCTAGAATATTATATATTATTATTTTATCTGTCTTCTCTCTTTATATATATATATTTATTTAATAATATCTATCTTCGCTTTCTGGCAATATTTTCTTGTGCTTCTAAATTAATGCACTCGAAATTTCCAACTGACTGCCGAAAGAGGTGCTTGATGCGCCATCTAGCTTTTAGAAGCGAATCAAAAGTTGGCTCGTCGAGCAGGAATTATATAAATTCGATGATATGACTTTGAAGTATTAATTAATTAATTAGTATTTTCATAATTTAGTAAAAGCTTAATATTGCTTATTTTTTTGTCATTTACTCGATGATATTTTGTTTAAGTAAATATTGTTTTTTTTTTTAAGTTTTTTTAATACTTTTGATAAGTATTGTAAATGTATTACATGTTTATAAATAATTCGAAACAATAAACGAAAACTGCACATCGTACAAAGGCTAAAACACACTCACCTGAATGTAAAAACAATGCTCGAACCCGGAATCGGACCAAAGAAGTTGTAGTCTATCGTAAATATAAATATTTACCTCGCTCGCACCTTCAGTCGTCCAAAACAACGCGAATATCACCCCTATCCTTTCACAGGAAAGGTCTACATTCACAATAGTGATGTAATAACTACGTCAAGGTATTCGAGTTGTCCAAACACAGAGAACGTCGTTAACGATTGTTTAAACGGTTATTTTTAACGGCAGCTTTTGGAGTGTGCGCTCGCCTTTATTTATAATTTATGATTATTTTTATTAAACAGTATTTATTAGGTTACTTTTAAGATTATGATAACTATTGAGTTTTGTTATAAAAAATGACTAAATAATTTCAAGTTAAGTTTAAATTTTAATCACTAAGTAAACACCAATCACTATTTAAGAAAACAGTACTACCTATTTAGACCATCTATTTTAAAGATTGAAACTTACTACTTTTTATTGGAATCTAAAATTACTTATAACTAAGGTTCGTACAGTTCGTCGCGATCGCTAGGGCGCCGAGCGGGCGGACAGCGCGAGGCGGGCGGGCTTGGGCGCCGTTGGGCGGCGAATGAGCCTCCAGCAGTAAGCTCGGGCTTTAAATCCATTGTGGAGTAGTTAACTTGGTTGTGAGACTTGTACTTATATTTCACTTAGGTTAAAAAAACATTTCTTACTTGAATCTTTTTTGGAGATGTTTCTTGAAAATAGTGACGTTTAAAGTATTCGGCATTTTATAAGGCGATTCACACACTGCTCCCACACACTGCCCCGCGCCCCGCGACGTAGCGCGGGACCGCGTTTTTAACTTTGTAATGAAATGTCTCAGTTTGTATAGAAAACACGCGTGGTACAACATACCGAAAACGTCTCTCAGCGCGGCGGGGTGCGGTGTATTTGGATTTCTATTATCTGTGGAACTAAACGATGATTATTGTATTGATATTTAACGTTTGTTACCGCTAATAAATTCTCATTTCATTTAATTTGTATGAGCCTCCCGCGCCCGTCGTGTTGCGTGGTGCAGTGTGAGAACTGCCTAACTGCACAAAAAAATACATTTGCCTGGCCTTATTTATCAATAGTCCATAATGTTAGTTTTTCTGTTTTAAATTTAAAATAATTTTTCATGATATGGCGGCAAACAAGCTGACGGGGCACCTGGTGGCCTGATAAGCCAGGGACATCACTAAATTCACTAATACCTTGGCGACCTTTTAAGACTATAAACAGCCTTTTTGAAGAACCCCATGACCCCTAACTATGATATAGTTACTAAGATATAGACGCAGTTGTAAAGTTCATTCCACATTTTGTTTTTAGATTTATAAAATTCTTCATAAACTTATGAAGTTTTTATAATATAAATTAAAGAAATAGATGAGACAACCAACAGATTATTAATTAAAGACAACTAAAACCAAGTTTGTAAAATAGGAAAACTAAAATATATGGCGATGTGTACGACTTACATTTCTCAGTTCAACCCGAGCCCTAAATTATTTCGAACATTTTTATTACCTTTTTAATTCATTGACCATAAAAAGTTTACGGGTCGTATAAAAATGTACCACCTAAAATATTTTGACAGCAATATTTTCCCCTTTGTCTGAAATCAATTCGCGCCCTTCCAGTAGTTTTATACTAGAGCAATCATGTAACTAACTCAATAACCTCCCTACTTCTATTACTTTATGGGGGTGTAAAAATTTTACGACCTTGTTGAACGATAGTTGACAAGAGGATGAAATTACGGGGTTGATTGGGGAAAATACGAGTTTTATTGACTGCTTTTGTGTTCGGTAAATTTACGGCTGATAAGGGTAAATAGATAGTCGGTTACATAAACCATACATTTGACTCATCGGCACCTAAAAATACAAGATCTCTGTAGAAGATTCAAACTCTTGTGTTTCGAAATTAACAGAATAGAAGAATGTTTTCATCAGTTTTCTTCTTTTCTTATAAAAGTGTTATTGCTCGGATTTTTCCTCAATTGTTCAAGTTAAAGCCTTACGTCGGTGGTGCAGCGGGTAAGTGGCGTTTAATTAAAAACATGTCAGGGTGCGGGTTCAGGGCCGACTTAATATATTGGGAAAGCAGCAGAGAGGAATGTTGTGTAGAGAAATTAGCGGGAAATACTAAGGTTTATTGAAAAAAATATTTTTTGTGAGTCTGTGTTTAGGAACTACATGTCATAGTTTTTTTTCTTTTTATGAGGAATGGACTGACTTTTGACCTTGCGTCATCAAACAGTACAGACAAGGTAGAGGGTCACTTCTTGCTACCATAGTTTAGAAAAAAAGCAATTAAAAAAAACATCTTCAATAGTTACATGTAGCTTTGTAGCGCTCATAGTTCACTTCAAATAGGTGTTCCATCGATCACCGATAAAGCAACTGACAATGCGGTCAGTTTTCGGCTGGGGGACCGCTACACCTGGGCGCATTCGGTTAGTTCTTAAGTTAATTCGTTTATGTTCGATATTAATATTAAATAATTAATGACCGAGCGAAGCGAAGGTCTCAGAGTTTAGGTAAGATGATAATAGTCTTTTTTTGTATTTATTTTTATCCGACGATAACTGGCAGACCGTTGATCCATTTTCTAGAAATTTGTAGGCAAGTAGGCCATTTCACTTAATATTTTAGGTTCAAACTTGAGCAAAATTATTCCATTGTTTTTGTTGGTAAAGAAACCGCGAGGTCCCAGTTCGGCGCGCAGTACTAGTTAAGACGAGTTTTAGTTGCACTTACGTGTCTGCTGCTTGCATCGAGTTTTACTAACAGACGTGAACAATATTCACTACGCTAATAAACGAGCCGTCTACCGTTACACTGACCACCTTCTTCTACTGCAGACTAGTGTGCATCCAGTTTCGTATAAGTCATAAGTACGTAACATCGTCAATGTGTGTGCCGTATTATGCAAAGCGCATAGTTATCATTTACCACGACCGGAGTCTTTTGGGAATGGCGCTCGAACGTAGAGACTGACAACGACATTTAGTATAAAACACCACCGAGCTATTATGTACCATGCACTGATAACACCATAGAGCATTACGATAAATAATGGTTTTTCTATTCCTCTTCAGTTATGTAGATTACATAGATATTGAAAAAGAAATGTGTTTTTTGGTTCTATCGTCTAGTATTAGTGATTAAACGAACTTACCTTAGTGAAGTTCTATCATAATTATACGTAGCACTTCGTCCGAAGAAATTAGTATTTGTAGATATTATATACACATGTAGTTTCGCCTAAGTGACACCACTCTTGCACTATTGTTGAGAGAATGTAGGTAGAAAAAGAAATATGTGAGGGTAGATGCAACTTACCTCGCCATTTTATTGTTCTGTCTCGTCATTTAGTTTAGAGCTATACGCATACCTAGGTAAGTCTGTCATTGGCATACTTCTTTATGTTTAATGATATATATGGGTTGCGCTTGCTCTTAGGGAGGGTGGGAGTACATACTAATTTCTTCGGACGAAGTGCTACGTATAATTATGATAGAACTTCACTAAGGTAAGTTCGTTTAATCAATAATTATACAGCGCACTTCGTCCTCGAAATTAGTATTTGTAGATATTATATACACATGTAGACTTTGAGAGTAATGAAGGAAGTATTGTCAATGACACTTCGTATGAAAAAATCAACTCAATATTTATTAAGCATAAGTATTGTAATACTAATAAACATACGATGAGAGAAACATTTGTATTATGCTATTAATTATAGCTACGTATTCAAATTGAAATTACATTAAAATCAAATTTTTTATTTAATCTAAGCATCTATTCGCCGGATGGCGTATGATTATTAATAATTGCTCGAGCTAAGGACAAATGATCGTTGTCGATAATAACCCTATTGTAAAAACGGGCAAAAGTATTGGAATTTTGGCTCCACCCTGCAGTGTTGCGGATAGTGTCAACACTGACACCGAGCGAGTGCGCGGCACTCGCAGCTGCATGCCGTGTGCTGTGCGCTGAAAACACGGTAACGTCTACCCCGCACTCGTTCAGCGTGCCCTTTATCCAGCGGCTAAGGGTCTGTCTTCCTACTAATTTATGAGGGTTTCTCAAGCCAATGAATAAAGTATCGCATTTTCTTAAGGGCCTAGATTTATCTAAGTAACTAATTAAGGTTTGTGCTGGACAAATGGAAGGGTTTTCTTTGAAAAAAGGTAAGAAGAGAACTGGTTGCTTGGAGCCAGGTCGGGAAGTTTTTAAGATGTCTGGAATTTTAATACTGATACGATCATCGGAAATTTCTATGTTTTTAATATTAATTTTAGAAATAGTCTGTAATCTATGCGCTGTTGCGAGCATCAGTAGCGTTATGGTCTTTTTGGACAGTTTCTTAAAGTCAAGATCTTCATTAGGGTACCATGCGCTCAAGTGACTTAAAACGCAGTTAGTGTCCCAAGTAGCACTGTATTTGGGCATTGGGGGTCTAAGCCGAAATACACCTTTGAAAAATCTTTGTATTCTGTCATCCTTGGATAATCTAGGCCCCAAGATCAACGATAATGCTGATCTACATGAATTTAGCGACCCATACTGATAACCATCGCTAAACATATTTGTTAGAAAGGCAATAACATTAGGGACTGAGGCTTGATAAAAATCAACCGAATTGTTGTTGCAATACGTCCACCACTTTTTGAGACATACGTCGTACTGTTTGATGGAGCTTTCAGACAGCGAGGCCACCATGATGTCTAACGAGGCCGTTGGCAGGCTTCGACTTGATAATGCTTCCCTGATAACAGTCCTGCAGCCAGGGTAAGGGTGGACTGTATCTGCGAGCTGCAATGGGATATTAAGGCGTTATCATTGGGTGTAAATGTAACGATATCAGATATAAGAAGGGCTTTGAATAAGGGGAACCATGGCTGCGTAGGCCACATTGGAACAATAACGATGCCATATGCATTGTCTGAAATAATTTTTCTTAGCATTTTCAGGACCATTGAAAATGGTGGGAAAGCATAAAAAAATAATTCGGACCAACTGACCGTAAATGAATTAATAGCAACCGCATCAGGGTCCCTGTGCCACGATATGTATCTATTACATTTATTGTTGATTCGACTCGCGAATAGGTCTATTTCCGGCTGACCGAATGCAGATATTAAGTAACAGAATGCCCAGTCATCTAGTTCCCATTCTATATCTGGATGGGTCTTACGTGACTCTGAATCGGCAATTACATTGTCACATGATCTAATATAAGATGCGAAAATGTAAATCTTCCGAGCTTCACACCACTGCCACATCTCTTTTGTAATTTTTGTAAGATGAGGGAATTGAATACCGCCCATACGATTGATATAAGCGATCGCAGTGGTATTATCGATGCGCAAAAGTATTTGACAATTGTATAAATTCTTGGCAAAAACTTTAAGAGAACTTTAACTTTAACTTTTCATATAAATGCGGCTAAAAGCTCTAGATAATTTATATGCTGTTTTTGTTCACTACTTGACCATTGACCACTTGCCGTTTGATTGTTACAGTTTCCACCCCACCCCGTTGTTGAGGCGTCAGAATATATTTCGGTAACATAAACGTCGTTTCTGATAGGGTGTGTCGAATTACTTATGGCACTTATCCACCACTGAATATCGGGTAGTAAAGTGTCGGGTATATTCATGAACTTGTCATAGTCATTTTGATTTAATAAATTAAGGTATTTACAGCGTTCTAGTTCTTTAGTATAAAGCTATCCGTATTCGATGGCAGGACAGGCCGACACTAGTAAGCCTACAATTTGCGCGAATTTTCTAATTCTACAGCGCCTCATTTTGGTAAAAGTTTCTAGTTCGACTCTAATGTGTAACCTTTTATCAGCGGGTAAGCTTAGAGACATTTGCTGGGAATCTATTATCATACCTAAAAATTTGCATGACGTTGAGGGTTTTAGGACACTTTTTTCCTCGTTTATAATAAACCCCAGGGAGATCAGTGTATTTATAGTCTTCTCAATATTTGTTAATAGTTTTTGAGGAGACTGACTTATTAAAAGCCAATCGTCTAAATACAAAGTTGACAAATAACCCGCATTGCGCAAGACTTTAGTAACCGGTTTCATGATCTTGGTAAAAACAAACGGCGCGGTACTTAAACCGAATGGCATAACGTTAAATTCATACATTTTTGCGTTGAAAATAAAACGTAGGTACTTTTTTGATTCATCATGAATTTTTATAAGGAAATACGCATCTTTGAGGTCTAGTGTTGCCATATAGCAGTTTTTAGAAACTAGTTTTATAGCTGTGCGTAAATCCTCTAGTTTGAAGTGATCGGTTTGTATAAATTTGTTTAATTTTTTAAGGTTAAGTATGAATCTCATTTTGCCATTTGGTTTAGGAATAAGGAATATATTTGACAAGAATTGTCCGTGGCAAGGTTGACATTCAGAAATAGCACCAATCTGTAAAAGGCTCTCAATAGCTTCATTGAAATGTTGTTTTTCAGAAGTTGTATATATCCGTGGCACGGGAACAGAATCCTGAACAACTGGCGAGGAAAATTCTATTTTGTAGCCCGCAATCCAAGAAAGGATAGTACGATCGTTTGTGATTTGAGCCCATTGTTGGTAATAGTTTGATAAGCATCCAGCGTACTTAACTGGAATTAGTAGCGGCGGCGTGGAGGCGCCGGATGTGCTAGCGGTGGTGGTGGTGGCGGTGGTGGCGGTGGCTGAGGTTGCCATGGTGCCCTGTAGTAAGTGGACTGTGGTGCTCGTGGAGCTGCAGGCTCGCGGCTCCGCTGGGGCGCACTCGGCAGCCTGCGAGCCGGGGCGGGAGCCTTTCTGCTTAAAGCTTTCGGAGCTGATGTATTCATCCTCTTTGCCGTATTTTTAGCCCCAAAATCCGCTTTGAGTTCGACGCCAGACTTCGTGACAGCTTTAGCCGACTTGATTGTATCTGATAGCTTATCGCCGAACAGGAACGTGTCGATTTTTGTGTTTGTTAAATGATCTTTCATATCTTTTTTCAGCGCTGTCAGTATAAAATTCCTTCTGGTCGCTGAATCGCCATGTTGAATATCACAAAGCAGGCGGCTAAGATCCATTAGTTTTTGAAGTATTTCATTGTTTTTATCTTTTGAATTTAGCTGATTAGTGATGACATCAGCCAGACATGATATGGCACATGTCATTTGTTTTTGTTTAGCTTCGATTCCTTTATCGCGCTTTAGAGAAAGCTCTGGAAGGGCAGCTTTTATTTCAGGATTAAGCTGTGGAGCACCGATATGCAAGCAATTAGCAGGAACAGGGTATTTGACCAATAGATTCTTTCTATTGTCTTTGTTGAGGCCTTCCCGTGAAATATGTTGAAGGCGACTGGCTAATTCTGAACGGATGTCGTTGGCGTATTTTACCTCAATCGTCGGGTCTTCACCCAATATCTCCAAAACCTCTTCATCTAATTTTTCAGGTTCTACTGACAATGAAACTGGATCATCGGTAATCGTGTCCGCGGTCGGATTATTGACGGTTTCAGTATCATTAGGTGCCATCACTGACATATCTTTAGTGATATCGACGGGCTCTACGGCAGAATTGTCAACGTTGTCGTCTACGTTGGTCAAATGGTCTGAAGACCCTGGGAGCCAGTCGTCTGGGTCCAGCGCAAGTTGAGATGACTCTAGAAAGAGTCAATATCAACATATAAGTCGAGGTTATTTAACAGAGATACGTTTATTTATCAATATACTAATAGTAATTATTATACTATAGTATCTATAAGTCCAAAGATCTGTGCATTTTACTTTTATAATTTAAAAAAGGTAAGGAAGTAAAAATAAATAAAAAATAAAAATGGTTATCAGCTCGAGCTGATAAAATTTTAAATGCGGTGAAATAGTCCCAATGGCTATCTCGGTTGCATTTATCTGGATAAAAAACTTTTATGATAGTTATTAAACACTGCACGGTAAAAGAAAAAAGCTATCAGTTCCACCTGATATGTTTTTGAATGCGGTGAAATAGCCCCAATGGCTATCTCGGTTGCATTCATTTGGACTTTGCATTAGGGTTGTGGTAATGAATATAAAATAATGCTAGACACATACCTTGTCGATGTACAGTACTGCGTATTGTTGCCCCTTGCACTGACGCATCGTCGGAATCACTGTTAGAAGAGTCATCTTTTTTGCGACGTATTTTTCGTTCTAACTTTTTTACTTTACGCATTAAAGTCACTAAATCATCTTGTACGTCTTTCGAACGTTTTCTTTTAGGCATTTTAAAGCACAAAAGCAACTTTTTTTAGACTGAATTTAATTTAGGTTCAAAAGCGACTGGAGCGGCTGAGCACTAAATTGCGAATGACGAGACAGAACAATAAAATGGCGAGGTAAGTTGCATCTACCCTCACATATTTTTTTTTCTACCTACATTCTCTCAACAATAGTGCAAGAGTGGTGTCACTTAGGCGAAACTACATGTGTATATAATATCTACAAATACTAATTTCGAGGACGAAGTGCGCTGTATAATAGCTAATAGCGATAACAAGATTACAAGACATTTTATCGACCAAAAAAATATCGTTGACATGACTTCGTTTTTGGCTAGATCTCGGAACCCTTTGTATATATTCAAGTGACTGCCCCGGTGGCTCAGTTGGTAGTGAACCTACTTACTGTGCTTGGGGGCGTGGGTTCGATTCCCATCTAGGACAAACATTCATGTGATGAATATTTGTGTTTGTTCTATGTCTGGGTGTTAATATCTATATAAGTATGTATTTAAAAATATCTATGTACGTATATCAGTCTCTGGCAGCCATAAGCTTTGCTTAGTTTGGGGTCAGGTGACGATGTGTGCAAAAATGTCCCAGATATTTATTTATTATTATTATTATTTAAGTGATTATTACTCTAATAGTGAGATGATCATAATTTATAGGATATGATTGCATGGAATTTCCGGGTTTAATTGCAATTAGTAATTCTGTTTTTTCATTAGCGGAACAGCAACATTTTTTCATCTACATGCAAAAATGTGTGGCGTTATCGTTTTGGCGAAGCCTCTTAATTGAGGCCATAATAATATTGTGTCACAAACGCTAGGTTTTCTTAAAAACAAAATCTAAATTTTGTCAATTCCAATTCAGTTTTGTTTTGTTTTGTTTCTTTGTTCCAATTCAGTCCACGAAGCTCGCGCTGCTGGGACTTCAAATCCTGTCTGAACTTATAACAGCGTCGTCAAACTGTACTCGGAAACCAGTTCGTACAAGTAAAAAATATTTACTTAAAAAAATCAGTTTCGAAACTTGGTTACGTAGAAGGCTGAAGAGGTAATGTTATAGTGTTACTGCGCAGCAAATTGCAAATGGTCAAGAGCCAAAGCCTGCGACAAAGAATTTGAGAAACACTGTCTCGAAATCTTCAAGCTGCTTACGAAAATAGCGGTAGGTAGAAGTCGGGCTCCACCGCTAGTTTTTGACGTGAATTCTATGACGAAAATGAACTCCAACATCAAAATCGAACAGAGAATATCAGTAACTCACATAGTCTCCGTTCTATAACATTTCTAAAGTAGGTACATCAATTTTGTCTTACATTACCTTTACATTATTAGAGAATTACATTTCTGAGATGAGACCAATTTAACGTTCATCGAACTCACGTCGAAAAGGGTATAAGACCCTTAACACACTGACAGCCACGGACCGCAAAACAACAAGAGAAAATAAGAGCAAAATATATTTCTCTCTTTTTCTCTCTCGTTTGTTAGACGGTGGTCGGCGGACGTCAGTAAGGGAAGTGTAGTGTCAGTGGCAACTAAACAATAACGCTAAGGTTAGCGGCGAACAAGGATACCGCTGCCCGTGTCACATCCTGTACAACTTTACAGACATTGTAACACTCCGTATGTATCAACCTGTAGAACGTAACCGCCAGCGTAGCACTTAAGCACTTCGTAGCATTTTGGTAGGTCGTTGCCCCCTTCGTAGAGGACAGTGTAAAGGACAATTAATAGAAAGGACACGGTTCCACAATAGCTTACAGATGAGAATAATAGCTGACCTGGAAATTAACATTTTGGCAAGTCATTAACATTTATTCCCGCGGGTCGGTGTGTTGTGCGAACAGACGATTGTCACCTTTAAATTATCTTTTAATACTCCGTACGACTTCGTTGCTTTTGCTGTTATGAGAATAATACATACGGTTAATGCAACTGCTCCAATTGCTGTAAATATTTATACAATTATTGAGCTGCTATATTCAGATGAGACCGTTTTGCGGGCAGCACTGCCGATTCAGGTATCAGGTATTAGGTATGTACCATAAGCAGTATTTTAATCAGTGAATTTACGTACTTGTAAATGTAAAACCAATAAAAAATAACCCGTAAACAAAAAAAGCATATGAGGCGGTCTTTGCGCATTTAATTTTAAAAGCACTGTAACATAGTGTCCTCTCCAATTAACCCGGAGACTGCGATCATTCAAACTACCGTCGCCATATCGCGCCACTGTTGTGCCACTGTTGCACGACTGTTGCGGCTTTGTTGCGCAACTCTAGCCCCGCAGCATTGCCGGCGAGCCACTTCAAGGGAACCTTTTCATACCACTGTTAAATTCCTGAATAGATTTAAAATAAAAAAGTGTCCATAGCAAACCGATCGGCGAGGTAGATTTAGCTTTTTAGTCTCAAAATAATGCTTAAGATTTTTCTATTTGTTTTTATCAGAGATAGTATGTATACCTATGACATTGTATGCAAACATTGTGTATTAAATTCGTATGTTTAGTACAAATAAAGTTGAATCCGCCAAGACGCACCTTAAAATGTGCAATGTTCTGCTCTGAGACAAATATGGTTATATTTTATTCGTATTACGAAATCCTTGTTCTGACTAAAATGCACCATAGTTGGAGGAAACCTAGCGTACCATGCACAATACTATACTAATCTAGACTAGGAAGTGCCCAACCACTGCCCTGCAGCTCCACCCCACTGCCCTGCATCTCCACCCCACAGTACTACAAAGCGAAGAGAAATCGAGCCTATCTACAACACTTCCTTATTTGACTTTTATTATTTAAGTCAGTGGCTTTCACATATTACCAAAGTCTACCTCAGAAAGTGAATCGGCGTCGCTGACAATGCCAGTACTCATTTCATAATTTTTTAAAGGTATGTGGGGTCTGATTCGTTTTTTTTTGTGCGGGTGTCTGTCTGTCCGTAATGTTTGTAGCATTCTGCGGGGAATTCTTTCATTTCCGTGTCAAAGCCGCCGCTTTTCATATTATGTGGACGCCTTTATATTTGTCAGGTATGAAAATGTTTTAGTTGAAAAATGCTTTATGTGTTGCTATCAAGTTTTGATAACGTTACTGAAAGTCAGAGTGGCGATGGGATACGTATTACGTAATCTATTAAGGAAGGACTTGTTTTACTCATCCAAGCCTAGCTCGGGGAAAAATCTTAACTATGAAAACGATGAAGCAAATTCCCTATCTGATGACCGAAGGAAGCACGCTTAGATCGAGTTTTTCGGCCGATTTGAACCGAAACAAACGAGTGCCAGAACTCATCACACTCATGAATGAGGCGCCTTCGTAAGCGCTTGTTGGGCGCTGTTGTAGGGTCACCGATCGCGTTGACCACTCCAGATACTATGAGGGTTGAAAATGAAACACCTCAAGACTCTGATATGCGGGAACTGTGGACCTTCATATTGTTAGGTATTCCAATACAAATATTATATGAGTTACATTTATTTTCTCATAAATTATACCTGACGATTACTAACGAGGGTGCAGTTTGAGCCGTTGGGAATCGCACTTTCTTTAGCTATGTAAGTTTTTTATACTACACTTAGACAGAGGAAAATAAAAGACAAAATAAATTGAAAACTCAGATATAAATAAATAAATCAAAGGTATGCAATCTGCGCGCGCGATTTTATTTCTTAATTTTTTTTTAAAGCAAGTGGCCAGTAACAGTTTGCGGTCTTTGTGATTATATTTTTTGCCTTTTGGCATTATTACAGACAACATTTTAAAAGAAGAAAACAGGTACTTGCCGAGAAAGTGTAGTAAATCGTTTTTTTTAAATATTTCAGATATTGTGAAAGACAGATACAAGTCATAATATGTAGACTTTCAAATTATCTACAAACACTGGCATAATTATGTGCGAGTGTGATACCTGTCCAACAAGCACTGGGCCGGGGTGGTGGATAAGGCCTTAGGGGCAGCTGTGGAATTTTTAAAGGCTGATACAGAGATACCTGTGGCACGACTCGATACCCCTTTTTCTAAAACCGTAAAAGCTTTAACGAAAAAGAAGCCATAAACTGTATCTAATCAAATCATAATAACAAGTACCGCGAGTTTCCCCGTGGTTAGGTTTTCACGGCACGCCCTGCGGAGGGCACGCGTGCCCATTACTTAATAAACGGTATAACAAATAGGCCTGTTAATTTATTACAACCGTACACGATACTTACAACGTCATAAAACACAAAAACTACTCAAGTTTTTATAGGCGCTTTTTTAATAATACACTTTACAGACACCGGTGTCCTTGCTCTTTAGTAACTTGATCTTAACTAATATTATAAATCTTTCTCTCTATCTCTCCGTCTCTCTGTCTGGGTGTTTGTCGCGTTATCATGGCGAAATGGCTGAACGGAGCTGAATTTTTGCATATATAGCTTAAGAGGAGGAGACGGAATTTTTTTTTTGTAGGTCTACGCGAACGAAGTCGCAGGAAACAGCTAGTATCTCATATTATTTACCTAGCTAAGCTCCTTTTTACTTGTTTTTTTTATATTTAATTTTTAATGGTGGTTGTGGTATTAATGTAATGTCTTATTATTTTCAACTCACGTGTACAGTGTGTAGGACTTAGATTAGGTCAGGTTTAGGCCGAGTTCCTTGAGGAGAACCTTGTTTCCAGCAAAAGGTGTAGAGTTATCATGTCTCCGGGGCCGATGGAACTGCACACACATTCCGGATTCTGCCCCGATGGGGAAGAAAGGTTCTTGAGTGGCGACTACGAACCGGAAGATGCAGCATAGCCAGGCATCCCACTAGGTTGACCGACGACGTTTATTAATTAATTCGATTTAATCTATCATTGATCGGTACTTTATTTTGTTAAATTTAGCTCGTTGTGGTCGGTGTGACGTTCTAAGGGGTAGGCCTATGTTCAGCAGTCGATTTCTTCCAGCTGATGATGATGATGGTGACTGTAAAAAAATAATATAACTGTATCGTATTTGATTATATTTTTTACTAATATTGTTACTTAAAAAAATTACATTAGTCTTACTTATTATAAGCCTAAATTGCATAATCAAATTTTCAACCGCCCAATCTACATACATAATTATTATAAACATATACATACATTCATCGTCTCGCGCACAGTGCCGTAAGCTGTATATCAGGGAGATTTTTTTCCGCGTGCGCGATCAGGTGGTATTATTATCAATGGTACATGCATGCATGTTATTATTTCTACTGAATCAGCGGGTCATTTTCTCCCCCTGTGTCACTAATAAATTAATAACGACCCCCGTATGAGTTATCACACTTGTCCATGCAACACGTCAGAACACCCGATTAACTTATCTCTAATATTGAGCAGAGGCGCTACTGTCGTATTTCCACAAACTGATGGCGTCTAGTCGTCAAATTTGTAGTTCGTTAATTTTGCCACCTGTACAGATAAGTTGGTCGGTCAGGACATGCCGTAGACCATAGTTAGTTATGGTTAACGCTGGCCACGGGATGGTTTATGATGTATTACAACTATAATATTAGAGTGTGGTAGTGTTTGTTGTAATTGTAGCTTGTAGTTGGATTGCCCTGTAGAGTCGATATTATGTCTTGATGCACGTGATTGTGGACGCTGAGTGAGCGCTGTTTCTACTTTTGAAGAGCTCTCCTAAAACCGACTTTTTTTCTCTTTTGCTCGCATAATCAATATTTTTAATGCATACTTAGCTTTTTTTTTCGCGATCTCAATGTTGTTCCAGTAGTAAAAGTTGTTTATAATGATGAGTCTACAATGATATCCTATAATATCTAATCTCATCTCATCAGTTATCTGGTTCCCGTAGTACAAGCTTGCTTAGTTTGGGGCTAGATGGCGCTGTGTGTAAGAAAGTCAACCAAAGTCCACCAATATGTCTGTCGTCTAAACGAACTTCTTGTTAATTTTTCAAGTATGCTATATCTAATATTACGATGTGGGTTTGCCTATATTTTGTTATGTATAACTGCGAAAAGAATCAACAGAGGGTGGGCAGCAGCGTCATCTTAGTTAACGGTGAGCGTTCTGCAATCTCCAAACCGCCCGCCAATGGGGACTTAGCAACACAACCCGAGGGAGGCCAGTGTCAGTGATCGTCTTACGGCTGATGATGGTGATGATGATGCCTATATTTTACAGGCGCTCCACGTCTGCCACCTTTTCCATAATATCCTCTGTATACTAAGGTCCTGGAAGAGATATCTTTTCGCGATAAGGTCGCCAGTTTGTTGCATCAATTTTAAGACTGTTTTGTCCTGTACACAGATGTCGTATGTTAAACAATAAAGCAAGTATTAGGTAAAATCTCTCCTAGTAAAACCCCTTCAAACTTGAAACTAAGGATTATGCATATGACACGCTCGTTGCTCCAGTATAGCTCTACATCTACCAGTCTTAGCTGCTGTATTTTAAAGGCCAATATAGCTAGAACCGTAGTAACTGAATTAATGCCACGCAGATCCGCACTTGTTCTTTCTCAAAGGGCTATCAGCGCACGCGAAGCTTCAAGAACACTAATCCGATAGAGGGCCACTGACAAAACATTTGGCCAAGTATTCATCGAAAAACCCCCATAGGTTATACAAGTATTAGTATTATATTATTAAAATAAAATCCAAATACCCGACTGCAAAATGTAGTACATGATATTAGGTTTAATAAACATTTATTCTCATAAAGATAAAATTATCACTTACATGAGAATCAATTACATAGAAAAATTATATTGTAAGTCGTTCTGGTTAAGGCAGGTACACAATTAACGCATTGTTAGATAAATAGATATATAGAATAGTTAGTTCATTAATAAACATTTATTATATGATGAGCAAGTTTCGTTTTAAATACGTGAAGAGAGTTTATGTTTTTTAAATCGGAGGGTAGTTTATTATAAAGCTGTGCGCCTTTGTAATTTATTGTTTTTATTCCGTAGTTCGTACGACACTTGGGTAAGATAAAAAAGCTAGCGCGACATTCCAGGCATAAAGAGGAAAACGACGACAAACTCGTCAAAATCGACAAAGCCATTTAGGCTAGGTAATACGTGTACTAGAGCATACGAACATATGTATGTTCTTTGCTTATAAAAATATTTACATACCTACCTAAGCAAACCCATTTTCAAATACGACAACCGGTTATTCACATTCATAACTGCGTCTAACGATACTCTTACAGCCTGTCTCGCTCGCACCAATATTTTAGAATCCAGAGTATATCTCATTCCATGTCATCAATGATAACTCGTCTCCTTCTGTCTGAAACGTCATCCTAACTATCGTCTCAGGACCAATAAAGCTTTCGAGGTATGAAAATGATACATTCGTCTCGAGGAAAAAACTTCGCTTGAGCGATTCAGACCTACATTACAACTGTCAGTCCATACAAAACGTCAAAAAATGCACAAACATTGATCAACGCCATCTAGCGAACTATAGGAAGTAGCTTTATCTCTCTGTCTAGATGCTTGTCGCTTTATCACGGCTAAACAGCCGAACGGATTTGGCAATATTTGATAAGAAGTTACGTTATGTCCACGCGAACGAAGTCGCGGCTAACAACTAGTTGATTATACCTTAATTATTTTAGTTAGTTACCTAGATAATATTGACTTTTGACAGCTCGATATGAGTCATTATATAAATCAGGTTATGTTACATAGTTACATATATGCACTCTCAGTATATACTTGCCTAGACTACTGGCTGCACTCTCCTTGGTAGTCGGGTGAAAAATACTTACATCTTCTCATGTTTTTGTCATTATATTCCGACGAAGCGCCGGGTGGTAGGTTTCCCACCGACGGCGACTGGATGCGTCAACTTAGTCCCACCGCGCCGCGTTGGCGATCAACGTAGGCTTGTCGCAGCGCAGATACTAATGCAACGTGGATAAAAACTACCCCCTCCAGATTACCATAGTCATAGAAACAGAGATCTAATAATAGTAATGGGAAAAAATCATCATCGATTTTATCATTCTCACTATCTTATCTTATTCAGTCCACTCCAGAGCATAAGCCTCCCTCTTTCGCCAGGACTTTGAATAGTTAAAAAAAATGCTGCTTATACTTGTAGCTCAATGAACGGTGCGCGGTGGGAGAAAATAGGGATGTATCATAATTCAAACAGCTTCCCTAGGGCTAAGCCTGCAGGCGTATAATCTGAACATCTGTTATCAGCGCCAGCGAGGCGCATGCACCGCGTCCTGCCGCCCGGCACCGTCCGGCCGCTGTCCGGCGCCGCGCGCCTCCTGTCCGGTACGGCGGCTTATCACCACGTCCGGTCGCGCCAGACGGCGCCTGCTCACGATTCTCTATCTACTGACTGGCAAGACATGAGCACCGCACTGCACGTAAACACTGCGCTATGTGTTTATACAAGTGAGCATGAATTTTAAGATACGATTTAAATATGCTTCAAAACTTAAATCAGCTTCACTTCACTATCAAAAATGACGTCATAATTTTACGATTATGACACAATAAAAAATAATTATCATTATTTTTAGTTTAATTGTTGCGTATTCTTCAATAGTACATCAATTTCTCACTACAGTCATAAGCATCGGTGGTTCAGTGGTAGAATGCTCGCCTGCCACGCGGGCGGCCCGGGTTCGATTCCCGGCCGATGCATAGTCTTTTTATAGTTTTGTAGTTAGTGATAATTATATTTTTTTGTAACCGCCATTATTACTTTAACTAATTTCCTAAAAATAAGGAATTTAAAACAAAATAAAGAATTTAAAACATCATCAAGTAACTAGGATTAACATTAACGAAGCGGTAAGCGCAAGGAATAGTGAGGGGACACGTTCGATCCGAACTCGGGATCCGATGATCCCGCCTGATTGATTGCAGCCTGCGGGCGGGACACGCGGATCCAACGGTAGTGGCAGGGGAATACGGTATCCCTTGGGTAAATATTATGTTTCGGTAGTGAAATACTTACGTACCTATATAATACTACTACAGAGAATTGTGATGATGTTTCACACGACTGCGGTCAGAGTCGATACGAAGTTATCAAAGTTTAATACGTAGTTATTAGTGCTTACGTACGTTTAGGGATATAGATTGTAATAATAATGATAATATTATTATAAGCGATAATGATTTTAAAACACTGATATCCTACAGAAACCGTATATTTTTCAGGAGCAAAAAGTAACTTATGTGTTATCCAGAGTATGCGTTTATCGCTACACCAAATTTCATCAAAATTCGTTTAGCTGTAAGAATGTGGAGTCGAGTGGAAATACGCTTGCACAAATTTAGCATTTTATATGTCTGATTTAATTGCCTATAAGTTGAGGCCTTTGTTCAGCAGTGGACGTTTTCAGTGGGTTGACGATGATCATGATATCCCAGAAATGAGCCAGGAAAGTGGAGTATTGCCAGTAAACCCGCGACTGCCAGTATACCAAAAAAAATACCTATCAATTCCACTGTTTTTTTTTCTTCTTCTAAACCTCTTTTAGAGAAGGTGATCGCAAACACCATTCTATCGCACAAAGAAACCAATTCGTATATCGTAGCCACAGTACACAGTGGTACAGAGTAGGTACACAGTATGCACCTAGTGTACGGTAGGCAAACACGCCGCGTTCCATGGCGGGCCGGTGTACAGACACTTCAATTGTAGCTGCAATCACACCCGACTAGTGTCAATAGTGAACCAATCGGGGTACCTCCGGCTGTAGGGCTATCACGAAATTAAATAAAATACATTCGTCAAAACGCTAGTTAGTATCCACTAACAGCACGACTTTGCGAGGTTACCCTCGAGAAATAAGTTTGATTTTCAACATTTTTGTAATGACACCTTACTTGACCATAACTTACCATACTTGACTTTAACCTCAAAATTCAGAAAAATATGTTTAGTTGTTAAAATCTAATTTAAAGTTATCTAGGTCCATGCCGAATGCCATGTCAAGTCAAAATATTTGATAGTTCCTAAGAAAAGCGTACATACAGAAAAACAGACTTCGCCTGACAGTCCGCCTGTCTTTGGACGGACAAACATCGAAGTCGTACCATCACGTTTTAGTGCGACACCTTAGTAACAAGGCTGGGTATAAAATTATGACTTTTCATTTATAGCTAATGACATTACTATTATTATTATTTTTTTGTCTATTTCTCTGACTACTTAAATGACGATAAGGCTGCCCCGTTCATTTAAGTTTCAGTGACCCACTTCTTAATTAATCCTTGTAAGGGACCGCTTGCTCTAATATTATGCTCAGAATTTAGAGGCCAACGTACAAACTAACACAAACTAGGAACTAGTTACACCTTAGCAATTCTAGCATTTTTATATACCTATTTTAAACATCGTATTTTTATATTTATTTACCTACTATATATTTTGTTCTCATACTTGAATGTTTTAAAACGCAAAAGTAGTTTTGTTTAAATTTCTAACGGGTTAGGCAATTGAACACTGCTCATCTGAAAGAGATAGAAAATTAATTCAAATTTTCTAAAGCCTTAAAAGTTGTATTACTCGCGAAATCCTACTATACCCTATACAATTTTTTGACAGATAAGACAATTATGGAATAGATTGACCCGCTCCGCACGATATTACCATACCCAATCAGGGTCATTGTGATTCCTTTTTTATAATATGCTAATTCAGATCTGCATGTAAATTACATAATATTTGCAATAAATGTATTGACTACTGATGTTTTTTTTGTAAATAAAAAGTTATTTAGTGAATTTTATAATTAAATAACTCAAAAACATTTCCCCTACAGCAAATTATTTTAAGTCCCTTGACTATTACACTCAACAAAGGGAGTATCATCCATTAAATGCCACTATATGTCCAAATTTATTTCATAATATTTGTCGCGTCATAATATTTAGTAAGTTTACAGCGTGACGTGCCAGCCCTAGCGCTCGAGCCGGTCCCGCGGGGCTGAACACCGCACTTTACGCTATCGATTATAAATGTGCAGGTAGACAGACAAATACGATTATGTTGAGTTGGACATCCTTAAGAAAGACTTGGAGTTTATACATTTATTGGAAAACCACTCTTTAAACTTTTTAAATTTGTAGTGTTTTGTAAGTCTGGACGACTTGAAAATACTCCGCCACTACATTATGACAACGACTGTAATAAATGTATTGAAAGTGAAACTACAGCTGTCGTCTTATTTCCTACTAGTAGCCTATGTCCGTCCCCGACCCTTAAGATATTACTGTCTCCAGACAGACGGCTAGATTGTCCAACGAAGAAACTGACTGTTATAAGTGTCAGATAACTCTCCTAACTAAGACAGAAATTTAAAGTAACTACTGTCAAATAAGTGTTCTAAGATAAGATTGCTTAATGATTAGCTCCTGAGTTTGGACATTTTAAAATTAAGCCGGAATATCCTTCAAGACTTTTATTTTCTAACTATGCGAACTATGCGAACTATGCGAACTATGCGAACTATGCGATGTGAACGGTGAGATTTTATTTGGACCGTCCAAATCAAATCTCACCGTTCACATTCAACATTTCCCAACACTCACCAGGAAGTCGGGAATTTCCCCGAAACTTTACCCGTTCGTGAATGAATCGTTTTACGACGGCACTAGTCGATTGTTAAAACTTCCCGATGAAATTTGATTATTATATTTTACTCTCCTTCGTTCGGGAACAAAATAAGGATTTAAAAAATCTACAAGCTTGGAACAAAGTAGTTAACGTTAAAACTTTAAATGGATTTTCAACCGACTTCATACATTTTAAAATCACCGTGACTAAAAGCTTAATTACTTGACTATCAAAGAGATCTAGGACTTGGACTGACAGCGTGTAGAAATAGACACATTTCTTCTTTAAGAAAAGAAAATTAAGTTTAATGTTAAGAAAATTTTAGTTGACTACAATTTTCAGTTTGAGATAAAATTAACCTCAATTCCCATCGTAATCTGAGAAAATCGTGTAACTATAAAATGTTTACGTAACAAACACTTTCGATGGAAGCAACTTACGGTTTTGAACGAAACAAATTTCACGTATCAGAAAATAACACATCGTCGACTGCGCCAAATGTAAAAACCATTCGTGTCAATTCACTTCGGTGGAAATCTACGCGATAACACTATCGCAAGCGATACATCCGCACTCGAAAATACATCGAACAGAGAAAAAGAGAGGTATCAAATAGTGTGAAAATTCTTATCGCATCGCATCGCAGCGGAGCGGAGGTTAGCAATATCGGGTTCGATCTTTTGGTTGTTTGCAAACGGGCAAATTTTGGACTGGTTGGGGAAACACAAGTGTGCTTTTGAGATGTGATTTTAATGGGAATATAACGTCAGTCGGCTAAAAAGACAAAACAAACAAGAAATTAAGGGAGAAAGAGCCGGATGAAGGAAGCAAATTCGTCAGCCCATATTTCGAAAACAGGACCTATTAAATGATACCCCACATGTGGGGGAATTGCGATTTTTTTTATACCCACTTTACATGTCAGCCACCCTTTTAATATAAAATTATGACTTTTTTATTCTTTCAAAATTGTCACCTTAAAATACCTATTAATGTTCAACGACATCCCACTTGATGGGGTACAGCGAAGTAGTCCTTGTAGTACCAAGGAAACCCTAAAAAAGGGAGAGAAGGAGAGAGAAATGTTATATTATTTCCTTATTTTCTCTTGTTGGTTTTCAAGTGTTTTGGGTGTGTTATGAGCTGAATTTTTGTAGAACGTTTAATTGTCAAAGGAATTGCACGTTTATCGACTTCCGATTGTCGATATTAAATTGTTAGGTTATCATATTGGTATATACTAGCAATTATTCCATTGACTTTATACTTTATTTTTTAATCGTTTTACTTGTTATAAATGTTTTGTTTTTTTAGACGCATGTCATTATAATATAAATAATTAGCAATCTATATAATAAGAAAAGTTAGATAAAGAAATGGCGCTTATCTGCCTAAACCAAAACTGTATATACATATAAAGGATAGGAATTATTTATTGTGTAAAACTTGTAGATGATAGTTTTAATTCCCGACTGAAAGTATTTCCATCTCGTTTGCACGAGCCCCGCATACGACGTGAAAATGCGCTATAGATTGCTTTAACGTTTTATTTTGTGTCGATTCCGCTCCGGCTCCGCGCCGGATCCGTGCCGATTCACTGAACGACTATAATAAAGACTAGTGGCTGCCGCGCGGATTTTCACATATTATATTTAATTTCACGTTTTTCGTCTCGTTTGGCGTGTTCGGCAATCGGACAATTAAATGTATGGATATTTCTGTGGGGGTTTTTTCTTTTGTTCTTTTACTTTTTTTTTTTACAATTTTAGTCAAAACATCAGAAGTATACTTTTCTAAGAATAGTGAAATATATACTTTTGAGGTTTTGACTAATTTTGTGTTATTATACATATTACTATTATTAATTATTGTCAAGAATCTTTATCAGACGATTACACACAATAATCTCTTAATCTTTCTCTCTTCTTTTCTCTTAGTACATTGGGAAAAATCAATCAAAAGTTAATTGACTCTGAATATCTGTAAATATGTTTATTATGTATGTGAAGTAGATTAATATTGTTGCATTTACTTTTCTTTTCCCCCTTTTTTATG
Organism: Apocheima hispidaria; assembly: GCA_947579745.1. NCBI lineage: Eukaryota > Metazoa > Arthropoda > Insecta > Lepidoptera > Geometridae > Apocheima > Apocheima hispidaria. The sequence goes on from OX388157.1 coordinate 15,128,758, forward strand.
TTATTTCGGAGATTTGTAATAATTTAATTTCTGTTTTATTCTTTTAATGTTTTTTTATTTCTTAGTTTGCTTGCTTAGTTTGCAAATATTTGCTATTATTTTTAAGTCTAATTTTAATTGTGGGATTTAATGTAATTGGCCTGACCGTTTTGTATCTCAATAAATAAATAAATAAAAAGTAAGGAAATACACGCGACGCGAAACAGACGGGACGGGATCACGGGACGGCACGTGAGAAAGACGATTTGTGAACAAAACACGTCACGTCCCCGTCCCGTCCGAGGTATGTGCCCCGTTACGTATGCCGAGACCTTAACTCTCCGCAGTATAACGCACAGATAAGTGGAGCCTAACGTGATTAAAAGTAAAACGTTTCCCTCCCCTTCTAAACGCTTTATAGGCATTTGATAGACTCCGTGTAGCGTACGAGGGGTAGTTTTATGGCGGATAGTTTGTATGACACAGTAAGTGATTATTGTAATATTTTTATGTTTATTTAAATGGAGTTTGAATACTGTCTTTAGATGGTCGATTAAAAGTATTTTTATCATCATCAGCTAGAAGACGTCTACTACTGAACATAGGCCTCCCTCTTAGAGCACCACAACGACCAACAACGTCCACTTACACCCACCGGTTGCCACGACTTTCACAATGTCGTCTGTCTACCTAGTGGGAGGCCTGCCTACGCTGCGTCTTCCGGTTCGTGGTCGCCACTCGAGAACCTTTCTTCCCCACTGGTTATCGGTTCCTCTAGTGATGTGGCCTGCCCATCGTCACTTCAGCTTGCAAACTCTGAAAGCTACTCTTATATCGGTGACATTGGTTCTTCTTTCTAGCTCTACTTTTATGGTTGTCTTCAAATCTAGAGTAAACTGTTGCGTGCTCCATCCTAGATCGGACCTTTGCCGAACATAAGGCAGTAAGTATGTGGTCAAATGCTAGCATAAAATAGGCTATTATCGTTAAAAAAATATGGAAATTTCCGACTACCTTACCTAGCTTACTACTTGATTTATTCTGTCAATTAAGGTGGTGAACTTTTTTGCAGAACCTCCCGCATGATTTTACATACTGAAGTTTTGCATGCCTGCCAAGTTCCCATAGCAATATAATATTATGAGAGCGAGCTGATCTGAAGATGGATACAGAAGGTAGAAAATTGAGCTCCTCAGTAACTAACAGTAGATTGGACTCATTTTGATCAGCGTACAGTATACCAATAACAGATTTTATAAAAGCTTGTCTAGAAAAATGATTCAGAAAACTTATTATTATTTATTTAAAATATTGCTTCCATTATTCGAAAAGTTCTCTCATGAGTTTTTAAAATATATTTCCCACTCGTAGTTTTATTTTGTCATAGTCTTACCACACTTTGACTTCCTGTGTCTGGGATGCCGCGGAAATGATACGGATAACAACCAACCAGAACATATATTTCAATTAATCATTCAGTCCAAAATCGAACCTGGAAAGTTCTTCCTGCTCATAAGGCACACTATTATACTATTACATAACATAATATGTTATGTAATATTATAATATATAATAATAATGTCTTCTTTTGTAACTATAATTAAATCATTGTCTAAAATTTTAGGAGCAAGCCGTTAGAACCTCACAGCGATAATTTCCGCAGAGTGAAGCAGGCAGGACAGACAGAACAGGGTTCTAATTCAATATGCATCGTCGCTGTGATTCAATTTGGTACGTTTTACCGCGCGGATTGCTCCACGATCGAGAAACTAGAACTAGAGACTAAAAGCCTGTCGTCCACGACGCTACTGAATGATTATTTTTTTGTTAATGACGTACCATATTATAATAGTGTGCCTCATCAATATCACGATCTAGCCTTGAGAGTAATAAGTAATTTAACTTTAAATTAATCTGGTAAGTATAGTAAAATCTAAGAACGTGTCCACTAACACTTTTTTTATTGTCTCTATTTAAGAGAATGACACTTTGTTCTCGTGTTCTGTTAGCACTGTACAGTATACTATTTACACTGTCACTATCACTAAACTAACTCAAAAGGTTTCGTCCGTTTAAGTCTTCTCACTATGTTCGTGTTGTCTAGGAGCAGGATAGCCTCGACGTTCACGTGATGATGAAGGCTTCGTTCGTGGGCTTCGGCGAAGTTTCTAATAATATTTGTAACAACATCCATCTTTAGGTCCCGATGGAGATCACTACTTCTAATGTACCATGGAGTATTTACTATGCCTCTGAGTACCTTGTTTTGGAAACATTGGATTATCTGTATATAGAATTACTTTACACGAAAGTAACTTATGAACACGAAAACAATCGCTATCGATCATCATGTCGATGTATCATTTCGATGGTCGCGCTAGAATCGCGCGTACTGGCTTCTACCGTATTGCGCGTATCTTTTTTGTAACTTTAAAGAATCGCTCTGTCTCTATTGCACTTGTTAGGTAAACGTAAGTGGCTAGTCCGGAATGGCTCAAGACTATACATTTTACCCATTCATTTAACTTTTTCAGAATTGAATCGAAGTTGTTAGCCCGTGACTAGCACGTCTGGTTATATATGACTAGTTTCCAACAAGTCACGAACAAATTTCGATTGGTCGCGTCGTTTAACCGCCATCGAAATACTAGTACTTACTCTATGTATTGAAAATAGTAACTGGCTTTTTAGTAGCGCCGTGAACGACGTGCCTTAATAGGTAAGTTTTAAAGTGGCTGGCAAAGGAACTTGGCAAGTAAGAGAAGTGATAGTCAATCACAATGCAAATGAGTAAAGGGTCTTTGTGGGGACTGAACCTATCTGCTGCTTGTGGCTTGAACTATTTTGAAGTTGCAAATACTCCACTAGATCAGTTTCTTGATAAGTTAGAGCTACTAAGAAGAAAATAAGTACTTAAGACTCGAAGTGCACTCTGTTTTTGTCGAAGACACGTTTATAAATGGTGGTAGTCACCTGGGAGCAAACTGATCGATAATTGTGACTTTTCCAAAATGCTTACTTACAAATAATGTAGGTACCCAAAACGACCACTTCTAAAAATCAGAGATAGAAAATGAAAGTAAAACTAAAAGTGACTGTTATGCTATTTAAATGTTAACAAGAAAGTCTACCGTACAAGTATGTTAATGTGAAAATCCACCATCACAATCCCTACATCACAGATATTAGATTTAGAATTCAATTATGTTACCTAGCTATACAAGCATAAAATATAGTACAGTCATTGTCAAGTCATTTCTGTTTAATTATCATAAAGACGTGAGGATGAACCCAAACCAATTATATTAAAACTGTTTTATTTCAGGCAATTAAAGTTAAAATAAAATAAAATTAACTGCAATACTATTTAATTCCAAAAATGTCAATAAAACAAAAATGAAACAAGAATGTCAAAAATAAAAATAGCCAATACAATGTCAAAAAAGCAATATTTATTATTATTCAGTCAGTTATTCTTTATCTTCGGCATTCAAGGAAAGGGCAGTCTAGCCTGGCGGCAATCATCACCAGGACTGCGTTGGAGCTGGTTCTCACTCTCCAAAAAAACAAAACAAAAAATTATAATAATAATACTAAAAATGATGTAGGTACTTAGCATGAGACTACGCACCCCAGACTAATCGCAGCGTGTCGCTTATCCCCTCGTTAGTCGCAGTCGCAGTCAGTTCAGCTGATTAGCTTCGTCTGAGATGGACACGAGCGTTATTTGTCTAAGTATTGCGATTATATCCGATGGTGAATCGAGAGCCGTGACATATTGCGACTACGACACAATGAACCACGACCGCGACATTATCAGCTACAATCACTTTTTTTACCAATCGAAGCCAAGGACTCGCAAATCTACAGGTAGGAAATGTTTGTTTGTGTGCAAAATTGTTCGAACGGACATAAAGTTAGGTGTCGTGAGATACCAGTTCGAGGCGGACAACTAGTAAGTGCCGTTTAGACTGGCAAACACGAATGTTGGTTATGTTTCTTCAATTCTTCTTATATACAAATTACAGGGGCCAAATGTGAAAATTCTCCCAAAAGAAAAAATAATACTACTAATATTACAGGAAAAGTAAAGAAATAAATGATATAAATGAAATGAACCCAATATATAAAATAGATGCAATTTGAACTCATTTATTAAATTGTACCATAAATAATGTATTAAAGAAAATTCCTTCATTTACTCTACCTATTGGAAAAGGTTACCTTGGAAAATTTAAGTCTGTAAGTTTTCTTGGCACCGTAATTTTTTTTAATAAACAAAACAAATATCTGAAATAGGTTTGATTATATATTGAATATTGATAAAAATCGTGAGTATATTTGAACGGGCGAATTATACCGATCTTTTAACTAAAATTAGAGAAGCAGACTCAAAACCATGACAAACTTAATGTTAATTTACATCAGCCTTGAAGAAATTACCCTAATCAGACCTTGAAGGAATTACCATAGTTTTACCCTCCAACGCAGATACTAGATTACCTTAAGGGTAGATCACTAGGTTAGATAAGACGCTGAATAATTTGATAAGATGATAATCAGTGCTTAATTTTCAAGAAACTTTGATCAATCTAAATTCTAAATGCATATACCTTTTTGTTTTATTTGTCATCTCATTATTTACACCAAATTTTTAGTAGCCGTGGTCTACTAAAAAACTAAAAATTGTCAACTTATTTAATAATGATCGTTTTCTAAGAAAGAGAACTGTGTTTTTCCGAGTTTCAAGTTCAGAAAGTTGTACTGCTGTACGCTGGATAGTTTGCTACAGCTAGGACTATTCAAACAGCGAAAACCCTTTATTTTTTATTGCGTGTTCTAACAAAACGTTGTGTTTTGTGACTCATAAAAACAGAGGTAAAAATTCTGTGAAATATTATGTTTAGGTATGATTTTTTACGACACTTGTTTTATAATGGCTTAGTTTGCTCGTGTGCTCGTAGAATGTCGTTAAAAAAGCTTAGTTGAGTTAACTACTATAGAGCCCGCAAATAAGATAATTCATAGCCTATCTTGTTTGCGCATCATCTATTTTCTATTATTTCTAGATAAAAAGGTCACTGAGAGGGAAATATGCTGCTCAAATTTTTAACGATTGTATCTCGAAAGGTATATTCCCTGATCTCATGAAATATACTAAGATAATATCGCTGCACAACACGTGACGCAAAGGAACCTGGCTTACCAGGTTCCTTTGCTGGCCGATGTGTATTGTACCAACTATAAGCAAGGTATTTGAAAAAATACTTCTACTTCAACTCAGTTCTTTCTTTAATCCTAAGGGAATTCTATTTTATAAGCAATTTTGTTTCTCAGAGGGCTGTTCAACAACTGATGCAATAGCCGCTTTTATAAGTAGTCTTTATGAAAAAAATAAATGTCCAAAGACACTATAGGCATATGTTGCGACTTATCACAGATTAGAATTAGAACAAAGACTTATCATTTGATGGTGTAGATCACGATATCCTATTATCGAAATTGTCTCATTATAGACTTAATAAAATAGTAACGACCCTTCGTTATTACTGTACATTGAGGATATTTTTGTTTTTTTTTATAAAACATTTTTTTTTATCTTAAGCTGGCTTATGGATAGGATTAGGATATCGCAATCATTCCGACCGGTCAAGAAGCGTAAACAGCGCAGGAATTCCTCATAAAAGTAAGTGAGAATGAGCACTAAAAAAGGTTTAAAAAGCATTTCGGGTATTATACCTAAGGGATAAAACTTTGTGTGGAAGTTCGTCATCTTTACTTTGTATTTGAGAGGGCAAAGGCCGAGACTCAGTTCTGAGTCCTAAGCCCGCGTACGATGTCGTGGTTATCAGCTATTTGATAAATAAATTATCGAGTAGCCAAAATAATAAAGATAAACAGTCATATCATAATCATTACCAACATCTTTAGAATAACAATGTCAATGTTTAAAGGGTTTATAAAGCAACAACAAATATTTTCTTTCTCCTTCGCCAAAATAAAAATAACTTGAAAATTGCTATAAAACAGTGGCAATGTTTTATGTGTGTGGCTAGATAACTGGCTGTTTTTTAAAAAATTACTATCTAAGTGGATTTTATCTTCAAAAATGTGTGAAATAGATATTTCTGGCTATTGCACGGTCATTTTATTTTAAATTACCTTAAAAAATGCCGGCGGCGAAAGTTTGAAGCAAAAAGCAGAAAAATCATCGCCAAGATATTATCACAAGCTATGACCAAAACAAGTCCATCAACCGACCCCGCCGCGGTCAAAGAAACCAATCCTACAAAACTCGTTAAAACCAAATCCCCGAAACTTTTGAAACAAAATAAGATATAAATACATAATAAGATTCTATCTAATTTTACATCTCGCGAGCTCTTTCCGCTTTCCGAGCAGAATTTAACTCCGTTTGACTGTTTCTGTGATAAACTTAATTATAAAAGAGTTGACTCGCACTCTCCGTAATGTTAAATAAGTTTTTCCTTGACCCTTGTTAACGTTAACTTGGTCCGCTCGGTTATTTATTGCGGACAATTAGGCAGAATTACATGTCTACCCTTTTTATAAGACATATTACAGAGTAAGCACTTAAGTAGGATTTACTTTGCGAGCTGATTTGATTTATTTTCCTCTGTTGATGTTTATGTAACGTTATTATTTCCATTGTTGGACGTGGTGGTTCTAGGATTAACTATCCTTGAAAAACTCTGTATACTCGTTTGTTTTTCAAAATATGTATGTCGTCTTTCAATCGTAGATTTCTCCGAACCAAATATTTCCAGTTCCCATTATTAGTTCATAGCTTTTAAAAATAAAAATGAACAAGCTGACTGAAAATTACAAAAATAAATTACTGAGAGTCCTATAAAGTTAAAATCTACTTTTATTTATGCTCTGATTCATAAACAGAGTCCAAAAATGTAACCAAAAGGGCTACCGTATTGATCATGTCGATGTATTATTTTGATTTTTTAAATATTTATTTGTCACAACGTTATTAAAATGTAAATTTATTTTAGTAAAAAAATATTTTCTGTCACTGGTGTCACAACAGGGCTATCAAACATTTTGCCATTTCATTGTTGATTTTTCCACACAAAAGAACAGTAGGTTGATGTACGATTTTATGGATCTTATTAATGGACATAGTTTATAAGCCTCTGAATCGATCCTCAGATCGGATCATATAATTATGCTCTTTAATCGATCTCATAAAAATCAATTCAAAAGTCTGAATGATTGAATACGAGTATCTGTTTCACTTTCGCTGTCCAAGCTCCAATGTTAAAGCTCTTTCATACCCGCACAATTGGCTTAGATCGTGCGCCACAATCGAAGCCGCGGTCGGAGTATTAGTGTAACTCAGAGCATACACGAAACTCCCCACACCTACAGACTTGATAATTCCTCCTTTATGTTCTACCAAAATCAAAACATTTAAATAAGCTCTGAATGATAATAACATTAAACGGAACGCGGGTCCCGGGCAAAGCTTAGGAACGGTTTTGCACCAAAAAATACAAAGATTTTCCTTTCAAACTTGGAAATACTCGGTTTTGTGAAAAAGTAAAGGAACAAAAGTTGCTGAAAGTGATGTAGGCCTGCGAGAGGTTTCTGTTTAATAAAAAATGGCCGTATTTTTTGATTGCTTCGATTTAGAAGCTTAATTTTTTTACTACTCCAAAGGACCTTCCGATCTTTTCCAAATTGAGTATACAGGATTTTTTCTCGCCTACCGCGTGCTACCTTCAAACATGATCTTACAAAGCGCATTCCCTTCCCAAACATTCACAATAGAAGGATCGATCTATCCGTCGTCCGACGCGATATTATCTCCTCAATCTCAAGCCGTCAAATATTGACCTTGTCCTTCACCCCTCAGTTATTGGTAACGTTCCCTACTCTTCCCATCCTCCCCGCTTGGTGCCGTTTCCCCTTGTCACCTCCTGGAGTAAACACACCCTAACAGTTTCTTATGTGGTTTTAAATTGAGCGTCCGATTCGGGCGTTATGTTGTTAGCTCCCAAACGGTTTTTGATTGCGAAGCGATGGAGTGAAGTATTGAAAAGATTTGTTTTGATTCTCACATTTGGTGGGGAACAGAGAAACAATAATATTGGCTATAAATCACAATGTGAAACTTACCTATATGTATATAACTGCACATACATAAGTGGCATCCACTCAAGTGGAAAAAACGTGAAAACGTACTGTTTTTGTCATATAATTACTAGCCATGGGCTTTATTATATTTTAATTATTAATATTTTGTTTATGCTTCTGAGTGACGAGACGAGCAAGTCGCTCGCCCGATGGTTTAGTGCCACTCAGAATGTAGCACTTGTAGAATGTTTGCGCAGCAATGCACTAATCGTGCAAAATGGACCAGGGTGTGTCCTAAAATTGCGACCAGAGCCACTAGAGGGAGGGCAGCAGCGTCCTCTTAGTAAACGGTGATCGTTCTGCGATCCGCAAGCCGCAAGGCCTTTGCTCAGCCGTGGACCTCTTATGGCTGATGATGATGTTCAATGTACTAATATACTGTAAGCTCTTATTGTTTACTGCATATTCAAGAGGTCGCGCCATTCTCATTCAGAGCTCGAAGCGTAAATTGTTCGAATTTGAATATAATGTATAATACAGGGTTAACTTGGTAAGGTAAGATCAAAAGTTTTTAGAAAGACGTAAGGAACATGCCTACAAGAGGTTTTGCGTTAGTTACCAATTAGTTATTTGGACTTATTGCGCTTCGAGCTCTGCGTCAAATGGCCCCCTCTTAACACACCTCAAAATTAAATAATAATAAATTACATCAAAATAAAGCTGTTATCTTATTTTATTTTACATCGATTTCTCAAATGAGTTCACACCAGGAACGCTTCACTTATCGAGCACCGTTCATTCAGAAAGTTTCCATTTTACAGCGTACCGCTTACAAAAACCCGTTCCTATAAAACCATTCGAATGTAAATGATAAAAATTCGCATTTCTTTACAGTCTCGTAGAAATGCAACCTTTATTGAAGCAAATCGGGATGATTCAGATCGATGTTTCGTCGTGCTCGGTGCAGTGCCGTTGTTTAGCGACTCGATAAATACATGCGACAAAACAAAGAATGTTTACCTACACAATAAAACGGTTTACGGTTACGGTTTGTGGTTAAAAACAATGTGTATTATTGACCGAGCGAAGCGAGGTCTCAGAGTCTACGGGATAAAAATCGGCATTTGTATGTTTGTATGTTTGTGTGTGTATTTGTCCGACGATAGTCCGACGTAGTTTATGAAAATACAATTTTCAAGTTCGAGTATGAGCATAATCGGTAAAGGGGTTGCAAAGATATAGGTATCGAAAGGAACAGAACAAAATTTGTACCAAATATTCGCTTGTAACATAACGTCCTAGATGGCGTTACTACAAATACTCTTAAAACGCGGTGTCAAGATCCGCAAACAGAAAGAGCAACCGTCACCCAGACATTAAATAAATCAATTTCAACCTAAGCTTCATTAAAATACGATACAAACATCGATATGTTACGCCTGACGTCATAAGAATCTTTGTATTTTTGTTTTTATTCTTTGTTTCGTATTATAATGACGCTAAGGTTGAAATATCTTTGGTGGCTGAGGGTTGCGTCCAAGCCCCGTCAGATGGTGTGGCTGGCGCATTACTATGCCGATTCATAAGATTTTGTAGGTGCGCTGTCGAAAAGTTGCAGAATTTACCTAATAAATATGAAACAAGTTTAGTAGTAAATTAAGCAATGCGATGATCATATCAGATATAATATTATGTTACCTGTTACCCGCGACTTCGTTCGCGTATACCAATAAGAAAAAGTAGTTAAACTAGGAAACCTTTTACCTGAAAACCACAGCAGGTGTTAGAGGGTAGGTGCAGGCGATGCGCACCATTTGTTGTCTGGAAGCCGAACCAGTAACGGCATCAGCATCAGAATAGCTCAGTGTTATCATAATCATTTACTGTCATAAGAACCACGTTACCTACCTGTTAAATGTTAACTCAATCAAAATCGTTGAAAGTGGTCGAACAATTAATTAGAAGTTTTCACTAGCAAGAACAACATATCATAGCTATACATTATAAAGTGTAGGTAAGTGAAATAAAAAGCTTGTCAAACTGAAAATCGCGAAATCTCAGTTCGGGGCGAACTACTAGTAATAGTTTTTTAGCTTAGTTAGTTTTTTTAATAAGTTTAATTAAGTTTTTTTTTTAGATAATACTATTGGAAATTCCTGTAAATAATAATTCCTTCATCATACATTTGTAAAACAGTACTCGAAATTATAAATTGTTTAAAAGCATCTTATGTTTAACTGGTGCTAACAGAACCTGATGCTAGCGCCGGTGTAGACGAAGAAACACGTGAAAGTAGCTGTCATACGTTGTTACAGTATTCTAGAGCAAAGTCTTAAACTATGACCTACAATTTAAACCCAAACCGACTATCTACGCATGTGGTTTGGAAGATGCATGTACTTACATATAACTTTTGAAGTTTTTCTCTAACAAAAGTGCTGTCAATAGTACTGTAGGAGAAAATCTCCAAAAGTCTACACACTTGTCTACATCGGACACACAGACAGAGAGATTTACCATTTGATATGCACCCGCCGGCGGCAGCTCTCGCATATTAGTTCTATATTTACTTCGCTCGGGGCGGGATCTACTCGACAATAATGCTGGTTTTTCCCGTATTTCTACATGAGAAAAGAGCTTATAACTCGCGTCAGGAATGTCAAAACATGTTACTAATATTGCATTTGAAGTGATTTTTTGACAAAGTTAAAAAAAAAACTAAGCAAGCGTAGTACTACATACAAGTAGTTTGGGTAGTTTTAGTTTGTGTGTATTTTGTTTAGATAATAAAAGCACTTGCCCGAAAGTATTCCATGGTTCGAATTGTACTCCTAGTGTGTTTGGCACATTTACAATTAAACAAGGTGTAACTTTCTTAGAGGATTTTTCGAGGAGATTCAACGTGGAGCATTTAAAAACGGAGTCTTGAAACACCTCTCCGGGCTGGCATCGACTACACGTCTCGTGTTGCAGGAATCCACAGGCAGCCGTTTGCTTCCCATCGAACTTGTTGCGTCTGCTTGTTTGCTACTTTTTTATTGTAAAATTATTTTGTATTTTTGTAATTTTGTTGTATTATGATTTACAATTCTACGGTCACGACGAAATGTCATAAAATCATTGATTTCTTAGAACGGCCAGCGTCTAATTATTTAACTTTACTAGTCTACATTTCCAAGGTTCATTTCGCAAAGTTAAATTAAGTTACAACTTAACAAGAAGTGATTAAGTTAAGCTCTGGAATAGTCCTTGAGATACAGTGAACGTTGTTTAAAAAGTACGACTAGCAATAAGGTTACAAGCGTGGAAAAAATACTTGTGCTCTTGTACAGTCGAAAGAGTATGCCTTTGATGTTCTTAAACATTCAACTCGTGTTGTTAAATACGAAACCTTATAAAGCGTCTTTGTTTTTGTTACTCTAGTCATTTTTAGTTCCGAAAAATCGGAACATCAAAGGCAAACTCCTTTTGCCGCAAATGGTGCAATAGCTGAGCTGAGTTGAATGTTCAGTGGCGGTGTGGCTGGAGATGGTAAACAAACCTAACTTGGAATGGGAACTGGCTCTCAAGCGAGGCTGGTGGAACACACCGTTATGTTTAGCGACAGATTTTCAACCTGAGGGTGGTAACTAGCCAATCGAGTACTGGAAAGCACCCTCCCTCCAAGAGAATACAAATACTACGCCTACCATGGTTTCCTCACGACGTTTTCTTTGAACGGTAGTTCAAACCACAGAAGAGGAAAATTTTTTATTTACTTCTCTCTTCTGTGGTTCAAACTCATTGTTGGGGTTCACGCCTACAGCGTACTTACCAAACTATATTAACGAGCTATTATCGCTACACACGTTTTACTACGCTACATTATGCTACATAAGCGCTTCGTCGACCCTATCATAGCTCATTGGCACTCAGAACGAATTACAAAAAACTATCCACAGACTATCTTCACAGAGGCTACCCTGTCGAGGCGGAATGGCAGTAATCGAATCAATGCACAGGTGCCGGCGCCTCCGGCCGCTGGCCGCCGGCGTTCTCTAACCACATTGTGCGCTGCACTGCCTCTGTCATAATTGTACAGTCTGATTAACTGAAATTTAGGGCCTACGCAGACGGCAGACATACACGACTTAGCTTGCGAAGTTAAAAACTCTGTACCCATGAGTGGAAGACGGTTTTATTTTTGAGAATTTATGTTTGACTGAACCCGGAGGTTGGACTATCGGGGTTATAGAGGTCAAGAGCTTCATCTATTGGAATGATTAAGAATAAGTAGAGTAACGATAAGGCCGCCATTTGAAACACCGTTTCCTTAACAATATTCGTCTCAGAAAATTGAGCGGTTTGTATGCGCATACAAACTAATACCAGAGCGTGAAACCTTTCGAAACTCGGCGCGAGCCTACAAAAAACGAATTCAGAAACACATTCCTCATTTCACGACAGAGACAAAAAATAAAGTACGCATAATAAGCCACATTATATAGTGATCAAAATTTCAGCCGACGCTGACCGGAAGTCGGCAACCGGAAACGAAAACGGCCGGCAGATGGCGCGTTTTCCTCTTATTGCTGACCGCGGGACAAAGCCTGTCGCTTTATATTCTTTACCACTTTCACAAACCACTCCGACGCTCAAAAATATACTTTACGATACCACATTAAGATCTACAACAGAGAAGAATAAAGTTTGTTAGTATTTTGAATTATGCAACTAGTTTATGCGACCATTCTATGTCTACCCGCAATTTAAAGCAAAATAATCTTTATGGCTTTCTTTTAGAGATCGTAAAGTTGTATCGGTGTAGTTGGTAGTGGTTAAAGTATGCAAGTAGTTGATGTATATAGGGGGAGTAATTTGCGTGGGTTCCGTAGGTTTAATGGCGTTCCGTGAGGTGGAATGGGAACCTTTTTAAGTTGTCCCGCGATTGTGCAGTTCGGATAATTGATCTAACTAGGAGGAGGGCGCACGTGCAGGGGCTCGAGTGGCGCGCCCCGGACAGAAGAGACGTTACTTGCATTATGATGCCTTGATGAGAAGTCAAATTGAAAATAATGTTGTTTCCTACAATATTACTTGTGCATGATCTTACAAATAATTTTGCATGCGACTTAGGACGAGTAAGTAGCTCGCCTGAGGGGAAGCATCACTTCCCCATTACAGTCTAGTGCCATCATGAGCGGCAATGCACTGCGCTCATCATCATGGGATTTATGCTCCGTTATTTTACTATGTGAATATTGCACTTCAATATTTCTATCTGATAAATAATAAAGTTTGTACACTTTGCAGTTGAGAAACGGGCAAAACTCAAAACCTGTGGTGGGTAGGGTTGGACATTCACTCAGTAAGTACTTATAAAGTCTCCATTTTGAATTAGAACAAATAAGTGTAAATAAGTAAGAAGGAAAGTGTGTCTGTATTTAGTGTAAAAGCCACTTTAGTGGAAACAAATGTGCCGATAAATCCTCGGACTGTAAATAATATGAGGCGTTTTATATCTGTTTTGTTCTCATTCTGGGCACAGAGAAGGCACCAGTAAGTTTGACGACTTTTATTTTTATTTTCTATATTGTCGTGCACTATATCATATAATAACTGACCGAGCGAGCGAAGCGGACGAAAGGTCTCTGCTTTAACTGTCAAATTTGCATTCACCACTGCATATGTTGGAACTCGCGTACAGGTCGTTTTTTTCAACTAATCATGACGAAACTTGGTGTACAGGTTCTAAGATTTTATAGAATTGTTAGTCGACAACGGAGGTTTCTTTATAGACGAATATTTCCCCCAAAAAAGGGGGGAAGTTTGCTGCGCCGCCATTTACTGGCCGATTTTGTTAATATTTAGCAGAAACATTAGGTACATTCAGTACCTAATGTTTCTGCTAAATAAGAATTTCAAACACACTTTTATGAAATCCATGCACAGTGATTACTGTTAGTGATTCTTCAACAATCTGTAAATGTGCGAGCAGGACAGATGTAGGCTTTAAACAAAATCCGATACCCGATGTCTATTATTTACTTTTCCTACCGTTCAAAACGACCACTATGTGACAATATGACGTAAGTGCCGCTATTCTATCCAAGTTTTATACGATAATTTATGACGTAGTCCAGCCCGGACATACATATACAGGGAAATGAGTTATTTTCCTCGGCTAATAAATAACTCAGATAACTAATAGGAGTCTAGATTCTATTCAAGAGAGATTTTAGTGCGGGACGAGAAAACGTTCTTAGTAGATTTTATTGTACACGTAGACACATGTGTTTGTCAGGCGGCTAGTTATTTTGTTCTGGTGAGCATAATTTCACTTGTAGAAAGTCTTGTATTCGTGTGTTTCATGCACAGAAGAGAATTTCTCTTTTCTGTGGTCTCATGTAATAAATATACAGGGGTTATAAAGAAAGGGACCCAGCCGAAAAGTGCTGTTAGTACTCATCATTATGAACAACTTTTACTATGGGACCAAACCTGAAATCGACATCCTCATATTTTCCTAAATTGTGTCATAAATTCCTGTCAAATAGTCATTCCTGCACCGATTTTGATGGAAAAAAAGTTTATGCTAAGCGTCAGAATTCACAAAATATATTGCATATACTGCATGTTAAACAGTTCCTTAGTTTCTGAATTTATCCTGCACATAGACAATAAAATTGAAAACTATATTATTGGGATCTGTTGCTCCCGAATACTTCATAAAAATATTTTTTCAAAAATATATTAAATGTACAGTAATCCCCTCGTTACAGTTTTATTATAAGTAAAGATAGATATACCTACTGCAAGACTAGGACTGGGGCACAGCTTTAGGACCCGGGTATGTCCTAAAGCTGCGTCCAGAACCACCGGAGGACGGGCAGCAGCGTCATCTTCGTAAACAGAGAGCGTTCTGAGATCCCCAACCCGTCTGCAAACGTGGATATAACGGCAGGACCCCGCTCCTTCAAGGAGTGTAAGCTTTTGTTCAGCAGTGGACCTTCGGGCTGATGATGACTGCAACTCCGCAAAGATCATTCAATTCACTCAATGGAAACCTGCACGCGGACGGCGACCGAGTCCTTGAAATAGGTGGTATCTTCCGACCATAGCGGCCTGATGCCACTCGACTTATAGGTATTATGTAGACGCAATTACAATTAGCGTTGCTTAATCAATTCGTGGCTCTACGTTAATTTAACGTCAATTTTAATCAAAGTTATAAGCAGACAATACCTCTCGCCAAAGAATCGTCACTCGGTCTATACATAAGTCGATGTAACCATGATGAACATTGATACAATGTATCATTTGGTTAGGACTATGTAATCCCTAAATCTTTAGGAAAAACAGTGAATTATTTTGAGTAGTAACTTTTTTGAACATCATTAGGTCGTAGAGACTATTGACACACGAACTTAGCAAATACATATATTTCGCTCATAATAGATGTTTTCTTCAAGATGTCGAATATTCTTGGTCAATACACGGTAAAGTATTACCAGAGCTGCCAGTTTAGGGTATTTCCTTGGTTTTGTGGTAAAATGTGCTTGAAACAAAAAGTTACTTAATAGTTATGTTCCATAGAAAAATAATGCTTTTGAATTAGTACTCACATGTTATTTAGCTAGCTATTGGAAATTGGTTTTGGCTAGTTAGATAGCCATGTTCACGGGTAGATAGAACCCGTGAGCTAACTGTGAACATGACGCATGCGACTGTGCCGGAATATCGGGAACTCAGAAAGAAGATCCTGGTAAATATCCCGTGAGTACTAATTTTAATGTATTAACGAACCGCGAAAGCTTACAAAAGTGTTTAAAAATTGCTTTTTAAACCTAAATTTAAAGTTTATAAAACCTACATTTTTCGGATTGACGTCACCGTTTGGACCAAACTGTATGTAATTAAAAGATTTAGCGACCGGCGCGATTTCGAACCCCTACCGCCATTCCTTTAGCCGCTTAGCTAACTAACTAAGCTCAACAAAAATAGCTTTTGTTTCTTCAGGTGCCGCCTTTTTAAATGTGTATCATTGGTTGGTGTGTAGATTAATGTTACTGTAGACTGTAGAAATAAAATCATTTACCTACCCTACAAAACTAACGCGTTGCAGGGCAAACGCAATTTTATTTGGAAGCAACGTGAGGAAAAAATCGTTCTGGCAACCCTGAGTATCACAAAGGTTCTCTATATCACTTAATAAAAGATCAAAGCCAATGCCCTGAGAGGGACAACCCCCTTCCCTCCCCTCCTTTACCCCTCCTCCTGAAGATTTTAAGATTAGTCACGGAGAGTGATGTCGTCTTTTAAATCACTTCGGACAGTTCAGTGCTTTAAGTGTCAACTTAAATGGCAGTTATAGCGTTTAGGACTTAAAGTTACCACTTAAGCTGTCTAGGTTTACTTAGAGAAAATGCTAGTGAAGTGGATGAGTTAGGTACGATTAAGCTAGCTGGGATCTACCAAAAATTTCACTAACAACAATCTTACTATTACAACAAGGTGGGCTTGGGGAGGACTAACATTTTTTTATTCTGTAGACAGCCGGCCACGCGACGTATGAGTAGGAAGAAAGACAAGAAAAGTGATAGTGAAACTAATTCGAAAGGTTACTCAATAATATACCTAAGATCCGAAAGGTACTTTACAGAATTTGTCATTGTCAACAACTTTTACTATTGAACTAGATGTCTTCAATTAATATCACACTAATATTATAAATGCGAAAGTTTGTGTGTAAGTGTGGAAGTATGTAAGTGTGTTTGTTCCCGTTCAACTCTGTAACAGCTGAACGGATTTGGATGAAATTTAGTATGGAGGCAGCTTATTCCCTAGAATAACACATAGGCTACTTTTTATCCTGGAAAAATTAGCCGTTCCTGTAGAATAGTTCAATTCAATTCAATTCATTTATTCGGACCCTGGGTTAGCACAACACTTGGTAACGTCAAATACACAGTTTTCATATGAATTTCATATGTTCGCCGAACAAGATGAGCTGTTATGTCTTTTCTTCTTCAAAAATAGTTTTTCCGTGGAAAATTGTCATTAACACTCATCAGAATGTATGGAGCAGCCTCTTTTTTTACTTCAAAGACCTTTCAGTTTGTAGTTTCTCAGACGTCTAAGTAATTGTTCGTTTGATTGTTTGTAGGGAGAAATCCACGGATTTATATGTATGCTGCGCTGGCAAAAGCTCGTCATCTATATACTGCTGCACAAGTTTCACGTGAAATGCAGTTTGATAATTTGTTTTATAGTAAATTCAATATAAAAGGTTCCCCATCGAGCACTAGTAATATTTCTAGTATGAGATGCGTATTATTCGGGCTCCGTACGGAGGTTTTCAATATTGATGTGGCGAGCACTGTCGCTCGTAGCAGCTACGACGTACCTCTCTCGTAGGCGTCGTAGGCAACAGCGAGTATAGAGCTGGCGTTTAGCGACATGACGAGAAGCTTATTTGAGTTGTGTTATGTCTTAAAATTAAGATTTTTATGAAGTAAGTATATTGTAATTCAAATGCTACAGTTCTCAGCCAGAGATAGTCACATTAAATGTGGACACATTTAATGTGACTATCCCTAAAGCTTGATGGATTACATTGGAGACACGTTCATTTCAATACCTACCTACCTATTTGTAAATTAGTACTTACGGTGTATTTACCACGATTTTCGTTATTTCTGAGTTCCAATAAATATTTAAAAAAGAAACGTGCTTTATATCCCGTGATTACTACTAATTAAGTACTACCAAGTACTAATTTAAATGTAGTAAGCAGCCGGGAAAGTCTAAAACAGTGTCAAGAACTTATTTTTCAAATGACTAAGCTTATATTAATAACTTATTGACCGAGCGAAGCGAAGGTTTTAGAATATGGTAATAAACTGGCGTTTGTTTGTTTGTACATTAATCGGAAGAAACGATAAGTTAAGTACCATTGATCCGATCTTTATGAAATTTTGCAGGAAAGTATGTTTTTCGGAAAGAAAATGTTGTTTTATTGACCTAAAAGTTTTTTCAATCGTTTTATTTGGTGGCTTTGGAAACAACGTCGTCAGACGTGTTTACCCATCTACGACACGACACATCTACGTCATTTAAAAATATTATTTTTAGTTAAGATGTGGTCAAAACGCCTAGCCTGTCAAATAAAGAAATACTGCAATAACGTAAGAGTTTGAAATTTTCTGAAATTTTCAACTTTTGCTGTAAAGATGGAACTGATCTGGATAGAATTGTTTTTTTTTCATGTTTGATGAACTAGGTATTTGACCTTAAACACAGTATTTTTTTGATGTTGTCAGCTACGTCGTGTCTGCTAGTTGCATGTACGCGAGTCGTCAGCCGGAGGAGGAGGCAGGTAGCGCGCCAATATCTCTGATGGAATACTTGTTACGCGTCTACTCATAGTGGAAAGTGATATACCATTCCATTGAGATTAATAGTCGTCGTCATCGTTATCAGGGCTAGCTCGCCGGTTACCCTGTAGTAGAAGACTGCACAGGACGAGGAACAGTGGCGTCTATCAGGACCGGTGGCTAGGACTCATTCATAGACGTTCACTGATGAACAAAGGTCTCCCTCTCAAGGGGGGATTACCATAGTCCTTACGCTTGGCAGGCGGCTTGAGGATTGCAGGACGCTCACCGTTTGCTAAGAAGACGCTTCTGCCCATCTTGCGGTGGTTCTGGTCGTAGTTTTAGGGCATACTCGGGTCCATACATTCCCTAGTCATCATTAAGCTATATTCGTTCACTGCTGAAGGTAGCCATCAGCAACCGAGTTCAGTTATCATTTATCAGCTCTGCATACAGTTACTACACATGGCCGCAAGGCGTCCTACGTTTTTCCAAGCCCTTTTAATTAAATTTATTTCTGACCGTCATCCCACCTGTTTTTGTCTGACGGCTGGGCGAATACACGCTTAGCCTAGAATGGGAACTGGCTCTTAGATGGGGCTGCGGAACCTACTTTAGGTGCATGGTAACAGATTTCAAATTGAGGGTGGTAGCCAGCCGAGGGCCAGAAAGTACCCTACCACCACGCTATGGTTCCCCAAGATTTTTTCCAACATCGGTAGTTTAAGTCAATTATTAGGATTTGAATCCACACCCTCCGGCGTGCGATCCGAATGCGGTAACCATTGAGCTGTCCTCGGTACTTATACTTCTTTCTAGAACCTATCTATTCCAAAAACGATATCAATTTTCCTTAGTATCTAGTCTACTCTACAATTTAGACTTAATGTACTTTACCTAACATATTATTTTGTTGACTATTTTAATCGATCATGGCCATATCATTAAATTTCTACAAGAAAATGAAAAGTTTCCAAAGACCATTTTTCTCGAAGCGATTAGACAGATTTTATTTTGATTTTTGCGACAGTTAGACTAGCTGTCTCCGTCAGCGGGTAACAAACTTTACCTTATGATTATTATTTCTTCTCGCAATAAGTTTTCTGTACAGCTGTACTTGACGGCGCGCGCTTTTACTTTAACTCGAGGTGTCAGAGCGTACGTATGACACACAAAGCCGCTCATATCGCCATATCACCGCGCGCCGGGATGCGGGCACGGGCACGTTTCAAGGGAGTGTCAAATACAGGGGCAGTCACAAGGTTCATAGTGACGACCTGGTGGAGTGGTAGACTTAACTACGTTTGCCCCAGTCGTTATCAGTTCATAGACTTATGTGGCCGGCCCGCTTGCACTTTAGCTTACTAATTCTTGGAGCGATGCCAGTAAATTTATTTGTATTCCGTACATAATTAAGAATTTTGTCCCGTAGAGAAACTCCAAGCATGGTTCAAGTTGTCCGCGGATCCACGCGTGGAGCTGTGGATCCAAGTGGACGGAAGGGTTCAAGAGATAAACACTTATTACTTTATTTTACGTACTCTTTCTTTGCCAACGCTTCTAAGGACAGATTAGTTAAATGGCTTTTGAAAGTGGAGCCTGGGAGCCACTACCCGGTTCGAATCCTACTTGTTAGTGTTTTTTTTTACATTTTGTATTATTGATCTTTTTATTTTAGTAATTTGCATAGTTGGTCATAAAACTAACTACGAAAAATTATTTAGGTTATTTTCTTTTAATATCTAGTCATGAAAAAGAGAAAAGAAAATCCTTTTTCTTGGTCGGTTATTAAAGATAGCTCTAAAAAATTCAACCTAGTTGAGAAATTCTTCTTTTTTTGAAGGCTAAAAATCGTTTTCATGTTCTTATTGAAAAAAATAATGAAACCCTTATTTTCGAAGCTGGTTTTGTATAAAAGTTACGAAGGTAGATCGAGCCGTAATTTTAGAGTTTCTTGTTTCTTTGAAATAAGTTAAGTCTGGATTTCCAGAAACGTCGACGAGCGAGTTTTTATATTAGAATGTACATATAACGGATAAATAGATATTTGAACGGAACGAATAAAGACCGTCATCGGGAAAGTCTAACACTTGAACACCAACTTACTTACTACTTGAAAGTAGCTACTTTGCCTATTTGCTACTCGAAAAGAGAAGGAGATATACCTGCCTAATATTTTTGTCACTTTTACACCTAACAGGTTGTACATCTTAATCCGCCCCTGGTAGTCAGGCACGTCAAACTTTGCTACCTCTGGTTGCTAAAAGGCCCCCGATGAGTAATGTTTTCGAATAAACTTTCTCTTAGGAATATTTGTTTTTGACTTAAATCATTTAATAAAATTACGAAAGTGATATAATGTGACTGTCCGTGGATTAAGAGACATTTTCTATAGGCTTTATCAAATCTTGATAATTGTAACTGTTTTGTTAATGCGAACATAATACATTCGCCTTAATAACACAGTTAAAATTATCTAAACCGCGCTAGCAACACAGTTAAATTTATCAAGTAATTTTATGAACATAAAAACGTATTTGAGCGGATCTTAGGACGTTAGTTTCAGAAAACCTACTGTCACTAGCTCTAAAAAAAAAAACCTTCTCCAAGAAATGCTTGAATTTTTCGCAATCCGTTTAAGGGTTTTTATTTATATATAAGGCAACGGTCATCATAGTGTATCGCACTTCCGTATCGTATCATTGACGTGTATCATAACCGCTAGTACTCACGCCGTATAGTTTTGGGTCCAAGCAAACAAACATACAAAGTAACAAACATGATAAAATCATGATAAATTTAACGTTACGATTCACTGTGATGATACAAATAAATATTATAACACTTTTTTTCTAAACCTTGAATCGCGCTTAGATGTGTCAGTACGTTCCCACCGCTGACATTTACTGTCTGATTTCACATTAAGAAAAAGTATCTCAAGTATAATTTTATTTCACCCCGACGGAATCCCAGCTTAAGTTTAAAGTGCATCTTTAAGAAAGCGCGGAGCTATGATACAAGCAGGAAGCAGAGAAAGAAGGCATTAAGTGCGGATAACTTGGTACAAGTCCAGTGATGTCATTTGTCAGAGCCTGGCTTTGGCTTTGTAGCTTTTTACGAATACAAGTGAAACTTTGAAGATCTGTTTGTCAGCCATCAAAATAACTAGTAGTTCGCACCGAACTGAAACCTCGCGACCGCTGTAACTTAATACCCCCTTGCTTATTTTCTTCATTTATGCTTAGCTTATTCAATAGTGCTACTTACTTAATGTATGTTTTTGTACACTTTGTGTGGTTTTTAATTAAGATTTGTCTATCTATCTATGAATCTAAAAATTGTAGGTATTAATAGTTATCGTCAGACAAATATACAAGCATACGAATAAACGCTGGCTCGTTCTTCAGGAGTTCGCTTCGCTCGGTCGCAGGGTCAGAACGGACTTTCGCGTTTTAAATAATGGTGTATTCCAGAAATAACAGCGAAAATTTTCAGTTATAGCAATATTGACAAACTCTCAATACATTGGGAAAACGTAAATAAATTTAATATTAATCATTCTCAGACGGATAATGAAGCGTGGAAAAGGTCGAGTAAAACGGGAGGCAAAGCTTAGCTCCAGTTAAAATGCAAACATTATGCAAATGGCACCCAGTCGCGGGAAGTTGCGTTTTTGCTGCAAAGTGGAGTTTTTTGTGCGAATTTCATAAGAAACGCCTCGAGGGTGCGATGGTGAGCGCTGAGATATCGCTCGGTTCTTGTTTTGTGTTTCAAGTGGCTGTTCTCTTATATATTTTTTCTTCATTTTACATCCTCTTGAATGAGCTTGGTATTGCTTTCGTTATAAGAAAAGTGAGCTTTTATATGCGAAGTGCTTATTAAAGAAATTTCCCACAGAGTTTTGTAAGATGAAAAATATGCTTCATAAACTAGCGAAATGTGGTATTATTCTCCAAATGAAGTTTATTAAATCCATCTGTAACGTCTTATCTTCCATCCTGAAGTAAAAGCGTTAACAAAACTGAAAACTGCGGGCGATAGACCAACGAGAGAAAATAAGAAGTAAGTACCTATATTTCTCTCTCTCGTGTGTAAGTAGGCGGCGGTACATTCGGCAAATCCTCAGATCTATTAGCACTATAATATTTCACTTATGTCTCCGTCTCCGTTAGGTAAATATTTTTGCGATCTATGAAAAAATGATATGTACAAAGTATGAAATTAAACAACCTACTTACTTGCCTACACATATGATTTTTTTATCTACTGCGCCTACAGTAAATCAAAGTAACTAATCTATTAAGCCGCTGCCAGCAGGCATCACGCCCGCGATCCTGACCGAGCTACCGCCATCTCGCTTGCACCAGAAGTAAGAGGAGTCGGTAGGCGTATGTCTGACTGATTTGATTTTCTAACTTCTTTATTTGAGCTAAATAAGCACATCTTTTTTAAAATTTTATATTAAAATTAAATTTTAAAATCCGGAAAGGATATTCGTCGAAGAATCAAAGTCGCTGATATAGCTTTCAGAGTGTGCAAGCTGAAGTGGCAATGGGCAGGCCACATCACTCGAGGAACCTATAACCGGTGGGGAAGAAAGGTTCTTGAGTGGCGACCACGAATCGGAAGACGCAGCGTAGGTAGGCCTCCCACTAGGTGGACCGACGACATTGTGAAAGTCGCGGGCAACCGGTGGATGTAAGTGGCCTGTTGTCAGTCGGTGTGGCGCTCTAAGGGGTAGGCCTATTTTCTGCAGTGGACGTCTTATGACTGATGATGATAATGATGATGAAGTAAATGATGAAAAAAGTGATCGGTTACATAATACTTTGCTATTTCGTAAGTTTAAATCTTATACTGACTATGTCTGACTGGGGGTATGAAGATGAGGTCAAAACTGTTTGTACTCATTTCAGGTCTGGTTCTCAGTCACGGCAGCTCAACATACTTTTAGGTGACTAACGATATATTTTTCGAAACAATATTTCTTACAGTAAGACATAATTTTAAAATAAATCATCAATTATTTTTTTTCAAAACTTCAAGGACGGATCACGTTCGAATTATTTTTAATTACTCCCCGCAGACTCAATTTGGTTCGGCCGTTAACACTTCAAAAAACATTTTTTATTTGTTTTTTTTTCGTATAAAAGTCCTAAGATTCGTGTCTGTTTATATTTTTCGCAATTTCTATTTAGATTTGATTCGCCTCGCTTGTTTTAATGTTTACTCGTTATTAAAAGACTAACCTAGGGATTCTGAAACGTATTAAAGTGTATCGATGTCTTTGTCATTTGCTTAGTGCCAGACAAAGGCAGCATTCGAAATAATCTGTTGTCAAAGTTAACAAACGTTTCAGAATCCAGAGATAGGTCATTCTTATTATCTTAGTTCGCTTTTTTTATTTTATAAATTTATGTCAAGTAACAAGACTCATAAGCAAAAAATCAAATCATTAGTCACATTTCAAATTAATTATATAACTCCATCGAGTTCCAGGATGTGAATCACGGTAGATATAGCCGGCCAACTCACTGCCGCTTCAGGTGGACATCAGACCTTCAGGTCAGGCTTAGTAGTGTGGCAGTGGATTGTTCCATGACCAGCAGATAGTGGACTTCGTTGAGCTGAATAACTACTTTAAACGATACGATATTTACTATACTATTTAAACGATAATTAGTATTTATATGGCGGAAGATTCGTTATCCTATTGCCTAACCGCATCCTTGGAGGACGCTGCTATCTAACACAAATTCCGTAGCAATCATTTTATTGTTACTATGGTACACAGAAATAGTAAGTGCTGGTTCGATTCGTAAAAGTATACTGACATAGCAAAAACAAAACGAAACAATATTCAAATATAAAAATAAATCAATATAAATTCCTTTTAAAGAGAAGGCGGCCAGTCTCGGGAAGGAGTTCGTCACAGTTACCAATGTATGTATGTTATGCTATAATGTAGTTCATTTTTTTTTTTTAACATTTATTAAATATGAACTAAGTAACGATTTCTATGAAAATATTTTGAACGTCAGAATTACCGAATGTAATGGAACATTTCAAACGCCAACACCCTGCTTACCTGCGTTCTGGCAAATAAAACACTCATTTCACTTCATATGTATTTGAATAAATAATGTTTATTTTCATTGAGGTTTAAAGCTCTACGATACAAACCCAATAAACTTCGTAGGTACTTCATCTACAGAAACCAAACTCGACACGATTGGATTAACCAACTCACAAAGAGTACCGCCAGATTGTATAACAACAAGTTATCACCAGTTACGATCAGAATCGCATTGAGTTGACAACAACTGCGGTTCCAATCGCGACGGATTTTACCATTATAAAGCTGAAACAAAACAAAAGACGCGCGTAATTCACTTGCTTACTTCGGATTGTTGTGAAACTCTTGTGAAATGTGGTAACACTGAACAACTTAATTAAAATTGAAAGTAACGCTGTACTGCGAGAGTATTCATTATTAATTTTGGCCCATTTTCACTAACATCACCAAATTAACTCTTGTATGGAAATGGGAGCTCCGAATTACAAAAGAGAAAAACTGATTTGATAATTTGAATTTGTCAACGTATAAATACAATCAAAGCTCAATATTTAAATTTGGCAAACACGTATTATGGACTTTCCCATGCAGAATACATGCATGAAATATATACATATTTGGATCCGTGTTGTAATGTGCTAGAAAATATAATATACTAACTAGCAATATAATATGTATTAGATAAAATGGGGTAGTTAAATTATTATTTTAATCTACCCACTTGTTGTAACAATATACCACAGTACTAAATAAATCATTCTGCGATAGTCTGTATTTTATTCATACATTTCAATAATCATCATCATCATCAGCCGCAGGACGTCTACTGCTGAACATAGTCCATTAGTAATATAATTTATTTAATTAATAATAATCATTTTATTTGATGGCACTTTATCGGCACGTAGGTAGATTTTTGAGGGTCTGTGAGCCAATATGTCAATCCAAGCGAGCCATGCTGCTTTACAGTAAATTGTATTGAGTAAACATTATTCTGCTAAGTAAAAGCTCCAGTACTTGCACTAGAAAGTTTGTATAAAGTTTTAATACTACCGAGCCTCTTAATTTCCCTCTTATCTGGAAAGTCTAACAAATTGATGTATCGGTCTACAGACGACAAACGTCCCCTACGCACGTAGCACATCGCAGCACGTCCGTAGCACTCGTAGCTCTTGTAGCGCGTCCGTGCTACGAACTCCGTGGGGTCCGAGGCGATATTTCACGTGAACGCCTCAATTTGTCGTCATTACGCATTTAGTCCCGCTGTGGGTGGGGATTACTCCCAGTCCTAGAATGCGTTGATTATATATTTATTGAAAACTAGCTGTTACCAGCGACTTCGTTCGCGTGGCACTACCAAAAAAAAAGTTGCCTATGTCCGTCTAAGGGTCGGCCTTAAGCTATATGTATGTAAAAATTTACCCATTCAGTTGTTTAGCCGTGAGACAAACACAAAAGAGTTTTTTTTTTAAATTCTAGCAAACACCCAGACAGAGAGAAAGAGAGACAAAGTTACTTTCGAATTTATTATATTAGTTAGGTTATCAAAACAATACGTTAAAGTGTATTTTTGTTTTTTTTTTTACAAACTACTATCTCAACTCAACCTTTAAGGTAAATAGATTCTTCTAAATCGACGTTTCAACTTAAGTTACAAGTCTCTTTATAATCAGACGAAAAAATATCCCATTTAAAATATAAATTAAATGTTTTTTTACATGACAATAGTAGTGTAAAATGTTTTGTGAGTAATTTTAAATAGTTTTTCAGAATATTGAGGAGACGTCAAAAGGCGCACCACAGCTGTTTCACTCGCATATTTGCAATTCCATGTAGACAAAGTGTGAATTTCCAAAAATAGAGATATTCTAAAGGTATTTTCGTTTTAATATTTTTTAATATGACCGAAGTGATCAAAAAACTTATTTTTTAATGAAATGAAACGATACAAAAATTAAAGTTTCTTTATAACATTTGTAATATTGTACTTTCAGAAAATCCACGCTCAGTGATTTTAACTCCTTAAATAATGTGAAAATGCACGAGAAAAACAACTGTGGATACGAATAAGAGCTTTTACAATTCGATTTATTGGAGAAATATTTCTTTTCACATACTGTGTATATCTGTATCAACATCATTCGAGTTGTTCGAATGCCGCCTAATACAACTCTTGTTCTCTGCCTGTTTTGAGGAATATTGTACGTATGCCTCGCAAACACGAACTAGGAAAGATTCCGCACTATACCCTTAATATATCTAAAAGCTTTCGACAATAGCATAAAATAAAGAATACAAAAACCTTAGGGAATAGGAAAACATTAGGTGAGTTTGTAGTCTTTTGCCCAGTCTCTTAAACATAAAGATAAACTAGTTTAAACTCGCAACTCCTAAAGTTAGAAAACTATCTGTAATCCGAGACGATTCCACAGCGCGACCGGGCAGATTATGTAAATCTAGCCTTAGGTTAGAGTTTTTCTTGACTGATACGTATATTCTTAATATAACAAGCTATAAAGATATGAATAATGTACCTTTCATCTTGGAAACTCGTTTGAAATTTACCTTCAGATAAAATATTTTTTATAAGCTCCGAAAAGGTTTGTGATTAGCACAAATTATCTCCAATACATTTCGACCTCGAGACGTGCGAATTGTACCACTTATTGGTGCAAATCTGGGCGCGGCCGGACGTTATCTGGAGCCACTGGGAACGCCACATTATACTATAATATGTACGAGTAGAACACAGCAATCGAAACCTTGATGTACTCTTC
Source organism: Apocheima hispidaria (assembly GCA_947579745.1). NCBI lineage: Eukaryota > Metazoa > Arthropoda > Insecta > Lepidoptera > Geometridae > Apocheima > Apocheima hispidaria. The sequence continues at coordinate 15,156,054 of OX388157.1, forward strand.
CCATCAAATCATCTACTTTTGATGATTTAATTGATTAGAAAATTACCAGAAAGAAAAATTGCTTGTCGTTGAACTCATAACTGAGTACACATTATTACCTTTGTAATGCATAATTGCATTTTTTAATAATCTTTCAAAATTCAGATCATTGTCTACAATATGTTTACACCACAGGCAAGTCTATAATGGTAGCGGCTAGTAGGTAGTAAGACCAGAAATTTTTACGTTTTTTTAATTTAGGTGGTTTTTGAGTAGTCTACACTTAATATGTTGTAGTAGTTTGAGTGATATGAGCGGTGGCTTGAATAAATGTGTAATTCCAAACATACAAAATTGCTTCTTTCCAAATTACAACAGGAATTACGTGGCAACTGCAATTTTAATAATTTCCGGCTTCCTCAGGGACCAGACGAGAGAGAGCCCTCAGAGTTAGCGCCGATGCCGTTTTAATGTCGATTTACATAACTAATGCAGACGGTGCAGGGTTAAGAAACCTTTCAGGCTGGAGCTGATCGGATTATGGTACGTGGTTATAGATTTTTTATGAGTCATTTTAGATTTGGATTTTTTAAGATTCGTATAGTTTAATGATGACTACATTTTGCTGGTAACTTTTTTAACGATAGAGTTTCATTGATAAACATAGAGACAACGTTAGAGTTTTTCAGTTCCATCCTGTGATTCATTCCTTTTTTTTTTTTTCCCAGTAATATTTTGGTTTTCTGTTTCTATCATCTGACTAGAAATATAAAATTACTAAAAAAAGTAGACGATGAAAGAAAGGGACAGGTAAAGTGTAATATTTTTTCGTTGTCTTAGTGTGGTGGCTAGTTATTGTGGTGTGAACATAGATTAGTATGCCTTCGTCTGGCCATCGAAGCTTGTCATATGATGGCAGAATATTTAGGTGACTTAGATTTAGGTAAAATATAAGATGACAAAAGTTTGACATTTTGAAATTTCGTATGATACTTTGTTGACCGAGCGAAACGAACGTCTCTAAGTCTACTAGAACAAGAGTGTGTTTATATGTATGTTTGTGTGTACATTTGACTGACAATAACTTGCAAAACATTGATCATGTCTACATGATGTGGGCACGTAGATAGTTCGTTTCAATACTATTTTTAAGTTTGGATTTGAACAAAATCGGTCGAGGGCTTGTGAAGTTACATATAACGTTACAAGGTGTCGTTTCTATAGCATAACTCATTCATAACTAGTGTGGTTTATTTTTACCCTACTTCCCAGGAGAGTAATATTTTTCAGGTGTAATGTACATATATACATAAATGTATGTATGTTCCTCTTGTAGTCTAAACGGATAGAGTTTTAAATGCGAAATTTCTGTAAATGTGCCTTCATGGCCAGAGGTTTGTAGACAACATTTTGAAGTGGAGTTTGGTTTCTATTAATAATAGATTTACTTATTTATTTGTGATATGTGTACGCCACACTTAGCTGACTAGTCATACGGAGTACCCTGAGTCAACCAGAGAATAATAACATAGTACGCAAGCAATTCACGTTATACTTGCTATTTGCATATATCGTTCTATTTGCATTATTCACTAAGTTTTTGTTCCAAAATAAAGAATTTTGTATTTTGTATTTGTATACTTTACAGTAGCGCAACAACTTTATAGTATCGCTCTAAAAATCTAGTTTTACCATAATTTTCAACCAAATGAAGCAAAACATCAGGGGAGGTCAACCTTTATTGGATTACGATGGTAAGGGTGCCCAACCGTGTTCCGCACGCAACACACGTGCGATGCAATTTGGGGCTGCATGTAATGAAGTAGGGTTTGCCACCCCTGTATAGAGTAGGCTTATGCTAGTAGAGGAGTAAAAGCGAAGAGATTCGCATCATGTTAATTGTCGCTCAAAAAAACACCATTCTCTTTTGAACTTTTTAAGAAGTTATACTAGTCAATTAGCCAAGCAGTAGTGTGCAAACATATCTATGTCCTGGATAGAAAAGCAATAGTCTCAGAGAAATTACAGAGCTTAAAAATAATTAACCGCTAATTTCCAAGGGTAACATGTGCAAAGTAATGCAGATAAGAATTTTGACGAGTTGAAGGTCCAAACGTTAATTACTCGTAGCAGTAAACTGTCGTGGCAGAATGTGCAATGTAATGCAGAGTAGAACTTTGACGAGTTGAAGGTCCAAACGTTAATTACTCCTAGCAGTAAACTGCCGTGGCAGAATGTGCAATGTAATGCAGGAATTTGTAATTTGATTTTTTAATTTTGAAGAGTTGAAGGTCAACACTTTAGTTACTCGTAGCAGTAAACTTCCATGGTAAGCGTCAGTTTACCGAGAGTTGCTTGTTTTTGTCTCGTCACAGAGCAATAAGTACTAGTGGAATTTTTGGCAATAAATACCTTTTTTATGATAATTTTAGACAACGTTTTATTCTTGACGGTTGAGTTCCGTTATGGCGTAAATAACGCATTTTTGTTTCTGGTTATTAAATATTAGTGGTAATAAAATACACCACTATTTTTTTATAACCGGAAAAAAGACGTACACGTACTTTTTAATTACCAGAATAAATTGCGTTATCTGCTGCCCTGACTGAAGCCATTCATATATTTTACGTCCTAAATTTTATATACGTATATTATATATAATGTACCTATAGTAGATAGAAGAAATGCATAGCAAAATTAAATGTTCATGCTCTTTTCAATTTTAGGTATTGAATCATTTCCCTGCTTTGCTTTTGTGTCATAAGCTTTTGTGGAGATATCATTGTAATAGACTACAGTTGTAGATCTTCTCTCATTGCTCGCTTACCACTGGGATCGCTCGCCGGCTGCACTGATGCACCGTCCTTCTATCTGCAACAAAATGCAATTATTGTTAGAAAAGTGTTCCTACAAGGAAAGCCTTCGTGGCCTGTCACGAATTTATCTGTGTAATTTTCTTTTTCTATCTCATACAAAGTTAAACAGAATTGCTACGCTAAGTCGAAAAGCGGTCATTACAGGTTACTCATATTTTTTCAAGATTACATTCTTGGGTTTTTCTCGCACACGTAATATTTTTAATAATATTCTACTGAGGGTGTTATTGAAATATGTTTTCGCTAAATTGTCGTTATTATAACAATTAAAATGTCTAAAACTAATTACAACGTCTTTTTTATTTAAATGATTCGCGAGGTGTTTTCTTAACTGCTTAATTATTATAATATGTAACATGCTAGTGAAAACTAAATAAAAAAAATATGCACTATAATAAAGAAAATTTTGCAAAAATATTTTTTCGGACATTTTATATAATTAAAAATGTTGATTATGCGTGTGAGAGAGCGCGTACTGTTTCAAAGCGGCGGCGCTGGTTACTGTTATATCCCTTTTATTTAAGAAACTTTGCTTATATCTGTGTAATCACATTACAAGGTACAAAAACACGAAAACACGTTCGAAACTCATTTCCACTTACATAAAGCGCCGTCCTCAATTGTCTCAATAAATAGATTTGTCGAAATTGCGACGTTGTTTGTTCTCAGTTCCCAACTCCTCGAGGAGTGTGAATTGAGTCGCGGTTTCAGGTAATAGATGTTTGCTGTGGATTCACTCGGAAAATGGGAATCATTTAGCATCTACAAACAAACCATCTAAACCACGTAGCCTACTACTTCAAAACCAACAGTTAAATTATCCAGAGACCATTGTAGGTTTAAAAATAATCCAAATGCTCAAACCGACTGCCAGTCGGCGTCGTACTCAGCATCTGGCGGCATTACCACGCTGAATCGCGATGCTTATACGTTGGGCCAGATAAACGCCAGCGTTGTCACACGTCGCACCAACCAGGTTGAGAATGGGACGAGCTTCCCGGCCTGATGGTTAAAGTCACACTATTGAATTGTAATTATTTTTCATTTAATCTATTCTTATAAATGAACATTACGGCTAGCCTCGGCCCATACGGACTTACTTGATGAACCAAATCATATATCATACATAATATATCATAATTATAACAACAGTATATTCGTGATGAACAAAACTGTTGTTACCTATCTATTTATCTTTACCATCTTTTTACACAGTTTATACAATAAAGTTTTCCTGATTCTGATTCTGATCACTTAACAGCTAGCCAGAAATCTTCAGACCTGGTATCGACGATTTTAAAATGTTAGATACATACGGGACGAAAGTATCTACTGCAACATACAAAAAAACTAACAAAGAGCGACCGCGGTCCCAAGTAAGCCAATATTGTCAACATTGCTTCGTACCAAAACGGTAGGAAGAATTTTTTTGTGCCGCCGGGTTGTTTTTCAATAGCTGTATTAGCCTTGTTGGCACTATAGGCTTATTTCGGACCGTGCCCTAACTCATTCCAATGATCACAAATCTCCGTTCATTCCGACTAACACTCGTTACATTTTCGCTTGTAACAGCGGTCGAAGTAAACAAGCTGACGGGTAACGAATCGTTTTACAGCTTTCAGTTTGAGCTCGTAAACACTTCCGGCGTTATCTTATTAGACGGCGACGCGACGCCTTCTCGAGAGTTGTCTTTATCACGAATAAAATTCAAAGTATTGTTGTTGATTCCACTTGTTAAATTAACTGTTCAGACAAATATAATAACTTTTTTTAACTATTACAAGTCTGCGATTTTCTACACTAAAATGTCCATACAATAAAATAGCATACTTCGTCCCTTACCGTTATATCATTTTCATGCTAGGTTGCCTGGAGGAGATCTTTAAGCGGCACACTATATAATTTCTAGTGTGAACAATAAAGACCTTTCCAAAAAATATTTTACCTCGAGTCTCTAAAACATTTTTGTATGTAGCTATGGTAATATCTATCCTTTACATTCATCAAGCCTGAAACAATTATTCTATCAAACCTATCTCAACTCCTTTTATTTTTTATTGCAAATAAATCTAAGAAAATGTACTGTCTTCCGAAAAATAATGACTACAGAAAAATAGCCGAAAAACGCAAGACAAAACTAAACCTTTTGTCCACAGTCCTGGCATCTTTTAATTAAACACATAATTGCTATAACGAGGGGTCCACAACTCGACAATAAGCTGTCTCTCACTGACCCCTGAGGGGGCGAATTTTCTTTTTCTTCCTACTTTCGAGGTCTCTTTTGTTTTATTTGGAAAATTAACAATGAGACAGAAATTGTTAAGTGAGTTATGAAATGAACAGTCTTGCTTTAAGTCGTTGTTCTGGAAAATTCTACTCGTTTTTTAAGGGTAATAAAAGGAGTAGTTCAGCGAACAGTGCAACTCGCGAGCACTAACTTTTTTTGCTCAAACTCAATTTCTCCTCACGACCACATCTTGACAACCTCTTGACCGATTCAGCTAATATTCGAAATTCTTACTTAGAATTGAGTACTAAATATTTCTGCCAAATATGATCAAAATCAGTCGGTAAATGGCGCCGCAGCACCCTTTCTCCTTTTTTGGGAGAAATCCCCTCCAATCAAATATTGTCGACGACAAAAAAAAACAATGAAATTGTAGAACCTGTATACTATGTTTCGTTAAGATTAGTTAAAAATACGACCTGTACGCGAGAACCAACATACGCACAGAAGAAAGAAAATTGTGCCAGTTGATGCAGAGACTTCGTTCGCTTCGCTCGCTCGGTCTATAATAAATACTTCTGCAAAGAATTACACTAAACAAAACTTTGTCAAAGCGTACGCTCCCTTCGTTGTCTCAAAATTGCCGCATAAAACAAGCAAAGTCATGCACTACGCGCTAGCACGCCGGCGCTTAACTTTATTTACGCAGCCCGCCGTATGAAGTCTCGCGTAATTTCTTGTAAGCCTAATTACTCACGAGCTTATTTGCGCCTCGCCTCACTCGCCTCCCCTCCCTTCGCCTCGGAGTGTAGTGCCGACAAAAAACCCTTAAACTTTTTCAAGGGTAAAGTTTACACACGTCTCGGCGGTTTATTAATTTTCTACCGTTTTATGAGATTGTTTTCACGCCTCGAAAATGGTTTTTGTTTGCCTTCTTAAATATTTTTTATGGTGTTGATATTCACGTGGGTTTGTGTCATTCACGAAATGTAGGTGAAGTGTCACGAATTGGTTTTTGTTTTGTATAGTAAGGTAAAGTTTTGTAAATTGAAAATATTTTTTATATTTTACGAAACAAAGATGACTATATAGGTATATTAGTCAACGAAACTAAACTGTCGGTAGATAGATGTAGTTAGTTTGGCAAAATGTGTACTTACTAAGAAATTCCAGCACTTCAGTTCTATCTAAGTTAATGTTAACCCGTTAATCACACGGCCGTCGCGTCGCAACACGTCGCGTTGGTTGCGCGTCAAAGCGACGTCGTATCGCAATTAAGGAGGCACAACGACATTAATTAAAGCGTTCTTTCCCTCCGACGCGTCGCCTCTGCAGCCAGTCTAAACTAGCCTTTAGTGAAAAATAAGTTTTTAATTAAGAAATTTCGAGGACGCGCTCGCTAGTTAGTTCGTGAAATCCTGTAAACGTTTCGGGTATCAGCTTTAACGAGACGTTGGTCTCAAGATTTGACGGACATTTTATAAATAAATAGCCGAGATTTCTGAAATCTTTCTATTTATCTAATTGCTAGCACAAAGTCACCGATATAGCTCTCAGGGTTTGCAAGCTGAAGTGACAATGAGCAGGCCACATCGGTAGAAGAACCAATAACCGATGGGGAAGAAATATTCCTGAGTGGCAACCACGAGCTGCAAAATGGAGCGCAGAGCTTCGCACTAGGTGGAATGACGACACTGAGAAAGCCGCGGGCAACCGGTGGATGCAAATTGCAAATTGTCGTTCAGTGTCGCGCTCCAGGGTCTCCTCTCAAGAGCGCCATACTGAACGACATTTGTTCAGCAGTGGACGTCTACAGGCTGTTTTTGTTGATGACGATGACTATGATGAACGAGATTAGCATAGATTGTGTGTTTTCAATAAAATTCCTTACATCTGGTATTAGAGCACGCAAACCAAGCGAGTCGACAAAACTTACCTACTAAGTAGTTTTTATTCACACTTTAAACTTGGTTCTGTTTTCACGCCACCGTTTAAAATCCACTATTTTAAACATTTGAAGCGACCGTCCGAATCGCGGGCTGCTACAATAAATCACGCCGACCCGCAGATTATAAATTTAATATTCATACAGTAATGTTTGCGTTGGTTTCAGTTGATCTAGTGGAGGTGTCACACGGGGATAGTAGCTGGAATATAGATGGATGTCGGAAATTATTTTTAATACCGTTTGCCTCAGATCTCCGCTTAACATAGAATTTGCACAAAACAGAGAAATACATATTTTAAATCGCTACGCCAACAATGTTAACTAGCTTAAGGTCGTTCGTATACAAGGCGACGTAGGTGAGCAACTGGAGTAGCATCGCGAGTATTGTATTTGCTTGTACTGTTTTGCGCTTATATTTGTAGCATAGTATATTTTTTTATTTGACCTCGGACTCGTTGTAAGTATCACCGATACTTTAATCTCTTGTTGTACGAACGGCCTTGCATTCTGGCTGTCTAATGTGCTTATTTAGTATGCATAAATTCTTCATCTGAGGGTTTTCATCAAGTTTTAACCTGTCCAAAAAGAGTGGTAATATTTTAGGGATGTTGTATATGCCTAAACGGGTTGACCAGTTTGTTTGTTGATGAGTGGTTGTTGGATGTTGTTGGATTCCTCTTTTTGTTCGGAATATCATAGACTACTCTACATTTTGCAGTCGGGTTTATTGTCTTATAATAATAATATTTGCTGTGTTCAACTATTCCGAGATAGAGGCAGCTAACCCTTACATTTACATTCGGTAAGTGCTGGCTCCGCGTCCATCCCTCATGGCAGCCACAGATAACCCACCCGCCTCGTAACACGCACTTTATACCCTGGATCCAGCTACTAGTTAGCTACTCGTAGAATAGTTAGCGTTGTGCTTCCACGATAAGAGAGAACTGTGGTCAGACCATTAAACTTGGTTTACTTTTACACCTAATTCTGACCCATTAGTAAAACCGACAAAATACCGTACATGAAAAGGTTTCTTTCGCATTTTTAAATTTTTACTTTGACAAGCTGTGAAATTTACAATCCCCAAAAAGATACCTAATTAAAATCTTTGCAATAAACCTACTCTAACCGAAAAAGCTAGTAGAAAGTGTAACTAAATCTTAGCTTATTGGTGCGCCGTTATCGGCAACTTAAACGGAGAATCATTATTTGCGCAGCCTTTACCATGTCGCGGGACATAATTTCACAGGGCTGATGCCCTCTTTAATATTTGTGTAAATTTTTAGTTTTAATGTATTTGGTTTAAAAATGGTAGTTTGAGCCGAACTGTGACTTCGCGACCCCTACAAGCTCAGAACACCTGGCTTTTGTTGGACATCTTTATATTCAAACTTAGACATTGTATGAAATGAACAACTTTGTTGGAATATTTCATTAAGATTGGATCAAAGGAAGCTATAATCGTACAAATGTACACACATACTACTACTGATTTGATCCCGTATAATACTCATAGATCTTCGCTTAGTTTGGTGAATAGCACTTGCCCGTGTAAAAGACATTGTCGTTTCTGAAATATTGATGTAAAATACAAATATAAACGAGACTAAATATTAAATTTCTCGATCGATAACTACTATGTGAGGATTATGGCACTACCCCTTTTCGAAGCGAAGAGACCTTTTTTCAGCAGTTGACGACTTTTGGCTGACGATGGCAAGTATTACATTTTGCGACGCTGATCGAGGCTAGAATTTTATTTAGCCTACAATGCCAGCCCTGGAATACATTACGGTGTGGGGTTACAGCTGACTATCACGGATAGATTGACTTCAACGACCAGACGCCGCTACAATGTGAGACAACGATTATGGTATGCAAGCCAAGCGGCAGCGATTAGCGACTCACTCATGAGTAGTTTTTAGGACGGATTTTTATTTTTGTATTTTTGAGCGTTTCTTTTAGTTCCTTAAAAGAATTTCACATTAACTGTTTCTATTTATAGAACAACAACGCGACGTGACAACAGTTGTTGCGTTGCGTTGTTGAAGACGCGATTTTGGAATCGATATTGCGTAGGTACGACCTATTTTACTATGAAAACTGACGTGGTTTTGACACATTTAGTTTTAATAAAACAGGAATACTCACGAATTCACTTGGAATAACCGACTCAATTTAACGCGCCTATTCCCATTATATTAAAACAAAACGATCTTTGTTGTTTACTATTTTTGTTTTAGTTCCAGTATTCACCAAACCTAAGCTGAGCAGAACAGTGCAATGTTGATCAACGTAATTAGCAAGATGACACAAAGCTGATTTTTAATGCAACTGAATAACGAGACGAGCTGAAGATAAACATCCCACTTGCCCTTATTTATGCACATTTCTTTTGTGCATTATCGATGATTCACATCTTTCCACACTGAAATGAACGATTTCCGTTCGTTCCGTTGGGATGTAACCTACTAAGGTTACTAATCCGCCACAGAAGAGAGAGAAGGTAAAAAATGTTCCTCTTCTGTGTAATCCACTATATTCACTAAGTAGTCCACTTCCCAACCACCGACAGCAGATTGCCGATGTTAGAGCTCTGTTGCCGTACACACTCGATAAAATAATTTCCTTTGCGCTGTTCACCTCACACGATCAACTCACATGCTGTGCTTTAATTATGGCAAAGTTATAAAACAAAATGTGACATAAGTATTTACGGCGCGTTTGAAAAAATACGAAATTTAAAAAAAAAAAAACTAGGATTTATAAACTTAGAGATGAGATGAGCGAGGCGATCGCCTCATGGTAAGCGCCGTGCTGGCCCATTGTTATCAAATTCAAACTTAGTAATTTTTTGATTGATAAATTTGATATTATAAATGCGACAGATAATCTGTCTCTTTGTATCTTTGCTGCTAACTTTTTCACGACTGAATGAAATCTGTCAAGAAAAATTTAACGCATTGATGAAAAATGTTGACCATTATTATTTTTTATTATTTTGCTACTTTGTATGAATAGGATATATATATATATATATATATATATATTATTTTATGGTTATAAAATATCATCAAATACAAACTGATTATAATAAACACAAATCCAAAAATAAAAACATATATCAAGTAAATAACCAACTGAATCATACAGTTCATAACCTTGAAATACTTACGTAGTTTTATACCCTACTTACAAGAACGTCATTTATTGTTTCCCAGAAAAACGCATATATATCATATATATATATATATATATAATTATTGAAATTGAAATAGTTTATTCCAGGTTTATTCCATACAATAACAATTTAGGTATGAATGATATAATAAATAAGAAAGAATACATAATATTAAGTAATAGGCATATTGTACATGGTTTTGGTCGGCCCCAGGATCCACAGAATACGTGCAAGTGTAAACGTCCGTTCTATGAATGAATAAAGTGAGACGGTTTGGTGCGAGGTGTGAACTCCAATCAAGAGACACATTATACTCGCTGCACCCGGCGACCCTCGGGATACGGTTACACTGTTTAAGCTTTACTTATTAACTATATGAAGTTAGGTTTCTTGTATTTATATTGCGAGCGCAGTGCATTGCCGCGCATGGTATGATATGATAAGGTAAGTATGCACTGTTGAAGTTCAAAATTCTGAGTGACATTGAATTGATATGGGCAAAGGTGACGCTTATTGCACGTCTCTTCACCGAGTATCATACAAAAAAATACGTGTAGGAAATAGACGTTGTCGTCTAAGTTTACGAGTGTTATCTATCTTTACTCTAAGTCCACAGGCAACGTATGGTCAGAAAGTTTTTTCAAAAGTATTTATTAATTATTATTTTGTAACTGATTGAAAATACAAGCAAGCCTTTAGCCTGATGGTAAACATCAAGCTTGCCAATAACAGTTCAATGCCATCCAGAATTTTGGACTTTAACTTGTTACTACGTAAACTTGTTAAATTTTCTTGGAAATCGTTTCCACCAAAGCTGTATAGATTTCCTTTAGCCATGCCCTCCTGCGTCAAAAAAAGCATCGCCATAACCCCCTGCTTAATATAAAATTATAATAAGTAGAAGGGTGCATCGAGCGATATTACAATCTTCGCCACCGACTGAACAAAGCAATAGAAAGGATATATAATAAGCGTACAGTTGAAGAACACATTCATCTATTACGTTAACTTCGTACAGGGTTGTTGCCATAAAATCTTCTCGCAGGGAGCTAGTAAGTATGATGTAGGGACATTATACAAACTACATTACTCTAAGTACTTACGGGATATTTACCACGTTTTTTTTTTTTACTACCCGTGAACAACTGAACAACTGTGCCGAAATATAACTCAACAAAAATAAAAATCGTGGTAAATATCCAGTAAGTACAAATAGTAAAGTAGTAAACCACCTAAAAGTCTAAAACAGTATTATACAAACTACTAAAACGTTTTCTCGAAACGAACGAACGAACTGACTAATGTACCAAAAAAAAACTCATTTGTCTTTTTGGTACATTTGTCAGTTCAGCATAGCTGGGCCCGGAGCTCCACGTTCCTTCTCATTTGAAACCGCATCATTTTATTGTCAGTTATGGTCCTAATTGAAATGTTCTTTTCTTGTTTCAAGAGAAAAGAAGACGAAATATTCAAAATGGCCGAAATTGAACTAAAGAGGTTAGGTTACGTTAGGTTAGCGTACGAAAACGGCGGCTTTTTGGTAAGTTCAAAATTAAAGTTGAAGTTTTTGTAGTTACAAACTCAGTTTTCGTTTCGCTTAAAACAAAATGTTTCAAAACCACGTCAGTTTTCATAGTAAAACAACTTCCACAGTTGGAGTGAACTCAATTTAACGTGAATAGATGTCCCGCAATTATGTAAGTGCTCTTGGTTATATAAGTGACAATGCACTGACGTTTTACCTGGACGTAGGTACGCTTTTGAATTCTCTTACAATATATTACTCCTGCCGTCCATTAGTCTCGCTGTGTCAGGGCGGAACGCGGCGGCGGCGGCGGATCGATCCTGAGGGAATCCCTACATGGGAGCCGAGGTGTCCGAGCTGACGATTACTTCACGCCTCGACTTCAGAATAAAGAAAAAAATACAAGAAACCGGTATAGGTTCTGACAAGTAAAGGGGGAAAAATAAGTAGCAGGCCGTTCTCAAGATGGTGTAGTACAAAATAGCTTTGTTTTATCTCTTGAGTTAGTGTTTTTTTAATAATAGATTTTCGTTTCACCGCATCTTACCTGATATGAAGCAATGATACGCGAGCTTGCTTACCTAGAGCAAGAGAAACCTACCAGCTCCTTATTGTACTGCGGGGAGCACAGACTCCGGTAGAGATTTCCACTAGGCACATAAAAATATAATATATTACATGGCGAGTCACATAAAAAATGTTTCTCTTCTGCGGCCCTCGTTGGGCACATTTTTTTTGTAATAATAACTAGTTGTTCGCTTCGAACAAGGAATTCACGATCTTTACAACCGCTTTACTGATTTTGCTTATATTCTAAACTTAATAATATTTTATTTTGTTTATTGATTCAGGCGTAACTTTGCGGAAGTTCATTTTCAAACTGTGTCAAAAATAACCAATATGTAGTGTCTTTAATAAGACACTACATATTGGTTGTTGCAGCGGAATGACACTACATATTGGTTATTTGTGAAAACAGTTTGAATATTTTATTTTTATGAACTACTTGACCACGAAATTTTATTGGGATCGGAACAACAGTTCTCAACCTATCGTCGGACAAATATATATAAACAGCTGACCCGCCCGGCTTCGCTCGCCAACAGTAAATGAAACACCCAATTTCACCTCATTAGCGGTTGATTTTCGTAAAATCCTGAGACACACTTTTATTTTTTATGCTTGGTATACAAACCCAGTTTATTGGCTTAGCATGAAAAAATATTTTATTTACACACAAACTTTAGGGATCCATTTTACCGCTTTAGAGATTGAATTTCGCAAAATCCGTTGTTATTGTTCACCTTGACCACTTGGAGAGTATTGGGTCAAAATTTCAAGTCTCATAAGCGATTTGGTCTGTGCGTTGATTCCTAGAAAAGGGCTTGTTCTTTTACTTGCAGTAATGCAGATTAATAACCCGCTTTGGCTCGGTCAATAATATAGGTTACTACTTACTTACTTACTCCAAAACATGTCCACACTACCTACCATAAACTTATTCGTACTTAAACGTACTAAAGGGCGGGTTTAACTCGTTTAGCATTTTATTACCTCTACGCTATCGGTTTACTGCGGGTTTACTCGTTAAACGTTTAGCGTTGTTTGACTAATCACACATTTAAATTTATGGCAGAGTGATTACTTAACCGACTGTAAAATATGAGTACGTTATAAAATAATGAAATAATAATAATTTAAAATACTGTAATGTATCACGATAAGGTTGCGTCTGCCTTATGAGCAGAGGATCCCGGGTTTGATTCCCAATCGGGTGACACTGGAAATCGTAGCGGGGATCGAGTACGCAAATTTAATTTAATGCCTCTCTCGGGTATTATGGACTGGCCCAATCGTCGTTTAATTTTGCTGATATTAAGACCAGATAGTTGAAATAAATCACAAGCATTATCAAAGCACCTATGCTTATATAACTAAATGAAAATCCGTAAAAAATCATACCTCTATATTTTTTGAGAATACTCAATATATAAGTAAATAAATATTATAAGAAAGTGACAAGTAATCATATTTAGCCGTTTAGGCTACAGGAGGTAATAAGAACACACATTCATACTTACATATGTATATACTTACAAATACACCAAAAATATTATTCTACTTCACGGGCAGTCGGGTAAAAAGTAGGCAAGTTCGACGAACGTAGCTAGTGCAGATCGTAAGTAAGTACTGATCGTAGCAATCGGCGTAGCACATGACAGCGTTGCCATGGCGACGGGGTCAATGACCCACGCGGTCGGTGCACCACTACTTACCTGGTAATTTCTAGCTTTTCTAGACATTTCTAGACATTACGTAATAAGAACATTATATGGCAACAAACCTTCACCCTCTTTTTTGCAAAAATAAAAATAATAATTATAATCATTATTGTAAAGTTTTATTACCCATGTGTTAAACCACGATCAAATCGATTGGGCCAGATTGGATTGCCGTTTGGTAATCAAATGATTTATATCACAGAAGAGAGGTAAAAATTTTTCCTCTTCTGTGGTATATATAATATGAATAAAGGGCAGTTTTTTTTTTCTTTCTTTTCTTAATTTCTTCTGTATATGATATATATATAAAATTTACACACGTACAACACGTTCATAGTTTCATTCACCATTCTTCTACATACAATTTCAATTTATTCTTCGAGTACTTCCAAAATGAAGCAGACATGTTGGTGTAACATGCCTGCATTCATTTAAGGCAGTTTTCCAGCTAAGGGTCTGAAGGACTACAAATATTAATATTAATATTTGCATTCCTTACATTTTTCTATTTATTACATTTACGACATATAACATCTATTTATACATATATATCAATTTATGGTCTAAATCTACCTCCCTGCTGTACAAGACGATGGTCTATATGTAAGTAATATATTCATAAATATACATATATATATATTTATTTATATTAAGATAAGTATAAGTAATTCCGGTTGTTTATGAGCACACACAAGTTTGAAAGAAAAAACTTACCTTTCACGTTGTCCCGTCCAACTTTGATCATATATATACTAAGCTCTAAGCATAGTCATAAGAAGGTTCTTAATTCGCATACATAGAAAAACACAACCCAACAGAGAAACACAACCCACTTAAAATACTAAGCTTTTTAAGTTAAGTTAAGCCTAGCAACACTTCAACATTCGTCCCGCACTGGCCACTTTCACTAAATTAAAAAGAAGATAACATTTCGTAAAAGTTCCAAATTCATAAACCGAAAATGGAACAAAAACGTTCGCGTGCCGGCACATGTCAGCGAATGCGGCCGGCGCGTTCCGAACGCACAAAGCGTACAAATTATTATTTCACTTTACGAAAATTAAGCCAAACAAATCCAATTCATAATACAAAGGGTTAAAAGCGTTGCCTAAAACCGCTAGGGGGAGCCTAAAGTTGTACATTCGAATACCATTTTCAAAAATCTGCTGCGGAAAACTGGCTTTTCCACTGTCGGTGTAAATGCCAATTTCCTTTTCACGTGTCCATTTTCATTCCATCTTCAGTCTTATATCTGCAACAATAAAACTCAACTTAGCTTATTTTTCACCGTAGACAATGCGCCACGCAATGACGTTTGCAGTGAAAAGAGATGGTAAAGGAAAATGTGGCAGGTGTGAAAGAGAGGGGTGTTGAGGGTAGGTAATAGGGGTTGCATGCGAGTCGCAAACGAGTCGGGGGCTATAAAGAATCGATCTTGAAGATGCTTGCCTATAAACTTGTTTGAAGGTTAAGGGCTATGAAAAAGAGCCCTATGAAAGCGAAAACTAGCTACTCGTACTCCACGCGTTATACTTACGTGGTACAGTTTACCGAAATTACCTGAATTTCCGTCTTCATAATGTACTATTTCCTTGTTTTTCATCAAGTTCCGTTTAGCCGTTTATTCGTGAATAGGTATATCGTCTTACCCCTTTTTATTGTATCAACACGGTAGCCTCAAAAAAATATCAATTAAACTGTAATAAATAATTAAAAACCACAGAATTCTCCTTATAAATAAGGTCTGTCTTTGTTAAAAACATTAATTAAACTTTAATAAAAGTAATGATCTTTTATTATAATAATATAGGAACACGCTTTAAATTTAATGTGTGTATCATAGTTTCGATCACATCTGGTGATCTTTTCCAGGATTTTTTTAAGCGTGAAGTCATTTTCATAGTATCTACTTATGAAAATATATCCATTAAGATAAAATCAATTTAATATTATACTTTATTTTAGTCTGTTTCGACCCACAGCTGGGCAAAGAACCTTCCACTTGTTACGATTTCCGTTACAATTTAATAATCTTCAAAGTCTATGAATACCAAACAGCACGTCTACGTAATAGGTACGTCTATAATACCGTCAGTGATCCCAAAGCACAGCTAGACAGGTAAGTAATACCAAAATCTGAAATTCTGAAATATAATTATCCAAAACTTAGTTTGAAATTAGAAGCACCGAGCTGATTCGTTATTTGAAGAAATGAGTCAAGTTATATTCACTGACCCACCTCCTTCCAATCCTCCTTCACGTTTCGAATCGAAAGGATTCCTTTTCAACTGGCACTCGATCATAGGGCTGTCACTAAAACCGTCAATATTTAGAAGCAAACGTAAAAAGATCATTTCGCTGCTTGCTTGGTGCTTGTATTATTTCTTTGTTAAATGGTAAAAATGGTGGATTATTATGCAGTAACTGTTTGTTGACGTGTATGAGTAGCAAATTTTATCTAAACTGGTGAATCGTACCTTTTGTGTTTTTTGAACTCCGTAGAAGCTTCCAGTAAAGCAACCATTCAACATTTTACTAAAGCATGACGTAGACTGGACAGTCAACTGTTAACTTTGACTTCAACCAACACTTGTGCTTACTGTGAAATACTGTTCTTTGCTTGACAAATTGAAAAACTTGGTAACAAGTATTAATTTATAAAGAAAAACTAAAAACACGACTGCAAAATGTAGCCTCGGTCACTCCAAGCACGAAGAGGATTCCAACGACATCTCACATGTCAAAATCGGTCAAGAAGGTAATATTAGAGGAACACACAAATATACATACATACATACGCCCCAAAAATATTACCATCCATCCCATTCGCATTCGGGATTCGGGTAAAAATAGATGAGAACCTGACAAGATATAATTATGAGTACCAACACTAACAACACTGACAATATTTTTTAAATGTTTATAATGTGCTCTATTTAATTACGCTTGGATATAAAAGCTGATTTTACTGAGAAGTTTGTTCCGGCAGCTGCAGCTGCAACGCGTTAAGTGCTATTCTTGATTACGAGGTTCCCTTAGGATGACCTAATATTGCAATTACTCATTAAAAATAACAAAATTTATTTGAAACATTAAATTGATTAAAAAGCTATTATTGTAGTTTTTCCCGCCGTTTCTTAGCTTGCCTTGTCTCGTCTAGATCGGTTAAAAAGACGATTTAAAATATAACAAACATAAAACACACTTTAGATAGGATATACAGTTATTCTTTCGCATTTACAATGTGACACTAGCAACATTTTCCCACGGTATACTCGGCCAGTTATAGCACTGGTCACAGATTATCAGCTTACAGGTAACACAAGAATGCGTAATTCGGACACGTGAGACAAAGACAAAATATCGAATAGTGACGTAAGCTGTTGTCATAGTCCGAAATGAGAGCTTGATTTTTAACGTGACATTTACCACTCGTGCCATCACGACGTAAAATATATATAGTATAAACATTAGGTCAGCCCTAGGCCCCGCGCGCGGACGACCGTCGCCAAAGGGAATGTATGATGAACGCGAATCGACTTGTTTACAACTTCACAAGTTGTATGCCCGCGAGTTGCAAACTTGGCGCCGAGAGTTATCGTCCGATTGCGTTTGAGCTTGCGTCACTTTGGATGCAAGTTTGTGGAGATGCAAAGTCGTTGATTAAAGGGTTGAAATGGAAAAAACGGTTAACGGCCTTTAATCGTGCCACAGTTGTCTGACTCCCTCACGCATTTACAAGTTTTTGCGCCTAGATACGTGTATAGTGTGAATATCCAAAACGTGTATTTTGTATCTGTCTATCATAACATCAGAAATAATTATAGACATTTTCAATTTGACGAAGGAGATCGAAATAGCTGTTATTTTTCATTCAAGATTCAAGATTCAAGATTCAAGATATTTATTGCAGAATGTAGGTGGAAACAGTTCTTAAAAAATACAATTATGTACCTTACAAACTACCTCCTTAAGAGGTGTGCAACAATATAAGTACCAAACGTCTATCAGCTCAGTTCGGTCTAGAGCAGCGATCATTTTGGTACTGAAATATAAATAAAATAAGTAGAAGTCAATTTCACATTTTAAAATAATTTTGTTAGTTCATTAATTAATACAATTTCAATGTCAATTTGATTAAATAATTATATGGTCAATTACAAATTTTTTTTTTTTTTTCATTTAAATAGTCAGAAACCTTATAAAAACATTTACTTAATAACCAAGGTGTCAATTTTCTTTTAAATTCGTTCTTAGATAGCATTTTAAATTCGATTGGTAGTTTATTGTAAATTGTTATTGCCATTAGGTAAGCGTTTCTCCTACACATCTCAAGCTTATATTTTGGAAAAAAGTTTTTTATAATTTACTTTCCTACTAATATTATTTCTTGGTACAATATCTGACTGATAATCAAAGTATTCTGGATGTTCTTGAACGAATATACATAGTTGTTTAATATACATACAAGGTAATGGCAAAACGTTAAATTTTTTAAAAATAGGCCTGCAGCTATCTGTTGTCCAGGCTCCACAAATTGCTCGCACGCACCTTTTTTGTGCTTTAAACGCCTTTTCAATATCCACAGAATTGCCCCACAAGAGTAGTCCATATGATAAACTAGACGATACGTAACCATGGTAAGCGCTTAAAGCAGCCTCTTTTGATACTGAAAATCTTAATTGTCTGATAGCATAAACAAAATGGTCTAGTCTACCGCAAACGTTGTCTATGTGGCACTTCCAACTGCAATTCTTGTCAATCGTTATGCCTAGGAACTTACATGCATCCACCTGTTCTACTTGTGTATTTTGATAAACTACATTTAATTTGTTTGCTTTGGTATGATATGGTTGGAATTGCATAACATTTGTTTTATTTATATTGATTTTTAAATTGTTTTTTTCTAACCATTGTATGATATCATCGAGTGCTTTTTTAGTATCAATTGCAAGTTGTTCATTATTATTTGATTTTATAACGACTGTAATATCATCTGCATATAAGATGCACCTATGCACAGTAACACCTGGCATGTCGTTTATGTAGTAATTAAAAATGAATGGTCCTATTATGCTTCCTTGAGGTATCCCTCTATTATTGACTTGAAAGTCTGATCGGGAGATTTTTTTGTGTCCGTTTATGACTTTGAATATTTCAGTACACTGTTTCCGGTTTTCAAGATAGCTTTTAAGCCATTCATGAGCATTTCCCCGTATCCCATATGACTCGAGTTTATGTAGTGCTATGTTATGGTCGACTAAGTCAAATGCCTTTGACATATCTAAGAAAATGGCTGCTATTTTGGATTTATTTCTTTTGTCGCTAAGGCCATCTGTTATCTCTTTAATTAAATTGAAGCATGCTAAAGTAGTTGAACTATTCTTAACAAATCCATACTGGTCAGAACTAAGTGTGTTATTCTTTGTCATAAATTCATTTAGTCTAGTAAGCATGGCCTTCTCAAAGATTTTTGACAGTACTGGAATGAGGGTTACAGGTCTGTAGTTGTTCATGTCGTCTTTTTTTCCTTTTTTGTGCAATGGTTTTATAATCGAGACTTTTAAATTCTCTGGAAATGTACCTTCTTCAAAGGATAAATTAATAATATGAGACAAATGACCACATAAGTATGGGCCACATAGTTTTATTAATTTAGTATTTAATTCGTGATAACCCACTGAATTAGTATCATTTAATGATTTAATTATATTTAAAATTTCAGCATTGTCTGTGGGTTTTAAAAATATTGAACCAATGGGCTTATTATTTCCATGATCAAGAGTGTCAGGAGTTTGAAATGTTTTTTTATTATCTTTTGACGAGCTTACAAAATGATCATTAAACTTGTTACATATTACATTTGGGTCATCAAAAATTGTATTATTTATTTTTATAGCTTCTATTTCATTTATTTGTATACTGTCGTTACCTATATTATTACGTACTACTTCCCAAACTGCTTTTGTTTTGTTTCTTTTACTATTTATATACTTAGCATTCTGTATTTGTTGGGATTTTTTAATGCATTTTTGAAGTAATTTATTGTATGTTTTATATATTTTCCTATTTGATGTCTTATTTTCTTTAAAGTGAATGTATTTCAGGTAGTATAATCTTTTCTGCACGCAAGACTTTTTGATTCCTTTTGATATCCATCTACATTTATTAACCTTTTTAAGGTTTACTTTTTTTCTTATGACTGGGAAACACAGATTAAAGAATAATGAAACAAGCTTATGGAATGTATCAAAGGTCTTATTGAGTGTATTTTGTTCATAAACTTCAGTAAATTTTAGCGCGGCCATACATTCACAGAATTTATTGATATTTTCCCTAGAGTAGTCTCTTTTGTCTTCTGTCCATTCAGAACAGGACACTTTTGTCAGTAATTCAATGGTAACTCTTTGAGCAGTTTCGTGATCTGATAGCGCCAAGTGATGGATCCCACCTTGTATGTTTCTTTTTATATTCGTAGCAAATTGGCCAAGACATGATTTTCGTCTAGTAGGAACCTTGATAGCATGATCATAGTTATAATTTTTTAGTGTGGTCGATAGTATTTCTTGTTGTTTTGATTTTTTGAGAAGATCAATATTCCAATCTCCACATAGAATTACTTTTTTGTTTTTATATTTAGCTTTCAGAATTCGTAATAAATTTTCAAATAAATCCAAAAATTCTGATGCATCATATTTTGAATTATTCATTAAAAGTGATCTTATAATAAACTCGCAGAAACCGCTCCTTCATAATCTGATGCTACATAAAATAACTATGTCTTTCTGCGTCTCTCTAGCTACTATTTATAAATGAAACGAATTCGAACTGATCGAAGCTGGCCGCCTTCCTCCATAATCCAGTAAAATCATTACAATAGTTTCAAAATCCTGTCAAAAAAGGAACACAAAATTGAAGCAAATCAAAGAAGGAAAGCTCCTTCAATGATTCGCACCAAAGGGCATGAAAGACGTTCGTTAGAGCGATCCTTCGACACATGCTCAGTACATATATATTTGAATAGAATACACGACATTATAGACGTGTAATCCTCGTACAGGAACATTTTCGCCAACTATATTATTACTAAAACCGAATATTCTTCGGTAGTCGTTGATATTTTTGGAACAATGGTAGCAAATTGACGTTATTTTCATTAATTACAAGTATTTTAAATAATTTGTTTATTTTGTTTTAATAAAATTTTATTCGACTACATTGCACTGGACTGCACTGGACAAGGCAAGACGAGGTCGCGCGCGTGTCTCTGAGCATTCCTTGATAAAGGTCACCGAATGTGATCGAAACTGTAGTCGGAATAACCGACTCAATTTAACGTGAGTATTCCCGTTTTATTAAAACAAAATGTATCAAAACCACGTCAGTTTTCATAGTAAAATAATTTGTTTAGTTAAAAGACGCTAATATGGTTTATAAAACTTACAATAATAATATACTCTAAACCTCACAAAAGTACCTTTACGTACATGAGGGAGAGGTCACTCTAAACTTTACTGACTCTCTGAAGTGTGATATGCTTCGAGTATCGTTGTTCTGATGCGCGTTTTGAAACTTTGTTCCGAGTAACGATTAAGTCTTTCTCTCTCACTCTTATAGTTACTATAATAGTTATTTCAAACATAATTGATGTGAAGACTCGCTCCTCAATAAGATACTTCACGTCATTAATGGCTGCGATTCTATTGTGCCATTTACTAAACCTATCTAAATTGAATAGCTTTACAATTTTACTATGAAACTCAACAAACTACAACTAGCTCTACAATTGTTGCCATCATTGGCTCACATGCAGATAATTTTCGTTCTGTCAGATTAGCTTCATTTAATGAGTTGTGCAAAGGAATCGAAGCCACAATATCAATCCAGAACAAGAGAATAAACAACACTATCAAGTAGACTAACAAACAAACGTGACAATCCGATAATTTGTGTTCATGACAAATAAGTCGAATTGTCGCTAAAATTGCTATTTAATTAATAAACCTAGTTTACAAATTCAAATAGTTGACAAAATCGTCTGGCTGATTGACTGCATAATGATGCATGCAACTGCTTTTAGAGCCCTTCACATCTTACTTTTCAGACGTAGATATTGCCGCTCCAGCAGCTACCCACTCACCGGCTGGATGATTCCATAAGGTAATGGTACATAGTGATGCGAGTGACTGTGCGGTGACCTGTAACACTCGTCTCGCTGAGGAATCGACTCGACGTACCGAGCCGACGTGACCTGCTCGCCCGGCGCGTCCCCCACCTGGTGCTGTGGAAAAACCCCACTAGCAAATGTAGAACAGATTATACGTATTGGTATCCTTTCTTTTCTATCTAAGCTTATAATATTATTCAAGGACTGAGTTTGCGGAAAAACTTGTGTCACTCAATGTCATTCTAAACAGAAGAATACACATGATGATATTACACACAGTCGCAAAAAAATGGTCTCTGATTGGCGCACGGTGACATAGATAGAAGTTATAGCTGAAGCTCAATTGCTCCAGACTGGCTCTGAGAGTGAGTCACTGGTTATCTTCCATTGGAATGCTTTACTAAATATGCAGTCATCATCATCAACAGCCATAAGTCGACCACAGCGCTGAAAAAAGGCCTCCCCCTAAGAGCGCCACACTGAACGAGAAAGAATTAGCATCCACCGGTTGCCTGCGACTTATATAATGTCGTCCGTCTACCTCTTGATGACTGCCCCGGTGGCTCAGTTGGTAGTGAACCTACGTGCTGTTCTTGGGGGCGTGGGTTCGATTCCCATCTAGGACAAACATTTATGTGATGAATATTTGTGTTTGTTATATGTCTGGGTGTTAATATCTATAAAAGTATGTATTTAAAAATATCTATGTACGTATATCAGTCTCTGACAGCCATATTACAAGCTTTGCTTAGTTTGGGGTCAGATGACCGTGTGTGCAATAATGTCCCAGATATTTATTTATTATTTATTTATTTATCTTGGGAGGTCTTCCGGTTCGTGGTCGCCACTCGAGAACCTTTTTTCCTCCCATCGGTTATCGGTTCTTCGAGCGACCTGTCTAATGCCACTTTAGCTTGCAAACCCAAAGCAACGTCGTTGAATTTGGTGCTTCGGCGTATAATATGAACACATAACATATAGTATAGGCCGCAGACAATCATGATATGGTAGGATAATATACATACATTATGAGGCATGCATAGGCACATCTACAATATGCAGTAGTCCTAGTGTAAGCATATTGTGTCATCTACGAAGGCGAGACGGTATTTTAAATTGGCAAAGCTTTACAGGTTTAATGTAATTGGACTTTTGAAGTCTAATTCGCAGAAAATCCGAATAAGTGAGTGTACTGATCTAAGGTAAGAATTATCTGTCTCGAGTATATTCCTCCGGCCCGGCCGTCCCGGGCCGGTGCGGCCGGTAGTCGCGTCGATCGAAGCTTACAGCAGCTACGTAAAAAAGAGCAAACAAGTTTTTAAAAAACGGGACAGAAAGCATACAGATCCAGCTCTCAATAGCTGAAATTCTATTCACGTGTCAACGACACAAAGAAGGCTGCCAGCTAATTTCCAGCGGAACCGCGTCGCGTGGCGTGGCGTGGCGCGGCTTGTTGCGTTTAAAAGCAGCTAATCATGGTGCTTCACGACGAGGATATTTCTTTGTGTTACTGATTTTAGCGTGGACATATTTAAACTCTGGGGATCATTTCCTCGGTAGAATTAATCACACTTAAAAATTTATTCACAGGCGTCTTAAATTTTAAGTGATGATTTAATTAGCGTTTCTGTATACGTTTCTCAAGGATAATAGGGTCTCAGATGTTTGACGCGAATTTAAATATTTGATTGGCGTTTAGCGGGTTCGAACCCGGGCGAGCCCGTACCAATGAGTTCTTAGGAACTTACGTACGGGTATGTACTTACTATATATATATACTGGCTTTACGGTGAAGGAAAACATCGTGATGAAACCTCCATATTTCCGGAGAAGAAATTCGATGGAGTATGTGAATCCACCAACCCGCACTAGGCCAGCGTGGTGAATATGGCCTATTAATCACCCTTCGAGGGTAGGCCGATATCCCAACAGTGGGATGTTTAAAGGCTGATACAGTTTCAGTATTCGGGCGAAAGACTAATTAAAAGTAATTTTTGAGAACATTATAATATTTCGGTAATTATCATTATTGTTATTGACGACCCTCGGGCTTAGTTGGTAGAGCATCTGCCTTATGAGCAAGAGGTTCTGGACTTGGTACCGGCGCAGTGTTTATAAACTTGTCTTTCTTTGTCTTTGTCTTTCTGTGTTCCATGGCATTCTTCGTTATCTTCGTAACATCATGTTGGTGTCTATTAAAGAAATAAATAAATAAACATTTTCACGACCAATCGAATGTGAAATTATCTTTTACAAATTTGGCAAGAATTATCATGAGGATGATCACATGGTGAGAATAATGCTATAGAATATAAACAATCGCAGCCACAGCTAGCATTACGTACAATCTTTTTTTTAAAAATGTTTTACAATATTGCTCCACGGACTCCGGGGTCCGTGCCATTTATCAAGTTTTAGATATATTTTATCAACTAAAACGGAATATAAAAACTAAAGACTTTACAAAAGGACTTACAATTTTTGAATAGTCGATAGCGAGTGACATGTACGACTAAGCGCTGCCGTATTTCGTATGACATATCGAATTGTACGTCCTGGTTGTTTGTTTTGCAACGACAATCGCCGTAAGAGGCCTTCTGACATACTAAAAACTCCACTCTCTGGTCCGTGAGACGGCAACAACCAGGGACCCTATTCGGAGATATGTCATTTTATCTCGGTCACTCTCACTCCCATTAAATTCTAAGTTAGAGAGACAGTGACCGAGATAAAATGTCATTTCTCCGAATAGGGGCCCAGGCAATAGTTTTAAGTGGGCAGTCGAAGAGCGGTGCAATCAAAGCGCGGCACAGATCAAAGCCTCCGTAATGGCTTTTTAGAGGAACTTGGCGGGGTGGGGCGGGGTGCGGGGTGCGGGGCGCGTAGCTTCAAGTAGCTGGGGCTAGGCAGTGACTGTTGTGTTAACTATGGCTGCGTGGGGTGGAGTGGAGGTGAGATGTGGAAATATTGTTTGAAGTGGTACACCTTCATAATTAATAATAAAATTATTAAAAATTAGAAAAAAAGTTGTCAGAGAACTTAAATGTTTGTAAAAATTGTAAGACAATTCAGCGATTTTTTTCTGGGAAATCTCTGAGTAGACGTTTTGAGAATTCGAAATTTAGAGAATTAGACGCTTAGATAAACTGTATGTTTTGGGAATTGAACGTTTTGAACCTGAACTATTTACCATACACACATACATTTACATATGTATTTTACTTGAACATTTACCAATGTAGGTAAAAGTAAAGTATATATTATGTATATGTCTTATTATGCTAGCAGACCTGCAGCCATACCGTTTTAAAAACGAGAGAGAAAGGAAGGGCATTATAATATCCTGACTAGTAGGTCCACGTGATTCTCAGCTGTATTAGGTTAGATTCCGCAAATTATCTGCACTGTGCGGTATACGATACTAATGTTTCTTTCGATGGACTCACTCAAGTACCTAAACATTTACGAAATATGCACACTATCTCTTACTGTTACGCACAGATTTGTCTATGCAGACAGAGATAAATACACCTAGTTACAAGCTACACGCAGTATTGAAGCATAAAAGCACATGTGCTGCGCACGATTCTGAAGTCCTCAGAAGAATAAAGTACAGCTAAAAGCCACAGAGGTCGGAACCAGACGACGCGGCGGGTGGCGTCTCGGTCGCGCCGGCCAGTTTGTTTGCCTCTAGAAATTACGACTCCAGGGCGGTTATTCTGGAAAATTTCCGTAATTTTCTGATACTTTCATAGATATTTTTTCTGACTAAAAAAAGCGCGCTGGAGCCTGTAAAACAGCTACTCTGCGAACCACGCGGTGGAAGTCCCAGTTGGTTTCTTGAAGTGACGCACCTACCGCCTCCATTTTACCTCGAAGTGAGCATTTTCGAGGTGGATACAGAAGAACAATTCATTTAAAAAAATACAATTTAGGTGCTGAATAATCTTATGCTGAAAATCTAACCACTGAAACACAGTTTGCCGAAAACTTCAACAACTTTTGCAGAAAGTCACGGATTCCCGGAAAAAAAAAGATGTAGGAAGGATTTCCCCGAAACACGTCCACCCGGAATACCGTCGAAGAAGGCGCCTCGCTCCGGGCGCGACCCACATCCTTTCACTGCATTTGGCTCTATCTCTGTTTGACATCGCAATCCTACAGACGCTGCATCACTTTTCAACGCCACTTCTCAGAATTTCTTTGAGACTTGCCTTTTACATTTTTGATTTGCGTATCAGGAGTTTTCTAGGTATAACTAGTGATGGATTAAAAATTTGCATACATAAGGCAGATTGCTATCACCAAAGCCAAGAATTTAATAGTTATCAACTCAGTTAATACAAGAATTCGATGTGTGCTGATACTTATCAATGTTTTTAACAGTCACATTGCATCACAACATACGCATAGTTATCCAACAAAGATAGCATAATTTAGGTACGTCATTTTATTTAACGTAAGTCAACGGACATTTTGGAAAACGGATATTTTGGTAAACGGACAATTTGGGAAATTGACGTTGTAGGAATCGGACAATCACGTATGTGGGTATTTTGGGAAGTGTTATTTATGTTTCTAAAAGTTTTATCCAGTACTGAACAAAGAATATTTATCGATTATATCGAACCCACAACCTACAGCTCAGAAGGAGGAAAAAAGAAAAAAAAAACACCACCATCAAATAAAAAGTAGCCTATGTGGTAATCCAAGGTATAAGCTACCTCCATGCCAAATTTCATCCAAGTCCGTACAGCCCTTACAGTTTTGCTGCACTCGTTATGAACAAGCGAGAATTTCTAGTGATTTCTTATGAGCCTCGAAAATAGGTTGAACTACCGAACCCGTCCATCCGAGGTCCCGAAGGCACTCGTCGCTCTCTCGTATCGAGGACATTCGAGGACCAATTAGCTTACCACCAGCAAGGGGTTGCTCTGTCGCTGAACGATGGAAAACTATGTGGAACGATGGAGTGGTTGCCATAATCCCCACACTAAACAGACAGGTTGGAGATCGCAGAATGTTCACCGTATACTTAGAGGACGCTGCTGCCCGTCCTCTGGCCTGGTCGCAGTTTTACGGATATACCTGAGTCCTTTTTATCGGTTTATTTATTTTCAATCAGTTTTCTCGCTTATCGACGGATGCGTTATCCTTATGTGTTTTGAGATGACATAAAGTTTTTGTAATTGAAACTAATACCATCCAATCCGCAAGCTAGCGCATCCACAGAGGCATCGGGCGCACAGCTCGCAATTCGTTGAAAAGTTTGCTGCCTCTAACTTCTCACCTCTCTCGACAAGGGAGCGATGTATTGAAACTATCGTTTTCTTTCGGCGCTAAGATAATACTTTTGGTCAGTAACCGTCTTTCGCTTTTATTTAGAAACAGTAAGGCTGGGTTGCACCATAATAGTTTAAATTAAGTGTAACTTTAACCTTAACCACGAAGTTTAGCCAGCATGTGTTGCACCATCATATTTGTTGTTATAGTTACAGTTAACTGAGTAAGCTTTGTTTGACAGCTTTTAACTATAACGTTTAACCTGCCAATCTTGCGTAGTTAACGTTACCGTTAAGTTATGACTTCATTTTGACCATAGTTAAATGGTGCATTCACATTTATGCTTAACGCAAGTTTTAAGTTAACTATTGCAAGGTGCAAGGTTGCACCGTCTGGTGCAACCCAGCCTTAGTGTCCAGATTTGTAACATTTAAGGCCATCACATGACAGACCACTGATTCTAGTTTTCGGGCTCGTAAAAACTGCCCGAGTTAGAAATGGACATATAAGCAGAAATACCTACCTATATGAGTAGGTACATTTTAGAGCAAGAGAGTGAAAAAGTACGTTGATGGTGGACTTTAGTACAGACGTCCAACGTACAATCGTGTTTATATACATTAGCGCCCCCTGGGTACGCACTACATTCTTAATGTAACACACCTAACAACTTGGTTGGCGCTGACCGCCGTCTATCAAACGAGAGGGAAAGAATAAGAATATATTTATTGCCAAAAACAAAATAAAAATAAAAAATTGACACGGAGGCATAAGCAAAAACAAGTTTGACAATAGGGGTACGCTCAGCGCTGTGCTGTGTGCTCCCGAAGGGTCACGCAGGGCTGGTTATCGGCGTACACCTATTCCCAAAAGATGGAAGGTGAGCATAAGGCGACTGAGAAAAAAAATTGAAAGATATTTTCCTTTTATATTTTCTCCCTTTGGTTTGCGGTACGTGGTTATCTTATCAGGTGTATTACCTTACAAGGAAGATTCCTGAATACTCTTCAATGTATCACTGCTTGTTTTCTTGCCCTCAAAATAGTCTCTAGAAAAGTTTGTTTAGTTATCTCCCATAATATGCGGTTCAGCGCGGTCGATCCCTCCATTATTTCCTTCACATCACTACTGGTTCACTGTACACCCCCTCACTGAACTTACAAGTCTTACAACTACCTGAACACAATAACGACCCATGACAATCAACAAAAATAACATTCAAAATTACACCTTATAGTATTAAGATAGGGTGTGTTAAGCTAATTGTGTAAGGTTAGTTTAGGGTTCAGTAAGCGGTAGGTAATATCGACGGAAAACCCAATTTCCGGCAGCGGTCAAGAATTCCGCACGATTTGCACGTAATTGTGCACGTCCTGTGACGTCATGAGCAAAAGAAAAGCACAGGAGTACATTATCTCTCTCTCTCGTTCTCTTTTAACATCCCACTTCCGTGATATCGGCTTACCCTCGCACAATATGCGGGAGTACATTATATTTTACCGATTTTAACCGACGTTAGATGTATACGCAGGAATTAAAAGAAAAAAAAAACCGTCATCAAAAATGGACACTCCGGGTATAAATAGGAATAGGACAACAACACCTCACTCGTCAAAACTGGTCAAGCCGTTTCGACTACCCCTCTGTTGCCAGTGATGTCGTATGAAACTGAAACATGGTCCTTAACTGCTGGCCTTTAGAGAAACTGAGAGTCGCACAGCGGGCAATGAAGAGAGCTATTCCCGGAGTTGCTTTGCGCGATAAAATCCGGAACGAGGATATTCGTCGAAGAATCAAAGTCACCGATATAGCTGCCAGAGTGTGCAAGCTGAAGTGGCAATGGGCAGGCCACATCACTCGAGGAACCGATAACCGGTGGGGAAGAAAGGTTCTTGAGTGGCGACCACGAACCGGAAGGCGCAGCGTAGGCAGGCAGGTAGGTGAACCGACGACATTGTGAAAATTGCGGGCAACCGGTGGATGCAAGTAGCACGTTGTCCGGTCGGTGAGGCGCTCTAAGGGGGAGGCCTATGTTCAGCAGTGGACGTCTTCTGGCTGATGATGATGATGATGATGACATACTCGTACCGCAAAAACACAGCCCTCCTTCTTGTGCAGGCGGGTAAAATTATTTAGGTTCTATCTCGTTATTAAATAACATTGGTGGTGGTTTTAAATACTTCTAGCGCCATCTATGTAAATTTCCGTAAACCTCAGTGTTAGGCGGGAACCACTCAACATTATTATTATCACAAAAACATTTATAATTTATTTTAAAATTTGAAATACTCTTTTAATCTATTGTTCATAAGTTTTTTTTTTTTTAAAGTTATAAAATTTTAATACAAAATAGAAGGTAAAATTATTATAGCAGCAAAAATGTGCGTTGGCCGGGAATCGAACCCGGATCAACTGCTTGGAAGGCAACTATGCTGACCATTACACCACCAACGCATCTATGAAGCAAGCCGAAATTTAGGTCCTGTCTACTTATTCATCTATCTTATGTTGTCGTCCACAAATGGACACTCCCTATTGAGGAGTGGGTGTAACGTTTCCCTCGGCCCGCGAAAATCAAATTTTCTTGCGTTTTTTGTCAATTACAGCTTAATTACTCATCTTAGGTTCATGAAAACTAATTTTGCGATAATAAATAGATTGTTCCAAGAAATTACACCAACCAAAAATTCAAGTTGAAAGCTAGTATAAGTACATTTCTCACTAAACCAAAAACCAAGATGAAAATCCGCTTATTGAGATTCGTAGCTAAACCAATGTTATCTAGGTGATCATTTTAACCGTAATTTCTTAAGACAACTTATTTATTGTCGCAAAATTGGTTTCAATAAATCCACGATGAGCAATTAAGCTGTAATTGACAAAAAAACGCAAGAAAATTTGAATTTCGCCCGCTGAGCGAAACGTTGCAACTTAATCCCTCCGCTTGGCAGGCGGCTTGGAAAGCGTAGAATGCTCACCGTTTACTAAGAGGACGCTGCTGCCAGTCCTCCGGTGTTTCTAGTCGCTGTTCCGCCTTGCTGCATCGTGCGACTTCATGATATAAAAGTTGTCCAGTGCTTGTGTGTGTGAGTGGATCATTTCAGCAGATATTTGAAGGGCCCCCTAAGACTGCCCAGAAACCAAAGTACCTATTATATTTTTCATTTCCGGCAGGATATTTTACTAGATACCTACTGAAAAAGTTTTGTTTTTAATTTTTTAGTTTAGTAACCAAATAATCATCAGCCATTTTTTTGTCGCGATTTTTTTTATAATCGTAGATAACAAAAATGGAATATTGTCTTGAATAAGTTTTTTGTTTTTACCTAGCCCAGATTTTGTTGTTTTTTTGTTTATAATAGCTGAATTACTTATGTAACGTTTTTGGCCTTATCTTCCTAGACAATAGTGTTCCGTGGCTTAAAAAACCTTTAAAAAGGCTTTAAGAAAAACGGTAGTCCCCGTTTTTTTTTGAAGCCACGGAACACAAACTTTACAGTAATAGGCGCATTTAATAACAATTTCATTCTGACTTGATTAGAAGTGAATCTTGATTTATTTTTTATCATTCAAACTAGCACTAGCACGGTTAACCAGTTAAATTAATATTATATATTCGAAACTAGCTCTGTCTTTCTGTCTGGGTGTTTGTCGCGTTATCACGGCTAAACGGCTGAACGGATCGAGCTGTAACAGTCGCGAGTAACATTATCTAATAGTCCTTAGTAATAAAGTCATAATAATAGTATCTTTAGTTTAATAGTATTTAATATAATTTAACCTCAACTTAGACCAAAGCGTGTTTAAAGCTCTGTATTTATCTGCATAAGCACTACCTTCTCGAATTACCAGTGTCATCATCATCATCAGCCATAAGACGTCTACTGCTGAACATAGACCTCCCCCTTAGAGCGCCACACCGACCGACAACGGGCCACTTGCATCCACCGGTTGCCCACGACTTTCACAATGTCGTCGGTCCACCTAGTGGGAGGCCTACCTATGCTACGTCTTCTGGTTCGTGGTCGCCACTTCCCCTCAAGAACCTCAAGATCAGCCGTGTTAAGGCTGCAAAATATTCCATTCTTATAAAATTAAAAAAGTTATTTCCAAAGAAATGCCAAGAGACCCGATGTTTATGCAAAAACTTAGGACTTACTTAGTCGACAAAAACAAACCTACCAATTTGTGTCTTGAAAAGGGTGATGGTAAGCACAATATCAATATCTGGTACCCGAGAACAAATAAGTGGACCCTAAGCCATTCTTCGCTTCCTAATCTAAAGCGAGCCACTTTACCAAGGCTCTGTGATTAGCGCTCAATATAATCGCAACAAAACCTCAAAGGTACCAAAGCTAATTATACATGGGATGACACTAGAAGATCTTAACATAACCCGGCGGCGCTCGCGCGGGACAATGAGGCCCGCCGCCCGACGCGAGTGCTCGGTGCTCGGGCGAGGAGGGTGGTGGCGTCGAGAGCGCCTCTGTAATCAGGGCTAATAGAAGCGCGTATGCTTTGATCTGCGCCTCAAAGCGAGGAGGGCCGAACTCGCGAGACGAGCTCGCATAGAGCTCTGAAGATATAGACTCGGGGTTTTAGTGTGGAAATAATCGGCAAGCTTAAGGATTATGGATGCTTAAGCGTTTTTTCGGCGACCACTCGTGTACGCGCCGAAACCGTGACGCTAGAAAAAATAACCAAAAACTCGTTGATCAATCATATAATAATCTAAACACAGCAGCAGCTTATCTCCCGAGTAAAGCTTATAATCAATCTGTTACCAATAAAAAATAACTTTATAATTAAACCATAAAAGCTGGCTCGCTGGCCTTGGGCGTGACCGACCGAATCATTGGAGTGTTTTATTGTAGCAGTAGAAACCGTGCGCTCGCCAGTGGAATTGTAGCTCGGAATGTTTTTCGCATCATGAATACACACATTACATTACATTTTACATTATTTACAGCTCGAATGGTGGGATAATGGGTATTGTATGTTTATACTTCCTCGCTAAAATCACGGAGCACTGTAAGTTCAAAAGTGCTTCCTAATATTCATTAAAACAAAAGTAACTCCATCCTCCTGTTTGTTACTTATTCGCAACAAAGCAAGTGAACCGATATTGAAGAAACTTGACAAGATAAATATAAATAAAATAGATAAATATATAGCACATAAAGTGTGAAAAGCTCTTCCTAATGGCTAACTATTCAGTTTCATTATAACGTAATTAAATCTTTCAGTCACATCATCTTTGGTGTGCTCACATGAATATTCAAGTGAAACTGTTATTGCTTACTTCACAAAGCATTGCAACAATATTACCTCTAACAAAACCTCTGTGTATCTCTCTGTCTGCAGCGCTTCCTAACCCTGCATTATTGCAAGGTAAGGCACGGAAACGCTGAAGAGTCTAAGCGTTGCAAGTGCAATATTGTTTTCATTCTGCTTTGCGCCGCCGCGGCCCGTAATTGATTCTTTTGTGGTATAATTGCGAGCAGATCGCATCGGGCCGAGTGCGTGCGGTCTCTCAGACCGGCATTCATATTCAACGGTTAGGTGACGTTTAGTACTCGGTTTTAATTGGTTTTCTTATTTCCGGTCACGGAGGGATTGTTTTGTTTGATGTTAAAGGTAATTAGGGATAAGTGTTTTAATTGAGTTTGAGTGACACCGACAGATAATAATAAATATTGTCAAAGGATAAAGGCTGGTATCAAGGAAACTGTGAAGTACGAAGTTTAGGTCAAGTTTTTTTTTCCAAGCATGTTCAAAATACCGGCCGTAAGCCTAGCAAGCGGAATGTATATCCGCCTAAATTCTGCAACGTTTTGTTCTTAATAGAGTACTCTTCAGACATTGAGCTTCAAGCTGAATGTCTTCAGTTTTACATTTTGACCTCACTGGTCTGTAGAAATTGGCTATAATTGAGATACGGCATGTTTTATTATTAATTTTTCTACCGGAAATGTAAGAAGTAACCTAAAGTAAAATATAGAATTTGACGCCCGGGTATCAGAAACTCCGGCAAGGAATGTAGTGAAGGTACCAAAAGGTAGCTATATTTTTGGTATAATCAAACAATCACACCTTTATCATATCAGTGGGCCAAAATAAACAGCGTTGTATCAATCACTGTCACCGGTCGCCAGCCGAGATAAAACTATTTACTTCCGATAAGTCATGGACTTATCCATGAATAACCGGATTATTTCCTTTCTGGACGACATCCTCGTTATTTACTTACACGTGTTTGCAGATAATGGAAGGGTTGGGTAAATAGAGTTGTTTGTGATGTTAGAATTTTGGATTACGGCTATCAGGCGTGTTTCTTTCGATTTTATGGCCACGTCTTGATTTGTTGACTGAACAGCGACTGTTTGTGATAAGCGAAGTCGAGAACCACGTTTTTAGGACAGATTAGATAGTGTTTATCGAGTAGTAGAGATCGTTGAATTTCATTTCGTTTCATTTCTCAATTAAATTTTATTATTTTTGATAATGATTTTTGTCATCACGTTTTGGAATGCACGTTGAACCGTATAATCGTTCATGTAAGAACTAAAATATTGATATCTTTGGCCGGACACACGACACAACAAGTAAGCAAGACAAGAACGACTTGTGTCGACTTGTAAAGCATTGTTATGTAACTTTAGAAAATTGACCCTTGAGCGACGGGTCAAGCAAGCCGTCCTAATAGTTAGCCTACTTCTGAATTCATTGGACAACCCCAATCACCCAATCAACAAAAAAACAAGGGCAAACTATAAAGACTTTATTGTCAAGACGTGTTTCAATTCCACAAGTTTTGTGAAGACATTCATTAGCCATTCAACTCCAACACCAGCCCTTCGATTTCCATCGCCCTATAAAATTCCAATGAGATGTCAGACCGATTCATTAATTTACACATTCCAGTCGTCTATACTCTCAATAAGCCACAATTTATTTACGAGTTTAAACTTTAACTCATGAGATTGGGACTCGTGAGGCAGACATTAACCTTGGCCCCCCATAAACTAGAGCAAATGAAAATACCTAATTCGACAGCAACCCATTTTCACATCATCACGCAGTTGGGCAACTTTACACAGTTACCAACTTATCTGTACAGATGAATCCTGAAGCTACTTTTGTATTTACGGAATAAAAAATACGGCCGTCAATATATTTTTTAGTTGCATCATTTGGCCGACTCTACTTATAAGTTTGTCGGTATATACGAGCACTGCTCGAGGAAAAGAAAACAAACTTGTAGAATTATTATCGACGTACCCTCTTATTTTATCATTATTTAGTAAATGCTAATGTATGTCGACGTTCATAGAAACCAGAGTGGTCGTAAATCTGTTCTCGGGGCAGTTAGGAGGCCTTGATGTAGTGTAGTTACATCTGTTCAAATAAACACTCACTAGAATTATGACGGTATGCGCGAGCGCAGATAGTTTAGTTGGTAAGTAGTAATATTTCTAAGATTAATGAAAAATAAATCGGTTTGCTAACGCGTTTATATTATTTTCATGAAATGAAATGTTGAAATGTTGCATTTGGCGAATTATCGCGTTATCTTTACGATTAACTTATTGTACTTGTTAAAGATTAAACGTATTAAACTACTGAGTTCTACAGGCGAAAGTATGCTCAGTTTATCTGTATCTCGATTGGCTTATTACCGACATCCAAGTAATGTTAAGTTACGTTTTTCATCAGCTAATCTTGATAAAATTTGGGAGCTACTACCGCAGGTTTTATTTTGTGAATTCCATTAATCTTCTAGGTTTTAATCTACTCTCTTAATCACAGTTGTTTCTTGTTTCGTCCAAATTCATTGAGTGGTTTCTAATAACGCCAACTAACTTTAAACTTTTGAACTCAAGAGACGAAAACTTTTCTTGCAAATCTACAAGAAAAGAAATAGTGCTGAACGTCGACGGTAACAAACGTACCTAACCAATGTTGAGGCTAACTTTATGGCAGTGGAGCGTGCTTCTACTTGTCCTGTAGTACAACCGGGAAGATGCTGGGATAAGGTCGTGTAACTCTGATGATCTCCGAATATCTGTGTCTCCGAATTATTATGACTGCACCTTGCAAATTCTTATGATTTGAAATTTAGTCAGCAAGCTGAATTATTTACCAATTACCCAGAACCTAAGTGTACCTAAGTGTACCTAAGCATTTTCTAAGAAAGTTCTTATCTTGCAAACTCTCGCTATTTCAAGTTTTTAAACTTGCAGCTACCAAACAACCACTTAACTCGTGGAATATTCGTGCAATATACTTATACCCGGGAATACTCACGTTAAACTGAGTCGGTTAGTTTTGTTTTATTAAAACAAAATGTATCAAAACCACGTCAGTTTTCATAGTAAACTCCACTTGTTCGTAATCGTATCGGTAGGATAATCATCGCAGCCGTCTCGGCTTGGAAGCTTTGTCAGCAGCGGTTTGTCAACGAGCCGTGGACGTGCGGCGAGGGCCTATCTATCGCGTCAGCTGTCTGCTGTTGGGAGTGCTCCAACTGCCAATCAGCTGACGTGAGCCGTCAGCACGGAACGAGCCGAGTCGGATGAATTAGAGAAAATTGCTCTACGATCCAGCAGACAGTAGTTCACTCGACGCGAGCGTCATAACTCTACAACACTGATTCTTACATCATTATCTGCATCGTATAAATTATGAAAAGTGGCGATTCTAGAAGGGGCCCGCCGTCCTTGGCGAACTCAAATTAGTAGCAAATGGTCCATACCGCAATGTACGTATCTGAGTGACAAGACAAGTAAGTTTCTAGCAATAAGAATTTTGAACTATCGCCATATGCTTTACCAATTTACGCTAATAAAGGTTTTTGTCCCACGAATGTTACACTTGGGTAAAAACAAGATACCAAAACATAATTTTAAAACTTTTCACACCAAAATAATACCGCCCCCGGGTGGGCTTGAACCACCAACCTTTCGGTTAACAGCCGAACGCGCTAACCAATTGCGCCACGGAGGCAGACGTCCAAGTGGTCAAAATTATGTAGCATGCTATCGTACAACTTTAAAACGACAAAGAAATACTTAGACGCGTCTTACCTTCGAAACCTGTTTTCTACCTGATGCTTTGGCTCCTAAACAACGCAACACAATAACGGTGTCATAGCGTGTTCGCAACCTTAGCACAGAAATAATACACAAAACTTCAGTAAAAACGAACGTACAGTTGTTAGTTGGAAACTTACGGCCGGCAAGTTGAAATCATTTCTCAAGTTGAACCTTTGAGATTGAGGTTATGTTGACAAGTTTAGCTAAGTAAGCTACAGATTTCCGAGTGCAGTAAACATAACTGTGACTTTATTTGAGTGTTTGATTGTGATTGTTTATGTTTGCTAATTTACTACTATTGATTGTTTGTGTTCATAAGTTTTTAATTGTGAAAACTATATTGTTACGGAAGGTCAGAAAACAATAACAGTGGAGTGATAATCTATAAAAATTAATTATCTCTATCTAATCTATGCGTAATAGTGGAAAAGTTTCAATCAAAAAGTTTGTCAGACAGTCACCATTCTTCCTGTGAAAAAGAAGTTATCTGTGCCAATGGCAAACCGAGGCCCTGGCACTTCTTCAGTTGAGAGAGCTGGGTTACCGGGTCTTTTAAGAGACCTCCAACGTCTGGCAGAAGACCAGGAGTCTGCTGATATCGTCTTCATCCTTGGAACAGCAGAGGAGAAGGTTTTCGCACACAAAATAATTTTAATAGCAAGGTAAGTGCAAAAAGATTTCCCGTACCGGGAATCGAACCCGAGCCTCCTGGGTGAAAGCCAGGTATCCTAGCCACTAGACCATACGGGAGATGAAAGTCAAATTCGAAATAAACTATCATGTGTTTCTATAAATAAAGTCGTAACATTTCTTTTTTTACAATTCAGTTTCGTAAGGTAGGTTGTACGATGAAATGGATGCATAAAAATATGTCAAGAGTGCGTTATGCCCAATTTTCCCACTTGTTATATTATCTAGAACAATTTTCTTGTTTTATTTATTTGTTCATTTCCAATATCTACCAAAAAAATGGAAAGCAAAAAAAAATACTTAAAAATTCAAACTTGAAGAGACTAATGTTTACCTTTAGAATTAAAAAGCGTTCAAATGCGAGTAACTTTCTTGCTTTGCTATTTCAATTTATGCAACATTTTCTTCAAAATAAACTTTACGCGACTCGTAATTTCAGTTTCAAATGCAAATGAGTAGGTAGGTAGTAGGTAGCTAGCGATGTGCAGTCACAATTTATCTGATGAGCCGTGACTGCCGTAACGTGCCAGCGAGCGGAAGGATGTAAGACTGCGAGAAATTAATATTCATCGCCTCCTTTACATTTTCACGGGAAAAGCAATAAATAATGCTGTACTAAGTAAGGACCTACTCTAGCTAAATCCTGGTGACGGTGCTTGACGGTGAGTACAGCCAGCGCCATCTGTCGAAGGTAGTTAGAAGTATTCATGCTAGGTGGCGCTAGACGTCTCTAAATGTTAGTGTTTTTGTTGTCACTGGGCAGTATTATTTGTTCTTAAGATAAGATAAGATAAACTTTTATTGTAAATAACTGTGGTTACAAAGGTCTTAAAATAACAAAATAAGTATCAACAGTAATTATCCTCTCGGACGTACAATAATAATTAAAAAATGTACCTACTTAACTAGCTAGGAACTAAGATTTAACATTGAGATCAGTGATGGCACTAGGTTAGGCGCACAAAAACTTTTTACTTATTTTTTCTTTTTTTAAAACATTATTCGCTATGTACTTCACTACTCTACTAAAATAAATGTTTAAATGGGCTTGTGTTGTCGAAATACTCATTTATGTCATAAAATACATTAGATACCAGCCACCTTTTTAGATACATTTTAAATTTATTTCCATTTAAAGATTTAATATGTATTGGCAAGTTGTTATAAATTTTGATTGCAGTAATATATGAACTTTTATGAAACATTGCGTTATTGATTTGAGGTATACAAATATTTAGTTGGTTTTTGCGTCGTAAACTTTCAAAGCGTACAGATTTTTGATCAAAAAAGTAATCGTGATTATTTTTGACAAATAGACATATCTCTAATATATATATACTAGTTAATGTTAATATGCTATTTTTCTTGAAGACATTACGAACAGTTTCTTTACTTTGTAGTTTGTAGATGGCCCGTATGCAGCTTTTTTGTAGTTTAAATGTAGATTCTACATCTACAGAGTTTCCCCAGAAGATAATCCCATAAGTCAAATGAGGGTAAACGTAGCCATAGTATGCACTTTTCGCAGTGTCTTTATTAACGATGTTACTTAACATCGACAGAACATAACTGTATTTTGAGAGCTTTACATTTACTTGAGATATGTGTTTTTTCCAGTTTAGGTGAGTCTTGGGATCATTATTAGTTTTGGTGTCTTGGGTTGTACCTGTACTAAGTATAGCGTTTCTCTACGGGTTGCACGTTGTACTGTTGTATATTTTGTGTCTTACTTTTCGTGTGCTTAGGAAATTGACCCAAGAATTTGATTTTCTGTGGCATACTCAATCTCTGCCAGAAAATCGTACCTATCTATCTATTTAGCTAATTCATTCGTAATGGTACGGAGAAAAAACGCTACTTGTTATGAATATTTTTGCGTTAGTAATATCAGTAAAATTATTAATTTTATATTTTATTTGCAAAACTCGCTATTTAGGTACTTAAGTTCTCAAGAACATTATTTTGGGAAACATATTTTTTACGTCGTATATTGCAATCTATTTTGAACTAAACCTTAAATAGCGGATATAATTATACTAATACTATGTTTCAATATTAACCATATTTTATAGGCATTTTTCAATTTTATTATTTTTATTGTATGTTTTTTTTTTTTTTTTTTGTTACTCGGTGACGAGACGAGCAAGCCGCTCACCTGATGTTAAGCGTGACGCTTGCCCATAACAGTTCAGAGCCACCCAGAATTTTGAACATCAACAGTTTAAAACTATGCGCGGCAATGCACTGCGCTCATCACCCTGAATTGTTAGATGTTAAATCTCTGTATGCCCAGTAATTACGCTGGAAAAATTGCCCTTCAATCCGCAACACAGTAATGCTTGCACACTACTGCTTGGCGGTTGAATAACTGGCAAAGGTGTGGTACTTCCCCAGGCGGACTCTGCAAGAGAGCTACAAATTACCACTACAATTCTCGTGTAGATTTTCTTTGGTTCTATTAAGAAAAAACCCATACCCTTGGATATCTATCACAGGGACAAGGGAGCAGGGGTCTATAATCTGGGTTAGGTAGGTACATTACGGATTTTTATTTATATAAAGAAAATAATTTTATTTCAAACAAATCGCAACTTAATAAACACCATAACGAAAACCAAAATTTAAATAATTATAATAAATAATTTACGGAATAAATTATTATATGTTAACCTAACGTAATAATAAATAATAATAATATACTATATAAATTTGCATAGGTAAAAACCAAAATTATATAATAATCAAATATTTTTCTATACAAATCCAGGCAGACCCACCTATTTTCATAATAATAATTCTAAACGCTCTGGTGACTAGCCAATATATAGTTTTTATTTATTGCAGACAGTGAATAAGAGAAATAGAGACGAAAGTTTGTAACGCGTCGTTGCTTTGTAAAACTTTTTTTAACAGCTGGTTACACTGTCAATTGTAATTCTAATTGTAATTCTATGGGTGTTTCTGTTCCCGTCCCGCTTGGTGTTGGCCCCTCCAATATCACTTGTGGGCAGTTGCGGCAGTTTTCAATGATCCTGTCTAAGACTGGCGTGGTTGTAGCTAATGGCATGCTGATGGGAGACCGGGACTGATACTGACATATTTTCAACTCTTTCAAATATATTAATGGGTTTTTTTCCAAAACTTTCAACATAAAGTCCTCAGTGAGCCAAGTTGATCTACTTAATTGAATGAATTCAACATTGAAACAGTTCGAGAGCAAGAAGAAGGCTACCTCACACGTAATTTTTAAAACTTGCTCCAAAGCTAGAGGTATGGACGCATCTTCGTGTACGTCGGAGACTACGCGTCTAACAAATACAGATAAATACCGATCGAAATCAATGTCAAAACTGTTTGACGTGTCGAAAATTAATTTCTTCAAATTTCGAAATGAATAAATTTCTAGATCTTTTGTACACAATCGCGCCTGATTTAAAAATGTGCAGCTGTCTAACGATAAACTTTCCAAGTTTGGGCACATTTCACTAATATCCAACAACGCAATTAAATCTATTCGCATGACTCTCAGAAGATGCAAGTGCACCAAACTAAATCGAATTACTTTTAATGCTGCATTAACTCGCTCGTCGTATAAAATATAGTCAAACCCCTCTAATGTCAGTTCACGTAAACCCCGTAGAGCAGTTATAGCCATAATATTACATTGCCGTCTGCTGTCCGTGAACACGTGAATATACAAACTTTGTATTAAAGGACACATTTGTACGAGCAACTGCAGCTTCTCCAAAGTATCACGGCTACTGCTATAAGCTTTAATCTTAAACAATTTGGGAAACTTTTCTTTAGAATTCGCAATTTGTTCTAAAACATACGGCAATCTGTTCGTATCGTTAGACGTATGCGGTATAACGATATGTTCCAGATTTTTAAAACATAACAAAATTTTCTCGATCCCCTTCCCACTTACTGATGTCCTATCCACGTTAATACTTCTCAAATTATGTAATTGAATCAATATATCTAAGCTGCTATCGTTAACTTTATTACTTAAAGATACGTTCAATTCCTCGATTAATTTACAGTTCTTTGCTATACATCTTAAAATATCATCTGTGCAAATATAATTTATGGTCAAACGTTTAAGACTATGTAAATCTTCTAGCAAAGAAATAATATTATTTGCTATTACTTTAAGTACTGAAACCTCTGCAAGGTGAATTGTAGCTAACGTCTCAAATTTCAAATGTAAGCTAGTAAGACCAGTGAGCAAGTAAGACTTGGAGAGGAGCGAATCCCGAAACATTGTAAATTGATAAAAATTTAACGATAGAGAAGTCAAGTTTTTCGTAAATAATGATTCTATCATCCGCTTGATTATTTTCGTTTGGCTGACAGATTTATACCACAAGTTCTCATACTTACTTTTTTGAAATAGGGAAACTAATTCTGTTACTGTGCCAGTTAATAAAGCATTATGAAACTTCCCGGGCATTTTAAATTCAAAATGGTTTCGAATGATTTCGATTTTTTGAGAGAGCGCAGCTTCGGCCTCGGTCGCGGCGTGCTGGTGAAGCTCCGACGTTGGTGACATTAACTTTTCCACTTGCGTTGCAATCAGGGCTGCGAGTTTTTCAATCGACAAACTTTCCAATTTCGTAGGTTGCTGCATATGGTACGTTGTCATGTTGTCTACATATATCTGAAATCAGGCTGAAACAATTAAATTTACATATACATTAGGCATAGTTATGAAATAAAAAGCTACCGCTCAGCTGAGTAGGTTCGTGGTGCAGCTGCAGGGCGCGAGAGGGGTGTCATATATGTTTTTATGGATGACTATGGTAATGGCGTCTACAGCTTTACCAGAGTTTTGGCGAATGAAGATGACGTTTGGCCCTAAGAGGTTTAGAGAAATACCCCTGTAACCCAGTTGCACTCCGCCGCGCCGCTGAGTTTTCTACCAGCAAGCTCCACATCAGAGTTGGAG
The DNA here is from genome assembly GCA_947579745.1 of Apocheima hispidaria. NCBI lineage: Eukaryota > Metazoa > Arthropoda > Insecta > Lepidoptera > Geometridae > Apocheima > Apocheima hispidaria. Next base: position 15,198,255 of record OX388157.1, read on the forward strand.
ACAAATTAAATTAAATATGTTTATTGAAACAAAAACGACAGAATCAATTACATTTATCTACGTCTAATGTATAGCTCAAAATATTTATCATGACAATGGAAATACTAGTCAGATCAAGTTATCTGCAGGAAATTGAGGGAGCCACCATCAGTTTCCATCAGTTTCTGAACATAACTGTATGTTGCATTGTATTAGTTGTCTTATTTGCGGAGTTCAAAAAAACCCTGAAATGTAAGCGCGAAGGGGCGTTTATAGATTTTTACTACATCGGTAGATTGAAAGCTAATAAAATGAACTTTTAGTTACATTTCTTTAGTTTTTGTGACAGACTACTTATGTGGAGGGCAATTTGTTTTTTTCTGAAATAATTACTGTAAAATTGCGAGTTACAGAAGAAAAAGAAACAGGTTATTTCAATTTATTTTTTTACTTCCCTTTTACCTACTGTAGTTAAATGTTAAAATAAGAACCAAGTTACAATCTTTTTAAGTAGTTTAATGTCAAAATTTAATAATTTATAAAATTACCAATTGGTCATATTCTAATGTTCGAGTCAAATTCAAATGGAAAAAAAAAACTAAATAAATTATTGCAATACAATATCATTTATAATTATTATTTTCTACTATGTACCTAAATAAATGCATATCCTCCTTAGACACAACATTCAAAAGCAATTTAGATAGCAAGTGCGATCTAGTCGATAACAATATCTGTCAAGTGCATGTCGTGACTCGTTCGTGATAGGTTTTTGAAGCTATTACTTCGAATAGAACTACAATCATCATCAATAGTCAAGTGCACGTATTTTTTTGCCATTTTTCCGTCACATTTTTGTTATACTCCTCAATCTCATAAAGATTAGTTTGGTCAGTCATACATAGCTCGTAAACTAAGTGTATTGCAGTATGAAGTAGGTGCGGTACCCCTGATTTGGTTAATATTTTGGCGAAAAAGGCAAAAAAGACATTTCCTTCGACTTCGTTAAAATAATAAATTAACATGAAAATTGTTATGATACATTAGCAATGGATGGTATGATAAAGATATTAACTGATCAATTTTTAGGGTTCTGTAGTACAACAAGGTGCGCCGAATTTCAGTAATCTAATTGCTGTAGTCTAGATAGTCTCTGAATAAAATAAGCGTGACATACAGACGGACAGCCGGGCACGGCGAAACTAAGTTTTTCTCTTTTTCTACGGGTTGTTAGAAATAGAAAAAATAGAAAAAGTTTAGTTCGTGAAAATTTGGATTTCTAGCCGAATATATGATATGTCGTTTCGTATTTTAAATTCTCTATGATACTGGTCACTACTATTTTTATACAAGTTATCGGGACTATATCGTTATCAAAGGTTAGGTACAATGAAAAATATACTCACTTTGCAACTAAATAGTCGAAAAATATTTGTTTATATCAATGTTACTAGCTAATCAGCTAATCTAGTTCACACAGAATACTATTACTTGATCTGATCACTACCACCCAAGGAATTTATACACTACATAACAGGAAAGTTCACTCGACATTGAATCTAAAAAGTAATTGAACCTTATCACAACAGAATGACGTCCTTTTTTAATTAAATTTAGGTATAAGGAAAAACGGTCTAGAGAGAGACTTACTTAGGTATTGGACGCTGTGTCCCTTTCACACAGTTGCTAGCTTATAATTAAATTTGGCACGGTAGAAAAAATAGGAACATTGAGAATCACTAAAAAGCCACTAGGATCGTTTCATATATGCAACTAAATGAATTAAATTTCATTTCTCACTAAATACAAACATGTGTCCATGTCGTCGACTAATTGTTAAACTGGGCCGATCGAGATCTGCCTGGGCAGATCACGATACGACGGCATTTCTTGATTTGACTGTCTACTAACCGACATATCGTTCAAAGCTTAACGTTTGCCGATTTTCCCGGCCATTCTTGGGCAAATCGATCATGTGGGGTGACCAAAGTACAAGCAAATAAAATGAAGTTTAGATAATAATTATTTTACCAGATAAAAAGAAGCTTAGATAATAAAGATCTACCCAGCCATACCCGGATATAAGTAGTATGTAAGATGACTAAAGTATTAGCAAATAAAAATGACATGATTTGACGCCGCCATCTTTCTCGCACGTAAATACACAGCTGACAGAGCACCAACAGCGCCACAAGCGTTGCGAACCGGAACTACATTATGATGCGCCCAGCCATATCTCGATGTGGCCAAGTGACCAGAAAGGCAAATTGACAAATGGGTTCCTCTCATCGATCTGACTAACTTTATATTTGGAAAATGAAATGAAAAATCATCATGAAATAATCGGCTAAATCATGAAATGATATCGGCGTATCGTGATCTGCCCAGGCGGATCTCGATCGGCCCAGTTCAACGATTAGCCAACGACATCTACAATCTGATAAAAGTTATTGAAAGATAGGAGTAGCGTGATGACAATATACAGGTAACTCAATGCAAACAAAGGAAACATGCGATTTAACATTTATATATCAATACGATTGGCGCCGATTTTAAAATATTATGATTTTTTGGACAGCGTTTTTTGTATCGGTGCACCTTCTAAGGTAGTATATAAATTCCTTGCTGCCACCACACAGCCACAGAGTCCATAGAATAGCATCAATAACGAGTGCTGCCATTGAAAAGCACAAAATATCGCTAAATGTAAATGGCAAAGGTGTGGTACTTCCCCAGGCGGAGTCTGCAGAGGAGCCCTACCACTACAACATGTAAAACACAGCTGACAATAAATGATTTTGAATTTTTGAATTGAAGCACTGTCACTACCACTACTACTGGTCTATGCGTCGATTCCTGTAAAAAGGCTTGTTTTATTTTTATTGATGACAGTGTAGTTATAACTACAAAGTAATAACATAGAGAAAGTAATAAGTAACAAAGTTGAATCACAATCATATCACAACTTGTAAAAAGTATCTCCTCTAAATACTTTTTCAAAGAAATCGCTATTCAGTTCGGGAACTAAGTAATAAAGAAGATCCCTCGGCGTCCATTTCCAATGAATTATGTATTGTGAAAGTTATAGATCGTCCGGGATTACTGGAAAAAGCTGTCGTCTGCGAATTTACATGCAAATAGGAACGACATGTGGCCAGAGGCCGGCAGAGGGCGGCAGAGAGCGGCGGAACTCTAGAAACTTCCACAGTTTGCTAACTTATGCGGAAACTTTACTCCACTAGTGTGTTTGTTACAAGTTAGGAGTACATTGGAAAAATAACTCGGTATTTATTCGCTTCGCTCTCGAAGTTGCTTCCTTTTGATGTATCGCCCGAGTTTCCTGGGGCTACTACAGTCTCTAATCGCCGATTTTTTTAATTATTTGCTTGCATCTGTGCAGATTGGTTCGGTAAATCTGCCAGCAGATGACGACTCGTCGGCTCTGTCAATTCGGTATGTAAAGAAAAAAAATACGATGCTGATTGCAAAACCATTTCGAAATATTAACATTCCTGTACATTATGTACAGTTTTACATGTTACGTTTAAAACTCTTTAAACTATGAGATATAGACTAAACTATAATTAAGAATAAAAATACCTAAAATAAACTTGACTTTTATTTGACCTCTAATGACGTCACATAGTAGGCTGTACAGGGCAAACCATGGCAAACCAATACAAAATCTGTCAATGTCAATTTTACTATGAAAACTGACGTGGTTGTGACACATTTTGTTTTAATAAAACGAGAATATTCTCGTTAACTTGCGTCGGTCATTCCGACTATAGTTTCGATCACATTCGGTGATCTTTATCAAGGAAAGCTATAAGCGTGACACGCGCGCGACCTCGTCTTGGAGTGCAAGTTAACGTGAGTATTCCCGTTTTATTAAAACAAAATGTGTCACAACCAAGTCAGTTTTCATCAAGGATCTTGTATCACACTGGATAGAGTGATTCGTTTGGCAGCGTGTCCACTTTCTGTTGGCGCGTCTAGTGAGTAGGGAAGTGAAAACTAGTGCAGAATCTATCGATAAAAATGTACACATTGTACAAAACTAAGAATTTGTAAATTAAGAACACAATGTTTGCAAAAATATGTACTTTATTGAACATCGAAACTCGTAATTGCCATGTAAATAGTACAAATATATATAGTATATATAGTAACTATGAAAGTTAATAAGTATCTACACCGTCTCCTAGTTTCTTTTATTCTTCCTAGTTTTTTAATTGACAGCCTAGTCATAAAACTAGATTTTTCAAAATGTTTTCAACAAAGTCGAGAGTATTTAGGTGGCTCCCAGTTTTCGCGCCTCACAGCCTTTATCCACTGATTTCTGATTTCCGGACATTTTGGAAACCTATAACAAAATGTTTTATTTTAATTGTTTAACCATGACACAACATTGGTACAAATTATCATATATTTCAAGCCGCGAAAGCTTCAAAAAGATTAAAATTAATTATCGATAGAATACGTATCAAGCCGATTAAACGCGGAAAGAAATGAACGGTTCATGTTTCACTTAATATAGTATATGTAGGATATTACAAGAATATTAATAGATAAATATCGACCAAATATCGACAAAGTTTGAAACGTGCAGTGGTACTTCACTAGCAGGAACACGTAAAACAATGCATTTATTTATCTTAAATTAATGCTTAAATTCATTACTAAATAACACTGCGTGATAGTTGTATGACTTCAAACATGTATATTCTTTAAGTGAAACGAATATTTAGCTTTGATTCTGGTTATTTTAGGTAAAAAACGCTACAAAAGACTTACGTGTGAAATGATAATTCTGGATCTTTTACTCCCCCTTTCGTTGTTGTCGATGCACAATACACAGCACAACACGCCACAATGCCACTATGTATAACAATATTAAGTATTCACAGCGATATTTTGATCCAATTTGCTTTTTTAGTAAGACGGGTCGCAATGTTGTGACCGACTAGTCGGTCAAAATGGACACAGAGTGCGAGGTTGCCAATCTTACAATAGCTCTCTCGCTTACTCTATGCGACGACCCGTGAAATAAAAAGAGAAACATGACAATGTGAACGTCGGAGCGGCAACGTCTCATGGGTCTGTCCAGTATGATGCTTCGTCTAAGGTTTTCATAGTAAAATTGACATTGACAGATTTTGTATTGGTTTGCCCCTTAGACGAAGCATCATACTGGACAGACCCATGAGACGTTGCCGCTCCGACGTTGACATTGTCATGTTTCTCTTTTTATTTCACGGGTCGTCGCATATAGTAAGCGAGAGAGCTATTGTAAGATTGGCAACCTCGCACTCTGTGTCCACTTTGACCGACTAGTCGGTCACAACATTGCGACCCGTCTTACTAAAAAAGCAAATTGGATCAAAATATCGCTGTGAATACTTAATATTGTTATACATAGTGGCATTATGGCGTGTTGTGCTGTGTATTGTGCATCGAGAACAACGAAAGGGGGAGTAAAAGATCCAGAATTATCATTTCATGCGTAAGTCTTTTTAGCGTTTTTTACCTAAAATAACCAGAATCAAAGCTAAATATTCGTTTCACTTAAAGAATATACATGTTTGAAGTCATACAACTATCACGCAGTGTTATTTAGTAATTAATTTAAGCATTAATTTAAGATAAATAAATGCATTGTTTTACGTGTTCCTGCTAGTGAAGTACCACTGCACGTTTCAAACTTTGTCGATATTTGGTCGATATTTATCTAATAATATTCTTGTAATATCGTACATATACTACATTAAGTGAAACATGAACTGTTAATTCCTTTCCGCGTTTAATTGGCTTGATACGTATTCTATCGATAATTAATTTTAATCTTTTTGAAGCTTTCGCGGCTTCAAATATATGATAATTTGTACCAATGTTGTGTCATGGTTAAACAATTAATTAAAATAAAACATTTTGTTATAGGTTTCCAAAATGTCCGGAAATCAGAAATCAGTGGATAAAGGCTGTGAGGCGCGAAAACTGGGAGCCACCTAAATACATAGACTTTGTTGAAAACATTTTGAAAAATCTAGTTTTATGACTGGACTGTCAATTAAAAAACTAGGAAGAATAAAAGAAACTAGGAGACGGTGTAGATACTTATTAACTTTCATAGTTACTATATATAATATATATTCGTACTATTTACATGGCAATTACGAGTTTCGATGTTCAATAAAGTACATATTTTTGCAAACATTGTGTTCTTAATTTACAAATTCTTAGTTTTGTACACTGTGTACATTTTTATCGATAGATTCTGCACTAGTTTTCACTTCCCTACTCACTAAACGCGCGAACAGAAAGTGGACACGCTGCCAAACGAATCACTCTATCCAGTGTGATACAAGATCCTTGGTTTGCCCTATACAGCCTACTATGTGACGTCAAGACAACGGCAGCCAATGTGCAGACTTAATAACCTCTATAAATAATGAGAGTTTTGGCGGAACATGAAGAAGTCATGTCGCGTCATTGTATTATTACTTTTCTAAGCCTTCTGTTATTTCGCATGTTCATGTGTAAAACGTTGGATTTTTATCCATTAAGTGTTCATGAACGTGAACGTGTGTTGGTGAATAGTATAATGTTGTGAAACATGAGTATTCGTGGTGTATCCAAAACTCCGTAGAAACCTCTAGTAAAGTCTCCACCACTTTACTGGAATATTGTGAAACATTTGACTTCACAAGAAATTTTACAATATTTGATACTGGCTAAATATAGGTACGCTCCAACCGTTGTATATATTTATGAGAAGGAGAAAAAAAACATAATAAGTCAATCAAATGTGGAAAAATCAAGGAATTTATATACTCTTGGAAAAAAAAGCTATGTATACTTTTTCTTTTACATGGCAAGGGCATCGATATTCAGCCTACTTTATGACGTCCTCGCTATAAAAAGTTTGAAAAGTAATAAGAAATGAGCTACCGCATAGAACGCCAAAATATTAAAATTCGTTCCTTAAACCAAGTTTACTATTATATTACTATATATATAGTAAACAATTTAATATAAATTCAAAAATAAAACTTTACATACGGAGGTCGCACCATTCTTATATGTATATGCAGAGCTCGCAGCCGCGTTATTCGAATTTTGTAAAGTAACAAACTGTTTTTCAATCTGGACAATAGAGAAAGTTTTTTTAAAAACTGATTTATGATTTTTAGTATGCCCCTCTGAGCTTATTGTATCGGATATCTGTTAGTTTTATGAATATCGGAGGAGAATAATACTTTTACTGTGAGCTGTGGCCATATTTTATTGCGAATTATGTTGGATTCGGCTATTATGGCAACTATTATGGCTCGGTTATTGGAGCAGTGACAATAACAGCTTCTTCAATCACAATATTTTATTGCTGAAACTTTCATAGTAAGACTAACTACTTACTTACTGCAGCATCCTGTCACCTTCCCACTACCCAGCAGTCAGCTGGGGCGGGAGCGGAGGCAGCTGCTAGATGTAAACACCTAAAACCTGGAGTCTACGTATTGTTTCGTCCCATTTGCTGTGGCAACAGCGGGCCCTTGGTGCTGCGTAGCAAGAAATTTTATCACTGGACCTGGGTCGACGCTTGAGGGAGAAAGGGCGGGACCCTCGGTCGGGTTGGTTCCTGAGCCAGAGTAGTTCCCTGGCTATTCAGCGCGGAAACGCTGCGAGCCTGCTAGGAACGTTTGGTCAGGGTCCGGTTCGCGGGGACTTCTGGTTTCTGTATCTTCTGGTGTTCTGGTGTTTTTAAACATCCCACTGCTGGGATACCAGAGTTGGTTTAGTAATTTAAAATTCGATGAATTATTTTTGTATATGTTGACATGTATTGTAACAGCATAATTATTCTGTTTCAATAATAAAGAAAAAGATCAAAGAGAAGAAAATTTTAAAAAGCCACAAATAAAAATTTATAAAAAAGCAGTAGTATACTGGGCGGGCGTAGCGCCTAAAGCGATTTCTGCCAGACACAATGTGTGTTTTTTTCTGCTTAAATGTCGTGTTCTGTCGTCACGTGTTTCACCTCTAGACGAGGCATCTTTAGGACCACGTGTTGACTCATCGGTGAGTTTCGTTGAGAACTCCCAGCGTAGAGGTAATTTTTTTCCTGTTCTGTGCTCCCAGCATTGCGCTCGAAGAGCCGACACGTCGGTCGTCCTGAATATGCCTCAAGTAGACGTGACACGTGACGACACGGACACGATATTGTAGCGGAAAACATAAAGACGGTTATGATATATAAAATTAGGAAAAAAGATATTACGGAGTACTTGGACGTCACTACATGATCATTAGCTGGATCCGCACTTTCAGCTTTCTTCTGATGCATGCTTTAACGCCGTAGTGTATGCGATAGAGCATTCTGTATAGAGCTAGTTGAATGATAGCGTATGCCAATGTCGCATGTTTTTTATGCGAAACTCTTAGCCGTAGACGATTACCTGTTCATGCTTCTCTCTATTACGGTATTCATTTAGGTGAATAAAAGCATGAAAGCGGTACAAGACTGGACATAAACATTAAATTAGTGTTTTCATCTATAAACATAGGCTTATAATAAATAGATAGTGCACAGTTTACAATATTTACAGTGTAGCCATACCTTTCTAGACTCCGCGGCCCGGCTGGAGGCCTGGTTTACATGATTAATCACCCAAGTTCGTAACTCGCGCCCCTTCTCGCCCGGGCTGCCTTGTGAGGACTGAATAACCTGAAAAAAGTGGCGATATACAACTCAACTTTGTGATGAGCTACTTCGAGCTGTCTTACCTCACCCCGGTGTGTGGCCGGAGGGATGAGAGAATGCCTGATAGGCGAAAATATTGATGATGATTTATATTGATGAAGTCATCTAAAAAACTGATTTATATCAAAATAACCTTGTCGGAAAGAGCTCTTGAATCAAAACGCTACAATGGTAAAACGACGTTGACATTTTAATGTCCTGATTGTGAACGTCGTAGAAATAACTACAATTAAATTGTACATAACTTAACGAACATTATGGTCACGGAAAATTTCAATCTTCATTATTCGTTCATATGAGACGTGTCTCATGCCGCAATTTAAGTATTAGAATAAACCAATACCGCGCTGCCATTTACCGGCCATACTTGGGCTTGAACTATACATATATACTCCGGTGTGGTCGCTATTACTCTACTCTATTACTATTATCTCTTTACATCTAACCTAACGCAAATGCAAAAATTACAGAGCGATCTTCGCTGTGCGTACAAAAACTAAGACTATTCTGAGTCAATATATAGAATGTATGCACAAATTGTAAAGCAAACGTCAACGAATATACCGTTATCGGAACCGATGTATTTAAATTAAAATGTTCCACTTCGTTCAGTCCTCGTTTCCCAGCTGCCTCTATCAATCATCTCCTTCTTAATAACAATTTATATTTTTACTTCCACTTCGTTCCTAATTTTGTTTACAGCCTCGCTGTTACCGTAATGCCACGTTGTTTGGTACATTACGACCTCAATATTTGTAGAGTTAAATGAGGCCGCTACCATCGTATTTTTGTGGAAGCCTTACAGTCCTCCGTAGAAAATTGTAGTTTCATCATTCGGCCATCTCTTCAAATAAGTCGGTCGTTCTGTAAATCTTAATTCGTCTGTAAGCTCGATAACTTGGACACTTAATTTTTATGGTTGCCGTTTATAAAAAAGAGTAATTTGGATTAAGAGCTGTAAAAAGATGAGTTTTATTTTTATTTCTTGTTTATTTATTGTTTTTGTTTTAATTTTTTTACAAACTTGGTCAACATTTCTCTTAAAAATGGATCGAGAAGTTTAAGTACGAAATGAAAGATATGCGAAATGCAGATAATAATAATAACGGAAAAACAGAACTAATGCCATTAATTATTTATTTATGCCCCAAGCTCATGGCCACACGTAAAAAAAAACTAAATCTATACAATACATTACGAGTATGTAAATAAACTATAGTAGCAATATAGTATAGTATAAGGTGAAGTAGCTTTCTGCGCCTGTCTGTCTGTATATCCGCTAGCTCCTCCTAAATCGCCGCAAGGATTTTGATCATCAGTTAGATATTTTTTCACGGAAGGTTTATTAAATATATATTTTTTCTAAATTACGCCCATGTGAATCTGGGGCAGTTCGCTAGTATTCTAATAAATGACTTGTGATACAGTATGGCCCCTTAGCATGTGACTAGTCGGAATAATCTGAATGCTTTTATATAACTAAATAATATAACTATATATTGATAAGTAATTGGATCTTGGTTATTTCAATTTTGATAATTAGAGAGACTTCGATGCTTATCTTCAGGGTCTAAGCCCAGGTCTCGGGTGGCGGTCGACCCTAAAGATCCCGAGAAGATGCAACAAAAGCGGAAAACCGCATCAAAACGTCGATACTCGCGTGCAGTCATACGCGTTCACAACCCGATCGCTGTATAACTCGATAATTGGGAACTTGGAACTTAATTAGAGTGGGGGAGTGATTGATGACGCAGTCACGGGAAATGGGAAGTATTTATTGCATATGCGCGACCAACTTTGTATGAGTAGTTGGTCAAATGAGGGAACTTACATTTTCCATGGCTGTCTGTTAGTTTTGTTAGATAATGCGATGGTTGCTCTCCCCCATTCGACTGTAGGACAAATTGGTAACATTATAAGTGCCGCGTTACAAGTCCGGGGGGAGTTATGGGTAGTTGTGGGTAATTTACAAATTATCGACTACTTGACCTAGTTGTTTTGAAGGGGCCGATGTAGGCTGCCACAGAATGAATAATAGTAAGTCCCTAGAAGATTTCTACCAAGCAGAATATTGCTTGTTATGGAACACAATAGACACGGACAACTAGCTCCCAGGTCCAGAGCAGATATTTAAATTCATCTTTAAATATCTGCCTGGCTGGGAATCGACTAACCCAAGAAGTTCTAAGAATCAAAAAGGTAATATAAGAACTAAGAAGGTAGGTACCTAATTACACTAAAATTATAAATGCGAAAGTTTGTGTGTAAGTATGTAAGTATGTTTGTTCCCGTTCAACTCTGTAACGGCTGAACGGACTTGTATGAAATTTGGAGGTAGCTTATACACTGGATTAACACATATAGGCTACTTTCTATCCCGGAAAAATATTCGGTTTCTGTATAAAAGCGGGGGAAAACGCGGGGCGCAGCAAGTTAGCTATAAATCTTACCAAATTCGAAGCGTGCTTCGAGCTCTGTATAAAATGGAATGATCTTTAATCGCCAGGTAGGTCGCAAATCGGCGCTCTATTAATTACGTCTACTTACATGAAATCACCATCAGACATCAGCCCACTGTTGGACATAGTTATAACCTAGACCTACCCTAAACCATGCGACTTCGCTGGATCGCCTAACTAGATACGTATGGAAAATAATTTATTTAAAGCACACATAAGTCACATAACCAAGTTACAACTCAACCTTTCAAAAGTCGGTTCTCATATCAAAAGCCCTCGTAACACAATCACGCGCTCCAAATTAAATTAATTCAAGAGTCAGCCTCCGTGTTTCAATTAGAGTTTACAAACTTATTCAATTCACAATACGCATGCTACAATACCTGTTTTAAAGCGAAAGCATACAAAACTTTCAACCGCCCGACACTAGACGTATTTGTCAGAATAAATGGGAAAACTTTGCTTCCGCCGACATTTTCCACGTGGGGAAAAACAATGCGTGTATTTAAATCAGCGCCATCTATGTGCGAGTGCGGTAAACACCGGCGATGTAATTACAACTTTCGAGTACCACGCGAAACGCTCTTTTGGGGTAGCTTTTTTTTAGAGTTTTATTCTATGAAATAAAGTTATGTTGGTATAAAAAAACTTGAAATTATAAAACACGAATGGATAGGTATATTGGACACAAAAGCATTAAAAATTTGCATAACAATTGGCGGTCTTTTCAATAAAAGCGAACTCTTCTATCCAACGTTATACCCTGCAGCCCCGCTACTATGCTCCTCTCGCTCGCGCGCTGCGGCGAATGTCGCGGCAAAGAATGCCGGTACACATTGCGCTACTCGCGTCTCTCCTCGCGTCCCATTTACGTCTTTGCCTTTACCATCGCTCTATGTCTATCTATCTCGCCGGTCCTTTCACTCGCGCTCAAAAAAACCGTCTAAGTCGTGGGTGGCGGGCAAGGCGAAGAACAAGACGTCAGGACGAGTAACAAGGCTACACTACGTCTCTGTCTACTTCCCACGCCACTCGACGTGCAAGCATGTAGTCGCAACATTAGGTTACTTATAATTTGAGAGATTTAGGAGATATCAATTTAAACTCGCTAAATAGAACAAGTAGATACACAAGCAGAACTTGATCCAATCCTAACTACTTTGAAAACTTGAAACTTTTAGAAAGTTTCGCGAGATAAACCAGTATTTTAGATCTGCGTCGGCTACGGTGTGCTGATTCAACTATGCCATAAGATACTTTATTAAATCAGAATGAAGAATAGCAGGTACGATTAGGGGTACAATAATCCTATCTAACTAAAGAGTAGAAGAATTACTACAGTGCCTATACTGAATGATATTTGTACAGTGCCGCAACGCGAAGCTATCGTAGCGCGCTACGACGTAGCTCGTCGCTACGCTCCAGTGAGCAACATGCTTTACTAAACTATGCTCGGGGCTCTCCGATGTGAAATAGTTATGGAAAGCCTACTTTGGGCAAAAACTCAGCATTGCCATCCAGCGTGGCAATGCTGCCAGCATTCTGGCCACACTCCCTTCCACCAAGGGGCTCGTAGATTAGGTTTTTTGTATTTATTTATTTTTGTTTATAATTTGTTTTAATTTTAAGTAGGTTAGTAGTAGTAGATAGGTTATTTTTATTATTGTAAATATGTATATAATTTTTGTTAACAACACATAACACATATGAATTTAATACATAACATATAAAACTTAAAGATACTTAAAATTAAAAACTACTTATATAATTATAACAGCGTTATGGAATAACACACGTAGTTTAAGAATAACTTAGGAATTTCGCGTGAAAAGGAGCTTGCATGAAGAAATTCTTGTTTAATCGCGTTTATTTTGAATAAACTTACGTTTGTGAAGTAAAATAATTTACAGAAATTTTAAGCTATAATTTTACTACTTACTAGTTTCGGCTTTTTGCTTTTTATATACTTACTAATATCATAGTGGATATATATGTATATAGCGGTGGGTGCAAGTGGCACTACGTTGGTAGGTGTGGCACTCTAAGGGGAAGCCTATGTTCAGCAGTGGACGTCTTATGGCTGATGATGACGATGATGATGATGATGATAATGGAAATCATAGAGAAATATATGACACTCACACTAACCTCACTCACATCTTCTTTAACTTTTTAAAAATTCAGTAAACAGCGGGGCCAGTGCGATATTTTTGCTCCGCGAAAAAGCCCTTAAAATAAACACTTATAAAACGAGTGGTCCATATTTTTTTTTATCAAAGGCATCACAGCTGCTTTTTGAAGCAATAAGTTTGTAGTCACACAAAAATTATTCATCTTCGTCGTAAGTTTAGCACAATATCACATGTAGGAGATTGTCTCAGGCTGCCGAAACGAATTCTCGATCATAATCCATCAAGAATTAGCTAAATAATTGTACAAGTTGCACAACTGAGCACAATTTGTATCTTGCGGCTCCGTGATTGATGAGCGGTCGGCGTCGCGCCGTCAACGCAACGCTGACGCGCCGTTAACGCGGCGCTGACGCGCGACTTACATTAGCGCGATTAATGGACGCTAGCCGCAGCCTGCCTGCCGCTGACAATGACGAACCACGATTAATCAACTTTTTGCCGCTTGTTTAGGTTTAGGGAGGCGATAAGAAAAGGCTGAAACTGGGCTGATAAGCTGGAAGAATTCATAGCATCCATTCAGCTTCACTTATGAATACAAATGCCATGTATTCCAAGAAAATGAATTTTCCCACGAAATCTTTAATTGATCGCAATTAGAGATTTGATGCAGAATGTCTACAAGACAAATCATTAAAACGCCCCTTCAGACGTGGAGTTTCGCGAACCCGGTATTATTGTCCAGCTAGACCATTTGAAGAATATTGGGTCAAAATGTCAAGTTTCTATCATCAATGGTGTGGTCTGTGCGTTGATTCCTAGAAATAATGTTCTTTTATATATATATAGATATACGCGTGAACGTAAATGTTGGCAGTTGGGAAATACGGAAAGTCGGTGACCAAACCAAGTCAATTTCCGTATTTTCCTAATGCCAAAATTCTAATATTACATGCACGCGTCGAAGCATAAAACTACGACGCTAGGTAATGAATACCAGTGTGTAGGTAGTTTGACATACTTTTATTGCTAAGTATATCGTAAATGAGCATCGGTGTCTGGTTAGGTTCAGTAGATTGCTACGAATCATGTTAAATCAAAACTGTCTTGATGAAAGGATATCATTGAAAGGAAGCTAATTTGAATTGAAACCCCGTCGCTTTTTCTTTGATAACGAGATAAATCATATTTTTTCCGTTCTATGAGCTTGAGTAGTGAAATTTCCTTTATCCCGGTCCTAGTGATAATATTTCAACTTATACCTATAAAAAGAATAAAAATATTGCCACAGCAGCATTATATTATTGTGTATAAGGGGAGGTACATATATTCTGTGACAGTGCATTGTGCGCGCGGCAAATTGGAGCCCTACGGTTGGCACCTCTGGAGGTGACGGCCTTATTAGCGGTGGCTTCAATGTTGTGGTCATTATTTTCATATTGGCGCAGCAAAGAGTGTATTTGTGGCAATGGCAGGTGGATGGTGCCAAGTTCTAAAGAGGGCAACCGTGGAGAACAATGAAAATGGATCTAATGAAAAAATTCATTCATGTTTCAGTGTGGGTTGCCGACGTTGACAAGCTTTTTAGTTAGGCAATCGAAGGTCCGAATAGCTCTCGTGATTATCCAATAGAAAATTGCACTTAGATTTGTTTAAGTACATTCTATACCAAGTGTTTTATAAATAGAAAAACAAAACACCTGTCTGAAAAATGTAGCACTCCAAATATGAAGACGAATCTAACGTCACCTCGCACTTACGTATTGTAGGCTTCCAGAGATCACATCGGCACTGACTACAAAAACATTACTTCTAGGCAGTCGGGTAAAATAAAGAACCACTCAATGAGTTTATGACTTCTGCTAGACTACGATGTTATCGCGAATAGTATGGACTAAATAATCAAAAAGAACCACAGACTTTCATTACCTACTTGACTATCATTATTTGTTTAAATACTAGCTGATGCCCGCGGCTTCGAAGTTAGCGGTCTTAGGGCTCAGGACAGAAAAAGAAACACACAATTTTTTTAAATATATTTTTTATAACTTCTCCTCTGCCTATATACGTTATTTTATGTAATGGATGTTTCATTATTAGTGCACTTTTTAAATGTTGTATCATTTTTTTTTCGTGCATGTGGCAACTCTGAAATTTGACAGCTGTCACCTATTATTGTTCCGATTATTAAAAATGTAGCGCTAGACAAAAGAAGAACGCGTTACCATTGTGAAATCCCAATTAGAAAGATTAGAAGTTGTTGAGAACGATGCCGAACGATTCAGTGCACTCTTAGTGAGACACCCATTATAAAGAACTCCAATCCAAAAATGTCATGTTCCTCGAACCAGCGATTTTAGACTGTGCGTTGTATGTCAGTCAGTTGTTAGATGATATTAATGAAAGAACCACGAACTACAATAGCGTCACCACCACTACCGCTAACTTAACCCGAGTTAGTAGGAAGTAAGCGCAGGCTTTGTAGAGGCACTTTACCACTTAAGTTAGGTATTTAATATTGGTCGTGAAGCGAAGCAACACTATTAAAAGTTGTCCGACGGTCTGAAACAGCCGAGGAACCGTTCGGATTTATTTATATCAAGCTTGCTTTAAAGATATGGCCGTACCTATACTTACAAACGGAAACTGCTGATTTTTAAATATAAAAGTTTAGCATATTTATGCTACAAATTCATAAATACGAATTAAATATTTTAGATATCATAGATAGATATTGACGTGGACACAAAAGACTTGGCGACAGAGATATTATTTGAATATTCGCGTTAATGGAGTGGCAGGAGATCCCAGGTTCATTTCCCGACTAGCCAGTGTTGGAATGGTGGATTTAAATATTTGTTTGCTCTGGGTCTGGATACGACGAGCGAGTTATAGAGTGAAGTAAGTGAAGCAAACTGAATATAATTAAATAGAAGATTGTCGTGTGCTGCGGGTTCACTTCTAGTATATTGCTTACATTCCACCATATATTATACACGAGTGACAATCTACTATATCTACTATATATATATATATAATCTTGTCTAATATATAATGTATAAATAATACTAATACTTAACAAAATGGCGGATAATAACATAATTTGGTTTTTATTGGATTACAGTCTACTATAGCTTCAGCCACTTCACATGGTTGAGACTGTAGTTAATGATATTTTTCAGTTTATGAAATTCATCTAAAAGCAAGTATAGCAATACATATTCTTGCAAGTATGAATAAGTTACTCGCAAATCGCAAGCACATGCGGCAAAAAGTGAACGAGATTCAAACAGAGTGTGAGGGTGACGTCAATTAGCAGACGCGACATCTGGACATGACAGGAACAAGTTAATCAGGTGTCCGACACTTGGGACACTCATGTCGGACACCTAATCAGGGCGAGACACTTTTTGCTGGAGAGACACTTTCAGCTCTGATGATTGGATATCGAGGTCACATACATACAAAAAATTCGGTATTTACAGAACGCAAGAATTTCACTGATGATGTAAGGTTATCGCATTTCTGGCCTGGCCTCGAACTCGCTACGCATACTTACTTAGGAAATTACTTACTTACTTACTATACTCGAACCAAAGGAAAGGATCTCACAACTGCAGTAGGTAAAATTAAAAAAGTGATCCAGAAAAGGAATGGTACGGCCGCATCCTTGTTACTCGACTGGTGGGAGTACTCCGTGCGCCTCCGGATAGAATATGTTTTAATGTAAGTAGGAACCTATTTATTGGTTACGAACTATATTATTGTTAGAAAACCTAGCGAAAGTGACCAGAATCTACGTTTTTTTTTTTTTAACTTTTCACAATTTTACTGCTGTTATAATTTTTGTTTATACTAGATACTTACTGTAATTTTACCACTGTTCGGAGGCATTCCAAGTTTTGTAATCTAATTGAACTGAGGTTTGGTTCGAGTGGTAACCGTACATATTTCGTCGATTCTGCTTAACCGTTTACTAAACTAAACTAAATTCGACAGCTCTACAATTTTTCTCATTCTTCTCTCACATTATGAAATAAAGCGAGATGTATATAATATTAGCTCTGCCGGTTGATTTAGTTTAGTGAGTGGGAAATACATACAATAGAGTCGAGGCCATTGAATGCCTATCCGAATGTACTCGGCCAGCCTTATCTCGCCTCTTCCAAACAAATACCAAGAAAGCCCACACGTCCCCGCACCCTTCAGCAATTAATTGATCTATCGGTAGCAGTCGGTGGAATAAACCGCGGTTTATCTCGCATTCGCTGTTAATCAATGTTTAAACCCCCCGCGATCGGTTCGGGCCGTTCATTTTGGAAGAGACAGAGGGTTTTCGATGAGGCTCTGCGGAACTTAGGGTCTCGTGTGTACCTAAATTAAGTATTAACAATGCACTACGGTATCTTTATTTATGTAGGTACCTATCACAGTATAAATAATAGATAAGTACCTAGTTGATACCTCCCCATTTAGTCAAATCCAACTGCATTGTTTTGCCAAAGTAAGTTTGTGCTTTGTGCGAAATTATCCTTGTTACTGACTTTTACGACACCCTTCAATCAGTGACGGGAACGAAAAAAAGACTTTTGAAAAATAAAATTATCATACCTTCATACTTAATAATGTTAGGTATGTAACATAATAAATAAAAAGTACGCAATAAAGACTTATTAACAAAGGAGACGGCCCACCCGCTGCCCTTGTCAGTGTTAATAATACAAAGGTAACTATTTCAAAATTCGTAATCATAATTCGTACGGACTTATTGTTTCAAGCTTTTAGACTCTAAAATAGGCGCTTATTTAGGCGGGATTATGTATGTAGTTAATTTTAATATATAAAAATTCCATCTAGAAATCTAATTTCCATCAACTCAACTATATTTTTTAGATAATTTACATATATATTTTGTTACTAGCAGCGCCTTTTATTATATACATATAGCGTTTCTAAGAGCAGCTCCCCCTTTTTACCCTTGTGGATATCTTACAGGAATCGTAGTATATTTTTTGGATATAAAGTTTACGATCTTTAGTAATTCAAAAAACCGCGTCGATTTGTTGCTACATGCACATTGCACACTTCGCATTTAGTTATAATATTAGTAGGAACGTGGAGCAAGAGAAGTATGGGAAAATAAGCCATCTCCTAGGTGGAAGCGGTTCCTTCAAATAAACAGGCCAGTTCGAGTATATCAATTATATTCAATTCAATTCATTTATTCGAACCCTGGGTTAGCACCTGTTCATGGGTTATATATGGATATGTGGCGAGTATTATATGTAAGTGTAGCGGTGTATAGTGTTGTGTATAGCAGCGTCGGACAGGCCACATAGTCGAGATGGCGTTTGCCAGCCGGGCTCCAGCCTGCGCGGGCCCCTACGGGCCTGGCTTGCGGGGCTTGCCTCTAGCTAGGCGGTAGGTAGGATAGGGGGCCCGTGCAGGCTAGGTCCCAGCTCTTGCTACCTAAATGTACCATCTAGCATTATCCAGTCTTGGGCCCTGAGCTTGTGGGGAGCCACCCGCGGGCCCTTCCGGCCCAGTCCGACACTGGTGTGTAGGTGGTGCCAAGGGACGTATCAGCGAAGCCATAATTCTCGGTGGTATATCGATACTTATTTACCAGGTGAGCGAGTTTGCATGCATGGGCCAGCATCGACCGCCTTCCCCGGAGTACGGACATGAATATGTTTAAAGCGGTGGAACAAAAGCTCGCCAAGTCGGTGTACGTGAAAGGGCCCGACATCTACAACCACGTACCCGATTATATTAAAAATTCAGCTTCCGACGCTATATTTAAAAATGGATTGAAACGAAAACCTATTCACTAAAAAAGGTTTTGGTGTACAACACTTTATAAGAAGCAATGTGTAATACGAGTATTATACCATATTTGTATTTACCTGCCATTCCTTTTGATATTAATTATATTTCACCAATAAAATATCCGGATCTGTATATCTAGCTAATAATGTCATTCTTCTCAAAATGTGTCGCTATAAGTAATTTCCGCTCCAATCTCAAAACTAATAATATATTACTAATAATGTGTTGAAAATGATAAAAGCCGAGCATCCATATTCAATCCAGTGATTACACCAGGCAAGGGATGAGTTTCGTGTTGGCGCGTGACATGTTCAATGTTCATTTAGTGATAACCCACGACGACAAAGATTGTGGTGGTGCAATACGATTAGTGAAATGTAAACTTTAACTAAACTACCTTAAAAAAAAACAGATAATTCTATGCCTTCGTATTCGCATTTCGCAGCCTCTTTATTTCATATTTGTGAATTTTTAAGGTTACAAGTTTTATTTTGAATAAATGACCCCGTAAAATCCCATTTGTCTTGTCATCGCCGTCGCGTAAGTACATTAGGCAGTGCAAGTACGGTATTTTACATCGATCGACAAATTTGACGAATCTAAACGTCATAATTATCTGGAGTTTGTCGGCAAGAAAAACTATACTTTTGTCTGTTCTAAATGTAACTAGCATACTCGTGATCATGCTACCATAATAATACAATCAATTTGTACATAAAATTAAGTTTATTTAAAAAATATTAAGGCCATTTTGCAAAGAGCCAATTAAAACGTGCTGTGTACCTATCCCATCCTGGTGCGGTCTTACCCCATTGGAACCCGAGTGCGCGGCGACGCCTCCCGCCTGTCACCGGCTTGATTGGATTTGCTATTAGTTGCTATTAGGAATTGTTTTAACTTTGATCAAAACTATGGAGATTATCAAACCGAACGGGAACATGTTACATATTGCCAGTTGTCTCCGACAATTTAATCTTATTTACTAATCAGTATGCACTTTGCAGTGATCGTCTCTGGTCTCCTACAAGGGCTTCGTCATTATTTTGTCAAAAAGAAAAGATAATTTAGATCTCTTATGATTCACCACCCATAACGATTTGTTCTGGTATCTGGTTTAATACAAAAAGTATCTTTTGAGCTAAAACTCGTACCTATGTAGGTATTTATTTACTAATTGTATATCGCTCAGATGAATCTAAGGTATATCGTATCCCAAACGCGCCACTAAAAAGTCCTGCCTTCAAGTTCCCTGGGGCGCCCCCTGGCGGCTCCGACTAACTTCGCGCATATCTTACAAACTCGTTGCCAAGTTCCCGAGCTATGCTCAGTGCTCACTGCTCAGGAGTATTTCTTCTGAGATTATCGGCTTTTAAATACCGTGCTAAAGTGCACGCAGCTGCTTTGTAAATTAGTTGGGTAGTCGAACTTTTCATTCCTTAAAAGTAACCTAATAAGCCTAAGTAGGATATTATTACGTTCCTTGTAGGAATTACTATAGTAACTACGGCTGGCTTGTGGTGTAGCGTGGTGGGCATAGAGTCTCCTGTAAGTCTCTGCACATGTGCATTCTCCCCATCATCCCCACATAATATTGTCGTGGTTTGTCAAGAGCGATGGAGCGCAGCATCCCTACTGGGCGCTCGGTTGTTAGACCGAAAATATGCAGATCTGCGCTCCAAGACCCATATTGTACTTCATAAAACTGCCAGCTTACACTAAAGTGGGACTGGCCGCGCAGGTTTGCCGAATGCCAGAGGAGCTAAGGACCAAAGCCACCACTGACTGGGACAGGTTGTCAGGCGAAACGGCCGGCAAGCCGATCCAGGTGGGGGTGGGAGATGACCTCGTCCACGCTGCTAAGAAAGATTGGATAAATGAATGAAATCTGCATCAGACGAAAAAATAATAATTAAGAATGCTTCCATTATTGACTCGTCAACCTGCTACAATTTTTATAATTGTATATTTATAGTAGGCATTTGGTGACTTCCTCAAAAACGAAAATATTAGGAGGATTTATCAATTCTATTTTAAAAGAAGTAAAAGTCTAATTCAGCTCACGAGAAATCACGTCAGCTGTATAGAGGCTTCGTCAAAAAGTCAAAAAAATACATAAATGTAAACAATAAAATTAAAAAACAACATGCACTAATAATCTTTAGCAATGGAGAAACTGCATTAAAAAATATAAAACTTTTCTTACTGGTGCTTACTTGGAGTGGAGGAATGAAAAGAAGGTGTTTAGCTTTAGACCATTCATTACAAACCACTCATTGGGAATGTGGAGTGCTTCACTAAAATTACGCTGTAGCACTCAATAGACGAAAATACACAATCCTTTTGCCCAACAATGGGACAAAATGGGCTGATATAGGTAATAATATATAACTTTTATTGGGGTTTATACCATTACGTTATTTTAACATCTATTATAATATTATTAAAATATAATTAGTCGTCTAAAAATATGTATATGTTATTGGTTTGTAATTATTGTTCCAGATGCAAAAGCTTCCAAAACACAAAGCGTGGCGAGGTATGCCGTATTCCCGGTTGTACGGTGACGCCATCTGGAGGCGGGCAGCCGACACCGATACGAATGCCGCATGTTCAGCCGGAAACCTTCCGTCTGTTTATTCAATATGTTTACACTGGAAAGGTAAGTATCGCTTCAGTAGATTAAACCGTGCTTTATTAAAGTAATACCACTCAGATTCGGTGTTGCTTTTTTTTTTAAATCTCTCTTAATCAGCGCTATCTAGTGTTGAATAGCAAAACCATGTCTAGTAGTTATAAGTTTAAAAGTACTAGGTGGTAACGCTAGGTGACGCTAAAACCAATTATTAAACTACCCAAAAAAAAAAACAATTTATTAAGTTTTGTTATAAACATTAATAATTTATATCATAGATAATATTTTAATAATATGTAAAAACATGTTTAGCTTTTACTCCAAGATTCCGGGGTTTTTGAAATGATGACTCTAGCTGCTGACTTGGGCGTAGAAGATCTTCGGGCAGCATGTGAAGACCATGTTACATCCACTTTGAGTGTGGAAAGCGCTTGCACTTTGTTGGCTGCAGCAATGGAAATTCAAGATAGGCCTGGTAAGCAGCATAATATTTTATTTATAAATTTTGGCTACGTCGATAAGATGCGATGGTGGTGTAATGGTCAGCATAGTTGCCTTCCAAGCAGTTGATCCGGGTTCGATTCCCGGCCATCGCACACTTTTTGCATCCAAATAAAAAAGGCTTGTACATTTTTAGATAATGTTAACTTCCGTATTGTTCTCAAAAGCTGAGATTCAATCTCGTCTTGAAAAAATTTTGAACTTCGAGATTTCGAAGATTTCGAGATTTTTGGTATTCTCAACGCTATATTTAGAAATTATTCACGAGATACATCGAGTGGTCGGATCGGACCCAATCGAGACGAGAGGCAGTCGAGATTGGAATCTCGAAGTCGACACAGTGATCGAGTTTGCTCTTATATGATATTCTTGAATTGAGTACAAAATCGGTCGGTAAATGGCGCCGCAGCAAACTTATTATTTTGAGGGGAAATACCACACCAATCAAAAATAGCCGACGGCTTATTTTATTGTACAGAAAAGTCATTATAAAAACAAAACAGTCATTTAACTATTTTGGTATATTATTTCTCTTACATACTAACATAACTAACTATTCCTATACCTAACCTTTATTTATGTTCTTACTTGCATTATCAGACAGAATAGCTATAATTATAATACAGAATAGAATACTAAAGGCCTCGCTACATTACCAGACCCAAGAAGATTGTAGGTACAAGCTTCTTGACCAGACCTGACATCGTGCGAAAGAGACAGCTAAGCTTGAATTTCACGGGAGCCAAAGAAACAAACTACTAAGGTTATAGCTTCTCCCTTTCGCTCCCCAGAAACTTATATATAGCCATTTCTTTCACACGATGTCAGGTCATGTATAGCCACTATAAAGTAGCGCAGCGGTGGCACAGATTTATTTCACCGTTTGCAGCTCCGGCAGGAATGAAACGAAATCGATTTTAAGTTATTACACGGACATCACTAGATTCGCGTCAAAGTCAAGCAATAATCAAACGGCGGGAACGTGAAGAAACATGTCGAGTCATTGTATTATTTTCTAAAACTTGTGTTATTACGAGTGTTCATGTGTGAGAATGGTGGATTTTTATCCAACGTGCACTAGTGTTGGTGAATAGTATAACGTTGTGAAACGAGACTCTTCGTGTTGTTTCCAAAACTCCATCGAAACCTCTAGTAAAGTTTCCACCACTTTACTGGGGCATGACGTGGACGTGACCGTGGCTTACTTTGCTTGACTTAGACTATGACTGAGACTTGTTTTGATTGTGAAATATGTGACTTCACTTGAAATATTACAATACTTGATCAGTATCAAGTATTACAATACTTGATCAGTATCAAGTATTGTAATATTTCGTTTTTGAGCCAAAAAATAAGAAAAACTAATAATAATCAAACGTCAAAGTCAAAAAGCACTCGCGCCCTACCTTTTTTTTTTAATTCTCTGACCTAGGGATGTCGATTCTTCGTGAAAATAATCGAACTCGACAAGATCAATTCTCGCCTAAATTTGCATCGAAACGATCGATTTTCAATTTTGCCTTTTGTTTTTAATGCAATCAGTTTAAAAATATGCTTTTATACCCTATTGACTAAGAAGGAGGGGAAAAATTTTTTTTGGGGTGTATGTAAGTTTGTGCGTCATATGTAACTTTCTCCTGCAGCTTAGGGTCGAAAATATGAAGAAATAAAATAATTCTCTCACAAAAACAATCACGTTTAGACAGAATTTGGGGGCTTCATTTTTGAATCGATCGTATAAATATTACGCACGAAAATATGGTGCAAAGTTACTAAGTTTAGAAACAAATCTTAAACAAAAGTCGCATTTTTTAAATTATCACATGACTCGCTAATGCAGCGAGTAGTTTGAACCATTCAAATTTTTTATCAATAGAAAATCTTTCATTTCGCATAATATTTCCGAGCGATTCAAAAATGGAGCCCCATGTTCGACTTCAATAAATCAATGCAACCAAGGATTATCATTCGAGTTATCACAATTATCGAATGGAATGTACACTGCTCCTGAACATGTCGGTCGAATAACTACTTACTATTTAGATCTGTTAATGTGAATGATTCAGTGGAAAAGTAAAATTGTTGTAAGCTCATTTATTTAAAGAGATCTTTCTATAGTATTACGGCGCGTTCACAATCTTCCTCTTTTTTCGAAAACCTCATGATATATGTACATTTGACCTTAAAGCTCGATCAGTTTATTCAATAACGTGAATCAGTCCGATTCTCGAGCTTTGAGAATCGATCTGATGAATGGATCCATTATGTCAGATCGATCCAAAATATCGATATTTTCAACTCCAGAACAAGATGATTTTCCGATTAATCGATTAAAAATCGACAACGACAATTCTACATGCCTATCTCTGACTCTGTCTGACCGACGCTCGTTGCCGCTACTGAGGATTACTGAGGAAGCCGGGTTAATTTTTAGTTCTCGGCGGTGTTGTATTTAGTGAACCAAATAAAATAATATCCAATACACGATGGCGTACAAAGGCCCACCGAAAGTCCAGAAGGTGATGGTGCAGCCCATCAACCTGATTTTCCGCTATCTGCAAAACCGAAGCCGAGTTCAAATCTGGCTGTACGAGAACGTGAATCTCAGACTGGAAGGACACATTGTGGGATTTGATGAATACATGAACATCGTACTGGACGAATCAGAGGAGTACCACATCAAGACGAAGAACAGGCGCCAGATTGGAAGAATAATGTTGAAAGGCGACAATATAACTCTGATACAAAACGTGAACCCGAATGCCGCGGTGTAGTGTAAAGATAGGTTATAAAGATATTTCTAAGTGCATCTTCATTCCTAGTGATTTAATTTTTAGTTTCTTTATCCTCTTCAGATTTCGGTGTCAGTGACAACAAAAAGTTGTGTTATTTTTGGTTAGGGGTCCAAACGCATTAATTCTTTTCTATTCAGGGCCAAAGGCACCTGATGTATAAAATAGTATAATAAACGATTAAATTGTGACAAGATTACCTCGTGTATTCATAGTAGCATACGCTAATCAGTTGTGACCCTTTGTATGCAAAGATTTAAAATAAATAAGGTCTAAAGGTATGGATTAGGACTCATAAATTTTGAATATCCCATAACGTCTGTAATAAACTTAAAATTCTCTAAAATAACTGATTTTTATTTCATAGTCCTAGAAAAGTACCTTATTCAACTATAGCCAAGCAATATTTATGTAGGTACAGAAATATTTAGTTGTAATGACTGATCACTAACAATAATGGTCTGCTGGTGGTTCTCACTGTAACCAGATTCTACTGTGATATGAATTTACCATAGGATCAGAGTAAGCGCCTACTAATTCGCATTAAAACTGCAATGAAGTTCTCTTATCCAAGTGTTCTAGTGCTATAAAATAAACCATTTAAAATGGAAGCATTGTTAAATGAGTGGTCTCTGTTAGCTCACTGACCACAACCGCTGCCAACTGTGTCTTCTGTGAATAATGTTTTGCATGCAATTTATTTTCATTCAATGTGATGTCCAATATTGCATCAATTGCATATGGTGCAGACTGCATGCAACGAGTTTTGGTCTACAAACATTATACTCACTGAACTAGGAGGCGGACCTGATTGCATTCAGCACACATGTAAAGGTCCGGACTACGGCCTAAGTGCTGAACAGCCCGACTATCGACATATTATTTCTATTCACTGTTTACGCTCCACTAATGTTATTTTCGAGTAACTAATGTTTCGCTAATGTCTACACTTTAAGCTTTAAAAATGTGAAAGAGGCTACTTACATGGCATTGGTAAATATAGTATTCCGAATCACCAAAGGGACTTCGCTTTTCTTCATTATGCCATCTATTCTTATTCTGCATCCATATAGGTTCTCGAAGTAAAATGAAATCACAACTATAGGTGAGTATTTATGTGAACTCAGTCTTAATTTACTGGATCATTTTGTCTTAGGTCAAATATATTTTTGTTTATTGCTATTTTCATTATCAAAAAGTGCATTTTCAAGAGCAGCTAATGTGGCTAGGTAAATTTGAGCATAAAGATGATTTGTTTAGAACTAGGATTTAAAACTCAAGCTTATGCACAAGTGATTAGAAATTTTTCAAAGTCATTAGGTATTAAGAATTTAAAAAAATATTAAACTAAATTCTAGTTATAGATCATTATAATTGTATGTACATTTTCTGCCCTAGACTATTAATGTATATGAACTATTAAATTGTAGACCTGTCATCCGCACTGCAAGGGGCACCTACAGACCATTCACAGTTATTCTACCTCTGTCTGAGTCTGTCCTTTCGGTCTGCCAACACCTGCTGTCAGAACAAGAGGGCTTGCTGTTCCTAGCGGTAAAATAACTTAACGGTCTGCATCTGTTAAACAGCCTGTTGTAATTTCCAAACTGAAATGTTACCATTTCAGGAGGCAAGAGTGCATCGTCCTTCATGGAGCGCTGCATCACATTCATCGGAGACAACGCGGCTGACTGCGTCAAGACGAACGCTTTCCTCAACCTGCCCAAGGAAGCGCTGATCAAGCTCATCTCTTCCGATTTTGTTAGTATTTTACAGCTATTAGCACTATTAGTACCCTCAGAGGTTTTAGGCCAACTAAGGGCATCTGATACTCTATACCTAAGAATAATCCTTGAAAAATATTTTATTGCCGGATAAAAGTGACTAGTTAAGTGTGGCGGTCGCTTCACTTCAGCGGTCTGTTATGCTCACCCGGGCGAAATAAATTACATAACACAAGCGCTACATTCACTGGCCATGTGATGGTAAAAATAGCACCTGAAGACCTGTAGAGATGGCGGGTTCATGTTGAGAAACTTTACACCTAGACAAACTCAGTGCAAAAACGATATATATACTGCAGCATGTAGATTGAGTTGCCGATTGACAAGAAGATGCGAGCTCGAGTCGTTTGTGTTTGTAGCTATGCCTAGAGGAGGAGGAAGTGTGGCGGTGCGCGCTCGCGTGGGCCAAGCAGCGCGCCGGCGTGGCGCAGCCCACCGCGCACTGGACGGAGGAGGAGCGCGCGCGCGTCTGTCTGCACCTGGCGCCGCTCATGCACCACGTGCGGCTGCTGCTCATCGGTCAGTGAACAACCAGCGCGGCACTGCGCAACCAGCGCCGGCGTCTGTAGCTCACGCTACTTGTCGTACAAGGGCTGTGGCATGTTGTAAGGCATGACACGGATGCAAAGGCTATTATGGATCGACCAAATCAAGTCTGCTGTGGCCGATCTCCTGCACTTTACGATCGCTAGTAGAGAGATGCTTGATAGATGACAGTTGGGCTGGTTTTATTTTCACTACAGCGCGTGCTGCAAGAGACGTGGGCGCAATTGTGTAAGAAACCTATCACGTTTCACCGACAGCCGCGCGCTCCGCATCGTCATATGTCGTCTCTATAGGACCAGTCTCAGATATCGTGCTACGTGTTGCAGATAGCGCCGTGTTCGCGGAGGAGGTGGAGCCGACGGGCGCGGTGCCGATGGAGCTGTCGCTGGAGCGCTACCGGCGCGCCGCGCTGCACTCCGCGCCCTCGCAGCCCGACAAGAGGACACAGCCGCGGTGAGTTACTCACTAGGTTGACTCAATGACACAAAATTAGCTAAACAAATAGCCCACGAGGGCTACACGCGGAAGTGCATCATCAGTCACGTCGGCGTATGCAATTGCGTAACAATCGTGCATGTTCTTATACGCTCTTTTATAGGGGGGTCATAATTATATCAACTACAATACGCGTTTGCATACAACGCGTGTGTGTGCAAAGAACGAAAATTAACGTAACAATTAGCAGCATATGCGGCGCAAATATACTAACCTCGGTAGTGGTTACATATCTGAGCCGTTTGGAGCAGAGACGTTGGGCCCTCGGGGACCGGGAGCTCATTTATCACAGCGCCTGATTGACGCGACGCGTGACCGAAATACTGGCGTTTATTTGGCTCAACGCATAAGCATTGCCATTCAGCGTGGTGGTGCCGCCAGCGTGCTGGGTACGCTGCCAACTGGTAGTGGGCTAGAACTTTTGGATTATCTATAGACCTTTATTGGTCTCTGAAATGTATGAATAAAATACAGACTATCGCAGAATATATTGATGTATATGTATATGATATTGTAGATTAATATAATGATTTAACTACCCCCATTTTATCTAATACATTACAGTCTCTGGGTAATCTAACTACACTTTAATGTAAAAGGCGAAGTAGGCACTTGCCCGTTTAAAAAAAGTAACGATTTACATCGTGATGAATTTTGTATTTAGAAATTGAATGTACAATTCAGTACATTTCCAGACGTGATTTGTACTCTGTACGACGTTATTACCGCATTGCGAGTCCTACTCGAGCCTAGCAATCAACCCCAGTTATGTTTTATACGTTCATCATTTAGACAGATGTGTGATATGCGCTTCGATCGTCCTGAGTGCGGAATCTAGAATCTAGTTGCTATCTGTGGTTTAATTACAATTACGGCCTATAATATATATATATGTATAGTATTGCAAGTAGACCTTTAACTTGTTTAATATCGTGCGTGTTTCTCTTGGTGTTGGTAGTTTGGCCGTGAACATGTTCACCGGGTCGCTGATACTGCAGCAAGAGAAAAGCGCCTTCCAGTCCCTCATCAACAGCTGGTAAGGCACTGTTTACACTTAGGGTACATATCTGCTACTTATTCTTTATCTAAGGCGTGGCTCACACAGAAGCCGTGTGGGGCACATGAGGTGAAGCAAAACACGACACTTCACCTTTATGCCGAGTGTTCCGTTAGACGTTTTAGTGGAGGTAGGGCTCTTCTACAGAGTCCGTCTGGGGAAGTACCACACCTTTGCTAGTTATTCAACCGCAAAGTAGTAGTGTGCAAACATTACTGAGCTCCGGATTGAAGGGCAATGTTTCCAGCGTAATTACAATGCACATAGAGATTTATCATCTACTATCTCAGGGTGACGAGCGCAGTGCACTGCCGCGCATGGTTTTCTCGTGGCATCTGCAGGTCCAGGTTCGTTTCCCGGCCGCGCGGATATTTCTGTTCTGGGTGTTTTGTGTTCCATGGCGACGTGTCGGGGGGATGTGAGGCCGCGGCGCCGTCGTGGCCGCGGCCTGAGAGACACGTACTGGGCCGCAGGTGCGGGCTCGGCAAGCAGGCGTGGCGGCTCGTGTTCAGGGCCTCCACGCACGGGTACTCGGCGCGCGCCTTCCACGACCACTGCGACGGCGTCGCGCCCGTCCTCCTACTTGCGCAAGTCAGTCCTACTCGCCGCTTGATGCGCTTTTACTAATTATAAGTTACTCGTAGCTGTGTGCGTTGGCGATTGCCGAGATGGTGGGGCATCTCACATAAGAGTATTCTTGCACGCGTTAGAAGTTAAAATCGCTCTAAGATAATTATTTTCGACTTTATTTCAACACTAAAGTTTTCTTAAAAGCAAACAATATTGTAAAATGTTAGAAACATCAATAATTATAATCATAACAAACAAACATGCATCTACCTGTATTTTATGGTATTAGTATTAGGAGAGTCGCGGCAGTACAACAAGCGCCACCGGGTGGCGCTAGTAGTACCTCATACCCTCATGCCTGCCTCTTTACCCTAAAAGAAGGCAGACGTCCCACGTGGAATTATCAGCGTCTTAGACAAACCATCTGATTTATCTGAGGCTACCGCAGCAGACGCGCTTCGTAAAACAAAAAGAAATACCCTAAACGCTTCATGGAACTGTATGTCGCATTACACATGTCAGACTATAAGTCATGAAGGACTCGGCGCTGCTCCCCGCACTCCGCTTGAAGTCTCGTGCCGCGTGTAAATGTTAAATTTCGGATTACGGAACTACAGCATGCAGTCGTGTACTCGCGCACAAAAGGCTCGCTCGTCTCGTCGTGTCTGTCGTCTGCGGTAACCCTCAAAGAAATGTTATTATGTTGTCGCAGATAGGTCGCGGCGAGGTGGTGGGCGGGTTCGCGGAGGTGGGGTGGGGCGCGGCCGGCGCGGGGGGGTACATCCCCGCCGAGCGCGCCTTCCTGTTCGCGCTCGGCGACGCGCCCGCCAAGTTCGCGCTGCTCAAGAAGCCGTTCGCGCTCTGTTACCATCCGGAGTGAGTAATATTCGTATACATATACAGGTTGTCCAAAGTTGAGGGTACAGGAGTATCACAGGAGCAACTTAAAAAACTTTTTTTTATAACAATGATTTTTATCGATAGAAACCCGCCCAAAAAAGGTTTGAATTTTTTGAAGTTGGAAGTCTTTATCGCCGTCTACTGGGTTATTGATATGAAAACTGACGTGGTTTTGATACATTTTGTTTTAATAAAACTGGAATACTCACGTTAAATTGAGTCGGTTATTCCGACTATAGTTTCGATTACATTCGGTTCCTTTATCAAGGAATGCTAAGCGAGACACGCGCGCGACCTCGTCTCGAACAAAATGGGTTATTAATGTTGGATCTGTGTTGACCTTTGCCCAGACTCAGTGTAGCTAGTGTGATGTGGAACAATATATGTTTGTATATAACGAGTTTCCTTGTGCGGTGTCCCAGCTGCGGGCCGATATTCGGCGCGGGCGCGGACCTGCTGCTCGCACACAACTGCAACGCCAACACCGACTCATACAGGTACATATTATAGTGTTTATAAATGGGGTGCCACACTAACTTTGTTATGCTTATACGTTTGATATGCTAATTGGTTATCTGTAAATTGTTTCGTTTCCATGCGTGTCAATTCTTATAATTAGTGGTTTCAACGATGTAATGGAGAGTATGTATCGTATTGTCCAGCAACCTGCACTCGTATGGCGCCGAGCCGGCCTCCTCACCCGCCGCGCCGCCCGCGCTCACCAACGAATACAACTTCACTGTTCGGGACTACGAGATATTCACCATTACACACAAGTAGATCCCTCGCAGCCGCAGCTCGCAGCCGCAGCTCGCAGCCGCAGCTCGCAGCCGCAGCTCGCAGCCGCGGCTCGCCTGATCACCGAGGACAGGAACCTAGCTGTTCACGCGGAAAACTTGTTACAAATAAATCATTACAAATCAAATCTCTTTATTAAAATTTATAAATCCCGTAACAAATGTCACATATTCACTACGGTACATAATATAAATTTAATGAAACGGATGTCTCAATTAAAAATAAGAACGACAATTCACAAATAAAGATATAAATGCTTAAATTAATAAAAGTACTACTTTTTCTTAAATTTAACTTCTAATTATTATTTTTTTGTTATATTTTTTAATTTAAGACAAAAAACTACTTAGGCTACTACTAACAAATTAATATATTAGTTAATTTAAAATTCTGAATGTATGTATGTATCAGAAAACAGTCATGTAGGTATATTTGTAGTTTCGATGATAATGCAATATGGATTATAATATTTACTGTAGTAAGTAGGTACGTTAACTGACGGAAGTTTTTATTTTTATTTTACATAAACTTTCTAAACAGTGTCTAAAATAACCAATCTGTAGTGTCTTTCTCTTTCCGGCTTCCGCTGCAACGTGGCGTCCAGTACAATAGGAAAAATACATTCAAAATTGTATTTTTTTTTTATTAATATTCAGGCTATTTTACGTTAAAATTTCATAAGTAATACATTCCTTTTCAAAATGTTAATTTAAATAAATATAAGGGTAAACACAAACAACTGTTCCTTATTCCCAATGTACTGGACGCCGCGTCGCGCGTCGCAGCGGAAAGACAAGACACTACAGATTGGTTATTTTAGACACTGTTCAAAAATGAACTTCCGCAAAGTTACGCCTGGGTCAATCAACTACTTATAAACTTTCTGTTTACAAAACGAATGTTCGACTCTGTGTCGTGTAACTATTGCTTTTAAATAAATAAGTATTGAACTCTCGAAGAACCGCAAAGTCACCGACGAAGGTCTCAGAGTGTGCAAGCTGAAGTGGCAATGGGCAGGCCACGTCGCTCGAAGAAACGATGACCGGTGGGGAAGAAAGGTTCTTGAGTGGCGACCACGAAATGGAAGACCCGGCGTAGGTAGGCCTCCCAAGAGGGACTGACGACATTTTGAAAGTCACGGGCAACTGGTGGATGTAAATTGTCGTTCAGAATGGCGGTCTAATGGGGAGGCCTTTTTTCAGCTGTGGACGTCTTCAGGCTTTTGATGATGATGATGTTGGAATGTATGAATAGTGTGATATCCCAGCTGTCCACCAATCATGGCTTTAAAATATTATACCAATTTTCTTTGTACATATTTGTACAAATATTTTAGCCTAGTTTGGCCCACTTGTACCAGTCTTAGAACTTGCAGCGCCCCTGTAAAAACTTATAGCGAAATGAAAGTAATGGGCTGAGGTTCGGCTCATCACAGATCTCGAAAACCATACCTACCGTCTAGCAACGATCTGTTTGCGCAACAATTTAATTATATTTAATTCAATTCTAGTTACAATTTGTCCGCGCGGACAAATTTAAGTCGCGTCCTTTTCAAAGTACGTTCAAAGATAGAACTTTACTGTTATAATGTTATGGTGGACCTGCTACCCCTAGTTTCATATTCTGACAGTCGTCCATAATAGTTGAAGCTGCAGCACTAAAAGTGTTACAATTCGATCACTTCTGGGCGATTACTGTAGTATTTAATGATCCATGATTTAGGATGAGGTCCCAAATGGACGTGGTTATAGTAATGGAATGCCAAATTCTCAATTCTTTCAAGTAAGGTAATTGTTTTGTATCCAAAACTTTTAAAATCATGTCTTCCGTAACCTCAACAAAAATACCGAATTCAATGATTTCAACATTCAAACAATTTGAAAATAGAGAAGAGAATATCTGGTCGTCAACAACGTGACCTACATCCATTGAGTAAATACAAAAAACTTCACCATAAAAAGCCAATTTCTTCAAATTTCTGAATGGCAGAATTTCTAATTTTTTTGTACTCGGTGATGTATATTCAAGAGATTTACAGATGTTTATGGATAAACTTTCCAAATTTGGACATGTTTCACTTATATACTTTAATGCATTTAAATCTATCGGACCGGCGTCATGAAAATGCAGGTGCACCAATTTACATCCGATCGCTTGTAACACTTCTCTTAGTTGGATATTAAATTCATATCTGGTCAGATTCAATTCACGTAACTCATTTAAACCAATAAGAGCGGTCAGATTGTTTTGCCGATCACGATAACCCCTTTCGAGATTTATTTTTTGTATCATTGGGCACATCTGAACGACCGACTGCAGCTCCTCCAATGAATCGCCGCGTCCGGAGTAAGTTCTCAACTTGAACGGTTTCCTAGCGGTTTTTGCATAACACAGTTCTAGAACATGCCTTAAACAAGTCGTACTGTTCATACTAATATGCTCGATATTTCGGCAAAACAATAGAATCATCTCTATATCCTTCCTACTCAGTGAATGGAATTCCATAAAGTCGGAAAACTGTAACTCCTCTACTAATTTACAGTTGTTTGCTATACATTTTAAAATACTGCCCGTGTAGTAGTCTATCGATATATATTTAAGATTATGAAATTTTTTTAGAAACCGTATAATGTCAGTCTCCAAATCAACCGTACGGTCCCGCCACATCGGCGAAAGTGTTAGATCAAAATGAGTAAGGCCAGGGAGCATATACGACTTGGAATAAACCGAGGCTCCGAACATTTCCCATTGATATTCTCTTAACGATAAAAATGTTAAGTTCTTAGTGAATAATACTTCTATCATCCGCCTGGCTACATGCGTTTGAGAGACTGGTCTACACAGGGGCCGACGCTTCAGAAAGGAAACCAGTCGGAACGGACGCTTCAGGGGAGGTTCAGTTTTTTTTAATAATTGTGATAACGCTCGTATTACTTCTTCTGCTAATGTATCATATAAAGACCTGGGCACATAGCACTCTAAATAGTTTCGAGTGATTTCAATGTGTCGAGAGAGTGCAGCTTCGGCTTTGGTCACGTTGTGTTTGGATAGTTCTGATATTGGCGATATTAACTTCGCCGCCTGTAATGCGATCCAGTCCGCGAGTCCGACGATCGCCACACTTTGAAGCGTCCTAGGTTGCCACTTCACGTGCCGCCACAGCTCGACCATCGTTTTCTGCAACATTGAATATGTATATAGTGGTAGGACAAATTAACTGTGTAATGGTAAGAGTCTTTTGCAGAGTTCGCCGTTCAATTTATCTGTGGGAATACCACACATTTGCCAGTTATTCAACCGCCAAGCATTAGTGTGCAAACATTAGGTACTCTGTTGCAGTTTGATAGGCAATTTTTCCAGTTAAATCAATGTGCTTAAAAGAGATTTAATATCTCAGGATGACGGGTGCTGTGCCGCACAGGGTTATCAATTCTTCGTGGCACTGAACTGTTATGGGCAAGCATATAATATATGACGCTCACCATCTGCCGAGCGACTAGCTCGTCTCGTTACTCAGTCAGATTTACTTATTTAGATAGGTATAAGATAGGTGACAGGTCGGATATAGCTCCAACTAAAAACAAAAAAAAGATGACTTGAATAAAACGACTCACAGAGAAGCTAATTCCCTAAATTATACGTTACAACTTTTGTTATGTGGTTTTTAATAATTCGTCTTTTTGTGATTAGTTACACAGGTACTGTAAACTGTTGGAAACCGATGTAGGTACACTAGATGTTTATTTTTGAGTAAGATAAGAAATCGTAATCTAAAATATTTACTTACTTATCGATATGATTTTCGCTTGAAGTTTGATTATCTTACCTAATTGTTTCGTACTAGCTGCGCCCCGCAGTTTCGCCCGCTATTCTACATAAACAGAATATTTTTCCGGGATATAAAGTAGCCTATCTGTTAATCCAGGATGTAAGCTACCACCCACAGATCACACTAGATACCGCATTTCGAGTTTCGTTGTTCCTACAAAAAGTCACCAAAGTTTGAGGAAGGCGTGGGTGTGATCTGTGCTACCAACATACCAAATATCTTTCAAATCCGTTCAGCCGTTACTGAGTTGAACGGGAACCAACACACTTACATACGTATACACACAAAATTTCGCATTTATAATATTAGTGTGATATAATTATATACGTACCGGCGACTTCGTTCGCGTGCACATAAAAGAAGTAGCCATGTCCGTTGCTATATGTATGCAAAAATTCAGCTGATAACGCGACAAATACCCAGACGGAGAGACCGCCGCGGGTGAAACGGGGGCGCAGCTAGTATTTTCATATTAACAATGTTTACTTACTATTAGCATAGATTAATTATAAATCGTTCTTTACTATTAGGTACTCACTTACTTTTTGAATCAATAGCATTTTCTAATTCAAATGGGTTGGAGTTTCTTTATTTTATTTTTTTATGTGTTTTTTCTCAGTCAACTCCGTAACGGCTGAACTGATTTAGATGAAACTTATGTAATTGAGGTAGCTTAAACCTTGAAGGGTTTAACCAATAGGCTACTTTTTATCCCGGAAAAATATACCTACTACTCCTGTGGTATAGCGGGTGAAACCGCAGGGCGCTGCTCGTGAAGAATGTTGCTGGGACGGGAAACGCGGCGGGGTCTTACTATACCATAGAGAAAATATTTTTCTAACCAACTATCAACTAAACTAAGATATTAACTATTAGAATAAGATATTAACTATTCCATAAATCGCGTAGTACTCATAGATGACTCATTTACATGGTTTTCTGGGACTCATGTCTGACCTGCGAGGGTGCTACCCCCTCTTCATTCTGAACACATCAAGATCATCCAAGTAAGTAATTAAATTAAATATAGGTGCGACTAATGTTTGTGGAGGGGAGGTTGCAAAGGTTGTGAAACTACAGCAGTTTTACAAGAAACTCATCTACTATTCAATTAGATATACCGCCATTCGAAATTTAAAAGAAATATAATATTTGGACACGTGGCCTACATCTATGTATCTTTTCTAGTAGTGACATCTCTACTATTCTGTAGACTTTGCTCAAAGAAGGTTCAAAAAGGAGTTTTGGCGGGAACGTGAAGAATTCATGTCGCGTCATTTTATTATTTTCCAAAACTTGTGATTTCGAGTGTTAATGTGTAAAAACGGTGAATTTTTCCCCGTTAAGTGTTCTTGTACATGCACGAGTGTTGGTGAATGGTATAATGTCGTGAAACGTGAATTTTCGTGTTGTTTCCAAAACTCCATAGAAGGCTCTAGTAAATTTTTCATCACTTTACTGGGGCATGAGTTGGACTTGACCGTGACTTGCTTTGCTCGACTTTGACCGTGACTATGACTTATTTGATAATATCTTTCCAAAACTTGGACGAAACATCATACAAGATCCATGTTCGAAAACTTTTAAACATTTTTGAATAAAAATTAAAAATGCGAGCTGATAAGCCTTGGACGAAACATCATACTGGACAGAGCCACGAGACGTTGCAGCTCCGACGTTCACATTGTCATGTATCTCTTTTTATTACACGGATCATCGCATAGAGTAAGCGAGAAAGCTATTGAAGATTGGCAACCTCGCACTCTGTGTCCATTTTGTGACCGACTAGTAGGTCATAACATTGCGACCCGTCTTGCTCAAAAGTGAAATTATATAAAAATAGCGATGTGAAGACTTAATACTATCATACATAGTGATATTATGGCGTGTTGTGCTGTGTTTCGTCCATCGAGAACAACGAAAGGAGGAGTAAAAGACCCAGAATTATCATTTCACACGTAAGTCTTTTGTAGCGCTTATTACCTAAAATAACCAGTATCAAAGCTAAATATTCGTTTCACTTAAAGAATATACATGTTTGAAGTCATACAACTATCACGCAGTGTTATTTAGTTATGAATTTAAGCTTTAATTAAAGATAAATAAATGCATCGTTTTACGTGTTCCTGCTAGTGAAGTACCACTGCACGTTTCAAACATTGTCGATATTTATCTAATAATACTCTTGTAATATCCTACATATACTAAATTAAGTGAAACATGAACCGCAAATTCCTATCCGCGTTTAATCGGCTTGATACGTATTCTATCGATAGTTAATTTTAATCTTTTCGAAGCTTTCGCGGCTTGAAATGTATGCTATTTTGTTCCAATATTGTGTCATGGTTAACCAATTAATTAAAAAAAAACATTTTGTTATAGGTTTCCAAAATGTCCGGAAATCAGAAATCAGTGGATAAAGGCTTTGTTGAAAACATTTTGAAAAATCAATTTTTATGACTGGGCTGTCAATTAAAAAACTAGGAAGAATAAAAGAAACTAGGAGACGGTGTAGATACTTATTAACTTTCATAGTTACTATATATTCGTACTATTCACATGGCAATTACGAGTTTCGATGTTCAATAAAGTACATATTTTTGCAAACATTTTGTTCTTAATTTACAAATTCTTAGTTTTGTACACTTGTGTACATTTTTATCGATAGATTCTGCACTAGTTTTCACTTCCCTACTCACTAAACGCGCCAACAGAAAGTGGACACGCTGCCAAAGCAATGACCTATCCAGTATGTTGCTAAATCCATGTGATAAGCTTTATAAGAATTTTGTGATTGCCAGTTTTTTTTTTCATGACGATTTCTGTCAATTTTACAAACTGTACTGTCAATTTTTTTTGCTTGGTGAGTCTTTTGTGCTATCAGAATTGCTGCTATCTAGCGTGGAGGAACAGAAAACCATAGTTATGAGGGTTACGAGAGACAGTTGAGATGCGTGCATGCGATGATTTGAATGTGTGCTATTGTATTGACATGAATTTACCAATGTACTTACTTATATTTGCTTTTTTTTTTTTTTTTTTTTTTTTTAATGTATAACAAACAGAAACTGACGTGTGACCAATGGTTATGAATAAATGAGATTGTGATTGATTGATTGATTGTATTAGCATCAGGCACTTAGTGTCTATTAAAATTAGATATTTGGACTATAAAAACTGATTGTTGAGTTTCGTTCCAACGTCGCGTCGTCAGAAAACGCAGAAAATACGGAAGAGACAACATATTGCAGGGCCATCTCATATGGATATCGGGTTACACTGTCATATACGATGAATTCTGATAATATTGTGTAATAATTTTTAATGTGAGTACACGTCACAGAATTCTCCTTATAAATAACTTTGGTAGGTACACGTATAATCATAAAATGACACATAATAAGGAATGCAGTACTTATAACTCTAAAATTGATAAAATAATTAATAAAATTATAAAGTGTTT
Source organism: Apocheima hispidaria (assembly GCA_947579745.1). Lineage (NCBI taxonomy): Eukaryota > Metazoa > Arthropoda > Insecta > Lepidoptera > Geometridae > Apocheima > Apocheima hispidaria. The sequence continues at coordinate 15,236,779 of OX388157.1, forward strand.
TAACTTATCTCTGCTCTACTCATCACTGTGGAAAATAACTCAACACTCAACAGTCAACACTATACCATTCGACCACAGATGAATAGCATTCGACCAACTACACTCATAGATGGCGCTCATAAACCCACGGAAAAATATTATTATACACCTACATACATACCTACATATTTCCCGTCAGACATATTCACGAACACAAATTCGCGTAGTTGATAGTCAAATGCCTAGCCTGTCATACATAAAAAACAAGTATTATTAATAATAGAAAAAAGAAGAACCCGGCTGCAAAATGACTATGACTTTCCGCGCTTATAGAGGAATCCAACGACAATTCGCTCGTTAAAATCGGTCAAGCCGTTTAGGCTACAGGAGATAATGTAGGAACATTGGTACATAAATAATACACGCCGTAAACATAATCATCCTTCTTGGGCAGTCGGGTCTAACATAAAGTGGCAGCATTACGATGAGCCGCAGAGGAACCATGTATAATTTGAAACGTCTTGTGTTTGAATTGTAACCAATTCTGGCATTGATAGTTCATGCAGCCGTCAAGAGATGGCTCTAGTTGAAACGATTATTTTAAAGTAAAGTTTTAAGATTATTTTCTTAGTAATAATAGTAATATACACGATTACGATTTATAATAAATAATAAATAACTTTTTTCATCTTAGGTACAATACAGTTAGCAACATAATACCATATATAAAATAGTATCTTTGGTAATAACAAAAATCATTGAACAAAACAATTTTTGTTTTCTTTAAAAATTACAATCTTAGCTACTTACTAGCTTCTACCCGCGGCCCGCGTTGTTCTAGGAAAAAAATTATGGCGTTCTGGTAAGTATCTATATTTTAAGACGTATTGTAAATATTCGCTATAGGTGTGTCGTCGATCCCTAGGATGTTAACGACCGGTTTAGTTGTTGAATTCGATACCGGGCCGAACAGATGTATGGATGATGATCACGAGAAAAGAACGTCAATTGTTTCCATACAACGTTCTATTCATCTGTGCATACAACACTATCTATAGAAACTCTTCCCTCGCGGGCTGTTTCCAGAGAAGTAAACAGTGCGACCTAGAATAATGCTTCATTAACCGTTACGGAGATAAGTGAATTCAGTTACAGGAATCTTATTTTTTCTAGGATAAAAAGTAAATTGTTAGTTTACTATCTCAATTACAAATTTCATTCAGATATATTATGTAAATTGTGTCCTGATCTATTGTAGAGCTTAATGTTTAATTTAAATTTTAATTTAATTATCCAACGGGAACTATTTATTTTACCATGATATAAAATAGGTCACGTTTCAAAGTTTCATACAAATTGTAAACCCCAATCTCAATAACATACTCTCCAAATTTCAAAATTGTACGTCTATAAGTTACGCTACGCTACGTTTACGTTGTCTATGAGTCAGTCATCAGTCACTCAGGACAAAGCCATTTATAAGAGTTTTGGCGGGAACGTGAATAAGTCATATCGCGTCATTGTATTATTGTCCAAAACTCGTCTTATATCGAGTGTCAATGTGTAAAAATTGTGGTTTTTATTCATTAAGTGTTCATAGCCGTGCACCGTGTTGGTGAATAGTATAATGTCGTGAAACATGACTTTTAGTGTTTCAAAACTGTGTTTCATTCTAAAACTGCATGGAAACCTTTAGTAAAGTCTCCGCCGCTTTACTGGGGTATGACTTTGACTTGACCGCGACTTACTATGCTTGACTTAGACTATGACTGAGACTTGTTTCAATTGTGAAATACTTTACTTCACTTCAAATATTACAAAACTTGACACTGGCTAAATACACAACGTGTGAATCCAAAATTGAAGAGATTGAAAAAAAAAAAAGATTGACAGCGTGAAGTGAATGATTAATGAACGAAGTTCGCGGACATCTTCGGAGTAAGTAAGTATAGCTCATTTCTATACAATATGAAAGAAAAATCAGTCCACGGTTAGTGAAGTGAACTTCTTCGCGAGGTTTCAGTCCGCCGCGAACTACCTACTAGTTTAGCTTATCAACAAAGTAATACGCGGAGCCGGAAGTTGTTAAAAACCGCAAATTAAATGTTTAACATTTTTAACAATCAAACGTAATTTGCCCCGCGAAAACCCAGAACCTGGTTACAATAAACGCGTGTCGGGGCCAACCGTGGAGAATCGCAAATTGTCCGTTATTCCTTCGATAAGTGTTTTCATCAAGTATAACTAACTAGCATCGTGGACTCCTTTTCATTTGTCTGTTAGGTATTGTTGACAACACTAATATTAATTGGACATAGGAAAGCCTACTGGGCTCTGCACTCAAGTACCTCTGCACTCAGTACCAAATTAACCTAATAAAAATTAAGCTAAGCGCGTAGCGACAATGAATCTATGTACCTACCTACATCCTAACTAATATATAATAGTAATTTAGAGGTAGGGGAAGTACGTACATAATGGCATATACGGACAAAACGGCACACCGGCTTTATTTAAAATTTGGCGGGCTTTGGCGCCAATTTGGCACTTGCATCATGTAGTCCGATTATCTATCGCTAAGCTGTCAAAACACCGAGGCCCTCGCGCAGGCATTTTTTTTAAATCTGTCTCAAACAGATTTCGGCCGTTACGAGTTTTTTTTCGAAGCAAAGTGTTTTTTTATGTTTTGGTAAGTAATATTCTTTAAAATATGAAAGTACCGTATTATTTCTAGTCTAGAACATTTTGCCCTGACTATTGTGTTTTATTTTGACCCAAAAAAACAGTTTTAATATTATTTTTGGAATTTTATTGTTTTAAAACTCTCTATGGACAAAATGGTATAGGTGTGATATGTACAAAATGGTATAGGTGATTAGGTATGCCATTTTATCCATCTGTAATGAAATAGTGAGATACAATACAAAATTATTTATTTATTATCCGACTGCCCAAGAAGGAGGGTACTATTTTTGGGTGTATGCATGTATTTCCTCGTGTAACCAAAACGGCTTGATCGATTTTGACGAGGGCGGTGTTGGATTCATCTTTACGTCCGGAGTGACATACGCTACATTTTACAGTCGGGTATTTTGTTTTTCTTTTAAAAATATTACTTGGTATATTTTAGACATGACAAAATGCCACGCTACTATAACAGGACAACTGACAGACACTGACACTGATAGGCTCTTGGAGTGAAGAGTCGATGAAGAAAGCATGTGCATGACTGTGCGTGCATTTGTTGATAAGGACCTCTTTTCTCGCTCAAAACCTAGATAAGGCTGGTTACAATGTATGCATTGTTCTTAATGGGCTCATGCTAAGTGTGCTGATCTGCCCAAGAGAACAAAACAAAAAATCTGTGCGATTTGCGTTTAATTTGTTGATTATTAATAGGTGTGCCATTTTGTCCATTAAAATTTGTATGTGATCTCTGCTTAAGACTAATTATCTCGTAATTATTTGTTTTTATTGTTGATTTTGTATGGTGATTTTCTAGATAAAACATTAATGTTTGTTACTGCGAAATTTTACTGTTCTAAATACATAAATAAATAAAATATGAAGCAAATAGAAAACAGTATGCCGTTTTGTACGTACTTCCCCTACTTATATAGCCGCAGTCGTATCAAGTATTCAGGACCAATGAAGTTTCGAAGTATGAAAATGAATACGTTCGTCTCGAGGAAAAAACTTTGCTTGCGCGATTCAGAACTCCCTACATTAGAACTGTCGGTCGGAGTTTTGGCGGGAACGTGAAGAAGTCATATCGCGCCATTGTATTATTTTCCAAAACTTGTTATTTCGAGTGTTAATATCTAAAAATGGTGGATTTTTACCAATTAAGTGTTCATGAACGTGCACGAGTGTTGGTGAATAGTATAATGTTGTAAAACGTGATTCTTCGTAGTTTCCAAAACTCCATAGAAACCTCTAGTAAAGTCGACCACTTTACTGGGGCAGGACGTGGACTTGACCGTGACTTACTTTGCTTGACTTAGACTTATTTTAATTGTAATTTTTTGACTTTTCTTGAAATATAACAATACTCGACACTTAAATACACAACGTGTAGGGCCAAAACATAAAAGAAAAAAAAAACTCGGTCCATACAAAACGTCAAAAAATGGACAAGAATGGATCAACGCCATCTAGCGAACTACAAGGAAGTAACTTTGTCTCTCTGTCTGGATGTTCGTCGCGTTTTCACGGCTGAACGGATCTTGATAAAATTTGATATGAGTTAATATATAACACAAAGACGGCTATAGGATACTTTTTAAGTCTACGCGAAAGAAGTCACGGGTAACAACTAGTATATTATATTATTTAAGTAGGTGACAGCTGTTACCTTATTATTTAGCTGCTCACCGTAGCTGTCGTCAGCAGGTTTTCCCGCCGCATTGGCAACTAATTGCTATTTTGCAAAAAATATAAATGGTTTTCTATCAATGATAGGTTCTGCACGGACTAGTAGTTCTGCGAACAGTGTGTAGGTATGTGTGAGTGTGTATACTGTAATATTAGTATTAGCACAGAGCAGTTAGTATTAGTATATGTTATTGTACATTTTTATTGTCATTTTTATTATATTATTTTATATATATTAGTGTATATATTTTTGTTTTGAAAACCGTACTCAAAATATGTTACAAAGTCACCGAAAATACTGGATCTAATAATTCATTATTTAATTTTCGTATTGATCCCATTTTTGAAGTGGGTTCAGACCGGATTCAAAAATTAAAATAAAATATCGTTGATCCCATTCGGGATAACAGCGGAGGACCAGAATGTGATACACTGTTCAGGCAGCATCGCGTGCGAGCGCTACCCACAATTAGGCGTTCACTCTCTCACCATCACTTTTCATCAGGTGAGAGTAGAGCCCGTATATACAGGATGGCCCATCGGCAAGTGACCGCCCGAAACGTCGTTCATAATGATGAGTACTCTAAGCCCTTTTCGGGAGGTCACTTGCCGATGGGCCACTCTGTATACCGTTACGTCCTTATTGTACTGATGGTTAGGTTCAGCCATGTATGCTACGCGACCGTATCACGAACCATACTCCCTGCCACCGTACACATGGTTATGGCGACACATGGTTAGATGAGCTTAGACGTTGACAATTGTTGATAAATAGAGCCTGCATGTGTGAATGTTCGATAACAGGTGCAGTGGATTTCCCTAGCTTTCCTCGCGCCGCCGCCGGCGTGGAATCCCCTTGTGGCACTCGAGATAATCTGTGTTGCTATATATAGGTAATCTGTGCACAGATTATATCTCCTATATACATACATACCGCATATCGAGATCGTCATTGCGACGACAACGCATACCTACCGGAGGAAAGCGCGAATTGCATAGATAGATCAAGCGTTCCAACGAACCTGGCAAGAACCAAATTTTTATATTATGTTCATTTTGACCGATTTTTTTTTGTGGTACGCTTCGATTGCCTTAGACTGCGAAATAATTATAGAGGTGATCTATGGCCACAGATAATTTTATACCGACATTTGATAGTAATCTGGGGGCACGGAGTCGGCGGGGGTCAAGTCAATTTACTTAATACTTGAACCGTTTCATTATTTTAAATCTTGTTATATAATATAATAATAATATAATAAATGTTTATTTTTAGGCACGTAGCCCATAACTTAAAAGAAAGAACAGAACATTCTAAATACAATAAAATTAAAATATTTAAAATTATATCTGTGCGCGCGCGCAGTTTCTGTCATTTTCAAAGCGTCGCGTGCTGAGCGCGTGCCGTCTAGGGTCATCGGCCGCCGCAAGCGAGCGAGCATGATAAGGTAATTAATATCTAAGATAGAATTTTTCCTAGGCTTCAAAAGTGTTTCTGATCGGGTTAAAGTTGCGTAGAACATGGAAAGATGATGTACGGAAGACAATATCCCTCGCCCGCGACTAGAGAAATAATTCTGAGGCTTCTAGTGAGTGGTGCGGCACGGGGCGACCCCATAGACTCTTGGGAGGATATTTTTAGGATATTTTTTTAGGAAGTGAATACGAAACTATTTGAGGTGTAGTTTGTATAATACTATAAGTGAAATAATATTAATTAATAATGATTTTCCTGTTCTCGTTGTATTTATCACAGCAACGACACGCGGCGCCTCTTTTGTGGCGAACGGTACTGGTTAAGACGCGTGTTTATGAATTTTTTGGTTTAGTTCTTTAATTGTTAATTGGTTTATTTTTAACAGAGTATTAGACGTTGAGGTAAACTAGAAGTTTTGGGCCAGAATCTTTTCAGCTAACTATTGTCATTAGTGGTTTAGTTTATTAGTTTTCTAAATTAAGAAAATATATAAAATATTGGATCACTATTATTATTAACGAACTCTGATGGGCAGAGTTCAAGAACGTGCGTGATATCTTCTCGTCCAAAATTCTGCAGTGTTTGAAGACAATCTTCAATCAATGTGTGTTGCCAGTGATGACATATATTATGGAACTGAAACGTGGTCTTTTGGCTTAAATCAGAGTCGCACAGCGGGCAATGGAGACGGCTAGGTATGCTCGGAGTTTCTTTTCGTGACGAGATCCGCAACGAGGATATTCGCCGAAGAACCAAAGTCACCGATATAGCTCTCAGGGTTTGCAAGCTGAAGTGGCAATGGGCAGGCCACATCGCTCGAAGAACCGATAACCGAACGGTTATCAACAAATGGCAACCACGAGCTGGAACACGCAGTGTAGGTAGGCCTCCCACTAGGTGTACTAACGACATTTTGAAGGTCGCAGGTAACCGGTGGATGCAAGTTGCAAATTGTCGATCAGTGTGGCGGTCTAAGAGGGAGGCCTTTGTTCAGCAGTGGACGTCTTCAGGCTGTTGATGATGATGATGATTATTATTATTTTGTGTCTTAGACCATAAAGGGCCAGTTTGCTCGTGCTCGATCTAGGCACCCATATTTTTCTTGGCAACCCACTCCGGTAATCGAGTCTCAAAATATAATTTCAAATAACTAAAAATTTATCAAAAAATTCAATAAAAAATAATTTTCGTCTCCTATGAAAACATTTTTATTTTACATAACTTATATTTCAAGTCACGCTAGATTATCTGCATGGTCTTCTTGGTCTTCTCTTCTTTTAATAATAAGTTTCATGCCCTTTTTAATATAAATAAAATAATAATTTAATAGGATTACGATTTATTTATCTTAAACGTATTTTTAAAAATCAGTCTTTAATAAACAGATGTTTGAATAATAGTAAGTAGTATAATAGGTACTTTATGTAGGTCATGTTTGTTTTCCTCGGATAAGGACGTGCGAGCGAGAACCCCGAGACGTCATTCCGTCACGTGTCCGTGAGATTTCTACCTTTGACTCATCACTCGTCGTCTTGCATTACTAGGGAAGCCCGCTCTCTTTCCTTCGAGACTTGTGCTCGGGGCAAGCCTTATATAAGGAGAATCGTTATATATTTGAAGGGTTCATAGTAACAGAGACAAAAAAAACCCTCTCACAAAGTTTTTGTTTATGCTCTTACTAAAACGTTTTCCAGAATAAAATAAAAATAATTACGGTATGCGGACCCGCAGTATCAAAATAATCAGATTGCAATTGCATACTGCAATTGAGGTCGTGGTGCTGGTGGCTCAGTTGAGCACGCTCGCCTCACATTCGTGGGGTCGTACGTTATTCGGGGGGTCGTGGTGTGTAAGCCGTGCGGGCCCGTAACAATGAGTTCTATGGAACTTAGGTGCGGATATAATTATATTACAGGCTTTTCGGTGAAGGAAAATATCGTGCGGAAACCTCCACGTTTCCGCGGAGAAGAAATTGATAGCGTATTTGAATCCGCTAGGCCGCACTGAGCCAGCCTGGTGGATAGGGCCTAATCACCCCTCGAGGGTAGGCCGAGATCCCATCAGTGGGATGTGTAAAGGCTGATGCAGAATTGCAAACTGCGCTCCAAAACTCAGATCGCTGATGTTGGTCAAAAGGCCGCCGAATTGAAGTGTAACTGGGCTACATATTTATCTGTCGTATGTCGAACGGCCTGAGGGTGGACACGGTGGACCCCACGCTTCCGCAGCTCGGTAGCCGTCGTCAGCCGGGATGAACAGGAATCCTTTTGTAACATCAAAGTAGCATCTAGGCCCAAAAAGCTTTAAAACGGTTAGAGTCGAAGAAGAACATGGAGCCTTTTGCCCAGCAATAGGCTAGCAACGGGCATAAATAATAATACGATCAGTAGGTCAAACAATATAAGCTTTTGGAAATGCAGCTTTGAAGCAGATCGATATGAAAATGAAAAATGTAAATGAAAATATATTTATTAGCATAAATATAGGCTTAAATTAGGATATCATTTAAAAATAAACTCGTAACACACTCGGCTTATGTCTATGAAAGTTTGGTTGCTTGGCTTGCTAATGGCAAGCAAAAGGCCACGCGAGCTGCGTTTACGTCGCTCTCGCTATAATTACACGTAAATACTTACATACATGTAGGTAAACATGTGTTCAAATCGTGAAAGTTTATAAGTTACATGTTTTCATTTTAGTTTGATAATGCTGGTGTCAGAATGTCTCGTAGCGCGGCTCGGGTATAGTAACGAACAGCGACCAAACCACAGTTTGAACCTAAACTCTCTCCGGAGATAGTGACGTAGCTGTAAAGTACGAGCAACGTTGCAAAAATGCTGGATTTACCGCAAATATAGGTATTTGTTACACGCATGTTACACAACATTTTACAAAACTAAGTTTTCCTTTTGATGCATGGAAAATGGAAATTCAGGCTGCATTCCAGCTTTAGATGAACTATAAATATTGTGTCACTTAGTGACGTCTATTCTATTGTGTATTTTTTAACGAAAATAAATTTGACAATTGTATAATGGTCCCATTTTCTCACCCACAATATTCTTTTTCTCATCTTTGTTCTCACCTATTGAAATATGGAGAGGTGCAGATAATTTTGTGAAATGCACCCAGCTGCCTTCGAGAGGTTTTTGGTTAGTTAGAAATAACACCATAATAGAAAGGACTCTGAAGTGCGATTCACCCACATGCGGATGTGTGCCATTTTTCGTAAACTCCTGGTCCGATTTTGATAAAACTTGCCAATTCACCAATTTAAAAACATCCAAATTCGCAATATACATATACATACAATGCATGAGTGGCTTTTTTATAAAAGCGCAGAAAAACGTGTGTTAATTGCATGATTCAAAGTAAAATGACGACCAACATTAACAACTGAAACGGTTTCGTCTGATATAATTTATTAGCATATCTAGTCGACAGTACACTAATTTGGGAATATAAAAATATTCAGTTCAAATGTCTCTAAGCTGTTAATATTCCGGGGAACGAGGCCAGTGTCGGAGGTTAAACTTTTAACTCCTCTAGTCACGACCGACGAGAACACGACGAGAAACCCATCATCCTGTACATTCCTTCTCCGTTCCGACGTGGGTAAAAATAAAATACAAAAAGTTTGTTTTCTAATGTTTCGTGTGACTGTGCTGTATCTAGGCGGCGGGCGCGGCGTTCAGGGCGCAGCGTGTTTCCCAGTGTAATTTCACGGCGTATCGGGGGGCGAAGCGCCCGCATTGTCGCCGATTCACCGCAGCAGACCAGATAATTGATTATAGAACAATTGCCGGTATTTCGCGGGTAAAACACTGTTCAGTTTGTTTGCAGATTAGAAACGCTCGTTATAGTTACGCTTCACTTTAGGAAAGTCCCCTAACGGCAGAAAAAATATTATACGTAAGTAGCACAGCACGCGTTCTTATTATAGCCTATCTAAGGACCTGTTACCATTCCAATTAAATTATTTTACGTGTAACCATATAAGTAATCAATTTATATTATTAAAGTACCTAAGTGCTGGGTTTTTTGGTGACTGATTAAAATAATGGTATGATAAGAAGTTGGGTATACTTAGTCCATGTTACTTACACAAGTATATCGTCCTCGATTATCAGTTCAGTTCTTTTTTGTCTGCATTATGTTTAATGGTCTGTATAAAAGCGAATAAACAAAAATCCTTGTAATATCAATGGGCTCTTCCCTATAAATATTCTCGACAGAAAGATTGATTTATCATGAAATATTTTAAAAAAGGTCACAATGATTTTCGTAGAACCTACACGTACCCGTCGACGATATAATTTTTAACGTTGATAAGACGATGGGTTTTTCTCCAAATTATTGTAATGTGCTGTTCCCAGGAGAGCGCGGGATGATGTTGGTCCTTCGGAGAAAAATTTTCACAAATCTGTAATGTTCGCTTTTGATACTACCGCGTTTCGTCCGACGACGGAAGTGTTGTCTTACGAAGGATATGATCACGCGTGTCGCGCTCGGATAGCACGATTGAACACAATGTGTCCAAGGTAATTAGAATAATTTTACCGTCATAAGTCATAGGTACTACAACATTTACAAATAGAATAGAACAAAAAAATATATAAATTAGCCCAGCCGGTGACCCTGTGAAGTTTGGTACCCGTGCGAAGCCGGGGCGGATCGCTAGTTTGTAATAGAAAGATTTATAGATTCTAAATATTGCTGACAATTTTTTTATATCTACCTATCATACTTTATTAAATGAAATTTAGTGTTGCTTTATAAATTGAGCACATCCACACTAATCGTTAACATTGCGTCTGAGATGCGCACGAGTTCTATAGAGTTGCACCTGATGACACAGTGCGAAGAGCATCGAGTGGAGAAGATAATAAATAACATTTAGCCTTATTTCTATTGCACTAGGCGCAATATTGCAGCGGAGACGCTACAGATTGTATGGTTATTGCAGATCCATTTAGCGGCTAACGGTAGTTTGAAGGTAAGATAACATCGGTCAATTGTCTTTAAATTTACTAACTAATACTACATTACTAATTTAATTTATTTATTAACTCTCAGTCTCGCAGGTTTAGGACTCGGCCTTCGGCCTCGCTAACTTTTCCAATTTTTCTTTCCATAAAAACCTAATTCGGACTGTTACGAACATTTTAAAACATAAAATAGCCAAATTGGATCAGCCGTTCTCAAGTGATGCGACGAGCAAATTCCTCTATGATATATTTGTATTACCATAGAATAATTTGCTAAATTATTACTTTTAAATATACATAGCGTTTCCTCAGGGCCGATTACCGTCTCATCGCTTCATCAAACTTGTGTTCTTTACAAGCGAGGAAATGTTCCTACTGTCCCATCTCGTACTATGCTCTTCCCAGTCCGCATTCCCGGAGACTAACTAACCCCCATGGGCCGACGTTAGCAGGCCTATCGCCTGATATAGGTATGCCACGCCTCTTCCGACGGCTTCGGGGAAAAGTGACTAACAGACTTACGCATATTTTTCGAAAGATTTTTGCAGCGCAGCCGACTAATTTAAGTTGGACGTGCAAGACCTGTTAAAATTAAAAAAAAAAATAAAAAAAAAAAAAAAAAAAAACAAAATATTATATTCATTTTCGTAAAAAAAAAATTGTACCTACCTATTGCCTATAATGATTCGTTATTTTTATTGTCGCGTAAAAATTAAATCATCACTATTTACCTGGGAAGTGTGGTGTAGTACATCCCGGCGGCAGTAGTACAACACGACACGTGAGAGGTCCCACATCGAGCGTCTACGAGTGGCCGAGTGAACTGTGGTATTATCACCACAATTAAATGGGACACTGCAATGTAATGCGCCGTCTCCTCTAGTTGTAGGTACATAATAACTTAACGCGGGAGAGTTGTTTACATTGTGATTCAGCGGGCGGGCGATACTCTACGTCTATGCTTATGAAATTCCAACTATCTGTGACGCAAATGCATGCAAAACAAAACAGCCGTGCAAGGGAAAATTTATATTTTTACGTTAAAAAGTTCCTTTTTTCCACAGCCTTTTTTAGACCTCTCTCTTTCTCTAGTTTGCCATCTGCTTCGGTCCTGTGCTAATCGAGTCCGGGTTCTACCCGCAACTTTTAAAATGTCTTCGGCCCATCTCGCAGCCGGACGACCGACTTCCGCTTACCCTGCCTCGGCCATCACTCTGTCAAAACGCCACGTGCCCTGAACCATATTACAGTTACTAACGGTGCCGAAATATGGACGCTTACCCACGAGGCTGTGAACAAAATTAGAGTTACACAGAGAGCCATGGAGAGGTCCATGCCATAAAAAACACGGAAATACGAAGATCGGGACGTCAGAACCGCAAATTATTATAACTTCTGAGATAAAACTTGCCCTTTTACGCGTTTCAGTGATTACGTCATCATTTTCCGTAAATTCAAGGACCTACAAAAACCCCGTGAAGTTCCGCGAAGTGTTGTGAATGTGGAGAGAGAAAAAATAGATTTTGTAGGTATATGTAAATGTGGCGTAATTCTATTAGTATACACACCATACATATGAGTATGTTATTATTTTGCATGTATAAAGTTTTCTTTTCTCCCTATTACCCATGTAAAAGTTAATAAAAATTATTTATTTTTCTAAAGACACAGTCCCCGTGGAGTTTTGTCCTTGGCGCAAACCCAAGCTGCAGTTGACCGTGCCCGCAGATACTGCTAGGTATTCTAGCATTAATACTATCTCATAAACTTTATATACAGGGCTATAAGAAAAGGGTATGCTAAGCCGAAAAGGGCTTACCTATAGTACTCATGAATATGAACAACTTTTAGACAACTTGGTAATTCAGGTGCTTGACGAGGTCGTCCCGCCATCGCTTATCCAGTTTTGTATCAATCAAATATAAAAAATCTTATAAGAATATCTTTTTTTCTTTGCAAGATTTTTTTGTTAATTTTGGAGAACTGGTTGTGAAAATCTCTGTTGGGTTAATTTTGATAGTAGTTATGTTAGGGGCTTAGTTTGTGGTAGGTTATAGTTTATTGTAAGTCGACTATTTATGTTGCTTACCCCCGAATACTGAAACGTTTGTTAACTTTGACGACAGATTAAGTCTATTGCTGCCTTTGTCATTTGCTCAGTGCCAGACAAAGGCAGCATTAGAATTAATCTGTTGTCTAAGTTAACAAACGTTTCAGTATTCGGGGGTTAGAGTAACAGGTTTGAAAAAGAAGCAATGAAGATAGTGAATATGATTTTCGCAAAACAAATCACATTCTTTAAATGATACAATGACTTTATTGGTCTGTAAGACTAGGTGGTAAACATGTAATACAGAGGTGAAAAGTAGGCAGGTAATCCTTATCTAAAGTGCTCTAGTTTCTGCCTCGAATGGCATACAGACATCGTGTATTTCTAACCTATGATTATACATATCGTTATTATTGACAACCGCTAAGAAAAATAAAATATCCTCATGTAAAAAAAATTACAAAAAAAAAACAGTCAATTATATGTAAAATGTCCAAGTTATATAATTATATTTCCAAGTTATATATAACATTTCAATTTATAGTTTAAAAAATATATATATATATATATATATATATTATTTGAAATGAAGAATAATTTATATTCATTGTTTAGTTTAGATTTAACCAGATAACTTTTGTATTAATAATAAATAATGAGGTGACGGCGCGATCGGAGATGAAGACGCTTAGCCTGCACTGGACCAGAAAATTAATCTCCAGTAGAGTCAACAACAGTATAACGTAACTATACCGTATTATATGCTCTCAGAGTTACTCATCTGTAAACTCCCAAAATAGGTACGCGCCGCTCCGGCTACCGCGGCTCCGAGGCAAAGGATAATGGGCAAAAATGTATGAAGCTTGGACCAACTATCCACGACCAACTGCGCATCGGGGTTTTGTAACTACTAGTTACTGAATCATAAATAAAAGGATCGGACCCGATAAGTATTATCGAATGTAGGTATGTCGATTCCGTAGTACCATATTAGTAGTAATATTCAATAAGGAATCCTTGAAAGTTCGTTGTGTTCATCCGTCCGTCCGTCAGTCTGGACGCTAAATAACATAACTTTTACATTTTTAAACCAAAGTGCAATGAATTTGATAATATAATTATATTAAACATAAATCTAAATTTTGAAGGAATAAAAAAATATACTTCAGCAGTATCATTTTTTAATGTTTTATTACTAGTATTTTGTTTATTATTTCGTAAGTATGGCATTCCTGCAAAATGTGGATAAAAATTTCAATACGATCAAAAATTTCAATCAAATCTCGTGTGGTGTATTGTTGATATCGGCAAGGCTGATTATCTGGATTACTGTTTGCGAGTTTATACCCTGTGAAAGTGGCTTACAAAATGTCGCCTGCGCCTTTTTTTCGATTTTCAAACATAACCTAACGTAGTTTTCGGGGCCACTATATTTTAATTATTACAGTTACTTTTTAGTGCTTCACCGGCCACTACCGCGGCGCGCTCTCTTCGCTTGCTCGGAATACACGTTGTGTTGTCGTACTTCAAGCATATCTTAACCTTTAGTGTTCGGGGCCATTCAATTATATTGCAGTTACTTTTCAGCGCTTCGCCGGCCGCTACTGCGGCACGCTTACCACACTCGCTCGGCTAGCGCGTTGTGTTGTAGCAGTTCAAACATAACCTAACCTCCTCCTACCTCTTTATTTCAATTTCGTTAGTAGTAAACTGTCAGAACAGTTCGACTATTCTTCCTGTTCCTGTATGCAGTGGAGTCTACAACATAATGACTAAATCGTACTTTCAAGGAAATAATTTAAGTCGGGAACACAGTCTGGAGCAGATGCGTGAGTCACTTTCGTACAGTAAGATCAAGGATTGCTCACAGACACACGTCATATTTTTAAGTGTGGGTTCACCCAACTGAATTCATTGATTAAGATTGAGCGAGTATGTGGTTGTGATCTCCTAAAATTGGCGGTCATAAGTGGATGCGGCAAGCAGATGATCGAGTCATGTGGCGTTCTGACAGGCTTACATCCTGCACTGGACAAACATTACAGCGGATGTTTTTTTTTTAAGTTTTTCCGCGGAGAGAAAATATCGCAATAGGCTGATGATGATGAGACTTTCCAGTACTCAACTGTAGCTTCATTTCTCTCCAGACTAGACGAATTTGCCAAGTTCGAAAAAACTCAAACACTTCAACTACAAAAAAATCCAGTGCTAGTAAAAATAATATCGAAACAAAAAACATATAGATAGGTAGTAGGTATAATTTTATTTCCATATACAAACCAATCACCAAACTATTTACATCGAATCAACATCCTAGCCACGATTAAAATACTTCAAAGCTCACGCTAAGCCCACATAACTTCGGAACTTGTTCCCAATAATGGTTATGAAAAATGCGTCGGTGCATCTACGAGGGCCGGTACGGCGTGCGGCGCGTCACGTAGGGCCCCGCTTTCTACGTACAAGGCCCTCGGCACGTTTACACCTTGTGTAGGATTAGAAGCCACACATGCTAATGGCCCTTATCAATGACCATGTCGTGTGTTCTGTGATTTTACTCACAGAACACACCCACAGACTCTTCGCGTCGTAGTGTTAGGTAAAGCCTGATTTAAATAGTCGTATATGGCGTAACTAGTGCTTACTGCCGTTTATCTACTTAATGAGAACATGTAGGTTTACTCAATAAACTACCTTTTTAACGGTACGGAGCTACGGAAGCTCGTTTTATAATACTTAAGTACGCTACGAGCTACGAAGCGCTGCGCGTGTAAGGAATGAAATTATACTGTGCTCGGTATCTAAATAATTATCATAAGACTTGTAATTTTAAATAACTAGCGCAACAACTCGCATGTTGAAAGTGTGGAATTGTAAGTATAATCATGGACCTAAATATATTATATAATTTATATACGTACATACCACAGAATTCTCCTTATAATGTATGTCTTTGGTACATACTCATGAAGACTTGGCTTGTAGTTTTTTTTTTTAATTAAATTAATCACGTATCAGCGTTTTTAATTATTTTTAAGTGGACGTAGCCGCTTCCCTTTTCAGGGCTTTCCAAGGCATTCGCGCTTCCCATTGCAAAGATTACTACATTGCAAAGATTACTATTACCATTACTGTACTAACTGCTACAACACCGTTTCAACCATAAAGCAGAAAAAGAAGAAAAAATCATAGGACACAGGGCACCTGTTCAATTAATTCAAATTAAGGCAAATTATATAAAAGTGAAAGTGATTATGTGTGTTATTCGACGACATCAGACCGCAGGCGGGCGCCGCGCGCCGCGCGCCGCGTGACCTTTTATCGTATTGTTATTTGCACTTTTCAATTTGCCTGGTTTTACTTTGTGGTTTTGTGGTCAACTTTTAATTTCAACTTGTGAATTGATAGACTGATGACCTATGCGGTAGAAAGCAACCATCACTGGCGACGAGTGTAGATTACTAATTGATACGTGAACGCGACAACCGCAATTATTTGTACCATCGAGAAAGTTGAAACATTGCGGTTTAACTCTAATCATGCTCCTCATTTTATAATCCTTAGATTCTCTATTAGAATTAACAACTACGCTGACTAACCTGAATAAGCCAATACAAAAAGAAAGCACTTGTGTCAATGGACTTAATCCTAAGACCGTGAACCCACCTACAAAGAAAATTTCGTAGCGGACGCTACGAAGATGAATCTCGATGCTTGAATCTCAAACTATAGAAACAACCTTGACTAGAACTATGCCCTGGGTACACGACGCTGCTGATGACCCCGTGCTCTTTATCATGGTTATCTGGCGTGTCTTGGCATACTTATGCCAGGAAATCTGAAGCCAGTATAAGTGTAGAGACCAAGATAACAACGATAAAAATGAGCATTCATAAATTCCTTGTATTAAACTATCCTAGCTTGAGACGCTAGCTTACCGTCATTGTTACTAGATTAGTAGCCTAGAAATGAAGATATATATAATTATGTATAAATCAAGCCCGACGCACTAGCTAGGAACCCATAGTTTACTCGCACTACCTTCTTCTATCCTATAGAATCGCTTAAAGAACTAGCCTCGAACGTCCAGGCATTATGTCTAATATCTTGTTGGTTTACTTAACACAGATTATTTGAGACTTAAATGTAGATACAAAATGTTACATTATTATTTGTTTGTTTGTATTTATTGGTTAACCGTATATAAATCTCTTTAACTTCATTGTAAGATTGCTTCCGCGATGATGAAACCAAACTCATGCCTCAAAGCACACCTGAGCTTTAATTAAAAGCTCATTTATAACGAGAGGACGCGCTGGACGGCACCGGCGGCACCGCTCGGCGCCGGCGCAGCGGCATACATTGTGAATCGTGGCTATCATACCAGCAGTGGGCAGAGTTTTGTCCGGGGGCGCTTCCGCTTGCCCAAATCTACTTGTGAGCCCAAAACGAGGCCTTGGGAATAGTCACGTAGCGAACACGCAGTACCTAATTTAATACAGGTTCGTAGAGTATACTCGGATACTCCTATAGCAGTCCTAAAATTAATTAGATATAATTTTATGAATGGAAATAAAAATAACAGAGAGAAGAGAGTTAAAATATTGGACTGTCTCCCGCAGTATTATGAATATAATAAGATCATCATAGTCTTTCAGTCCGCAGTACGGTCCGCACTTTTTTTTGAAAAATACTTAGAATACATAGAAACACCCAGACAAAGAACAAAAATCCGTGTTTATCACATTAATGTTTGTCTTGGGTGGGAATCGAGCTACATCTACAGCTCAGAAGGTGGAAATCCTCCCACTGAGCCACAAAGCTAGTCAAATAAAACAAATAATATGCAGGATGATATTTTTATAAAACAATATATCAAAATCAATTGCCTTACATGTACTTGCACAAAAACTTGAAACTTGAACGGTTGGACCAATTTGGAGAATTTATTTTTTGTGCATGTTCGTAATTGTCAGGACAAAAGTCTCGGGCATCAACTAGTAATTATATAAAACTGTAATTATCGATAGGCTTTTTTGTGCACACAAAGTTTGTATCCAAATAATGTTTGTAACGTTTCTATTGCAAATAAATTTTACTTTACTTTAATTGAAAATATTCATAACCGTTTCACTCTCTGTATATGTTTTATGATGATGAAACATTAGATTGAAAATTATTTGCTAATAACCATTCCCAAAATAGAAATGATAACATATTAATTGTCGGTACTAAGAACAGTTAATTTTAAACAAGCCTTTCAGAGTAGCTCGTGGTCTGCGGCTTCTCTAATTTGTCGACCTTTTCACCGGCTCTCACATTAGATCATCGTTAATGATAATGTGACAGCTAGACGGGGCTCAGTAATCCAAATCGTTATTACTCTATTGCTTATATTTCCCAGAATTTTGAGAACAGAACAACGGTGCTCTAACACGGATCTTCAAAATAGTGTTGTGATAAACACCGTCCGGGCACATAAATAGTTCGCTTTATTCGTACTGTCCAAAATGTGATATATCTATGTATAATTACATTTATTTAACCTTCACTTGTGTTTATCTATGTGCTTTAAATTTAGGACGTCTTTAGCAATCCAAAACAAGAAACAAAAACATAAAAAAAGCCAAAATAACGCAATGGATCACAAAGACTCACACACTTTTCACAATTTTCTTTATCGATAAATTAATTTTTATAAAAATACAAAAACCGACTTCAAGACTATATATATATATATATATATATACTATACTTCCCACTGTGGGAGGACTGATTGTATCAAATAGCAATCGTCCTCCCACGGATCCGTGAACCATTGTATATTGAAACATCTGTTTTACAACTTTTAATCTTGCAGTGTACTAAAAAAAATTAAAAATATGCGAATAAATTAAAATTGAAAAAAAAAAATTGTCTATACCCACATGTACAAACTTACAAAATAAAATTGAAAATAATATTTGAATTACTTCAAAGCAAAGAGCACAACGAAATTATTGATACTTATTTATTCTGTTTTATACATTATGTACCCCCAACAGAAGTTGCACATCACGTAGCTACTGGTTGTTACCCGCGATTTCGTTTGCGTGGATATAAAAAAAATATCCTATGTCCGTCTCTGTGATATACAGTAACTCCTTATCAAATTTTATCAAAATCCGTTCAGCCGTTTAGCCGTGATAACGCGACAAACATCCAGACAGAGAGACAAAGTTACTTCCTATAGTTCGCCAGATGGCGTTGATCCATTTTTCTACATTTTTTGACGTTTTGTATGGACTGACAGTTGTAATTAAGTTTAATTAAGGAGTTCTGAATTGCGCAAGCGAAGTTTTTTCGTCGAGGCAAACTTATTCATTTTTATACCTCAAAGTTTTATTGATACGCTTGCAGCTATATTCCTCTGAATTATAATATCAGTTATAGGAAGGATTAGGATTTACAATTTATAAGCATTAAGTAGGAACACACGGAAATACCACGACGACAACGAAAATATAACCGAACGTGCTCAAGAAAATTTTTCTTTGAACAGGTGATTGCAGATCTTCCTTACATTGTCCCCATCTCTACTTCCCGGACATAGCAAATTAATTCACTTATCAACAGTTACTACAATTATCTATAACAAAAAACTCCATTAGACAGTCGCGGACAGTTGTTTACAAGCACGCGCCGGTCAAGGACTCCGGGGAATCACGGCGGGTCACGGCGGGTCATGGCGGGTCACAGCGGGACACGACGGCCATCAGAGTCCTTTTATTGTGCCCCACCCGAGCTTCGAAGGTAAGTATGTGAACACTTTCCGGTGCGTCACTGTCTCACGCTCTGTAGGCTTTATTTTCACATTCCTGTCCAATGAAGCTTACCGTTTCATGCAAATTAAAGCGCTGAAAGTAACCCAGCAATGAGTAGCGTTGTAAATGCACCTATGCATGGTATGTCCGGGAATAGAAGTCGACCTTTAAAGCTTTGCTTGAGATCAGACAGAGAAACGGTATCTGATGCGATTCCCCTACGCCTGGATCTCATTCATTACGGCTTGCCCACTAGAGATAACTTTACATAACATAAGGAAGAAGTAACGTACAACGTTTCTAACAAAATTTTCATATATCACATGAGAACGTACTCAGCCTGACCCAGATAGGGCCAGACAGTCATTTGAATGTGACCGCAGGGCGACGGGCGCGACTGTTGATTGCCTTCTCTGCTCCTAAACTGCTTGTTGTGAAAAAACAGTGGGTTTTTGCAAAAAAACCGCGACTTGAATGCTAACGAGCCGTGGATTTTGTGGAAATCATTGTTAGCTTGCTATCTTTCAAAAATATTTAGGCAAATGATGTACTCGTTACTCGTAATTAGTTCTAAGAATGCATATTCGCTGCCTCTACATCTTTAGGGGAAAACAGTAAAAACATGGGCAAGTGCCACCATAATTATCAATATCTATCTATATACTTATAATAAAACTGTAATTACTATTTATTGAAAATATTTGTCAAAATATATTTTTAGGAGTATTTGGGAGCAACAGGGCCTTAATATATAGTTTTCAACATTTTTGTCTGTCTGTGTTTCTGTCCGGGATAAACTTAGAAAATAAGGCAAGGATTTACATGCTTTTTAAAATATATTGTGTGGAGTTCGGCGCTTAGCTTAGGCTTTGTTTTATCGAAATCGGTGCAGGAATATTGAAGTTATGACGCAATTTAGGATAATATCTAGTGCTATTATAAGTTGAACTCCGGAACATACGGAAACCTTCTGCACAAGGCTCAGCTTAAGCTGGATTGGTTATCTTGAGATTGTGTAGAATTTAATAAAAATCGTCTGTGGTGTCCTAGGCTTTATAATAAAATTGTTTCATTAAAATCGGTTCACGGAAACTGGAAATATTACGTAATATTTAACGTCGAGTGAGCTTAACATCAGGTGCTCGTCTCGTCCCCAAATTACATTTAAAAAAAACCTTTCCAAGGAAAATTTACGTCAGGCGGCCCCTGCTACCAGACATATTTAATCGAATACAATCCAATAAAATCCAATACAATCCGGGGCTGTTCAAAAAAAGAGTGAATGGGTACTTCCTAGGCAAGCGTGCTACATCTTCGAACACATCGTCGCTTTCCATCAGGTGAGATTGTGGTCAAACGAATGCCTAGTCCGATGTAAAAAAAAAAAAGAATAATATATAACTGGATCAATTTTGTCCCTTGACTGGACTACTTTCCACTCTCCATATATACTCTCACTACACATACTATGTTCCATACAATTCCCAAACCGGATTATTCACGTTGAATGAATTCACGTAGATCACTTATGAGCCAGACAATGGGTGTGTCACGGAGTGCGGCGTCTTTGCCTATAGATCTTACACAGATTTCGAGCGAAGCTTTATGCGTCAAAGTAGTTTGCGCCGACCGCGGCCGGGGCGCATCACTAGTCACTTGTGGCATATCGCTGCAATAGTGACGATACTAGAATCGATAAATACTAATATATGTTTCTCCGTGTGAGATCGCTCTGACTCACGCACAAGAAACTAAAGCAAATATCGAATTAATGACACATCTACCGATCAATATGTGAGATCCGTACACATTTTACTGGAGCTACGTATCTCAGGTTTGATGACAAAATTCTTTTGAATCTTGTGTGACCTCGCGCCCACTTGTCTTGTGAGAATACGATTCCATTCTTGTAAATTAATAAATTGATCAATTGTATCATTAGTGAGAATAACTAATAATTAGTATGAACTAAACTGACACATACACTGTTTAAATACATAGCTGTTAACCGCACACTTGTTTGACGTACTTTTTATTTTTAAAAAGTGAATAAACTTATAGATATCGCTATTTTTAACCATAATTATAAAAATTAAATAAGGCGACTATAAAAACAATACACGCTGTTTTTTCCCAAAAAAAGTGTCATCAGTCTGTTAATCGATTTGCCGGTCAGGGCAAATCTTCACATCATCTGGACCGATTTTACCCGACATAGCTTTCAAGGCTTGCAAACCTTGTACCTACTTGCCTACAAAAATGTCATAAAGACCTGACCAAAGTTGGGTATACAATACATTATCGAAAAACAGTGTACAAACGGGCTCAAATGGCGATTTTTCCGCTTTGATTCGGACCTTCGCTTCGCTCGGTTAATAAATGCAAAAGTTTGTGATTGTGTGCGTATGTTTGTTCCTACTCAATTTTCTAACCACTAAACAGATTTTGGTAAATTTTCGTATGAAGGTAGTTCACACCCTAGACCAACACACTCTTTTCATCTCGGAATGAATAATTCCTTTAGTACCACGGGTAACAACTCGGGGCGCAGCAGGCGCACTAGCCAGTTCAATCCAGTAAGTAGCCACCCGTACATGGTGGACGTCCCCCACGTCCGCACCAAGCGCACAGCGAGGATGTAAATTGTGTTTTCCGAAAAGTACAATTAGGGTGTCTTAAACATAGAGTACCAGTAGACTAACAGGGACGTTTTATTTCATGCCTTAACTTCAATTAGGATGTGGTCAAAATCAAACCTATTCTGAATATGAAAAAAAAAACAGATGCAGATGGCCATCAAAGATCGGAACGCGGCGGTGATGGAGGCCCTGGGCCAGGAGTAGGCGATTGAATTGTAAAAAGATAGCGTGTATATTGTAAAAGTAACATTTGTATTATTTATTTATTTTTGTTTCCTTTGTTGTAAGCTTTGTGTGTATACCCCAGAGCAATCACGCTCACTAAAAAGCTTCTTGCGGCGGCGTTGTGTGGCGGGTCGCCCTCTTCCCTCCAATATGGTTGAGGAGAGCGATGGGTGGCACATGCGTCAACTCGTGAACGCATGCTGCTTGCGGGAGCTGGACTGCTCGGAGTATATACGCAAATCTATAATAGCACTTAGCTCTTTATTAGCATATTAGTTGGTATATTCCTTTTGTAAAGTCTTTAGTTTTTAGATTCCGTTTTAGTTAATAAAATATTTGTAAAACTTGATAAATGGCACGGACCCCGGAGCCCGTGGAGCAATATTGAAAAAAAAAAAAAAAAAAACCTTATCTGGTTATATTCCACGGCGAATAATGAGGGTCATTACTTTCAGTCAATTGCAGAAGTATTCCACGCTAGTTATGAGACAAAGACCGATGAGACCAAGTAAGTTTTTTTTCAGTAACGTGTGATGACGTCAGTTCACTTAAGACAATAATCGGCTCTTGTTTGCGGCGGGAATTCTGAAGTGATGATGAAGCGCGTGCCGCACGCCGGTCCTGTCCGTGAACTCTAGCTAAACACTTGCTCTCACATAGTGTTACCATATAATAGTTATTTTTGACACACGCGAAAAAACCTTTTGAAATAATGTCTTCTGACAAATACTATATACTACTCTCAGTTATGTCTAGGTATTTACATACTGTATTGATTTATTAAATAACGTTTTTTCCACGCACAGTACTCAGTACCTGTGTACTTATACTCGGCTGTTACAAAATTGTAAACCAGCAGCCCCACACCGGTCTTTCACTCCGACTCGGATTTATAATGAAAGTGGATGAGGACGCTGAACTAGAGGAATAAGAAAATAACGACATCATATCTAGACTATCATCTATCTATCATATCTAGTTCCACTTTTGAACTTGTTAATTATTATCTGTGTCGCACTTAGAGCAACACAGGCCTCCGGTCGTTCGTGCCGGTACCGAGTTGCTCAACGGTGTCGCATATTCACTCGCTGAATGCTCCCGTAATCATGGAGAACGTCATACTTAAACTACGTCATTGCTTAAAGTTTTTATCATGTAGTTTCCATACAAGTTAAGCTTAAAGTTTAAAGGTCACGCTAAAAACAATGCGTCTCCTTTCATCCTTCAAAGTTTCAGACTCAGACAAAATTGACTTGATGAAGATGAAGTTGACTTTCAAAGTTGATAAGTAGTTACAGTATATCACAAAGACGGACATAGGATACTTTGTATGTCCATGCGAACTGTTATGCCCGTCTAATGTAGGCTTTAGGGCTGAGCTGCACTTTTGAATTAGCGATACAGCTCTAGGGTCGTCAGTCATCCAGTCAGTCTGTTTAGAGAGCTCGACCCGAACGGTTGCCAAAAGATATTTTCTCCAAGTGTTTTTCCTATTTTTCTTTTCCAATATAAATAATTGTATAGGGAAATAAATTTCCTTTTTTTTAAAAACCTTTTTCAATTGCTCCGCATAACATTTGGTGGCAGCGGTGGGATTCGGAAAATCCTCAGTGCCCCAGTGGAACCGCTCAGCAGACTCGTTCCGGATCCCGAAAGTGAAATAAAAGTGTATCAACCAATAAAGTGTACTAACCGCGGAGCCCTTTGATCCCGAAAGAAGAGGAATCATTTGCTTTGGAGGAGAGTTTGCATCCTGAACCGCAGACAAAAACCTCCAGCGAAAGCACAAACATCGAAGACCATAATAAACCATCATCCATCCGAAATCCGGACAACCCTAAGCAGCGATTCGTCTCGTCACGTCTTATCTGTCGGAATGTTCCTGACCGTGCTCGTTGCGCTTATCTCCAACGCCTACACACTGCAGTGAGTCCTTGGTCATTGTTTTAAATAACATTGTTAAGAAATCAGAGATTGTCAATCTTTTTCAATTAACTAAATACCAACCCTGAAGTTCTCAATCTTTTGATCAACCTTAACCTTAAGTATAAGAAATTACTGCTTAATTGTTATCTGTGTTCATGTGTATTACCATTTCTGGTTAAGTTAATTTACATTATGGCAACTGAAGACACCAGAACTAAACTCACTTTAAATATACCCATAGCTGATCAGGCAAGTCATTCCGCGTCTACTGGGCCACAAACCAGAAGCACTAAAAGTAGCCCTATCATTAACAAATTAGAGATGGAGATGAATACCTTGTTAAAATTCATAAAACCATATGACGGAGAGAGGGAAAAATTGAACTCATTCTTAGTAAATTGCAATAATGCTTATGAATTAGCCAACGACAGTCAAAAACCGATTTTATTCAAGTACATTCTATGTCAACTACAAGGCAAAGCGGAAATCGCCTGTTCCATCAAAAACTTCTCCACATGGGATCAACTTAAAGAATTCCTTAAAACACAATTTAGCGAAAGGAAACACTACTCTCATCTACTCACTGATCTCCAAGAAAGTAAACAAAGTCTACAGGAAACCGTAGGGCAATTTTCCTTGCGAATAGAAACGTGTTTATCGCAACTGCTAACCGAAATCACTCTTTCGGAAACCAAAGTGAAAGAAGTTGCCGGCCGAGTCGCAGCAATGGAAGACCTAGCTCTTCATCATTTCCAGATGGGACTACTTCCACGTATATCGAATATCGTCCGGTGCAAGTCACCCAAGAACCTAAACGAAGCTATAAATCTTGCCATATCCGAAGAACGAATCCAACAGAGCATTTACAAAAGGAACACACCCGACAACATCAACACGAAACCCAAACCACAGAATTTTAATAATACTAATTCACAGAGACCCAACCAGTATGTGCCCAACAGAGCACCACAGAGGGCAACCGGGAACAGTTCAATTCAGTCCCCACAAACCTCAGGCTCTGCACCTTTCTGTCGTTATTGTAAGACACCGGGACACGACATCTCAGTATGCCGAAAGAGGGAGTACAACAACAACCGATTCAAGGTTCCTCAAAATTCAGGCCCTGGCCAAGGGTCCTACACTCCCTACAGGCCACCTCGCGTTAACTTTATCGCCGAACAAGGCGAAGATGTTGTCGACCACGATGAAGTAGACCCATCCTCTAACAATCCTGATAACGATTTAAACGAGTAAAAGTCTCGTCACTGTGTCGCCCGAGACAACACACTAAAGCCGACACTCCTACCCCCCAGATTAAATATAATTCTAAATCCATAGGCCACACGGGTAACCAGCCCCAAGCAAGCGCCCAACCTTCTAAATCCATAGGCCACACGGGTAACCAGCCCCAAGCAAGCGCCCAATCTTCTAAACCTATAGGCCACACGGGTAACCAGCCCCAAGCAAGCGCCAAATCTTCTAAACCCATAGGCCACAAGGGTAACCAGCCCCAAGCAAGCGCCCAATCTTCTAAACCTATAGGCCACACGGGTAACCAGCCCCAAGCAAGCGCCAAAACTTCTAAACCCATAGGCCACACGGGTAATCAGCCCCAAACAAGCGCCCGATCCACAATTCCCAAGACACAAACCTACAACCAAGAAGTGTTTGAAATCAATATAGATACAACTAAAAGATTGTTGCCTCACATTCTGGTAAACACTCAAGTTTCAGATATACCACTCACTCTTTTAGTAGACTCCGGTTCAGCTATATGTTTAGTTAAACAGTCATGCGTCCAAAATAAACCAAACTTAACCAACGAACCAATCAATTTAAAAGGAATAGATCCTGGTAACGAACCGACACCCACATTAGGCCATTTTCGCCTTAAATTGCAACTAACCGAAAAGAAAATCGTCAATCACAAATTCCATATGGTTAAGGACATAGACCTCCCCTACGATGGTATTATTGGAACTGATTTCCTCACATCTTTCGGATGTAACATCGACTATAATGAAGACTTACTTAAAGTAGGAAACCACAACGTGAAAATTCATTTTTTCGACCCGTTCTATGTTATTCCGCCACGTACAGAAACTGTAATCGAATGTACCGTACAAAATTCCAAATTACAAGAAGGAATGATTTTAGATCAACACCTATCCGAATCTCTATTAATCGCCAACTGTATAGTAAAGGTAAAGGATAACAAAAGAGTCAACGTCACCATAGCCAACACGTCAGAAAATCCTGTGAGGATTAACTCAAACCTAAACCTTCGACTAGAACCTCTGAGCCCTTGCGCTTCACAAATACCGCACACTCAACTAGATAGTTCAACACGAACAGCTGAAGTAATAAAGTCATTACGTATCTCACATTTGAACAAAGAAGAATCGGATGCGCTTATCGACATCTGCTCTAAGTACTCTGACATTTTTCACTTGCCAAATGATCGACTCTCTTTCACTACCTCTCTAAAGCACCAAATAAAAACAACCTCAGATATACCAATCCACACGAAATCTTATCGTTTTCCAGAATGCCACAAGACCGAAGTAGAAACCCAAATAAATAAAATGTTAAATGAAAATATAATTGAAGAATCATCGTCACCTTGGAGCTCACCCATTTGGGTAGTCCCGAAAAAGCTAGACTCACAAGGGCAACGAAAGTGGCGAGTAGTAATAGATTACAGGAAATTAAATGACATAACAATAGGAGAAACCTATCCTATTCCCCAAATCTCTGAAATCCTCGACCAATTAGGTAGCTCGAAATATTTCACTACATTAGACTTGACTTCCGGTTTCCATCAATTATTGATTTCTCCTGAGGACGCACCCAAAACTGCATTCTCGGAACCTCAGGGCCACTACCAATTCAACAGAATGCCTTTTGGGCTTAAAAACGCACCTTCCACATTCCAAAAACTTATGAACACATGCCTATCCGGATTGCAGGGCACAAGATGCTATGTATACTTAGATGATATAGTTATCTACTCATTTGATCTAACCACGCATATTGAGAACTTAAAGACCGTCTTCGACCGACTACGTGACTTTAACTTGAAATTACAACCCGACAAATGCGAGTTTCTTCACAAAGAAGTTGCCTACTTAGGGCATGTAATCGGGGAACAAGGTGTTAAACCAAATCCTGACAAAATCAAAGCCGTTTCCGAATTTCCAATTCCCCAATCACCAAAAGACATCAAATCATTTCT
Organism: Apocheima hispidaria; assembly: GCA_947579745.1. Taxonomy (NCBI): domain Eukaryota; kingdom Metazoa; phylum Arthropoda; class Insecta; order Lepidoptera; family Geometridae; genus Apocheima; species Apocheima hispidaria. The sequence continues at coordinate 15,264,475 of OX388157.1, forward strand.
CGGTCTAGTTTCATACTATCGACGCTTTATCCTAGACTTCGCTAAACTAGCAAAACCATTGACCTCTCTTTTGAAAAAGGATACCACGTTCAAGTGGCAAAATGAACAACAACTTTCCTTCGAAAAATTAAAAAATAAACTTGTAACCGCCCCAATTTTGGCATACCCTGATTTTAAACAACCATTTATCTTGACTTGTGATGCGTCAAACTATGCAATATCAGCTATATTATCCCAAGGACCCATAGGGCAAGATCGCCCCATAGCATATGCCTCTCGCACCCTTAATAAAGCGGAATGCAATTACAGCGTGACTGAAAAAGAATGTCTCGCTATCATCTTTGGTACTAGAACCTTTAGACCATACCTTTATGGTCACCATTTTAAGATCATCACCGACCACAAGCCATTACAATGGCTCTTTAATTGCAAAGATCCCGGATCGCGACTCGTGCGATGGCGTCTTAAACTAGAGGAGTTCGAATACGAAATCCATTATAAAAAGGGCAAAATCAATACCAATGCTGATGCTTTATCGCGATTCCCAGTAAACCCAATCCAACCAACAGACCCATCTAATACCAACTCTCCAACAAGAGACCCGAGCTTAGACCAAGATCTCATGGATTTACTAATCTCACCACCATCATTTCATCCTGACGAAGTGTTATCCCCTAAATCAAACCCTCTCGACCACACCGAAAACATCCTTCGTTCAACTGACATAAACCTATCCTCTGACATCCCGGACGCCCTTAGAGAAGAGATCGAATATACTACTACAGATTTGCCCCAGGCTGAACCATCAACAGTCTCTGACAATCCGACTAATGACCCGCTAGCATTCAGCAGTACATCTTCAAATGAACCTGTTGACGATTACTCCACATTTCTAAAAGAAACATCAAACAAAGAAAAGAGCTTCAATACCAAAATTGAAGAACATAACGAGAGCCTTCTTAAATCCTCTTCCGAGGTCATCCTAATTCCCATATCCTTAGATTTAGATGAATCTAATCCTTATATCCAAGAGATTTTAGGTGACTCTGAAACATACACAAAAATCCATGAGTCAGAAAAGGAACTCTTTTCATTCCAGAAAGTCGAGTTAAATAATAAAATATATTACCTAATGTTTACAAAAGTCCACCATTTCGATGAACCATCATACCCCGAAATATTTCAAACCCTAAAGAATGTTAGAAACGAGTTAATAGTTTTCGGAAACTCTGACGAATTCAGTATTTCCGACATGAAAAACCCGTTCGAAAAGCATTCCTTTATCAAGATTTACAATATGCTGTCCTACCTTTTCCATAGTACAAATATAAAGATAAAAATATATCACAATAACATTATATATCCAACACCTACAGAAATCAAAAAGATACTTTTCGAAAACCACGATATCCCAGTTGCAGGTCATTTAGGCTCTGTAAGGATGTACAACAGAATTAAAGAGACATACTACTGGAAAGGAATGCGTAGCGACATAGAAGCATATGTGAAACAATGTAAACCTTGCCAAACAAACAAAGCTCTTAGACAAGTTAACCGCGCTCCAATGCAAATAACCAGTACATCGACATCCCCAGGCCAGCGAATTTCTCTTGATATTGTTGGTCCTCTCCCGGAAGCTGGCCCTGCAAAATTGAAATTTATCCTGACTATTCAAGACGACCTTACCAAATTCTCCAGCGCATATCCTATTCGTAGTACTACAGCTGAAGAAACTAGCGAGTGCCTGATTCATTATATATCAATATTTGGCATTCCTAAAACAATTCTCACCGATCAAGGCACAAATTTTACTTCAGATCTCTTTAAAAAGACTTGTGAATTCCTCAAAATAAAAAACCTGTGGTCATCCCCATACCATCCACAAACTCAAGGCGCTCTAGAGCGAAGCCACTCAACCCTTAAAGAGTACTTAAAATCTTACATCAACGAAGATCAATCAAATTGGCCACGATATATATATACCGCCATGCTTGCTTATAATACATCCGTCCATTGTACAACACATTTTACTCCTCACGAATTGATGTTCGGAAGCAAGCCATTCATACCTAACTCTATTTATAACGAAGCTCCTGGCGCTACATACCCTGATTATGTACGCATGTTACAAAACCGACTGAAGTATTCAAGAGAAAAAGCTTTGGAATTCATAAGGAAATCCAAAGAATCCTCAAAAGTATATTACGATAGCCGCACTCGCCCAGTCAAATACAAAGTAGGCGAATACGCGTATCTTAAAAACCATCTTCGACTGCGAAAAGCGCTTTCTCCTCTCTGGAAAGGCCCTTATAAAATAGTAAAAATAAACGGAAATAACACAATTACATTACTTATCAACCGGCGTCACGTTACGCATCATGTAGATCAGGTGAAACCAGCAGATGCCGCAAATGACTTATAAACAAAGTATAACTATGTTGTAAATAAAATAGTATAAGACATAGTAGGTAACTAGGTTTTCCTGTAGGATAGGTATTTAGATTATCTATATTTAAGGCTGAGAGGTACCTATTAAAGGTTTACCTACAGCCAAAATTAACTATTGCAGAAATCAGGAAGGAGTAGAAATAAGAAATAGAGATAAGTATTTAGGTATAAGCTACCCTCGATTTTTGGTACCCTCTTGTCAAGTCATCATAGAAACCTGAAACACTAAATACCTACCTGCCTTGTTTATTATTTGCAGAACTCCGACCCAAGGTCAATCGCAACAAGATTACGTCCAGCCGATCAATGCAAGTGCAGGTCTCCTTTTCGATTATTTAGGAACATTAAGGATCAATAGTGCCCAACTTAAAGTCTTAATACCAATAGATATTACTCACTTTAGCCCGCACATCGAAAATATTGGAGCTGCCTTAATAACTGCTAAGTATTTGTGTAGTCAGACGCGAATTATTGAAGTTAACATAGAATGCCACAATTTATTACAACCTTTAACAGTACGTTATCAAGATGTAGTCAAGGAATTCGAATCCATCTCTCATTTGGTAGATAACCGTAGTAAACGTAATGCCTGGATAGGAGGTGTTGGCACCATTTTAAAACAGATTTTCGGCACTCTAGACGAGAATGACGCTCTGAGGTATGACGAAGCGATAAGATTATTACAAAAGAATGACAATAAATTTGTTTCATTAATGAAAGAAAACATTTTAGTAACTAAATCTATATTAACTACTTACAATAAAACCTTGAAACAAATAAAAGATAACGAAGCTATTTTGAGTAAAGCCATCGACAAACTCTCGCTTAACATACAAAACATTTCAGAAACAACTAATGGTCTACAAATACTTGTTAATGTCAACGAAATATTCGTTAGCCTTGAAACGGCAATACTTGTTTTGTCTTTCCAACTGGGAGATATTATTAACGCCCTTTTATTTAGCAGTCAAAGTGTTCTACACCCAGCAATTATGACACCCCAGCAGTTATACCGAGAATTTGTCGACAATTACAGACACCTGCCCAACGATCTAAAACTACCTGTTAACTTAGATATAAATAGCATACATTTAATTTTAAGTATTTCTAAGTTAGTTTGCTACTACTTAAATGGTAGAATCGTGTTTGTACTACAGGTACCATTAGTTAGTATAACTGAATACATGCTTTATCATAATATAGCTCTACCTACACCTTATGACAATAATATATTTAATAAGTTCAGTTTGATAACTCCTGAAAATAAATATATAGCAATGACCAAGGACAAATCACATTATTGCAACCTCGACGACTTGGACAAATGCAAGACAATAGCCCCGGGAAACTTCATATGTGACGTCATGAACATTTATGCAACCGATGCAAAATATTCGTGTGAAAGTGAATTACTGTCAAAAGTGATAAGTGAAAAACCAAAGCAGTGCAAAACAAAGTTTATTTTCGGCAACCTAGATTTATGGAAACCTTTATCAAATAACAAATGGCTTTATGTACAGTCAAAACCAAGTAAAATCTCTATAAACTGTGTAAACTCCATATTTTTGGAAATAGACATATTAGGCTTAGGGATTCTTACTATTCCTAACGGGTGTACCGGACATTGTAAAAGCGCAATATTTTCACCGAAACATAACTCTTATAATGTCTCTTCACCCGTTAACTATTTAACCGAGTTCAACCTAATTAAGGATACCTGTTGTAATATCACCAAATTTCATGACTTCGTCGATAATGTATCCCCTATTTCATTACAAAATATAGACTTGGATGAATTTCATTCTAAAAATAACATTAAAATAGATTCATTACTAAACCAAGTAAATAAGATAAAAACTGAGCCGCATTTGGTTAAATACGGGACACATTACTCGTCGATCACTATTATACTATGTATTCTTGTGGTAGCATACTTTAGTTTTAAAATATTTAATAAATATTGTAAATCTGGCAGCAACCGCGGTTCACACGAGTTGACACAATTTAAATCACCATCTCAACCTACCCCTCAAAACTTAGACGCGACAGACGAACAGACATCCGACATCGGTTCCACCCACTTTGCTCCCCTTAGAACAGAGGTTTAAAGGAGACTTCAATTTTTTTTTTCATAAAGTCTCCTCTAAAACGGGGAGGTGTTATGCCCGTCTAATGTAGGCTTTAGGGCTGAGCTGCACTTTTGAATTAGCGATACAGCTCTAGGGTCGTCAGTCATCCAGTCAGTCTGTTTAGAGAGCTCGACCCGAACGGTTGCCAAAAGATATTTTCTCCAAGTGTTTTTCCTATTTTTCTTTTCCAATATAAATAATTGTATAGGGAAATAAATTTCCTTTTTTTTAAAAACCTTTTTCAATTGCTCCGCATAACAGAACGAAGACGCGGGTAACAACTAGTAAAAAATAAATGAAAATAAGTTATGTCATAAAACTGTCATATAAAGTTCAATAAGGCGCCAGACAGAACGGAAACGGAGGTAAAACTCCGCGGAATCGGCGCCTCCGTCGCGCTCGCGTGCCTTTGGAACCCGAAGGTCGTTCAGTCGTTGACATAGGGTGACCTAAATCAACCAAAAAGTCAACTTATCTTACCTGCCCAGCGAAGTAATGCCCAACAATAGGAAAAAGCTATTTGTATATTTAGCGGAGTGGATGGTCCTACGGAAACTTCTTGGAATTCTTAGAGCTTTATTTTCTTGTTTCTTTGACTTCCATTTTCAATGTCAATACCAGTGCAAAGTTGTACATATTATTATAGCTATGTGTCTATAGTCATTTTCACTAAATCTTACGTCGCTGAACAAAAAATAGGATATTCCATAATGTATAACGCTCTAATCGACGTGATTTTAACATATTAATTAAGGCTTTGTTTGCTTATAAACTAAACCTTATTTTTTCAGAATAAGTATCAAAGTTGCTTGAAATACTGTCTTTTTCGGATGATTCACTCGTTACATGGGCATTCCCAGAGGTCGTACAGGTACCTATTACGACGAAAAACTAGTTATATGGTAACACCAAATAATACATTGGTTATTTAAGACATCAACATGTATTTCCCTGATGAAATAGACAAAAAACATACCGTTACAATAACGTAGCACCATTCATGATTTCAATGACATAAGGTCGGTTTGCGACCTTTGAAAACCTGTTCTAGATAAATCCACTAGTGATTTTCGTCAGTGATAGCTTTACAAACGTATCTACAATACTTGCTATACGATTATCATTATTAAACAAAAAAAAGGTTATTAAATTTAAATAATGTAATTGTACCTCATATAGGTAAATCAATACATTTTTATTATTTATTCACAAGGTTTAACATCAAAAAAAATTCGTTGCAAAAAAAAATTGTTGCATATTTCCAAAATAACTAGTTATTACCTTAAATGTGATTGGAGATTAAAAGTTTTTTTTTAACTCGATATGCGTAACCGAATGGCACGTGTATCGCCGTTTCTGCCTGATATATACCTTCATTCATAGTTATACTTTAAACTCTCATAAGCAGGCGTCCTCTAAGCACGCGGATTAGATAGAGAGAGAAATACTCAGTCTAACTAGAGGTCCGTCCACGGCTCACATAATGGGGAAACCTGTGATGTCCACCCAATGGAAAAGAAATAATACATAAATAAATAAATAAAGTGCTAGCTAGCTTCCTGTGTTTGTGTTAATATCCCGACCAGACACACGGACGTAGAGCGGTCAACCAACGAGATAAAATAAGAGATAAGCTTTTCATTTTTTCTCTTTCGTTTGTTAGACGTGTGCGGCCAGACTATTTGCTTGTGTAGTTTTGTTTTTTAGTGTTGCAAAGCTGTCACCTTTTATTCGTATTTTATTTTTATTGCTGCCCAATGCCGGTGGTACAGTCAGTTTGGTAGGATGGATCTAGGGCGAGACGATCATATCCTAACTAATATTATAATTCAGAGGAATATAGATTCAGTCGTATCAGGACCAATAAAGCTTTGAAGTATGAAAATGAATACGCTCGTCTTTGAAACAAAAAAAAACTTCGCTTGCGCGATCCAGAACTCTCTACATTACAACTGTCAGTCCATACAAAACGCCAAAAAATGTAGAAAATGGATCAACGCCATCTGGCCAACTATAGGAAGTAACTTTGTCTCTCTGTCTGGATGTTTGTCGCGTTATCACGGCTAAACGGCTGAACGGATTTTGATAAAATTTGATAAGGAGTTACTGTATATCACAGAGACGGACATAGGATATTTTTTTTATGTCCACGCAAACGAAGTCGCGGGTAACAGCCAGTAGCTACGTAGCCAGTAGCCAGTAGTAGTACTATGTGTAACTTCTGTTGGGGGTACATAATGTATAAAATATAAATGGATTAACGCCATCTATCGAACTATAGAAAGTAGCTTTGTCTCTCTGTCTGGATGTTTGTCGTGATAAAATTTGATAAAGAGTGACTGTATATCACAAAGACGAACACAAGATACTTTTTTCATATCCACGCGAACGAAGACGCGGGTAACAACTAATAATTATATAAAAAGAGGTGCGTGAAGTGATTTTTCCGATAGCTCGGAAAAATCGTAGGTCCGGAGCTGCGACCAGTCACCGAACGAGTTGTTTTATACCCTTGCTAATACAAAACTTTTATAACAAAACGATAGACAGTTTAAGTAGACGACATAGCATCAGGTCCACTGTGGCCTAGCCTGTCGAATAATAAATAATAATCGTGCTGTAGAATAACGAATGTTACGAATCGTTACACGTGTGAGCGAGCCATTACTCTCGGATTAGGACTACGTCTGTATGTGAGCTTGACAGCTTTTTGTTAAAACACTCGAAAGCCAGGGAAAAGGCGCGAGCTAGCTGGCTAGCTTATTTACATTTAAGTCATTGAGAATACTGAGAAAAATCAACAGATATTAAATTATTAGCTGGTGAACGAGCCAAAACATCAATCAGAGCTAATCTATAATTACTTGCACCAGCAATAAGTTGATTAAATCAGCTATTATCTTGGTTCACGTGGACTGTCTCGCGCGGCAGGTGATGTGCCACACGACGAAGCCCAACGCACTCAACTACACACGTGGGTACGAGGTGTGACGTGGCGCTCGATCGGCTGACTACTCGTGCGACGCCACGCTTGCTGCGCGTGCGCCGGACTAGCTAGTTTTTCGCCATTCCGATTCAAGTTGCACAACATATGCTCTGGTACAAACAACATCAGTGACTAAGGTTATCGGCTACATTCACTCGGCATATAACTTTTAGCACACTTATACAATATACAGGGCTTAATAAACATAAGCTTAAATTAGGATACATAAAATAAATATACTTGTTACACACTTGGCTTATGTCTATGGAGGTTTGAAAAGTGGCAACACAGTGATTTCCGCACTAGGCTAAGCCTGTATCGCGGGAATCTGATACGATTTAACTTAAGTCTATTGCCTCTAGTTAACAATATAATGAATATATAAGCATATTACTAATAATAGGACCAATTGCACATTCTTATCAATAAATAAATATTTTTTAATAGGGTATTAAATAAGTAAAAGTAATTAACTGTTTGTATATTGTACAACATATTAATATTGTATTATAATATATATGTATTGTATAAGTATTGTATATATAAATATTGTATTATGTAGACGAATTTATGTGTTGTTATGGTATTAAAAAAGTAAACAAGTTATGATAATATCAGAATGATTACAATTGTTAGAATGATTAGGATATTATCCTAAGTAAATCTTCAGTCTCCCTGTAGCTTAGAGATGTCAGAAACTTGTATAAAGTCTTTTTGGCTTCATAAATAGACTTTTCTTTTAGATTACAGTGTTTATCTAAAACATTGTAAACATGTGCCCTGACGAATTGACCAAAACGACGTGCAAATAGCACTGTGTGGCTCTGCTTAGTCGAAGTTGTTTATTATTTTCTAAGAATTTTATTGATTCATATCATCATCATCAGCCAGAAGACGTCCACTGCTGAACATGGGCCTCCCCCATAAAGCGCCACACCGACCGACAACGTGCCACTTGCATCCACCATTGCCTGCGACTTTCACAATGTCATCGGTCCGCCTATTAGGAGGCCAGCCTACGCTGCGTATGTATTCATATATACAATAATAATTCATCGAAAATAAATTTATATGGTATTCTTGACATTTCGGACATATTCGACTTTTTTTGCCAGAAATAATTACTTTGGCATATTGTTAAAATTTATATCATGGATATATAATTATATAGGATACTTTTTAATCCGAAATTCACACTCTGAAGGGTTAAAAAGAGTTGGTTAGTTGTTTCATTAAAATTCGTTCAATAGTTTTAGCGAGATGTGGTTACAAAGGCTCTTCAAAATGCAAGCAACACATAATACGGACAAAAAGACATCAACGCGCGTGGGAAGTTGAATGACACAGGAAGTGTCAATAATGTGCAAGTAGTGTAAATATCAATAAATATATGACGGCGCGCGGCAGGCGCTTCGATTATTTTAGAGTGGCAAGAAACATAAGAAACAAATGAGGTTTCTCTACTCTGACGCAACTCCGGGCGCTAGTGTGCTGAGGCGACAGATGGACGGCGGACGCCATTACGTTGGTGGCATTCAACCCATTTGCATCGCGTATGTGCATTACGTGTTCGGCGGAGTGTCTTCCCGTGATTGCTAATTGAACTATCCCCACGTGTATTGAGAATCATATTTTGATGGATTAAGGAAGAATTGATGATTATAATGTCGGAACATTGAAGGTGCCGTTTTTATTCTTCTCGCCCGATTATCCACGCCTACCCATAGAATATTAGTATGGAACTTCCCGATAATAATCCTGATAATGGCCGTGTGCCTTTATCAGAAGTGGGATTGGAAGGGCAAAGATCAGAGAAGAATACTCTTAGCATTGGAACGCGCCCGGGCCATTTTCGTTCCGAAATTATTTGATTTTATCACATGGAGGTGTTGCTAGCCGGATTACTGGCAAGCCCTTGACCTCGATCTATGAGCAGCACATCACGAATGATCCACCTTGGTCCCGATGATGCTAATGCAGTTGTAGAAGATCCAAATTCCCAAAGGAATCTGACTGAAGCGAAAACACGAAAACAATGAAACCAAAAAGGTTGATAGGAATGAAAACTCGAAGACAATGAAACCAAAAAGGTTGATAGGAATATTATGGTACACCAGGACATAGAGAAAATTACGGCTGCGAGCTAAGAGAAGAGGCTGCTGCTGTAGACAACACAATACATCGAAACAAATGTCGACGCCGAGAAGTCTGAACAAAGCAAGACCAATCCTGAAAAGATCTGCTATGTGTAAGAGATAGACGAGACATCTTACATAAGCGTGTCCAGACCGAATAGGAGGCATCGAAGCTGCTGCGATCAAAGACGTTCACGTCTGTGAGCGCAACACCTTGACTAGATGATCTGGTGAGCCCGTTTCCTTTCTTTTTGATAGTGAATCTGCCTGTTCGTAGCTTATAGCTTTGTCCAGAAATTTCCGAAGGCTAAGAGGGCAGCTCCTTCTTTTATTAACCACACTTAGGAGGCTGAGATGGCGGTTCACGGTCAAAGCTTTGAAGAGATCATCTGACGATGATAGTAGTATAGTCTGTGACTAGTTCATGCACGTTGACCGCAATTTCTGAACCCCTTTCCGTCTCTGCACGTGATGATAGTAACAATCTTAACTGCTGTTGAATGTGTAAATCCCGTGTACTGTCCATGTAAATTCTCGTGTTTCCTCCACGCTGACTGTGACTGACTGTGTGTCGTTTTCGATGGGACTGGCTCGTGAGGGTCGACGTCCCCGTGTACGATGCTGATTTGTGCAGCTAGTGGAAGGTCTAAGGGACTGGCCTATGCGGGTCGATGTTCCGGATCAGGCCACTATGCTGGTGTTGAGTGACATTCGTGTACAGTGTTGATGTGTGCAGCTAGTGGAAGATCTAAGGGACTGGCTTATGTGGGTCGATGTTCCGGATCACGCCACTATGCTGGTATTTGGCGACGCTTAGAGGACTGGTCAGAGGGACGCTGATGGGTTGTCCGGTCCAGTGTTTATTGACGTGACTTGATTTGGTGACGCGATGACTTGGTGGTGACTTGACTGGATATTGAGAAGATATTTACCGGGTGACAGACAGAAAACGTGTCAGTGATGGGCGAGCGTCGTAAGTTGAGTCTACCAGCTGTGTTTTGTCTTTGCAGATTAACTGAAGGAAGGACATAAGCAGACGCACGAGGACGTGCGAATGTCAGTCTGGCCGTGACGGCGCGCGGCAGGCGCTTCGATTATTTTAGAGTGGCAAGAAACATAAGAAACAAATGAGGTTTCTCTACTCTGACGCAACTCCGGGCGCTAGTGTGCTGAGGCGACAGATGGACGGCGGACGCCATTACGTTGGTGGCATTCAACCCATTTGCATCGCGTATGTGCATTACGTGTTCGGCGGAGTGTCTTCCCGTGATTGCTAATTGAACTATCCCCACGTGTATTGAGAATCATATTTTGATGGATTAAGGAAGAATTGATGATTATAATGTCGGAACATTGAAGGTGCCGTTTTTATTCTTCTCGCCCGATTATCCACGCCTACCCATAGAATATTAGTATGGAACTTCCCGATAATAATCCTGATAATGGCCGTGTGCCTTTATCAGAAGTGGGATTGGAAGGGCAAAGATCAGAGAAGAATACTCTTAGCATTGGAACGCGCCCGGGCCATTTTCGTTCCGAAATTATTTGATTTTATCACATGGAGGTGTTGCTAGCCGGATTACTGGCAAGCCCTTGACCTCGATCTATGAGCAGCACATCACGAATGATCCACCTTGGTCCCGATGATGCTAATGCAGTTGTAGAAGATCCAAATTCCCAAAGGAATCTGACTGAAGCGAAAACACGAAAACAATGAAACCAAAAAGGTTGATAGGAATGAAAACTCGAAGACAATGAAACCAAAAAGGTTGATAGGAATATTATGGTACACCAGGACATAGAGAAAATTACGGCTGCGAGCTAAGAGAAGAGGCTGCTGCTGTAGACAACACAATACATCGAAACAAATGTCGACGCCGAGAAGTCTGAACAAAGCAAGACCAATCCTGAAAAGATCTGCTATGTGTAAGAGATAGACGAGACATCTTACATAAGCGTGTCCAGACCGAATAGGAGGCATCGAAGCTGCTGCGATCAAAGACGTTCACGTCTGTGAGCGCAACACCTTGACTAGATGATCTGGTGAGCCCGTTTCCTTTCTTTTTGATAGTGAATCTGCCTGTTCGTAGCTTATAGCTTTGTCCAGAAATTTCCGAAGGCTAAGAGGGCAGCTCCTTCTTTTATTAACCACACTTAGGAGGCTGAGATGGCGGTTCACGGTCAAAGCTTTGAAGAGATCATCTGACGATGATAGTAGTATAGTCTGTGACTAGTTCATGCACGTTGACCGCAATTTCTGAACCCCTTTCCGTCTCTGCACGTGATGATAGTAACAATCTTAACTGCTGTTGAATGTGTAAATCCCGTGTACTGTCCATGTAAATTCTCGTGTTTCCTCCACGCTGACTGTGACTGACTGTGTGTCGTTTTCGATGGGACTGGCTCGTGAGGGTCGACGTCCCCGTGTACGATGCTGATTTGTGCAGCTAGTGGAAGGTCTAAGGGACTGGCCTATGCGGGTCGATGTTCCGGATCAGGCCACTATGCTGGTGTTGAGTGACATTCGTGTACAGTGTTGATGTGTGCAGCTAGTGGAAGATCTAAGGGACTGGCTTATGTGGGTCGATGTTCCGGATCACGCCACTATGCTGGTATTTGGCGACGCTTAGAGGACTGGTCAGAGGGACGCTGATGGGTTGTCCGGTCCAGTGTTTATTGACGTGACTTGATTTGGTGACGCGATGACTTGGTGGTGACTTGACTGGATATTGAGAAGATATTTACCGGGTGACAGACAGAAAACGTGTCAGTGATGGGCGAGCGTCGTAAGTTGAGTCTACCAGCTGTGTTTTGTCTTTGCAGATTAACTGAAGGAAGGACATAAGCAGACGCACGAGGACGTGCGAATGTCAGTCTGGCCGTGACGGCGCGCGGCAGGCGCTTCGATTATTTTAGAGTGGCAAGAAACATAAGAAACAAATGAGGTTTCTCTACTCTGACGCAACTCCGGGCGCTAGTGTGCTGAGGCGACAGATGGACGGCGGACGCCATTACGTTGGTGGCATTCAACCCATTTGCATCGCGTATGTGCATTACGTGTTCGGCGGAGTGTCTTCCCGTGATTGCTAATTGAACTATCCCCACGTGTATTGAGAATCATATTTTGATGGATTAAGGAAGAATTGATGATTATAATGTCGGAACATTGAAGGTGCCGTTTTTATTCTTCTCGCCCGATTATCCACGCCTACCCATAGAATATTAGTATGGAACTTCCCGATAATAATCCTGATAATGGCCGTGTGCCTTTATATATAATATCAATAATGTATATAAATAATAAATATGAATATAAAGCACCGAGCTATATAAGACCGAGTTCGTAATACCGAAATCCGAAAGTATCCCGAAAGTATCTTTTAAGTGGAGCTGGGCAGGACACGAACCCTTCTACCTCTGAACCTAGCAAGGTTCAGAGATGACAGGTGGAGTAAGGCTGTAACAGAGTGGTGGTCGAGGCAAGGTACGTGGAGCGTTGGTGTTCCAGCTGTGAGATGGGTCGACGATATCGTCACCATCCACCTGGACTAGATTGGCACAGGACCGAGGCAGATGGCATAGCAAGAGAGAGGCCTATACCCAGCAGTGGGATAAGAAAGATGATGTGTTTGATGATGATGATGGTCAATAATATCAATAAATATCAATAGTGTGCCCTACCCAGGTTTTGGATATTTACACTGAGTCACAGATTTTTTGGAACCTAGTCACCTTCGCAAGTTCTGCGTAGTTCCAAACGAGTTCACCAACCACATTAAAGGTTACTTTATTATGGTACAAAAAAATTGACAAATTAGTTACACGTGCATGAGCAAAATTTAGGAAGGTCTAAATAATAGAGCTATTATTTAGTACTTACTAGAGAGGGGACACCGCATTACATTGTTTTTCTTTTGTTTTTTGGATTAATACGGAAAGCGTTCTATCGACTCTCCCTTAGCGGTCGTAACTTTGCCATTATAGCGTTCCAAATACGAGTACGAGTAGTTATAGTTCGACTAGTCCTTCGTATCCGTACCTAGCAAATAACTAGTATGCTGTTACCGACACGTGCGACACATCTAAGTAATTACTTAATCGCTCATATGATATTTCGCATGAAAATATCATACACCCCCAAAATTAAATATCTTCTATTGTTAGAAGCAAATTCGAATGGTTCAAACCTCTCGTTGCGTCAACGAGTGATATGATTATTTAAAAAATGCGACTTTTGTTTGGGATTTGTTACGAATGTCAGTCATTTGGTATGATATATTCGTGAGAAATATCATACGAGCGATTAAAAAATGGAGCCCCTGGCCACATCTCGGCAGCTGCCGGCGAGGACCAGACAGGTCGGCGCCGGCGCCGCGTGCTCCGACCGCTCCGAGCGCTCGCCGCACACTCGCGAGCGGCTCGCTCCTGTCTTCTACATTCAACGTCTTTGTATCTCAATATTACTATGAATTGTATTCGAATGTTGCAGAACTTTTGGTGACTTACTTAGTGGATAACTTATAAGTGGTGGATCTTAACTTAGTAAGTAAAACTTAGTGGATCTAAAATAAAAACTGAAAATGAACTAATTGGAAGGAAAGTTAATCTTGTTATCGATGTTTATTCATATTATTAATTCCGGATCGACAGCTTTATATTACACCTATCAGATTAAGCTGTTTGTTTATAGGGCCAGTAAAGTAACGAAACCGAAATTATGAAATGATTTACCCACAATTCTAAAGGAACAGTAGCTACATTTTTAGGATGAAAATGATACTTAAAAATGTGATAATGAAAATGCTGATCTTGCCACCGAACTCGTTTTACCATCACTGATGTAGGTGGTATCAAAAACACCATCATATTGTTTCTGTTGACTTCCAAACACACATTTACAAACCAGTTTTGTATTTATAATTGCAACCAAACGCAAGCGTGCGCTGCGAGTTCTGTCGCATGTACGTACATAGTAATTGCGGCCATTGACCGATATCCGCCGCCGAGTTCATTATAACGTAGAAATATATCACACATACTAGTGAGCTGCGGCCAACGTTAAGGTGAAATGTTTCGCTCGACTCGTCAATATTTTTTTTTTCTATTACAGCCCAATTACTCACCATGGGTTAAAACTAATTTTGAGCTAATAAATAATTATGTCCAACCAAAAAATCAAGGTAAAAGCTAGTAAAAGTACATTTGTCACTATACCAAAAACCAAGATAAAAACCAGCTTATTGAGATTTGTTGCTAAACGATTGTTATATATCTAGGATAGCATTTAGCGCAAAATTGATATCAATACCGCATATTTCAACGCATTACAATCTGAATTTGGCGCGCTGAGCGAAAGTTTGCACCTTTGCAGCATGGGGCACATTATACTTAGTGGCTGACTGCAGCATGGAGCAGCATTATACTCTGTGGCTGACTGCAACATGGAGCCGCATTATACTTAGTGGCTGACTGAAGCATGGGGCAGCATTATACTAAGTGGCTGACTGCAGCATGGAGCAGCATTATGCTCAGTGGCTGACTGCAGTATGGAGCAGCATTATACTTAGTGGCTGACTGCAGCATGGGGCAGCATTATACTAAGTGGCTGACTGCAGCATGGAGCAGCATTATACTTAGTGGCTGACTGCAGCATGGAGCAGCATTATACTCAGTGGCTGACCGCAGCATGGAGCAGCATTATGCTCAGTGGCTGACTGCAGTATGGAGCAGCATTATACTTAGTGGCTGACTGCAGCATGGGGCAGCATTATACTAAGTGGCTGACTGCAGCATGGAGCAGCATTATACTTAGTGGCTGACTGCAGCATGGAGCAGCATTATACTCAGTGGCTTACTGCAGCATGGGGCAGCGTTATACTTAGTGGCTGACTGAAGCATGGAGCAGCATTATACTTAGAGGCTGAAAACAACATAAACAGCATTTTTCGCGATTTCCGGGTTGAACCCATAAAGTTGTTTGTAACGATTATTACAGTAATATCCTAGAAATTGTATCTGTTGTCTAACCGAACATTTAGTAAAAAACAAAATTAGAAGTAAGTACGAACGTGAAGAAGCAAGCGACGGAGCGACCTCCGAGTGCCACTACTAGTTTGTTACCGTTTCACGACTAAAACGTTGACCCAATCTCGATGAAAGGTAACTAAGTAGTGAGCGTTAAGAGGTACTTTTTATCCCAAAAAAATGCGGGAAAACTGAAAAATCACAGCAACTGATGTGTTGTGTACGTTACCGACGGTCGTAGGTAGGTATAGTATTGTGTGCGTTACCGACAGTCATAGGTAGGTATAGTGAACTCTACTGGTTGCGCTATTCCGTCCACTTAGTTTGTATTCCAAGTAGGTACGTGAAAACTATCGCGTGTTCAATGAATTTAGCTCGTTCAGCGTACAAACCAACAAAAGAACAATAGTGGCTTGTTTGGGCGAGTGCGCCGCGGGCCGCGAGTCAGCGGTAGGAAGGAAGTCATAGTTGGTAAAACCGACTTATTCATCGTGATAACTGAACACTTATCTCATTCACCATCATACTGTATAGGTATGACATATAAAGTTACTCGTACACTCATCGCACGTCGTCCAAAATCTACTTGACATTCTGAGAAGATGCATTATTATACAAACAGGTCTCTGGTCGAACTGTATTTCCCAAATAGCATATTTTAAAAGCGTTTCTTCTATATTAATAATACAGACTGACATTAATATACGAAACTTTTTATTTTATTTGTCGAATATGATTAACTGGGAGTAACACATAAATGTGTTTAAAACAGAGATCGAAAAAAAATGCTGTTCCTCTTGACTAGTTGACAATGACCTTTTTGTTTCTGTGATTTCAGCGTTAATCCCGTAACAAAAGTTGATCAAGAGTACGTTGACCCTCGGCATTACATTTCCGTTCTATCTGTTACAGTAATATCATCGTCAACAAAATATCGACCGAATAAGTATTACAAAAGGTAAGTATATGTATAAATAAAGTAAGTAAGTATATATAGCTTGAAATGAAATGAGTCTTTATTTGCCAGAACGCAGGTAAGCAGGGTATTGAAGCTTAAAAAGGTTCCATTACAGTCGGTCATTTCTGACGTGCAAAATATTTCCATAGAAATCGTTAGTTAATAAATGTTAAAAAATTTAATAAACTTTACCTACAATAACTTTACAAAAAATGTCAAAAGAATACAATTATTAAGTCAATAGAATACATTATTATTATGTCATTGTCAGATGTCAAGATATTTATACATAACTAGCATGAAACCAAAAGTCAAAATTTGCCCAATGCGTTAAAAGGTTTTCTATAATCAAGATATTCAGAGGTTTTATAAAAGCAGTGATCGAGCAAGTAGTTACTTAATTTTTGTTTAAACTTGTAGTATGGCAGCCCCTTTATCTCCTGGGGCAACTAGTTGTAGATCTTAATCGCCATACAGTACGTATTACGTTGACAGAGCTCTAATCTAACTTGACTTGTTGAAATATATATATATTTGTTTATTTTTATTTAATACTTATTTGACTTCTTCGATAATTTCTATATATATATATCATAATATATCTGTATACAACGTATAAAACTAAAATACCTTAAAAAACTATCAAATACTTATATTTAAGACCTTAAAAATAAAACGAATCTTCTAGCCCGTTGGTGGAAAGTAAGGTGGCTAAAATAAAATAAGTGTAAAGTTAGAATAAAATATATTTACCCTATAAACAAACATGAATACAGACGCGTTAAGCTTTTATTAGAGTGACTGGAATCGCATTGGCAGCCCCGTGTTTTCAATGCCCCTGGCCGAGGTTGCAGCGTGACGTCACGACGCTGTCGTAACAACACAGATCGAGCAACAGTAGGCGTTGCGCGCTCGGTACAGGGGAGTCACCTCTGCGACTTGCCTTGACAAGGGCTATGCTAATGAGATTCTCTGCAAACTGGTACATAGAGATTAAATGAAATAACCTTATCGAGCTGGAATAAGGCTCAAAATAAACATTCCTTATAGTCACTATGGTAGCAACATGAGATAAAACTTGAATACACTAGCGATAAAAAAATATGAACTGTTTTGCAAGTAGGCAAAACATTTCGAGATTCTTATATTTTTTTATTAAGCCGTATTCTTGAATGGTTAAGGTGCAAAATAAATTAAAGGACTTATATGTATAAAGTAAACTTTCTGTTGGTAGTAATAACCAACCTAGGTTAACTAGGGATTTCCGAAGTACCTTCACTTGTAGTAGCCTCGTTCAACCGACTTTCTAATACTTCAATTTAGGTACAGCACACTTTACTGCTGATTTATTAGATGCGGTTTATTAGATTTATGCTAGTTTAAAGTTGTATCTATGATTTATTTTAACTTAGGGTTTAGTTCAGTTTATTTATTTTTAATGTTATTTTAGTTATGGAAATAAATATATTTAATTAATGACGAAAAAGAAACCCAAAATTAAATTATGTCCATGTTAAAAATAATACAATACAGAAACAAACAAAAAACAGTTTTGTCAAACAGAAAATACAAACTTAGCTAAAATAAAATAGCATCAAATTAAATTAAGTAACGTAAACTATGTAATTTTTTTCAATTAATTTATTACTATTAACATGTAGCTTATCTGCATGATCAGTCAAACCGGCCTGATATAACGCGCAGGATGCTGTCGGTACTCGGTACCACCGCGGACGCGGCTGAGCATCGAGGCGACTCGTTTGCGCATTATGGCATGAAAGCCGTCTCCCCGAGCGTCAGCAAACATGCCTGATGCACTGCAGCGCCAAGGCAGCCTCAGCAGCATCCTGAACCCGTTGTTATATTGCACGCGTACGGCGCTCATTGTCTTATGCATATAGTTAGCCCATAAACTTCACGTATTAAGACTGGCAGTAAGCCTTAAAAAGAGATACTTTTACTGGCGCAGTGCAACGCGCAAATCTTCGGGATAACATATTGCTTCTGACCGCCAAGGGCCTACGCTCCCTTTCTACGTCTTCAGCATATTCAGCATTAATTTTCATCAGTCAAGCATTTGCATTCAGAAATTATTATTTGGTGAAGTGAAACTGATAACGTAGTCCTCAGATGGCCGCCGGAACACCACAATAACAAGTATTTCCCGGGTGGCGCCAAGAACATCTCGATAATGCATTTTTTTTTCAGAGTATTTTGCTGAAACTGTTATTTTTTTTGATAAAATTCTTCCGATTTGTATTCAAAAGTGTAATAGATACCTAGACTTTTGAATACAAAATATGCAAGGGAAAACTCAAGCCATCTATGTCATAGAAAAGAAGTAAGAATGATATTCCCTGTTGATTATCTCACTGGATTTTCTAAATTAGTTTTTTGTATACTTATTGTATTTTTGTAACTAATCTAAAAAGGTAAAAATGGTATTGTTCCACTTATTCCCCTCGTGTTTCCCAACTGATTAGGAGCCGGCAGCCGGTATCAAGTTCGATCTTGAAAAAGTATTGAACATGTGAAATATGACGTAATAAAAATTACACAAGCACTCACGTGCTATACCTACTTATTAGTTAATTAGGTAATGGTCGCTCGGTCCCCTAGAGACCAAGTTAAGGTACGAGCACATTAGGCCGGTCGGGTCGCATCGCAAAAATTTGCATGTATAGTGGCCGCCAGCAGTGTGCGTAGGCAAGTGCAATTGAGAGCACGAGAGCACATGTTTTTATTTTTTTCGTGTTTTTTGTTTGACTTCATCTTTAAATAATAGGCGAATAAAAAAGCTCTTCGTCAGATTTATCCGTGACGTGCATTCACAACGTCCGGCAGGACCTTTTCACAACGTCCGGCAGGACGTTGTGAATGCACATGCATGCAAAATGCATACTGTACT
The DNA here is from genome assembly GCA_947579745.1 of Apocheima hispidaria. Lineage (NCBI taxonomy): Eukaryota > Metazoa > Arthropoda > Insecta > Lepidoptera > Geometridae > Apocheima > Apocheima hispidaria. The sequence continues at coordinate 15,284,063 of OX388157.1, forward strand.
CAAAATCCGACAATGCGCTGCAACCCGGCTTGTCACTAATGTACAAGCAATTTGCAATGCGGTCCGCTCCGGCCCGCTGCGGCCCGGCCCAATGTGCTCGTACCTTTTACTTGTATTTCCCAGGGAATAGTTAGGTAGGTAGGTAGGTAGGTTACCTGTACCGTTTACTTGTTTTTTATTCGAGCTATTGTCGTGTGGGTTTTTTCTGTTATAAATATTTTTAGAAGCATACATATACCTAAGTGTAGGTACTAAATAGAAATTTGGAATTCCAAGAAACAGCCACTTTTGGGTCCATTCTATCTAGAAACCATAATGCACTTAAATCAGTTAGCTAATAGTTCGATTTGTGATGAAAACACGTATACCTACCTTTTTGCAATTCGTATGGAGAATTATGTTTGTTGTGTGTGTAGTGTTGATAAAATGCACGGCAAAAGTCTCCCCATTTGCACTCCATTGCCAGCTAGGGTTGGGGCTTGTCATTTTTCACGTGTCAAAGTTGTCCCGTCATCAGGCAGCGACTGCGCTAAGACGTTAGCCCAACTTTTAAGAGCATTCAACAAAAATGACCTGCTTATCATTTACACTATAGTCTTTATGGTCACACAGAGACGCCAGTTCTGGAGCGCAGGTCAGTTTACTGACTCCGATGGTGCGTTACATATACATATTATGTTTGTTACCTTGATTTTATCGGGAGCGAAATTACCTCATTGAAGAAAAGGATATCAATAGGTAGGAGGGCTACATTTATTTATTAAAACAATACATCTATCATGACCGGTTGTTCCCTAATACAATAGAGTAGCTAAGTCATTATACATATGTCATCAATATAAAAATCAGCCAGAAACATTACAATGACATAAATTATACAGTGTAGCCCTTACGAACTTGCTGTGTGAACAGTGGAATATGTCAATGTTCCTATTATGTCTATTGCGTTTATGGTGTTGGTCAATGGCGCTTTGTTGTTTTTTTGTTTTGTTGTCAGTAAACTTGTTCTGTGGCGCTCCAACATTAGACTATACACGTGTTTAGCTTCATGATGAGCCCATACTGAAACCACGTTCTCCAGAAGATTGTAACTAGTCCATCATACATTGCCCTGTCGTTTGTACATACATTAACACCATGTACTCTGAACTTCATCTCCGTATCCAGACGAACCCCAAAATCCCTAACCTTCAACTGCGTTTCCTCTACCTTGTAGTTATATTTGAGTGGTGCCGTCGCTCTACTGAATATTGTTATGAAACATTTGTTCAAGTTAAACTGGAATTTATACCCCCGACACCACTTAACTATGTTATCCACGTCTCTTTGAAGACTAACACAGTAACCATGCACAACACTGGAATACCGTCTGAGCCTGCGGGCTGTTTTGGCTTGAGCGTTGTGAGTGCCGCCCGTACTTTGGCATCCGTGAGCCGTGGAACCTGGCTCGCCGCCTCTGCCTCGCGCACCTTCAGGGCCGCCCTCGCGGTGCCGTAAACCGAATGAAATCTGCACATTCTGGATTTGAAAGCTTTTTTTTCTATTTACCGCACCCCGTTTCCCAGAACGTTATCCCAGAATGACTAAGGGTCCTTCGCAAGCCGGCTTTGCGCACCCTCAAGGTGAAGATCGTGCGCTGTGTGTATAATTTCCTTGATCCTCGCTCTACGAAGCTCTACGCTTGACGAAGGTAAGCCTTACGTTCGATTCCCTGAATGATGTCTTCCGTATATGGGGTATCCCCCTTCGGTAGCTATATGTCGATATTCCCTTTACTGTCCGTTTTTTAGGTAAACACAATATGTTATTATGTATAAGTAGGTTTAATATGTTATTTGTGTATGTAGGTTTAATATGTCTATACTACAGAAACAAACTACATATATAAGAACTTAACGTTTGCCGCGCTTAAATACATGGCGTCTGATATCTACTCTATATGAGGGATTAATGCTCTTCGAACGAAAAAAAGGTTATATCTACATATTTTTTTAAGATCTATCACCATTCAAGGAAACTAAGCCTAAGTTACAAGTAGTTTGGACCTAGTCTCCGGTACTATAGCGAGATGACAACATCAATGACGTTTCTATGAATTCGAGGTATTGTACCCACGCATCATGGGACTGCATTAGAATTATCATCACGTCGCGTTAGAAGCCCCGGGCCGTACTGATGAGCTTGTGATGTCAATGGCGGGGTCTACGTGAGGCCTGCCACCAACGGCACCAATAATATATTATCCGTCTAAAATGTCCGTAATCATTTCTCGTGGGGTCTAACATTACCATCACTAAACACAAGTACCTCGTTGTTCTAGGGAAAACATGAATGTAAAAGAGTATTAACATTGCTGATGGATGATATTGCAACGGTGTAAGTTATTTTTAAGAAGTAACATTTTTGGGGGATGAATTTAAAATTTCTAGGTGTTAGTTGTCGTAGTTAGTTAGTTGTTACTTGCATTTGTTGGATGGCATTAATAAATAAGTAAGTCTAGTATGGATCGTGTCCTGAGTTATGTTTTTCCTTCAAGTTGCTTGTCATATTTTTATTCATGTCAATTTTAGATCTTGTGAGATGTCTACGATACAAAAACCGCACCAGCGCGATTTACTAAGTTTCATCACTCATTTGTTCCTTACAAACTTATACTCCCCGCTTAGGGCTTGATTTTCACAAAACGGTGAAACAAGATGTTTCTTAATATCTGATGGCTTTGGATCTACACGATCTGCGCATTTATAAAGAATGGTAGTTCTTGTAGTCTAAGTGTTCCGCTGACCGGGTCAAATGCCGCGGCGGGCCGGATCTGTCCCGCGGGCCGGATCTGTCCCGCGGGCCGGATCTGTCCCGCGGCCCGTCCTGGCCAAATTCACTGACTATGTGCCGTAGACGTTTTACTTTTAACGCAAACACAAAGCGGATAAGTTTACAGCATACGTGTGCTATTTGAGTTTTCTAGTTACAGTATTGGTACATGTGATATAATAATGTAAATAATATAATAATAACATTGTTAAAAACTGTAGCAAGTTGACGAGTCCATAATGGAAGCATTCTTAACTTTTTTATAATTTGTAATTGTTAGGAATGCAACTGTATGACAATAAAGAATATTCATTCATATATTCATTCATGAACACCAAGAAACTTATATACTTCGTTCGTTCCTATTGGTCCTACATCAAAACTTTCTAACCTTGATTTATATTTATTTATTTTATACAATATGGACCCCTAACAGAAGTTACACATTATATTACACATCACACATTATGAAACATAGGCATCATGCTGGGTGCACCCCCAATTACAAGAGGCCACGTCATGCTCATGGCGGTTCGAATAGACTAAACTAAATTGAAAATAGATTTTGCTGCTTATAGAGTACAAAATAGTTAAAATTGGCTATTAGTTTAGGCTTACATTGGAAGCGGAAACATTTACTTGTGAGTCTTAATCAAACAACGAGAAAAGGTAACAATGTATGAAGCGAGCTATAACTAAGAAGCATCAAAATAATTATATAATATTAGCCAAACAACAAAATTTAGAAAAAATAAAATTAATGTTACTTATAGTGAGATCTAAATGGATGGTAAATAAGTTTCTAAATACTTACAGTAAGAAAATGAATATATTTAGTTTTAGAAATGTCGGCATGTAAGCTATTTTCATCTAACCATTTTACTACTGGCTCAGCTACAAAGTTGACTGAAATTATATTTTTGGTGGACACGATGACTGACACATAATCTGCAAAAAAATACACATTTGTGTTTGATAGCTAGTGGCAATTTATTTATATTATATATATATTAGAAACAGGAGGGGTCCTAAAATACTACCCACTACACTACTTCTGTTTACTTGGTAGGCGGCTCTCGATGGAGTAAGAACCTGGTTTCTTCAAGGAATGCCACTTCTACACATTTCAAACGATCAGTGACGTAACTCCTAAATCATTCAAGAGCTGGTCTCCTATGGATATCTAGCCAGTGGTTTATTAAAAATTTCACAGAAAAAAAACCATCGAATAGACCAATGGGTATACCCAACGACCAATACGAATACATAGACCAAAGTTGTTCTATTTAGTATAAAAGGTCTATACAATTCTGTTCCTACGACGTATATAAAACTAATTATCTTACAGTTTTTTTTTGTTAAAAATATTAAACAATTTAGCTCAAGAACGCATTGTGTAGAGCCACACAATCAGGACCACACAATACGAAATTATTTTTTGATTACTCCCGAAATTAGCTGTCAGGACGAAGGACGCCACAGCCGCCGCCGCCGCCGCCCTGACAGTTACTGGAATCATTATTTCACAACGTTTTCGAAGGTTTCATTCATCCCCTAATCTTAACGACTCCGAGTGCCGCATGCCGGCGCGAACAAACAGCCCTTCTACTTAGTAGTGATTGCGCCTATTTTTTGCTTTGCACCGTTTTTTACGAGCATTCTTATGCAGTTAGTCAATGGAAGCTGCGACAAGTCGGCGCGAGTCCTTGGTCGACGGCCCGCGGGCGCCGGGTACCGTTACAGGGACCGGGCATTCATACCCGTATACATACACGTCATGACCGTCTATAGCGAACCATTTATTATCATACCAGCTGCGCTCCGCGGTTCCATCCGCTATTCTACAGAAACCGCTAAATGTTTCGAGATTAACAGTGGCCTATGTATTAATCCAGTGTATAATCTACTTCCACACCAAATTTCATCCAAATCCTATCAGCCGTTGCAGAGTTGAACGAGAACAATCACACTTACATACTTACACACAAACTTCGCATTTATAATATTAGTGTGATGGACCATTATAGGTCATCTTTATTCATCTTTCATGCTATCTTTAATTGTAAAGGTAACTTAATGAGTCGAATAAAAAAAGTGTCGTGCTCGTGCCGTTCACTTCTCAAAGGTCATTTGTTCTACAAACTGCGAGTGATTGTAGATTAGATGCGTCAATTTATTTAAATCATATTATATTTACTTAGGCGCACAGAAAAACATAGTTTCGTTTGGATTCTCATATTGTCACATAGTCATATTGCCATGTCCTTCACGCCAGAATTCTCACCTCTGAAAACTTCAGGAAACTTAGTTTTGAATCAGCCATTATTTAGTTGAGAATTATTTTATTTATTTATTATTTCATACTTTATTTTATTATTAGTCGTAATAGGTCACCAAAAGATTACACCAATTTACAAAATTTGATATACGCGGCTGAAACAACTTGTATGTAGAAGCTTTCATGGATTTTTCACAACATTCTACAAAAACAAGTATATTTTTTTTATTGTTTGGGACGACTAATTAACGACTAATAAAATTATTGATACCAATTTCAAACTTAAAAACGTAAGCGTCGTGCAGATATGAGATGGCGTGAAATGATCACGCTACCTTTATAACTCTGGACCCCTCGAGGCCCAGCTAACAAGTCATCTCGCACGACTAATTATTGGAATTGAAACCAAGTCGTAAGGCCCTACCGATTGCTCGCACGAAAGTTCGAGGATTCTGGCCATGACCTGAAGGTCATTCTGGGCTGAAGCCCAGAATCCTCACCAAACCCTATTTATAATTTCGGAACTATGATGCGACTAATTATGTGACATTGGTGACCAATTACGACTAATTATTGTCTGTTTCAAAACTGATTTTTCATGAAATTTTCAGAGGTTTCTAATGTGAAGGACATAAATCGCCTTGATCATTACTCAACATGGCTCCACTTCCAGTCGTCGCGCCGTCGGTTGCAATAATTGGCGATCGCGAGCCGCGCCTCTGATTCATTCTTACTCAATGAAAACGGCAAAAAATACCAAAGGCAGGCTCATTGAAAAAAAAATTACATAACCTTAAGTAAATGTGATGCAATAGCTACGTTAGTAATAACAAAGTTTGCAGGATGCGCTAGCGCGTCTTAGAATCATTGTGAGCGTAGTTGTTGAACCCGCTATATCCGTTTCATGATCCTATTCCTCGGCATGTTTGGCTTTATTGTCAGTTTCTCGGTAGCGTCGGCACGTGAAAGGCTGTGACGCATTCGCCGGCGCCGGCGCTTAGAAACAACTACTCGATGCAGATGAGGGTTTTTGTCCCTTTTATATTGGTTCCAGTAAGGGTCGTCAAGCGTCGTTTGTCACCCGGCTTGCCGCGCGCAAACACCTCTGTTTATTATAAACTAAGTAGTAAAGGATCAGATAACGTCATTCATAACTCGCATTCCTGTTTCACAATGTTGAATGGAGCGTCCCGTCAATACAGGAGATGAATCTATTCATTCTAGAGACGTCACTCGCATTCTCCATTACTCAGGGAGTCGGTTCTCACCGGTGTTTCCCAAATAAGGAGTTGAATGGAAACGCAGACTGCATCGTGCTCTACCTAATGAATGAAATCGTCTACTTAATCAACGAAAAAATGTGGCATGTTGAGCTTTTGCAATAAATCCTATTCAAAATTCCGCCTCGTCATACCGACCACATGTTAAAACTTAATGAGGCGTTTTCCAACAAAAAAAAAATTCTATAATACTTACTAGATGGCGTAATATTCCTATCGTTTTACCTGTCATTGTCATTTATGTCGAAATATTTTATGTTTATTTTTTCAATCGTAAATTTTGGCTCCACGCGTTGTGTATTTAGCCAGTGTCAACTATTGTAATATTTCAAATGAAGTCAAATACATAATTACAGATACATACATTACTTGAAATTGTCTAAATACACATGTGGAGCAAAAATCACGAGAAAAAAAAGGCACACGTAATTTTTTTTTGTCTTGACAGTGACAGAAAAATTTCAAGGTACATCTAACGCCATCTATTGGGTACTTTTATTACCAGGATTTCTTTTTGTTTGGAAAACGCCTCATTGATAATGATGATATTCAGTAATATCGAGTTGATAACCGACAATTGCGTTAGCCATGACGTCGCTCGTTCGGGGGCTCTCAATGAACTGGCAGCGCCGCCCACCCGGTGGTACGACTCGTAGTTTTAATGTACAATCACCAGATTATTTAATAGCTTGACCCTGACTTTTGCACGATGAAGTAATCTAAAATGTTCCAAAGTTCAAAAGTTGAAATAAAGAAAAAATGTTGCTCGAGATAATAACAGTCTCTGCCGGCTTATGTTGCAAAGTCCAGGTGTATCATAATAAAAAACATAATGAAACCTAATGGCGTGTTCCCCGAGCAAACGTTACTTCATAGGCAAAGGAAGCTACGTGGTAATATCAAAGTCAATCGGTTGCCCACATAGCGAGGGGTCCTTGACCTCGGCCTGCACAGCTTAGCTAGCAGCCACTATGGGCATGGCCACCATGCGACGGCTGCGACGCGACACCCATCACGCATACACATCTCATACTTGTAAAAGTCTCGGAGCCCATAGTTCATGTTATCAGGTATATAGGTTACATTAACATTTCGCGTGTATCTCGCGTGTATCAGTCCTAATGTACCTGGAGTAAAAGTCCCGAGTAGTGTGACAGTACTGAATATAGAAGGTGCTCATCGACTTTGATCGCTAATTAATAACCGCTGTCGAACCTCAAACTTGAAAGTTTCAAATTATAAGTCGCACAGGTTAGGTCAGCTTCATACATTGTATAATAAGTAAATTTTACTGGAAAGGTTTAGATAGCAAAGTTTTTTATGCAAATGTGTGACGGTACGAGCAAGTCGCTCGCCTAATGGTAAGCGCCACGCTTGTCCATTAAAGTTCAGTGCCACCCAGAATTTTGAACTTCAACTTTTCAACATCCCGAGTGCACGGCAATGCAATGTACTCGTCAACGAGAAGTTAAATCTCTTTATTCTAAGTTATTTCACTGGTAACTTTGCCATCCAATCAACACAGTAACGTGCACACTACTGCTTGACATTTGAATAACTTGCAAATGTATGGTATTTCCCCATGCGGACTCTGAAAAAGACTCATACTTCCTACTACCAAAATAGACTAAAATGTAGATACGTTCGCTGTTAACATCCATGCAGAAGCACTGATAAGTCTTTAGTTGAAATGAACTACCAACTGAAATCAAATTAATTTTACAAATTTAATCTATCACTCATTATTAGTTTGACAATACTCCAAGTTGAAGAGCGTAACTACCAAAGCTAAGAAAAACCATAACAAAAATAATCTAACTAATCTAACTTGTATATAAAACTCAACTCAAAACGTAATATTTTAGCTTCTAACTTTGGGCGCAGCTATTCGAATTCGAATCGGGGACGAATTAGTCCAAATTACTTACCTTAACTTTTACAAGATCATTCGTCACTATATAATGTGCAGGATGCAGATGCAACTCACACGTAAAACCGAACGCAAATTCACACTAAAAATTTTTCTTCAAGGAACATGACGACAATCGTTCCCTAAATAGTGCAGTCATTTGGAAAATCCGTCGAATATGGTGTTGTTTAGACAGTGAACTCGCAAGCGGAGGTGTGCCGTACAAGGTGCCATAGATGAAGTGAGCCAAAGGCGGTGGGCGTGCGTGTGACGTGTCGGTGTCGGCGCGTCACGTGGACGCGCGTGTCGTCACGTATGACGCGCGCCGCTCAGAAGCGCTCGCATTATCTCGTCATGGATTACGATAACACTCGAATACAATTGTACCCGTAGCAGTACCAAGGAACACAGCTAACCGCTGAGGAAGCATGATTGTCTTCTTCGCAGACGGGCCCTTTTGTGCCATTGCCAAAATTAAGCAAAAACTGAATATTGTAACGTTAAGATAAGATCACGCGGGGATTAGGCGCTCTTTTATCGACAAGTAAAAAATAAATGACCGTTGATATCACGATAATAACATCAGTTTTAGTTTTGGCGATAGTGATCATGACATGCAGTAGGTACTTACTTACTTTAGAACTATGTGTACGTAGCGTGATGGGTTTTTTACCTTTTTTTAGCATAGCTTCAATATACATAATATAGTATTTGGATAGAATAAGTGTGCTCCGTTATGTTTTGCTTTTTAACATTTTGATTATTAGACATTTTACTTAGACTCTAAGCTATAGACCGTAGATCGTAGGTTTCGACACTCTGTCCTATAAGAAATAACATGAGTATGAGTAACAATCACCTCGTGAAATCTTTTATTATTGGCACAGAAAAACGATAAAATATAAAAAATAAAGTGGTGGGTAGCGATGATCAGTGCAGATTATTTATAGAAAAAATTATTGTCGAAACGGTGTGATGGAAAACTTAGATAACCGGTAATAGAAATTTCAGTGTAGTTGAAAGCAAACTACTTAAAAATTGTGAAATTGTATTAAAATTTTGTAAATGCCGTACTTACAATGATATCATCCATAAATAATTTAAATTGAACGAGCAATCTCGCAATCCTTCAAGCAAATTATTTTACCAATAAATTGCCACTATCTGATAAGTTTTTTTTTTTTTTCCGGTATCTGTATACTCACAACATACCCGCGCAGCGTGTCGTTGCCCGTGACTTTGCATATTTTAGAGTAGTTCGCCGGCAAAGTAATTAAATAATCATTTACTTTTAGTTTGCTATCAGTGCGGTCGCAGCTGATCTGTTCACTGAATACGGGATCGTATTGGCAGGCGCTGCTTAAATCATCTGGAAAGATGTTCCAAGGCCCATCATGATGAATATTTTATGAATATCCGACGGCGCGCACGACTCTAGTGGCGCAAGTTATGAAGTAGGTAAATATTTCAGAGAATTTACCTACGCACAAGCAGTAGAGAGTTCGTTAAAAAACTAGGTCATAATCGGCGGCAATCATTACCTAGAATATTCGTAATTTCGGTCGCGTTACCGGAACCTCGGCCTTTCAAGGATACACGTGAGGCGCTGTTACAACACACCCCAGACTACTCCGTAGTTACTATGATTTTATCTGTGGCCATACCTCTGCATGTCGGTTCTACCTCTTTTCGGCCGATCTGCGCTTGCGCATACAATATTACAATTGTTTGCTAACTCACCTGTATTTCTCCCGAAAGCAAGAATGCATGTTAAGGAACCTACAGTTGACTAATTCATGGTGTAAAGAATAATGCATAATGCAATTATAAATATCTTAGAGCTTCGTCTATTCATACTTAATAATCCTGTATTGAGGGAATTATCTTAAAACTTGCTCGGTTATCTACAGTTCATCAGTATTTGTTATACATTTTTGACGATTCTGTTTTTATCAAAAATGTATTATTTTTTTGCAAATCTTGCATGACACATCCTTATGAATATCAAAAGCAGTCATAAATATTTATATAACTTTAAAAGACATTATCGCGTAATTCATATCAATAACTATATCTTATCACAAACTCAGACGAGTGCGCCACCGATACTTACCTACACTTGTATTTACACAAGTGTCAGATCTCCCGATATGTCAGTAAGTATGTATATGAGTCACATGTCACATCTTTCACCACGCAAGGCCGTTTCTTACGCAGCTTTGGATTTGAGATCTTGCAAGTCACCTAAACTGTCAAATACCTCTGAATAAGTAAATTACCTGAGAGGGTGAAGGTCCGCGAGGAATCGACCACGCGTGAGTCAGCAGCGGTCAAGGCCGGCCGGTGAAAGACACACCGCGCGACTTTATTATGTCTTACAGTTACTTCGAACGTAGCGGCACTAAATGTTGTCAAACTGTGGCATCTCACCGGTCAGTGAAAGTATTGACGCACGCGTCTGCGCCGCGCCGCGCGGCGCCGGTGCCCGCTCCGTGGTGCAACATTAAGTAACATCCTCGTGTTGCGATCGAAACGGTAATAGTAAGCGGATCGAAAGTTCGGAAAGCCCGGACGCGGCCTGTTTCACATATTATACATTCGATTCCATACTTCGATTATTAGTTATGGAAGTACTCGAAGTGATTTTTGAACAATTTTCTTTATTAGGAGATTTGAAGAAGTAACTTATTGAGAAAATGATTTTATTATCTAACGTGACTTATTATTTATGCCTGAGTTAAATACATCTCTAAAACTTGATCAGTAAGTAAGTTTGATGTAGTGGCCGTGGTCCCTTTAGATAAATAAAACCATGTGTTCAAATAGCGTTACTTGTTTTTTTTTTTAATTTAATTGGTTCAAACTAAAAAGGCCAGGTACGTCAGCATGTTTCCCAAATTTATTACCTCGTATCTTGATTTTCCCTCATAAAAGTTGTCTGACGAGCTGGCTTGGCGCGTGGCCAGTTCGCGTCGCGCCTCACGCCTCACGCCGTCCTCCAACAGGTAAAGGTTGTATTTACATTATAAAGTTAACTTGCAAATATGAAAATTACAAAAAACTACAAAACAAATCTTGCAATAAATAATTTCATATAACTTTAGTACCTTTGACACTTGATTGGTTTTTATAAGTACTGGGACAAACCAAACTAAATAAACCTCATGAATATGGTCCCCTAAAAATACATTGCGAGCTTAGATCAACACAGGCCTCCGTGGGTGCGGGCCGGTACTGAGTTGCTCAATGATTGCGAGTATGAGAATTAAAAGTTAAACAAAACAAAATACGATTGTCTAAAAAAAAAAAGAATACTCTCCTGTCTTATATTTTTTGTTCAAGACCAGAAGAATATTTAACTAGTAAATGTTCATATCTTACAAAGCGGACATTAACAGATGTAATTTTATTATTAATTTCAACCCCCTATAAACATTCACTGTTTAACTGTTTATTTTTTTCTTGTATAATAATAAATAATAATCTTGTTTAATAATAAGTAAGTAATTTCTTGTATAATAAAAAGTATTTTCTAGTATAATAAATATATAATATCTTTGTTAATAATAAGTAATTTCTTGTATCATAATAAGCAATGATATTTGTACGCGCGTCGTGCCGACGGCAGGCATCCCGCACACGCGCAGCGCAGATTACTAACTAGTTACTGCGTCGTGTTTGTCTCGTGCTGCTAATGACACTCACCAAAAACCATAATTTCCCCGCGCGCTTCTTATGAGATACGTACCACATTATGAAACAAAATCGGTTTCGCCATAAGGCCACAACACACATAGAAACCCGGATAACGTAAATTATGCTATGCAGATACTCTACACATGTCACATCGTATTCAGCCTAAGAGCCAATGCATGTCGAGTTGCCAGGCATTCTACATCACTGAGTGTTATACTTTAACTCTAGGTTATTTTAATCCTCATGTTTAAACCAAAGCCACAGGATAAAAGTTTTTGTATAAGCTGCCTATCGTGATAACAGAGATATGTTTAATACCAACATTGTGCAATGTAGGGAAACCTTAACGCCTACATCATACAATACATGTTGTATTTGTGTATAACGTACGATAAGTATGATGGAGGCTCCGAAATATGTGAGCCAATAATAATCTACAACATTATTTTTACACAGTAAATACTTACCGCAGCCTACTAATTTTTCGCGATATTGTGCATTAAATAATGGCTAATTATTGTTAGTAATTATATAAGTAACAATTACATAATGTTGAATATGTAAGTAGTCGTGGTAGAGATTTGGGAGTCGTGGAAGCGCAGTGGGAGGTTCAGCTCAGGTCCTTCACCGCTCCGCTCGAGGCGTGTGGAAACCTGCATATTTTCGGAGAAGAAATTCGAGGGCGAATGTGAATCCGGCAAACCCGCACTGGGCCAGTGTAGTGGATATAGCCAAAAGACCCTTCGAGGGTATGCCGATTTCCCAGCAGTGGGACGTTAAAGGCTGACGCAGCAGGCACTCGTAGGTAAGCCACGGCACGCGTCCAATGACGATGGTTGTAAACATTGAATGACGTATAATTGTATCTTTGGGTAATTGACGGGTTTTCTAAGTTATATGTTTTTCCAATTTAATTAACTTGAGATACCTACTCGTGTAAACTGAACTCGTGTTCCTTATTTCCTGACATCTTATCTACACACTTTTTGTGTCTTTCAAATGTGGGTTTTGTATGATCTTCAATGCCAGACCAAAGAAATATTAGAGACCTGGACCTGGGATGCAATCACCGAGTTTGAAGATTGACTACGCAGTTTTTTCAGTCAAGTTTAATAAGAAAAAAAAAAAGAAGTATCACAAAAATAAGATTGAAAGACAGGGTGAAAAGCTCGAATATAAGACCAAAGATAGTAGATGTTCTACAATATGGCGGTGGACCGGCCACCTGGCCGGAATGCCAGAGGAACGGTGGACAAAAAGAGCAACGGTAAAGGACCACTAGGCAAAATAAATATTGGAAGACCAACGGCTAGATGGGCAGACGAAATAAAAAAAGTTGCAATAAACTAGATAGACACTGCACAGGACAGAAAAAGATGGAATAGGCTGGAGGAGGTTAGCCAGAGCGGGTCCAATCCTATAATTGATATATGTACATGTAACAGAAAATATATATTATTCATAAGTATTAGCACATAAGTGTTAGTAAGTAAACATAGTAAAAATAAATATAATTTGAAAATATGTAAATAAAAAAACTTTTTTTTTTTTTTTATAAATAATATATGTACTAATAATCAATTAATTGTTAATTAAGGATTTGGAAATAAAAAGATTTTTTATCTTATTTTATATTTAATTAGTTTTACATAAACATGATGTAGGTTTGTGCCTAGCAACATAACGGGGAGGCTATCCACAAACGTACTGGCATTCCTACACCTGTATAAGCGCTCCTGGAAGAGATCGCTCTTTGCGATACAGCCGCCTGTCACACTAGTTATTTTTCGTAAACATTTCTATCCTTTGTTTGTAATTTTTGGTAAGAGCTATAATGAGTGTATGTATGAGTCTATAAAGGTAGTTTGGTGCCAGAATAGAAGAATTCTCCCTATTATTATTTTTGTGCAATTACTTATATATTCTACTAGTTGTTACCCGTGACTTCGTTCCCGTCGACATAAAAAAAGTATCCGATGTCCGTCTCTGTGATATACAGTAACTCCTTATCAAATTTTATCAAGATTCGTTCAGCCGTTTAGCCGTGATATCGCGACAAACATTCAGACAGAGAGACAAAGTTTCTTCCTATAGTTCGCTAGATGGCGTTGGTCAATTTTTGTGCATTTTTTGAGGTTTGCATGGACTGACAGTCTGACGGTTGTAATGTAGTGAGTTCTTTATCGCGCAAGCGAAGTTTTTTCCTCGAGACGAACGTTTTCAAAGCTTTATTGGTCCTGATACGACTGCGGCTGTATTTCTTTGAATTATAATATTAGATAGAAAGATGGATTAATTAGAATAGGATAGGATGTGCCTCCATGGTTTGGTGGTTACGGCTGCAAACTTGTATGTAGCGTAGTTTCATGCATATTTTTTATTTGCTCAGTGTTTTATTTGACAACTTGACGATATATACCGTAATCATAATATAGAACAAAAATTGTTGGATCTGGTTCGATGCAATCACTTAAGTGCAAACTACATAATACTACAAATCCGAATTGCTTTACATATCGCAGCACGCTACGACTGGACCTATTTATCTTCGGTAAAACCCGCAACATATGATTACTCTTTTGTCAGTGAAAAATCGTCAAGTTCAAGTTGCGTTACCTGTTTGTTTACCGCGTTACTCAATACAAACCTTCATACGGGAAACATCGGAACTCGGTCGCGAGGTGACGCGTCATCTACTCTGTAAAAGTCGGGGATGTCTTCTACAAAGAAACTGTATTACTGTATTATTACTATTAGTACTCACGGGATATTTACCACGGTTATTGTTTTTGTTGAGTTCCCGATATTTCGGCACAGTTGCATGCGCCATGTTCACGGGTAGACTGAAGATGCGGGTGGATGATAAAAAAAAAAGTTACGAAATTTAGGAGCAGACAAACCGATCTACCCCCTTTCTCAGTCTTTTGCTACGGGTACCACTGGTACTAGAACTCGATTGCAACTCTCGACAATACACACTCACAGTATCACTACGCATTGTATTTTGGTCACATTGTGGACGCGTACCTTTACTTATCAGGGCACCTAACACTGGATTCCACGCACTGGCAAGTTGAAATCCATCACCTCGATTGAAATTTCGGTATTTTGAGATTTCAATCGCTTCCTTTACCATCCTGGGTATATAATGGCGCTCAGTAGACAGAATTTGCGGGTTGTGAAATTCTATCCAGTGGTTCGGGCCTGCGTCCAACAGATGTTCAGCGATAGCAGATTTGTGTCTCTCATTATTCTTCACTGCTTTAATGTGCTCTTTAATGCGACACGTGACGGTTCGCTTCGTTTGCCCTATATATGAACTTCCGCAACTACAATTGATTTTGTACACACCGGGGTGCTCAAAAGGAATTTTGTCTTTAGGGGAACGCAGGCTTTGGGCAATCTTCTTATGTGGAGTGTATATAGTGTTGATGGAAAATTTGCCAAGAATTCGACCTATCTTATCCGTCACACCTTTTAGATAGGGCAAAAACGTAGGTTGACGTTTCACCTGCGGTCTTTTGTTTTTCTTTAGTGGTCTAGTTTCACAGATTTTTTTATCATCCACCCGCATCTTCAGTCTACCCGTGAACATGGCGCATGCAACTGTGCCGAAATATCGGGAACTCAACAAAAACAATAACCGTGGTAAATATCCCGTGAGTACTAATAGTAATGTTGTAAACAACCACGAAAGTCTAAAACATTGTATTACTGTAGGTACCTACTTCCTCCTCTATATACGTATGTGGTGACAAAGTTCAACCACTTGGACACATTAACAATCCGATATTTGAACAATAGGGTATTGTTCAAATAATGGTCATAGCAAACTTTTTTAGCTTCAGACGGAGCACTTGGAGATTTTCTTCGACTTTTCAGTAATTATTTGCTTCAGGCTTAGATAAAAAGGTAAAGTGTTGACAAACTACTTTCTGATTAAAACAAATAATATACAATAGACAATCTTTATTTATCACAAAAATAAAAGATACAAACAAGAAAAGTTATGTCCATACGTAATCTGTTACCCACACCTAAATGTTATCCGATTTCGATGATTTTGTAAATGTTTAATCTACATCGTTGAAAACTATGCTTGTTTTTTATTTCGCAATATCTCCGTGGTGACAGGCACGACGCGACGAACATACGACTAAGAAAAGTAGTTGTTATTAGAATACATTCAACATTTTTTTGAAAAAACAAAACACAGCGGCATATATTATACTACTACTACCTGCGCACCGCGGTTTCACCCGCTATCCTACAGGAACCTTTAAGTTTTTAGGGATAAAAAGTCTGTGTTAATCTAGTGTAATACCAAATTTAATTCAAATCCGTTCAGCCATTACAGAGTACGGGAACATACACACTTATATACTTACCTACTTAAAAAACTTTCACTTTCACAAAAACTTTTGCATTTATAATATTAGTGTGATATGAGCACAAGCCATTGACACCAAAAATAAAAGATTTTGTTAAGATTTAGAGGGTGATAACAACGCGTTTTAACAAGATACAGCGCCATCTAGTAGCAAACACTTAAACTGACGCCTTAACAGACGCTAATTTCATTAACAATTTTGGAAAATTCACTAACTCTCAATATCGCACGCACGCGAAACAGAGCGACAGCTATACAAATTTCAAATATCGAATGCGCCAAAACCTCGCGGAAGGACTATCCTCTTAAGATAGTTAATATCACAGTTTATTTCATAGTCAGTCAATTTTATCTATGTTATTGGCGAGTAAAAAAGACCCGAGTAACTTTAGAGTTTTTGTTTAGTTACGGTAAGCGCTACTAGATTTTGAAACTAACGCTGCTGTTACTTGGCACTTTAACCGGCGAGTAGCTTACTTGAGACTTTACTTGGAGAAAATGAAAGTTTTTTTTTTGTTTTCACCAGTAATTGATGAATAGTTCGATGGCCTCTCGAACACTCTACGTGCGTAGAGTGTTCGAGAGAAGATTTTCAGATTGCGCTGTTGCTTTTCAGATTGCGTTGATGAAACAGCCGCGAGACTTGCGCACGCGCCCGACCTCCCTCACCGCTTCCTGCGGCCAGCGCACACGGCACTGTATATGACAGCTGTCGCACTGTGACCAAATACGAGCGTAAGAATATTCAGTGACAGTTAAAGCAAGGAAGAGAAAAGTCAGTGGACTTAACACTATCGTCTACGCAAGCTCTTATACTAAGTAACCTAAAAGGTAAAATGGTAAATCCTCAGTAGTCTTACTGATATTACCAGCGAGAATTATGAAAATATAAAACAAACGAAGTTAGATCAAGTAATATCATTAAAATATAATATTATCCATGGGAAAGACATTTCTTAATATTTTGAGTAGTTACTTACTTAGTATGTAATTCATAATCATTATTCATTCATAATGTATTTATTGCGTATATGGGTATACAAGGTGGAAATTACATTAAATACAGAACGCCATATTCCGGCTTTCTGCGAATTTGCGAATTTGCAAATTCAAATAAATTAAATTACATTAAATCAATAAGTAATGCAACAGACGCAATAGACAAATAAACTAAAATCAAATACCTATTTCATTAACAAGGATAATTCTGTGGCCGCGTGATACAAACACGAAAAAAATACATTAGGGACAAAACAATACTAAAACACTACTTATAACGATCATTAAATTGCCATTGCCTCATGCCGGTTCGTTTTTATTTCCTCATTGGTCCTATAACAATGTTTTTTTTTTCTTTAGGATGACTACGTTCTTGGCCAGTAGTGGCCACTACAACAATAACGGACTTTGAAGAACGCATATAGAGTTGAGCCCTAAAACTATTATTTAGAAGAGAGGGTGACTAGCGCGAGGGTACCGCTGCGGTACGAACCTTGGCTTGGGCCGTCACCCGGGAGGGGGAGATCAGACTTGCCCTGGCACCCCGGAAGGGGTGTGCCCAGGGGCGCTAGCGTTTTGGTTATTATCTGTTTGATTTTTTGGAGATAATCTAATCGATCTTCTGACAGATCCTGGGACTGTTCGACCATGCCGGTGAGGTCGGTGTATGTACCTTTGGTAACCGGCGCCTGTGCCAAATACTAAAAATTCCTATTGACAGCTCCCATAGCTGTCGGATCGAAATATATCATTGAACAACTCGGTACCGCACACCGGCCCGAACGGCCCAGACGGCCGGAGGCCTGCGTTGCTCTAAGTCCTATATACTTGAAAAAATGCCAATAATCTCAGGAAGGTTCTATTGTCAATGTCGTAATTAACATGTCATGTTGCAATGTCAGAATGAAACAAAATAAAGTCAAGTTACACAATACGTCATCTCAAAAATAATTCTAAATTAAAAATTGTCAGTCAAATACTCCTTGTAGGTGTAGTAAGCCTTCTCCAGCAAAAAATATTTTAATTTATGTTTATAGATATGGGTCTGATCCGTTTTGATTATCTCTTCTGGAAAGTGATTGTAGATCAGTGGAGCCATGCATAACGCGCTATTACAGATGAAGACCCGCGGGCATCCTGGAAACCGTCGTTAAAACCTAAATTAATAACTTATCCACTTAATAATTTACCGAGTCGCCGACTACCGCTGAGCTTTCTTTCACTCATATTTTTAATAATATTTTACCGAGTCGCCGACTACCGCTGAGCTTTCTTTCATTCATATTTTTAATAATATTTTACCGAGTCGCCGACTACCGCTGAGCTTTCTTTCATTCATATTTTTAATAATATTTTACCGAGTCGCCGACTACCGCTGAGCTTTCTTTCATTCATATTTTTAATAATATTTTACCGAGTCGCCGACTACCGCTGAGCTTTCTTTCATTCATATTTTTAATAATATTTTACCGAGTCGCCGACTACCGCTGAGCTTTCTTTCATTCATATTTTTAATAATATTTTACCGAGTCGCCGACTACCGCTGAGCTTTCTTTCATTCATATTTTTAATAATATTTTACCGAGTCGCTGACTACCGCTGAGCTTTCTTTCATTCATATTTTTAATAATATTTTACCGAGTCGCCGACTACCGCTGAGCTTTCTTTCATTCATATTTTTAATAATATTTTACCGAGTCGCCGACTACCGCTGAGCTAATAAAGCTTCGAGGTATAAAAATGAATACTTTCGTTTCGTGGAAAAGGTCTTCGCTTGCGGAATTCAGAACTCATATACATTACATACAACTTACATAAAGTTATAAACTGTAATAGTTATCTTCTGTTACTAGTTTAAGTCCATTGCGCTAAATAACTGTTAGATAGGAATAGTTAAACTTATAATTTAAGAGTAATTAGTATTGCCATATGCACTCATGGGGGAAGACGTTGGTTTCCGAAATACATTGTTATGCTAGTTCGGGAACCAGAGGCTTCGAAACTATTCATGTACCGCTCTTATGTGTCAATAAAAAAATTTGATTGATTTAGTAAAAAAAAAAAACTGTCTGTACATAAGTACAAAACGGCAAAAATGCATAAAAATGAACCAACGCCAATTGATAAAATTTGATAAGGAGTTACTGTATATCACAGAGATGGACATAGGATACTTTTTTTTTTGTCAACGCGAACGAAGTCGCGGGTAACAAATAGTAGTTATATCATTTAACGTATAAAAAAAATTATACACGAGACACTCGCACTTTTCCAATTTTTAGTTAGGTTTCAGAATGCTTACTTACTAGTGGGATAGTTTACAAATAAGTTTCTTCTTGATTGTTTCGGCCTCTTGGTCGTAAGAAACTTATTAGACAGGTAACTTACTTTAATTTTTTTTTATTAGTATGATTTGAGCAAATGTGATTAGTTGTACTCATTAAACCTAGTTCTGTATCCAGCGGATGTTAGGAATAGTACTCGAATGGATTACAATAATAAGACAATCATTCTCATTTATACCAGTTTATTAATTAAAAGTCAATGAATTAACAAGTGTGTGTATATATACATTCTGTAGCAAACTTAATTACAAAATTTAAGTAATTATTATTTAATACTATATTACATGAGGAAAACCGCAATGTTACACAAACTACGTGGATGTACTATAATATATTACAATTCATAAATTATGGCGACCAATTCGACAATTCGAATTTAGCAACGGAACCCTACCATGTCACGGCGCGTACTTTACAGATTTCTTTCGAACTTAGCAACGGAACCCTACCATGTCACGGCGCGTACTTTACAGATTTCTTATTTGCATATTGCATGAATACATCCATATTTTCTGTAAATACATAACTTATTGAATAAAATTAAAAACAAAAAAGGAAATTAAATATTTTGAAATTGGAAAATAACACATAGCGAAGTTTTGTGATATTGTCCGCCCATTTCCATTTCAGACCCTTTTTTCAGAACAAAATAAAAAACAAATTTTATGTACAAAAAAAATTTTCAACAAAAAGTGTGGGCTAACATTATAAAGATCGAGTTCCCGGCGACAAATAGACATACAAACGCTGGTCTCACCAAAGGGTCATGTTTTGGTCAAATTTTGGTACGGAACCCTAAACATCGAATTTGTTTTATTATTTTGGTTTTTGCTTTATTTTTGTATATTAATTTATACAATAGATTAATTAGAATTAAATTAATTTATTTGATTCGCTGTGTGGAAAATAGGATAAAATATATGACAGGTGTATATCCCTTACAGATACTGGTATAGCAAAGAATGAACAGATAAACATTTTATTCATGATTTGCTTTAAAATAATATATTAAACATATAATTATTAATAATCTAATATAAACATTACATTAATCAAAGAAATAATATTTAAATAAACTTAACTTAATAAGAATTGAAGCCTACTGCACTTACAATCAAACACAAATAAATATTATGTAAGTCGTTAAAAAACATAAAACCTATAAACATCAACAAAACAAAACATTGTAACTACTAAGTCCTTGTTAAGTAAAACTAACTGAAGCAAAACATAAATGGAATCATAGTTACTAAATAAAAAATAACTATTACTAAAAAGTTTAAAGTTTGCTTTTAACTTTTAAGTCGTACTGTTTTCAAGACAACATTAAAAAATACGTACCTATTATTATTTAATTAATTCTGAATAGTTATATTTTAGAAAACGAGTAAGTAATGGATCACTTTATTCTCTCTAACAATACATTTTTATTTTAGTTAATATAATACCTATAAACACAAAATAACACTGAAAATATAACTTAATCTCAGAGGCATTACATTGCAATATGCATACATACATATTACATTTGCTGATATTTTCTTATATTCTTTAGAGTAAGCAGGCGAAGTAGTTTACTTTTCAGATAACTTTTCCAAAATGATTATTTATTCTTAAAACATTTTATTACTGTAAGAACCTCCGAGTGCAATAACGTAGCAAGTATACATTTTCTTATGAAATAAATGTAATAGAACTAAAAGCTCTTTTAAGATATATCTCGAGGGATTGAGGTAAACTGGCATTTGTGTAACATACTGCGAGTATATAATTCTAAATTTAAAAAAAAAACTTCTTCAGAACCATTTATTTAAATTTGCTTCATCAAAGTCGCTTAACTATTATAACTGAGATTATCTTGGCCCCACCCGTGATATACGTATCATTGAGGATTTCTGATGGCTTTTTGCGGTCTTCTTCATCAGTTCGACTTCGTCAAATGATACTTTCTCATTGCAAATGCTTGTCTTGTTCATGAAAATGCCTATAACATCTGAAAAGTTCCTTCGATTTCTCATGGATTTAATTATCAGAAATGGAATCTGTAAGTATCGCCTTCAATTTAAATAAAAAATTAAATCGTTTTCCAATTCGGATCCGAATCGGTTCATAAATGACGGAGTTCTGAGGAAACTCTTCCTTTTTTTTGGAAGACGGCTAAAAATGTATACACGCTGCATAACTTCACCAGCTTTGTATTGTTTACATAATGATTTCTGGATCTTGCTAGTAACGCGGCCTTTCATTATTCAATATTTTGAGAACAATATTTTATCGTGTGGCTTCATAAGAACACAAAATACCAAAACAAATAAGGCCAAGCACTGTTTGCTGTTAGGTAGCTCCAGCTTCCTTGTTCCAGCTTCACCGTCGGGCGTCGGCTCGCGTCGGTCTCATTGCCAATGAACCGTTTCTGTCATCTAGTTTCTGTACCTACACTGATTTAACGTAAGAACGCTGATCTTAGAATTAGTTTGGAACTAAAAAATTATTTAAATTATTCTTATCCTCTTTCAGGTCGGACCGGATGTTAGTACTCGGCAAGTACCTACTCGCTCTAATGTTTAGGTACAAACAAAACATAACTATATAGTTACTACTAGTAACATTTAACTAACTGTAGTGTAGTGTAGGTACACTGTTATCGAGCACGTGTCGCTCTGACGTCGGCGTGACGCGCTGGGGTGGGATCGTTTCCACACAAGACTCACAACAAGGACCTTGGTTTGTTCAGTGACTACTATTTAATCTGTGAGCAAGGATCCTGTTTTTTAGCTCCGTGTGTTTACCGGCTGACGCGGTGCCCTCGCGGGAGAAAAGCAATTACAGTTAAATTTTTGCGTGTGACGTCACAGGTCGTACGAGAGGCGTCATCGTCTTGATCAAGCTTACATTAAAATGTTTATTGTTACGTTTTCAGAAGGAATTTAGTAAGAATTACAAGTAGTTAAAGTAATACCACGTCCGAATATTGTTATTAATTTAAAAAATATTAATGGACAGTTATTAAAATAGAAAGTACATATACAAAAGAGTTTGACATTAAAATAAGTTTATGTGGAATAAAAATTTTTTAAAACAAGCTTTTATAAAATCTGTTATTGCTACTGTCCAAAAGACGTCCACTGCTGAACATAGACCTCCCCCTAAAAGCGTCACATCGACCGACAACGTGCCAATTGCATTCACCGGTTGCCCGCGACTTTCACGATGTCGTCGGTCCACCTAGTGGGAGGCCTGCCTACGCTGCGTCTTCCAGTTCGTGGTCGACACTCAAGAACCTTTCTTCCCTACGATTATCGGTTCTTCGAGTGATGTGGCCTGCCCATTGCCACTTCAGCTTGCAAACAATCATAGCTATATCGGTAACATTGGTTCTTCGACGAATATCCTCGTTCCGGATTCTATCGCGCAAAAGATCTCCGAGCATGGCTCTCTCCATCGCCCGCTGTGTGACACCGAGTTTCTCCAAAAGGCCACCGTTGGCTACTCGTAACTGTCATTGTGGGGGAGGGGGTGTGTTGCCATAATCCCCACGCTTGGCAGGCAGGCGGCTTGGGGATTGTAGAACGTTCACCGTTGCTGCCCGACCTTCAGTGTTTCTGGTCCCAGTTAATGACGTGGCCGGATCACCGAAGATATTAGGTGTTACGTCTCTTTATGCTCAGTTATTTCGTTTGAAACAATAACCTGCAATCCGGAACACAGGAATGTTTGCACACTACTGTTTGACGGTTGAATAATTGGTAAAGGTGCTTCCCCAGGCGGACTCTGCAAAAGAATCCTACCAAAACTGCAAAATGTCAACTCAATTGAACAAGGGCGACTGGCCTAAAATTCAGTTGCAAGATTTGACCTTCACATACATACATACAAACATTGCAAGTTAAATAAAAGCTTGTAAAAAGAGTATGCTCAATGTTATCTAGATGTTTTCTGGTTGAACACGAGTATTCGCTAGTGTTTTGACGCCTGGTTTAACTTCATTTTGAATGTTACTTAACATGTCGACAGACGGGACCTCGAGAACAATAACACTACGCAGTTATTATTATTTATAACTTAACTATATTCATATAATTATGTTACTAACTTTGGAAGCTTTGGCCGCAGGCACAAAAACATGTTTGTTTTTAAAAAAAAATTGGTTACCAAAGTTACTGCAACGCAAGCCAAAAGGGGTATTTGAGTACAACCGTGAAAATATTTTATTTAAGTATTGGCTAGTCGAGCTTAGTTAGTGTTGGTCCAATTAGTTCTAGTTTAGTTCGTTTTTGTCCAGTTGTTTTTGTTTAGCTTAGAATATCTGCGCAGGCTGTGATAATCTAGGTACCTTTCCACAATCAAGTTCAAAGTAAGTAAAAAAACAAGAAGAGACTGAAAGCTTTCATGTACATTTTCAGGGTCATAACTCACATGAACACCCGACTCTACTACACTACGGTACGCGCCCGTAGGCGGGATGGGCGCGTGGGGTGCCAATCGTAATCTATTGAAACGCCACGCTTACGCCGCGGTCCCGCCCCGCCGGCAGCAGCTGGACACACGCCGCGCTACCGCCCGCGGCGCGCCCCGCGTGCGGGCTGGCTCGAGCCGAGAAGAGCCGTGTTGCGATCTAGTATTGCGGTAGGTCAGGTCGGTGCAGGGCCGACCGCCGCCGCTCGTGCCTCGCACCTCAACTCGACCACAACTCTATCTTCTTTTTCTCACGGTTACAGATAAGATAAATACTTTAATCAGCTAAAGACCTCGCAGATCGTATTTTTGAGCGAAACCTTGATAAGAGCGTTTATGTCTTTTGTTTATTCAAACGTGCGCTACGCACTGCTACGCCGTAGCGACTTTCTACAATAAGTATATTTTTTCAGAGCCTAAATTAGTTTAAATCTTTAACACCATAATATTACGTTATAACAACGACCGAAAGCTTTAGGTCAAAAGCGTCAGTGAAATATGTCAACACGTGAATTCTGAAGCCAATTTTTTTAAATGTGATTCGGCGTAGCGCTAAACAAATCGGCAAGATGCAAGCAAATTACTTCACATATTTCACGGAGAGTTCCAAAAATAAGCTTCTAAAATAAGTACCATGTAAAATTAGCATTGAATATGACAGGCTATTGGCCGGCAAGCAGCCAATCACGAGACTAACGCGAAGAAGCCGCTATCATTGGCCGCCGAGGCCAGCCTTCAGGCCGCGGTTATTGTAAACAAACAATAGATAATGGTCGAGGGCCAGGAGATAGCACCGGGCCTCCATAATACGTTCACGTATCAAAACAATAAATAATTACAGTCACTGACGCGGTTACACAAAGTTCAAAACAACCACGTCCACAGTATAAAAACTGTCTCCGAGTCCATCGTCGACGCAGCAACATCCAGCCGACAAGACAATGTCAATCCGATAGAGCACAATGCATCACTAGTGTAGCAGTTAGATATCACCTTGCGATATTTATGTAATCACTGCATAACGATGCGTTTAGCGGCGCGCCGCGAGTGGCGCTCGAGCGTGCCGGCACGCGCGCGCGCCGCGGCCTCTCGCCACAGACTGAGCGCTCCGAGCGCAGGGAGACGCGCAGCTGAGCCGGCCGCTCGTGCCATACTTATAAGACGCCGGCTCCAACACACCTTCATTCTATTCACCACCGACCTCCACAGGCGACGCACGCCGCATCTCGCATACGACATCCGAATCTAAATAATGTCGAATCTGAGGGTCTACCTGGTGCTGGTGGTGATGTGCGGGTGCGCGCTGCGCTCGGGTGCGGCGCCCCGCCACGACCGGCACAAGAAGCACGCCGTGCACGTCAAGAAGAGGAACAGCGAGTCGAGCAAGGAACAGTTCACGATCGACCTGCCGGACGTGCTCAACAAGACCGTGTGTCCGATCCAGCAGGTGGTCGACTATGACCCGGACCGCATCCCGCGCCGCATCAAGATGCTGAAGTGCGCGCCGACGCCGAGCCAAGTGTGCCAGCAGAAGGACATCATGGAGGAGCAGGCCTGCTGCGGCCAGAAGCACGAGAAGTTCAACACGCAGTGCGTGGAGGTTCGCGACCACGTCGTGGTCTCCGACCTCAGCAGCGGCGAGCCCCGGTTGCGCACGATAGAGGTGTCTGTGGGCTGCACCTGCATGATCCGGCCCACGCGCGCCGGTAGCGTGGACGACTAGCGCGCCCTACGCCGCCGCCGACCGTGCGCCCGCGTGCCCGCGTGCCGGCGTGCCCGCCCGCCCGGCGGGACACACCCACCTCAAGTTCCTATTTATTTATTTAACTGTGACGGCCCTCGAGGCCGTGGCTCTCGGTATTACTAGTAATAATCACTCTCTAGTACTACATGTGACATGTGACTGAAAAGAAGAGTTGTAATTTATTTAATTTATTGTGTGATCGGCGCGAAGCCTCGCTGGCGAGGGCTCCGCGGCCGCGGCCCGCTGCCGATGGGCGGTTCCAGTTTTGATACTATACATTATATAACTATAGTGATATACCGTTGACCGGAAGACTAATTCGTTGTAAGTAGTATTAGTTGCTGAAGATGCTCCGACGATTTGTGATATAACTCGCCTGTATCAGGCGGATTAATTTATTGTGTACATTAAAACAAAATAAAATATGCAAATTTTGTTAAATTGATAAACATTTTATTTCATTTATTTACCTTAATTTTATGTTACATTTAAGCGTAACCCAGTCAGACAAATCGTTAAGAAAATATTAAGAAATTATACTATGACGCACACGACTCGTGGAGTAGGTATCAATATTTTATTGGTCGCGTGTTTTGATGTGTATGTGTGTCATCACATCACATCACCCATCATTTAAATCTCCAATAAAACCATTTAAAGCATCCATTTTAGATGAAAAAACTCAGAAAATGTAATACTTATCTACATCTATCGTATATAAAATGACAAGCCTTTATCTTACAATCAACGCACAGACCAAATCGTTCATGATAGAGACGTAAAATTAAGACCCAACAGTCCTCAAATAGTCTAGATGGATAATAAGAACGGATTTTGCGAAATTCCATCCAAAATTAGATAGTAATAGAAAAAAACAAATTAAAAAACCTGATAAATAGATTAACAAAAATATATAGAAAACTAAGAAAAAGTTGTACCTACACAGGTATAAAGTAACTTGTAGAACCACGTCACAATATATAAAAAACTAATAAAACTGCTTTGAGCATATTAAAAGAAAAAAACATACTCGAATGCAAAATGAAGGTTACGTCACCGGCGTAAAGAAGAATCCAACAACACCTCGCTCCTAACACTCGGCCAATAGGAACAGGCAAACATACATACTTACATGCTTACATCTTACATAAATACTTATTCACTTACTTACATACACCCCCAAAAACATTACCCTCCTTCTTGGGCAGTCGGATAAGAGGTATCAATGCTCAAGAAAAATATCGAGGGGTCAAATCAACTTACATTGAGGTCATCATCATCCACCATAGGAGCAATCTCCGACGAGTAGTAATGTAACCTGTTATAGAACTGCGTTCTGCGGAACGACGTCTCCGGCGTGTGTAGCGTGATGCCGAGGTAGCTCAGTGGGAGCACGCTCGCCTCGGTTTCTTGGGGTCGCGGTTTCAATTCCGGGCGGGCCAGAACCAACGACTTCTTTCAAAGTTACGTACGGATATATACCACTGGCTTTTCGGTGAAAGAAAACACCGTGAAGAAACCTACATATTTCCGGAGAAGAAATTCGATGGCTTATGTGAATCCGCCAACCCGCACTGGACCATCGTGGTGGATATGGCCCAATCACCTTTCGAGGGTAGGCCGATATCTCAGTTAAGAGATGTTTAACGGCTGAAGTAGAAGTAGCTGTTAGGGGACGGGTGCAACAATTAAATTAGATTTATTGACGAGTCTAGTGGTGACATCTCGCGACGAAATACTTAAACGGTACCTTGCCCAAATAGTTAGTGTTGGAGTTCAACACGGCAATTCGGCTTACTCCAGATATAGACCATCAGCCAACATTAAATAAACGAGTAGCATATACTTATTAAATTAGTTACTTTAATTTAGATAAAGGTGTTTTGTTGTGGCATTCAATGAAACTTGAAATTGAGATGGAACAAAAAAATTACATTACATTACATTACACAGTATCAATTATATGTTATTAAGTATATTGTAAATTGAGACTAGGTGGTACTTACCGGATATTTATCGCGATTTTCATTGTTGTATGTTCCCAATATACCGGCGCAGTTGCTCGCGTCATGTTCCCGATATACCGGCGCAGTTGCTCGCGACATGTTCTCGGGGACACTGAAAAATGCGAATAGATGCCAAAAACTTTAAAATCAGAAGCAGACTTTTTTTTTCCAAGCCTTGACAGTTTAAAGCGATTTATTTAGCGTTTTTTTATTAGAGCATAAGTATCACACAATCTCCATCAATACACACCCCGTCTTCTACCTCTTCTATGAATCTTCTCCGTCCTAAGGTTGCCTGGAAGAGATCGCTTTCAGCGATAAGGCCGCCAGTTGTAACACTAGTTTTGAAGTCGCTTTTTAAATGTATGTAAAATTTTGTGTAAGCGATAAAGAGTTAATTTATCATTAATTAAACCTCCCTACTTTATGATGACGCCCTGCTGCTCTATCGCACAGGTGTCCCCGAACGTCTCCTCGATAACAGGCCGCTATCTCATATAAATATCTTCATTGTTTCTACTTATTGATAGCCACTGTAATTGAACCATCGCGCCGCATATCGCACTGACAAGATAACACGGGGGCTGGCTCCTCTCTTGCTGCCGCAACGACAACATCGTGGGACCTAGGTCGTTGTCGAATTTTTGCGTCACAGTGACCGAATTCGTCGCAAAGTGCTGTAGCGAAAAGTCGAGACTAGCGCCCCTGGTAGCTGTTGGAGTATGTGAAAATAGATGGAAAGCGTCTTAATTTGAAATGAAAGCATTTAGGTGACGGCTAGTTAGTGGAATGAGTCAGGTGCGGTGAGTCAGCCGCGGTGCGGCAGGTCCCCGCCGCCGGCGCGCGCCGCACCGCTGCTTCATAAGCAGTTAAAGCATTTATAAATGTATTGACAATATTGACATGTATATCACCGAATCTCGTCTCGATATCAAAATAACTTATTCGTCATGTAAACGTAAATCAGTAATTAAAAATAATAACAAGAACCCGAAGACGCTTTTTAACCCCCGACCAAAAATAAATAAGGATAAATTTAAAGCATATATGTGTATGTCTGTTGTCTGTCTGTGACATCGTAGCTTCATTCTCAAACTGATGGAAAGATTTAAAAGTGTTTTCGAACTAAGGAAACCTTATAGTTTCACCTTGTCCGTGTGTAATGTAATGAAAAACCTTTGTAAGGGTGTCTTCCCTACATGAAATGTGGGACTGAAAAAAAAATACCTCTAACATAGCGCGTTTGTCGTTGAAAAGAGAATTCCAATTCATTATAATTAGTATCCTGTTTTTCATTTTTTAATCGCGTCCGAAATGGCTGAAATTGTTATTAGATTTTATTTCGTAGCGGTAAAAAAAAATGTTTCGGGTAATTCCCAAAAACAACATCATCATAATAAGCCTGAAGACGTCACTGCTGGAAAAAAGGCCTCCACATTAGAGCGCCACACTGATTCAGTTTGCGCTTTGCATCCACCGGTAGCACGCGACTTTCACAATGTCGTCCGTTTACCTAGTGGGAGGCCTCCCTACGTTGCGTCTTCCGGATCGTGGTAGCTACTCCAGAGTCTTTCTTTCTCATCGTTTATCGGTTCTTCGAGCGACGTGGCGTGCCCATTGCCACTTCAGCTTGCAAACTCTAAAAGCTACGTCGTTGATTTTGGTTAAACCGAATACCCTCGTGCCAGATTTAATCGCGCAAAGAAACTCCAAGCATAGGTCTCTCCATTGCCCACTGTGGAATCTCAGTTCCTCCAAGAGGCCAGCCGTGAAGGAGCACGCAGGCGAGGCGAACAACCACAACATAACACACTAAGAAATAATTTCAACTCTACCATGAGCGTGAGCACAGAAGAGAGAAAGAAGTAAAAAAAAATCTCTTCTGTGAGCGTGACCGTGTCACGACACACACTCAATGGACTTTTAGTTAAAAGCCCGTTTTATTGCGGCGAACCACGTATGATGAAAATATGTTCAAAAGTTAAAAAGTCTCTTTTCCGAATTCATAAAGCTTTATTTTATTTTATTTTAGTGTTAATAATAATAAAAATGTACTATCTTAATTTAATCAAAATCTAAGTAGTTTTTTTAGAAACTGTATTTCTGAACACTCAATAGGTACTTAAAGTTATGTACAATGTTTCACTGGACATTTAGATAAGGCATGTTGTTTTTTATCGTATTATTTTATGTTTTTGTTAAAAACTGTTAAGATATAATATGTTTAATATTGCTTGATATGATTTTATCCGGGCAACTGACGTCACGGGATGAAGACGCCGCTGTGTTGAGTTATTGACGTCACGGATGCTAAGATACCGCAAATGGTTAGCTACGTCACCTATTTATGGGGGTAGCAGATTTGAAGATCCGCCGACTGATACGTGACGTCACAGGTGTCAGTCGTACGCGCACTGAACACATCCGTGGCAGTCTCCTTGTACCTATGTGACGTAACAATTAAATATACTTCCGCCGGGAGAAGTTGCAGGTCCTGCATCATTATAACTCTACGAAAGGATTTCTTTCCCATCATCGTCGTATTCATCGTCAGCCACTGCTCAACGAGAGGCTCCTCGTTGGAGCGCCACACTGAACGACAATCTGCCATATTGTAACAACCGGTTGCTTTCCACTTTAACAATGTCGTCAGTCCATCGAGATTCCTCTCAGTCAGTGCCGGATTAACCACGTAGCAAGAGTAGCAATTGCTAAGGGCCCCGCGCGAAAGGGGGCCCCGCATATTTAAAATCACTTATCTCTGCCTGAGCGTAATTTTTTGAGACTTATCCGACTAAAATTCTACACGTTTATACAAGCAAGTTTTTGCAAAACTTGTGCGTTTACCGTATGAAATGCGGTGTTTTATTTACGCCATGGAAATAGACGGTTACCGAGTGTCTGACGTGGATTGTCTTAGTAGGAAAAATTTAGGAACCACAATAAGATGTGGTATATTGAATTTACTTGATGTCACAAAAACGTGAAACGTTACAACTTTTCCTACTAAGACAATCCATGTCAGACACTCGGTAACCGTCTATTTCCTTGGCGTAAATAAAACACTGCATTTCATACGGTAAACGCACAAGTTTTGCAAAAACTTGCTTGTATAAACGTGTAGAATTTTAGTCGGCCTGATAGTCAGCTCTAGAAAAAGCGATTAACAGTACGAAAAACGAATCTCTAGAAATTCAATATTATAAATTCCTAATGGACAATTCATTAGAATCATGTTTCCCCAATTTAGAAATTGCTTTGCGCATTTATTTATCTGTCATGATCAGTAACTGCAGGCGAACGTTCATTTTCGTCATTAAAGCGCATAAAAAATCAGTTAAGGAACACTATGAGTCAAGAACGTCTTAATTAATCGCTTTGATGAATATAGAATATGATTTGTTTAGAGAAATTGATACGAATAGTATAATTTCTAAATTTACCAACATGAAATCTAGAAAAGTTACTTTGTAAAAGTTTAAAAAATAATAAAAGAAACAGAAGAATAAATATAAAATATAAACATTATTTAAAGTACACCATTGATAAAATATAACTTTAGCTATTCCTAAGAATGTAATATACTTTGCATTAAATATAAACTTTGTTTTGAAAATAATAATTTGTGTAGTATCATCAGTTTTCAATTGTTAGTTTCTTATCAAAATTATTCTTAATTGCCAGGGAATCTCATCTCTGGCTTTTGTACTTATCAGAGCCTAACAGCGCCTATAGTAATTTACTTGATTATTAATTACCCACAAAACTGTAACCTATAGATAGCAAATAAACGTATTGAATATTGAATTGTTTTTTTACCACTTTATACTGAAGAACCCATAGTAGATCATGGGCTCTTTGGAAGAATTTGCTACGGGCCCCGCGCTTGCTTAATCCGGTACTGCTCTCAGTAGACCGACGCCTACCTACCGGAAATAGGCAGGCAGGTGCCTGCCTATTTCCCCTTTGGGTATCGGTTCTCCGGGCGATGTGACCTCCCCATTGCCACTTCAACTTGTAAATCCTGAAAGCTAAAAGAAAAATATACTATCTGTGAGGAAAATATGACTAGCCAAATTTAACTTAAAAACGCCAATTTTTGTTTCGTTGCAGCAAACTGTTAAGATGAGTTAAATCTTATAATGTTGCAATTATTCATAGTTCTACGAATTTTTGACAAGATATTATGCTTTCATCAGAAATTATGTAGAATTGTATTTTTTCAGGGATGATACCAAATGGCAAGAAATAAAGGAACTGCTGATAATTACGGTTAAAACAGAATGCAGTAGTCTTTAGAACATCACAGCGGCTCTAATGTTAATAGGGAATGACTCTTAATAGTACATAATTAATTTTAACATTAGATGAATCCAGGGCCCGTACCGTGAGGTGGTTATTGCGATGATGTTTAGGTTTAGCCGATGACGCCGTGTGACCATAGGTACACCTTATCGCGCGGCCATACGGTTCGTGGTCGCGCAGCGTCGTCGGCTGAACCTAACAATCATCGCAATAAGCACCTCACGGTACGGGCCCAGATCGTTCATATTGGTTTCTCATCTGTCAATTTATTTCCGAAAAAATTAACTTTTATACAGGTGGATGTTAAAGCAGATCAAACAAAATTTTACTTAAAGTCGACTGGACTTTAAGTTTTTTTTTTGTGATGTTCTAAAATAGCTGCTTTCTGTTTTAGCTGCGTCTGTTTTCTGATAGTTTTACTTGGAAAGTATACCGGGAGTTTGAAAATTTGTGATTTTATAGATTTTGAGCACCAAATGACTGTACTATTAATTTATGCGTATAAACAGTCAATTTTGTAATAAGCTGCAAGAAAGGCCTTTAAAATGCAAAATTTAGCAGTAGGTATCTGTCAAATCTGGGGCAATTATGTTATCAGTTAATAAATTAGGCAAACGAACCAGATATCGGTTAATCCTCACAGGAGCGCGCAGTAGGTTGTGTTTACGAGAGTACGGACCTAGGCGGTGTTCCGAGAACCCTATCATTTCCATAATTTGTCAAATGAAGTTGCCAAGCACACGCCCCCCGCGGTTACCTTAATTTACCCTGTTTTTGTCATTTTCGTTTTGGAAAAGAAAGGAGCCATATGTCTATAAGTAGGTACGTAGGTCGAACTACACCGAGAGGCCGGCAGACAAGAAGGCATAAGGAGGGAACGGTTGGCGCGGGTGAGGAGGCGCATGATGCTGAGCAGGAGATAGACAATGGTTGACGATGATAATGATGAAAGCTAGGTACAGTCATCTCGCCTAAGATAATATTTTAATATCCTCAAATCATCGGTGAACAAAAAGTACTGGTTTTGCGAAATTCCACCTCTAAAGGGGTAAAATGGACCCTCAAAGTTTGTAAGGAAACAAAATCTTCTTTCACGCTAAGCCAATGAAACTTGGTTTGTGTACTAATCATAAAAAATAAAGAAAGGCGTTTCTCAGGATTTTTCGAAAATCAACTCCTAAAGATTTGAAATAGGGATTAGCCTATGCGAGCGAAGCCGAGCGGGCAAGCTAGTAAGCAACTCAATTTTCAGATCATTTTGTGGATAAATGATGATATGATGAAAGATCCTTTCACAAAGGATTTTGCCAATTACTCGGAACTGTGTTTATGACCCATTACTGCGCGAAATTTCCAAGCTTTTCTATAAGTCTGATATTATTTCGTTTTTTTTCATTCTAAGAACACTTACAAGCCACTGAATTTGCATATAGGTACTTACATACCTGTATTTTACTGTCGGTACATGCTAAACGTACAATTGATACTAGAACTGATGAAATTCAACACCCGAACTTATTTCTCCACACCACCGTCACGTATATCTTCTTATTATTCACTAAAACTGCATCGTAGAAATATGGTATGAACCTAATACGTTACTCAAAAAAAAAGTTCACTTGTATATGGGTGTTAAAGGGCTTTTAACGTGCTAAAGATAGAGTAAGGATATGACGGACGCGAGAACTAGACTGCGGCAGCGGCGCGCGACGTGCGCGAGCGCGAGCGCCGGATAACAGAGCTCGCGGCGGCCGCTTTGATCGCAATCACGAGGGAAACCCTTTATCAGCATATAAGCGAGCCGTATCTCACGATACCCATCATTCGAGCGACGTTAGCGAACCGCACGAAGCCCTCACTGACGCTCGGAGGATAGCCATTAATAGCCTGAGCACGACATGAGCATACGGCGGTTGTGGATAGCGGGTGTGGCGGCGCTGGCGGCTGCGCTGGCGGCGGCCAGGCCCCCGGCCGACGTGCCGCGCATGGAGCTCGCCGACGTGCTCGGCCGCACCGTGTGCCCGCTCAAGGTGGTGCTGGACGACGACCCGCTGCGGCTGCCGCGCCGCATCAAGTTCCTCGCGTGCGACCACGAGGCGCCGCGTCGCTGCCCCGGCGGCGGCGTCGAGGACGGCGCGCCCGCCGCTGCGTGCTGCCGGTGGCGCGACTACAGCGCGCAGTGCGTGGAGGTCTTCGACAACGTGGTGGTGCAGTACCTGCCGCACGCGGCCGCGGACGCGCGGAACGCCACGCACCACGTGGTGCAGGTGCCGGTGGGCTGCGCCTGCGTCCTCAACCATGGCACGCCTGCCGCGGAAGACGAGTGAGTGCGACACGCTGCCGGCTGTTCCGCGGCTCGCTCGCACCACCCTTACAGGTCGCGGACCTCGATTCGTTCCGTTTACCCGTTACGCGAACGCTAGACGATTTTAAGCTTTAAAGTTATATTCGTTAGTAATTTATAATTTGCAAGCATTATTTTGCAAGTCGTTACGACTGAACATTTCGATTGAATCTATTGTAATTTAATTTAGTTTATGTATTAAGTTAAGGCTCCGATAGCCCCGTATTCGAGTGTCGGTTAGGTTAAGATGAATTATAATTTTACAATATACTTCAGTATTTCACATATTTTTTTTGTTTTCTTTATCTCCGAATTCCAAAATAATTCACTGATTATAAATTAGTGATGATACTTTCCTCGTGCGATATGCACAGGTGTAATTTAGGTAGGAACGACCTTGAAGTTGTGCTTGATACGATGAACAAAACTTCCGCATACCGTTTCGATAAAACCACTGATTCGATAGAAGGGTGCAACGTTTACTTCACATTAAGCCTCGACGTCCATTTTAATTACGTTTTAATCATTAGTAGATAATTATATAGATCACTGCTGATAAAAAACGTCTCCCAGAGCGCCATTAAATTAAGCGGCTCGACTTTTGATAAATCCTGAATGGAATGATACAACGTAAGTGAGCCGTCTTCCTGGCGTCCCCACCGGTAAGACGTTAGGAAGACCAAATAGTAGTTGAATAGAGGGGACGTTGGGACCAAACAGTCTTAGCATGTACAGTTTATGAGAATGGCCCTCGTTTTGAATTGCGACACTTCAACTCTAGTTATTAATTTATAAATGTGATTTTATTTGATATCTAATGTACGAGAAACTATAAAATACATTTCGGTTGAAATGTTCACAAACAAATTCACAAAATAGAAATCACATTATTTTACAAAAATATGAATAGCACAAATGAAGAACACGACAGTCACACGGCTGCGACCGACTGGGTATTGTGAAAATGAGGAAAACGGAGTCCATTTTGAGTTGATAACAGAAGGTATCAGCGATTTCAATCTACTTTATACGATAAGGGATGACAAAATACACATTATTTGTAGTTTTCCCTATACCTTTCGCGAAAAACTTATTTGCTAATCATAACATAATAAACTTTTTTTTCTATTTATATATCTACCTTGAATAAATATAAATCCAGTTAACGAGGGCAAAATAAAATTAAATTCTCTTCGGAGAGAAGATATTCGAAAATATCAACATCTTCCGCGTAATATCAGCGTCAGCCTGTATCTACGGTCGATACAGGCTGACGAAGATATGAAGGCATATAATTCTAACTAATAATGCAAAAGTAACTCTGTCTCTCTGTCTAGGTGTTTGCAAGAGTCGGTTTGCTCCGTGTTAACAAAATAAATTGAAATTTGATGGCGTACGTAAATCCGCAAACCTGCACTGGGCGGTCGATATGGCCAATAACCCTTCGAGGGTAGGCCGATATCCCAGCAGTGGGATGATAAAAGGCTGTTGTAGAAAAAAATCAGTTATTAAGTAATAATGATAAATATTTGTTGATAATATAATGTGGAGCACACTTTGGGACACTCTGAAACTCATAAGGATGAAAGTATTTGGTAAAAAGATGGTAAAAACGAATACAAACTGTATGAATATAGTTGTAGAAAGGGCTTTTTTACGGCTGCGAAGCCTGAACTAGCACGAAGATGACAGAAACGGTTAGAGGCAAAACGCTATAGGCACTAGAAAAATTCTAGGGCCGATTAGGTGGGAAGGCGTCCGTTGGAGGATCCAAAAACATCGAGATTGAAGAGCTGGTGGTGGAGTCAACATCAATGCTAAGATAAAATGTTATAGACTCCCCCCTAGCTAAATTGGTCATTTGGATGGAAGAGAATCGCCGTCAAAAATACTCACTCGAGACTGCTGAAGGGTCGAATGCCCGTATCGGCATACCTACGAGCTAGTCGCTCGCCTGATCGGAAGCATCACACTTATGCCCATAATATTTCAATGCCAGTCAGATTTTTGAACTATAGCTCTTTAATCACTACATAGCACTGTCCTGCGGTCGTCACTCGAAGATATTAGATGTAAAATCTCTTTAAGCTCAGTAAAAAATCAAAGACAACAAAAAAATATTATAAAATTGTAGAGCCTGTACTTATACCTAACTAACAAGTTTCGTAAAGATTGGTTGAAAAATACGACCTGTACGCGAGTACCACGCGAGATGAAAGCAAATTTTGCCAGAAAAAGCAGAGACTTTCGTTCGCTTCGCTCACTCAGTGAATAAATATCAATTGCCACATGTATGACCCACACACAGAATTCTCCTTATAAATATGGACCCACCATAACTTGAGAACCGATTTTGATGATTTCCTTTTGGATCTGTTCGGAATTGTCGGGAAAAGGTGGGGTACTTATGCAGTAGTAAGTACTATCTAGTACTCTCAAGTTGGTACCTCAATTTGAAAATCTGTCGCCAAGCAGAATGTTTTACATAGATAGACCAGTAGTTCTGCAAGCAGTAGACCTCGCGAACACAAACTTTTTTGCACAATGGCAATTGTACAATTTCATAGAATAGAAAATAGGTATTCCGGCAGCATACAGAAATTATCTAAAGTAGAGAGTGCCAAAGGGCATAGAAAGATGCGCAATACGATGGACTGTTAAGGATGTAAGATGTGCTTTAAGCTGTGACATGATCGTCAAAATTTCTGCTTGACTTGAAATACAAACCCAAGCTTACTCATTCATAATGTTACGAGGAAAAAACGTAACTTGTTAAGAATATTTTTGCATTAATAGTATCAGTAAAATTACTAATTTTAGTTGCAAAACACGCTAAGTAGGTTCTCAAGAGATGACGTTGAACCATTATTTTTGAAAACATTTTTTTTTACAATATTGCTCCACGGACTCCGGGGTCCGTGCCATTTATCAAATTTTATAAATATTTTATCAACCAAAACTGAATATAAAAACTAAAGACTTTACAAAAGAAATATACCAACCAATATGCTATTACAGAGCTAAGTGCTAATTTTAGATTTGCGTATATACTCCGAGCAGTCCAGCTCCCGCAAGCAGCACCCGTTCACGAGTTGACGCATGTGCCAGCCTTCGCTCTCCTCGACCATATTGGAGGGAAGAGGGCGACCCGCCACACGACGCCGCCGCAAGAAGAAGGTTTTTAGTGAGCGTGAT
The DNA here is from genome assembly GCA_947579745.1 of Apocheima hispidaria. Lineage (NCBI taxonomy): Eukaryota > Metazoa > Arthropoda > Insecta > Lepidoptera > Geometridae > Apocheima > Apocheima hispidaria. Next base: position 15,321,820 of record OX388157.1, read on the forward strand.
ACACACAAAACTTACAACAAAGAAATCAAAAATAAATAAATACTTCTAAATAATTTTATATAAAACATATATTTTAAGTCGTATATTGCAATCTAAGGAACTAAAGCTTAACTTAGCTAACTGCAGACAAATACTTACCAATACTATGTTCCACAAACCACACATATTACCCACATATTAGTCGGTTTTTATAGCGTTTTGAACATTGGCTGATATTAAGTACGTAAGCGCCTTCTAGTTTTATGCTATTTTTTCGGGTGTACACTTTTTTGTATGAGATTGTCATTCTTCTCTTATAATGCTTCTGTGCCCGAGAGCCATTCGGCTAGGTGTGTTTACAATCTTCGACCACACCGTGCCTAAACATCAGGTGAGTCTGTTGTGGTCAAAGGCTAAGCCTATCTATGAACCATGCATTTTTTTTTTCGGTAAGATTAAGTAACTACCTTATACATGTTGAATACCCTGTGAATAGTTAAAATCACTTGCCACTTAGTCGCGCTACTCGATACTTGCCTACTCTCAATGAGTCAAATGCCCGCCTCACTGTGACTCATTGATCATATTACGGATAGAAAGCCTATTATCTCATCTGATAAAATATGACATAGGTAGGTAATTTTGTTTCATAATATTGGTGATAGGTATAGTGCAACATTCAAAGATATATCTATCTATTACTTATTATTGTTATTTATTTATAAGATGATTCTCATGATGGAGTCTATCCTAGTCTCGACTCTATTATTCGATAAGTAGATGGAATACTTCCGGATTCATCCAACATAATAATTTCTTCTACGCTGTACATGGTGGTATAAAACTTAAAATATTAATGAGATATCTTATTTCTCCTACTACGCACAAGGTAAATACAAATAAATAATAGTAGGTACTTGACAATGACCTTACAATGATTGATCCGTCTCGAACATTGAGCATCACGGTAACGGCCCGAACGGTCCAGATAAGCCGGAGGCCTCTGTTGCTCAATGGTCTCGAATTACCAACGCGATCCGCGAACTTACCAGGAGGCTTAATAGTTCCATGAAATATTATTTTGCACTGTCCTGTTGACCGGGTCTAAAAGACCACACACGTTCTGACAGGTGACATGGCGAAATGCGTATTGTATGCCCTTTGTAGAAGGGTTAGAGGCATCGAGAAGATTCATCACAATATAGAAGTCGGGCTAGTCGGTATTAGACTTTCATCGGCCAAACCTCAACAAACATGTCACCTTGAACCTGCACAAGACATTGCTAACATTGCGGCAGCATTGCAGAAGCCATGATGAAAAATGATGATTTTATTTGAGATTTAGCTAACGTTAAACCGCTATAAAAGGCGACGAAAAAAATGGGTTAATATAGAAATATTATTTATTATATTAGTACGAGTAGTCCGCAATTTAAGGTTCAGGTCACATAAGATCGCATTATACGACGTAAAAATATGCTTTCAGCGCCATCTCTTGTTTTGCAAATAAAATATCTAAGTAGAAAATAAATAATTTTACTGATATTTCCAATGCAAAAATATTCATAGCAAGTAGCGTTTTTTCTCCGTACCATTAAAAATGAGTTAGCTTGGGTTTCTAATTAAGTCAAAATTGTGACGATCATGTCAGTTTAGAGCACTGGCGACATCTCACGTCCTTGTCAGTTACTTCAATCGGGTTTTGCATCTTTCTATGGCTATTGGCAGTCTTCTTTATATAATTTCAGTGCTATTATCTACCGGGTATTTTGTAGAGGTTCGTCATCATCAGCCGTGAGACGTCCGCTGCGCCTCCCCCTTAGAACACCACACTGAACGACTATTGCCAGTTTGTATCCACCGGCTGCCCGCGGCTATTCATTCCACCTAGTTGGAGGCCTGCCTACGCTGCGTCTTCCGGTTTGTGGTTAGACATACTTTTTTTTCTTCTTTCCTCGTAAGAGGATTTTGGCGTCGCACGTCTTATGCGTTTGCCAGTGTCAAGTATGGTTATATATATTCAAGTTTTGTTAAATATTATCATACAAGTCATAGTCACAGTCAAAAGCGAGCAAATCAAGTCACGGTCAAGTCCAAGTCATGCCCCCGTAAAGTGGTGAAAACTTTACTAGAGCCTTCTATGGAGTTTTGGAAACAACAAGAAAATTCACGTTTCACGACATTATACCATTAACTAACACGCGTGCATGTTCAAGAAAACTTAACGGGTAACTCATTTGGAAAATACAATTTGGCCAAAAATAATTGGTAAAAGGTGATTTTCGTGATTTTCTTGTTTTTATCGATGTATTCTATTAATATTTATTTATATCAAAAATGTTAGCAAAATGATCTCCTATATCTAGTTTAAAAAAACACTAGCATTCGGGAAGGTAAAATGCTTTTAAAAACTTTTTTATTTATATCCCGTGAGTACTAGTAGTAATGTAGTAAACCACCACGAAAGTCTAAAACAGTGTTTTTTATTTATCACTAACTAGCTGAGCCCCGCGGTTTCGCTCGCTATTCTACAGAAACGGTTAAATTTTTCGGGATAAAAAGTAAGTGTAAGTGTGTTCCCGTTCTACTCTGTAACGGCTGAACGGATTTTAATGAAATTTGGTTTGGAGGTAGCTTACACCCTGGATTAACACAAATGCTACTTAAACTCCGCGGGTAAAACCGCGGGGTGCGCCCCGCGGTAGTAACTGATATATAATACATAAATACTTTTTCTACCCTACATTATTTACCCAACCATCGCGAAATTGAGGTTTATGCAGCTTTGTCATAACTTGCCCTTGTCTGGCACTAAGCAAATGACAAAGACAGCAATAGATTTAATCTGTTGTCAAAGTTAACAAACGTTTCAGAATTCCGAGGTAAGATAAATAAATCGTTTAGGTGTTACCTTGGCACACTTTGCTTCACACATGTCCTAAGTGCTGGAATTCCCGTAAGGTCTGTAACTAGTTACCTATAATTTTACAAATCCCAAGATTATTTTACAATCGTTAAGACTTTTACTATATACCTTGGCTATATAAATGTCGCGAATTCCAGTTTGGGCTCTCGGTCCACACTCACTCGTGCGAGTGTTGGAAGAGCTGTGCATCGTTTGATGAGTGAAGGACATTTAGTGATTACAACCTTTCGAGACCGATTGGACACCATCAATGTGAAAATACTGCTTCTCGTTCAGCGGTTGTCGTGTTCACATCTCAGGCCGCAGGGCGTGGGTTCAAACCCAACAACGAGCTTAAGCTGCCGATCCTAGGTATCATCATATTCTATTCTGTGCTGCGGGCGCAAGCAAAAATATCGTGAAGAAACAAAGTTAACGAAGTATACCTACAGCATGGTGGTAGTGTATCTACATAGGTAGGTACTTTCTATAGATACTTATAGTTGTCCGAGTGAGCGAGGCCGACGAAAGTCTGTTTTGACTGGCAAAATTTGCTTTCATCTGTCCGTAGGTATACGTTGATACTCGCGTACAGGTCGTATATTTTTCAACTAAATCTTGACGGAAGTTAGTATAAGGTTCTACAATTTCGGAGTTTTTTATTCGTCGGCGATTTTTGTTTGGTGGGTTTGGTTTTTTTTTTATATTTTTATTTCTCCCAAAAATAGGGGAAGTTTGCTGCGGCGCCATCTACCGGCCGATTTTAATAATATTTGACATACACATTCGGTATTCAATTCTTAACAAGAATATCGAATATGAGCAAAATCGGATAAGAGATAGATTGGGAAGAGGCTTAGATTGTAACCAAGTAATTACACCTACATAATATGTGTATTGAATATCAGTTGAGGCAGTCTGCCAGCGAGTCCGAAACGGTGTATCTGGCAGGTAGAGTAGGCAGTTTTCCAGGAAAGCAAGTTCAAGGGCGACCGCGCGCCGACCCCCGCGGTGCCATTTCGATGACCTAGATTGGCGTGTTTGTTTACAGCTACCCCCGACGTCGAGCGATTTGTCGTCTCTGCCTACCGATAGTAGAGGCTGTACTACCTCTACGACCTTCGCCGGTTGCCGCTAGGAGGGACTCTACTCTCTGCCGATTCATGCGACTCCAGCGGACATGCCCATCCGTCGAAGCGACGGTAGGTAGAGCATAACGCAGCCTGCTCTACTCGATACCACACACAGATGATTTCTATTCATCTGTGATACCACAGTACAGCAGTAGGTATTGTAAGTCGATAATTAATTATATTCTGGGTGTCTTCAAGTCGCGAGTGAATAGGTTTCTTCTAGGCAAGCGTGCTCCATCGTAGGCTGCATCCTCGTTTAACATCAGACGTGGTGGCAGTCAAACGCAAGCCTATAAATAATAAATAAAAAAATAAAAAAGTTCCAATAGCAGATTTTTGCGGTGGATCGGGCAACGTCGCGTCGATTTACGTACCTTGGTCGCACTCCCTAGATGTGAATTGGCCCTATTCGGTACGGCAGCCGCCGGCGCTACCGTCGCCCGGCTACGGGTGTACTCGTAAGTAATACGTAATTGTGGTTCAATCATGCCGCTTGTCAAATGATGAATAGTTGACCTCTAGCGTCGGCGGGTTGTAGCGGGTTGTGGCCGCCCGCGGCGCGCCGAGGACGCGACCTGCGCGGTTCTCCGTCAGCTTATATTGGTATATAATTCTAAGCTTCGTCTCTCAGTCTGCCTTTAAAGATTGTTTCGTATCGTTAGCGTTCCGAGTTAGTAACTTAGTTAATAGCCGGACGGGTAGTAACTAAGCGATCATAATTTTAGTACAATGATTGCACCGATTTTAAATCCTTCAGAATTATCTGCTATTAGGAATTTTCAGCACGCTCTCGTTGCGCGAGTGGAGTAGTGTGCGGCGGGCGGGGGAGGGGCGGCAGGCGGCGCGCGCGCACGCCCCGCCTCGCCCACTACTTTCACACGCTCGCCAACTAATGTTGTAAATAGCCCGTGCCCGCGCTCCCCGGAACTTCACTGGAAATCCTGAATTATAACGATCGCACGAATACTATAGACACTCGATCGGAAACTAGTATTTCTTTTTTTGTACAAAATTATGATTCAAAACTGAATTCGTAAGGTTCTTAAAGTTTAGAAGTAGTTATCGACCTATTCGAGTTCCTAGCAGCTTACAGAAGGTAAAGTACCTGCTTATAGTGTTTACCTTCCAGCGGCGTTTTACAGTTCAAAGTTCACGTCCGGTTCCCATACCTATCTAAATATTGTGACGCGTTTGAGATAGACACGGCCATCTTGTAAACAAACACGTGATTATTTTCCCTCGTTCGAGGATTTTCGGTGGTATAGTGAAGTTGTGACGTCACGGGCCGGCGTGGGAACAGGCGCGCGGATGACGAGCGGTGCTCGGTGTCCCTGTGCGCACTCACCTACCTACCCTACTCACTTCAACTAAGTATTATTATACTGACATAATGACGACGACCTTCATTTGCTTTCTTCTGGACGTTTAAAATGAATGTCGTTTCTTGTATCAATCGTGAAACATCAGGAGAGCCCGAGAGCCGAGCGCGAAACCCTATGAAAGAGGCCGCAATATTGTTGCCGCAGACGTGAAACTTACGTTGGTCTGCGAGCGTTGACTGTCTCGAGCACCTAACTGATGGTAGTAACAAGTAAGAGAGCCAACTGTGTTTGACCTCCAGCAGGTTGACTCGGCTAAGTAGGACTGCTACGCCAGATGCAGTGAAGTTTTGTAGTGGTAGGGCTCTCTTGCAGAGTCCGCCTGGGGAAGTACCACACCTTTGCCAGTTATTCAACCGCCAAACAGTAGTGTGCAAGCATTACTGTGTTCCGGATTGAAGGGCAATGTTACCAGCGTAATTAATTAATTAATTATTATAATTATTATAATTAATTAATTAATTACTCGTCACCAAGTAACATAAAAAAAAAAAAAAAAAAAAAAAAGTGTTGGAAATGAAAATACAGAATTGTTTATATATATTACCAACGTTTAATATATATTCATATACCACGCATATGGCACACATCATCACACCTGACGTGTCACAATAAAACACCAAAAAATTAAGTAATTTTCAGGTATTTTGTTTTAACACAACGGGAATACTCATGTATTCCAGTTTACACGTACGTATTAACAATGAGTATTCCCGTTTTACTAAAACAAAATATTTTACGGAACTCTTAGGTAATCGTACCTAAGAGCTATTTGTCACACAAAAAGGCGTCACAACCGGCGCGGCGGCCGTAATGTAATCACAACACAATTAACGAGTAGATAACACAGTGGCGTAAGTAACACATAATATTGACCGTCGCGATCAATCACAACAGACAAATTCAATCAAAACCAGGAAAACATAACAACGTGGCTCTGCGTAAATGAAGAAAAACATGAAATTAAAATATTGAACCTGGATGGAACTAACAGTATGTCGTAGGTACGCGAGGCGAGGCGAGGCGAGGCGAGGCGAGGCGAGGCGAAGGCGTGACTGCGTCACTCGCGGACAAACAGCACGTCACGCTCGCTCGTTTGTTTGTTTAGTTTGCGGACAGACGCTCGCAATAGCTAAAGTTATACCACACCTCGGATACTCCTAACGATGTGAGTGCCGGCACCACCTACACACGCAAGCTTACGTCTGTATACGAACGCACACACGTGAATGCCTCCCATGCCGTTATGGACCCCTCCCGCTTCTAATGCCGACTAGCTGCGTTCCAAGCGCTTCTCTGACATGGCGTTAGCTTAACGCACTCGACTACTGGACTCGACTCGACTGGCGATTGACACATTATATGAATGGTGCTAACAAAAGCTGCCTGCCCGCGGGGAGCGGGTGAGGTATCTTCAATTGGCGGGGGGCTGGGAGGGGCCGCTCTGTATGTAATACGGTACTCTGCGGTTTCACAAAAAATATTATTGAAAGCTAATTTCGAATGAACATCGTTCTATTAAAATCAATTCAAAATCAATAGCTTTTCCATCCAATAACACAATTTCTTATAATAATTTAATTTTGTACCTTTCCAAAGTTCACCTTCGCCGTCGCTTTACACGGATCGCCTCCGATGGAGGGTAGCGGCCTGGCTTCGACAGCTTAAACATACTCGTGCCAATTTAGTTACATTTAATTATTATACTTATAATATTATACAATGTTAAATTGAAGCGAGAAACAAACCCTTCCAATACAAATTGACTTTAACTTCATGAATAGGTACTGTATGTTTATGACTGTGCACAAAACAGCGGTTAATTTAAAACGATGAGACAAACCCGTTCGAAACTCGACAAGCAGTCGTCTACGGTGTGTGTACTCGGTGTGTGCGGGACGCGGTGTGTGCGGGACGCGGTGTGTGCGGGACGCGGTGTGTTACATTATAGTGTCGTATGCGGAGGATTCGAGTTCCCGCAGCGCTCCGTCGCCGAGGCGTGACGTCACCGACACGGCGGTGCTGCCGCTGCTCCTGCGCACACAAAGCGTGTCTCTGTTCATACTTGTACACTAGGAACCACCAAATACAACAGGGTTTCAGTCGGCGAACTCATTTTCTCTGTCTTGGTGACGTGACGCGCGCTCACGCAGGTAGCTAGTCCTTCTTACTCTCGCAGTTTTTCAAGCGCTCGCTGACTAAAAGTCCGTCATCTGTGATGACCCTTATGACATTCGAAGCCATGGAAGCTTAGTGGTTGAGGCGGCCGGACCCCACCGGGCGGGCTTATTTCCCGACAATGAGCTTGAGCTTTCGGAGATATGCAGTTCCTATGCTCTGTCGTCGAGCGCCTAATGTTGCGTCCAGCAGCGTTCTGTTGGAGAGACAGTCGACCGAGATACTAGACTAGGCGTAGGTACTGATCAACTCAACTCAATTCATCTTTATTACCAAATAGGTATTAAAAATACTCTTATGGATAGTCATCACTAGGTATAACTAGGTTAAATAAACAAAACGTAGCAAAAGCACAACAAAATTATCAGCACTACAAACATTTGTAGGCTCACAATAAATGTCAATAGTAATAATAATACTTAAAATAATAATAATATTAATACTCGGATGCACTCTCGAGTACGTTATAAGCGTTTTGCAGTTTTCTCTAAATGACTCACAGAGTTTAAAATACCGCTTTGACATAATAATATCCACTCCCTCGTCCGCACAATCAATAGTTTTAGTTATATTATAGAAAGGAAGTAGTTTCTCTTGCTAGGTTAAAAAAAAACAGCGTAAATAAAAGCGTGTAATGTGAGCCCCTGACGGGCATATCTCACAAACATCACACTCTGCCGATATATAAATTTAATGAGGCAATCAATTAATAGCCCCAATCAACGATAACCCACAACAAGGTTTTTTTATAACACTAGCTGATGCCCGCGACATCGTACTCGATGAAGCTCGGCCTACGGCTTCACTAAACTATATATATATATATTCTATTATATAAATATAGATCTATATATATATATATATATATATAGCATATATATATGCTCTTGCTGCGTGTAGTATTTATGTATGATACACAAAACAGACAACAATCTATTTCTTAGTAAGTATACAAATTATAACAAAAAATCTGAACTGGATTGTAATCTAAAATATGTATGTAATGTGTAGTACATGTATACTTGTTGTTTTTTTAAATAAATGTACTACTGAATACCATATTTCGAGTGTCAGTTTAAGGGACCCTAGTACAATAAGGCACCCTTCGTCGTCGATTCCTTCGTCCTAGTCTGTCATACCCATAACTTATACATTTGGTTCATACCAAAGTATACATACAATTTTGTACTGTGATGTTGTCGATCTCATATAGATATATATATATGAGATATGTGAATAATACACGCAGCAAGACCATATAAGACACAGTAAGTGTATATACGACACAGCAAGTGCATAATACAAGCAAGCAGCAAGAGCACATTAGACACATCAAGTGCATAATACACGCAGCAAAAGCATATTAGACACAACAAAAGCATAATACACGCAGCAAGAGCATATTAGACACAGCAAGTGCATAATACACGCAGCAAGAGCATATTAGACACAGCAAGTGCATAATACACGCAGCAAGAGCATATTAGACACAGCAAGTGCATAATACACGCAGCAAGAGCATATTAGACACAGCAAGTGCATAATACACGCAGCAAGAGCATATTAGACACAGCAAGTGCATAATACACGCAGCAAGAGCATATTAGACACAGCAAGTGCATAATACACGCAGCAAGAGCATATTAGACACAGCAAGTGCATAATACACGCAGCAAGAGCATATTAGACACAGCAAGTGCATAATACACGCAGCAAGAGCATATAAGCAACAAAGCGCCATTGACGAACACCATACAAATACTAAATCGAGTGGCGGAAAACATTGTCATATTCCACTGTTCACAGACGATTTCGTAAGGGCTACACTATATAATTTATGTTATTCTAATGCTTTTGACTAATTTTTATATTGATGACATAATCATGTATAATGACTTAACTACTCTATTGTATTAGGGAATCTCCTGTAATGATAGTGTATTGTTTTAATAAATAAATAAATATATAAGCCACAGCAAGCTAAGGGTGTACAATGACTTACATATCCGGCGTGCGCGTGCGGTGCACGTCGGCCGTCACCACGAGCGCGCCGCCCTTCTCGCGCACGCTCGACTCGCTCGACGCGCTTCGCGTATATCTAAACAATACAATACGACTACAAAACCAACAACAGAACAACACAATTGCCAAAAACAGTACTTGTCATGCAAACTTCGCCTGAATTCGGTTGAAAATAATAAATTTGTGGTAGTTACCACACGTATTCAACCGCCAAGCTGCTACGTTCAGGTACATGTCTCAAGGTACATGTTTCCAGTTAAATGACAAGGCATAAGGAGATGCGATATACTAATATCTCGGGGTGGCAAGCGAGGGGATTCATATTGTGGGTAGCACTGCAACTGTGGCGCATACCATCACGCGGTCGACGTCTCGTCTAGTTACTCAGTTGTATAAAATTGACATTTTTCTTCTGTGGTTTTTTAATGTTCATCACTATGTCAGGTATAAATTATCTCTGCACGGAGAGCAGCTTGTCTCTACGCCATATTTCATCCAAATCCGTTTTCTCAGTTCCAAGCTTCAAAGTGACTCGGTGTGATGATCCAGTAAACGTCCTAACATGTATACATTGGGACTACTTTATATACATAGGAATTAATTCTGCCGCGTCATCAAAGGGTTCGAAACCAACCGCACGATCATATCTTGGCAATAATATAGTTAGATAATGGAATGGCATAAATCATCTGCTCCCTATCAATGAGTAACTACTGCGATGATTTTCTTATCTGCTTACCTTTCATCGATACAATCGTAACGAGATGAAACATCTCGCTCGATTCAGAATGTTCATTGTGGTCGGTGTGTGTCATAGGTACTCGTAATACTCGATTATCTAAGAGGTTTACACAATCTCGTATCATGTTCGCGAGTGCGTATCGAGTACGAGTCTTAATGTTATCGCTATCTCACTCATAAAATTAACATCATCAAGATTATATTATCCGAAATTTGGCGCATGATTCACGATTTTAATGTTTTGGCTATCCTTCAAAAGCTCGATAACCTAATCTGTTGTTTAAAACTTGTCTCGTTCGCGCACGTGACACTTCGCATGAGCGCGACGTTGACAGATTATTTTATAGCGCAGATTAGTAATAAGTATGTTATGTTAGATATAGTTATGTTATAAATTCAAAAGTAATTCTGTCTCTCTGTCTGTGTGTTTGTCGCGTTATCACTGCTAAACGGCTGAACGGATCGAGCTGATTTTTTGCCTAGATATAGCTTAAGGATCGGAGACGAACATAGGCTACTTTTCTTTTGTAGGTCCACGCGAACGAAGTCGTAGGTGACAGCTAGTTTCTTATAACACAAAGATAAAGAGAACTACAATATATAAAGAACACCGACAGGCTAGCCCCTGCACGCCGCGCGCCGCTGTGACGGGCTCTGTAGCCTGGATTTTACCAACACATCGTCATCGATGAGCCTCTTAGCACGCCTAGCGATCGAGTCCAAGGCCTCGAGCTGCTACTTAGCGTTAGTACTTAGTTTATGGTCGCGAGGTCTACTGTTCGCGGAACTACTAGTATTAGTTAGGATTAGGATACTTGTGTGATTCCTTACCGAGGCCCGGCAACGAGTCCACTCGGTTGGCTGGACAGGTGTCCGCTCTCTCCTGTTTCTAGCCCCCCGAGCCCCCCGAGCGCCCCGGCGCCGCCCGAGTGCCCCTCCCCGCCCCCCGAGCCCGACATCCGTATCCGCTTTGCAGACGCGAGCTTGCCCACACTGTCCCGAGCCACACGCTTGCCGACTCCCGAGGAAGTTGCATCGAACGTGCCGGAATCTACGGACGCGACTAATCTTTCCCTCTCCTTCTCACTTTCTTTGGGGTTCTCTTCTCTCGTCTGACGATGGTTTTCAATATCCGTTTCGGACGAAGTTTTCGAACTTTTATTTCTATTCGAATAGTTTCCATCTTTAGTTACTTCGGATGATGTCTCCGGGGTTTCATTTCTCTTCGAACGCTTTGAATTTTGAGGTTTCCCAGACGACGCCTCTCTGCCTTCGTTTATCTTCGAGTGCAAGTTTGTATCGGAGCTCTGGCTGGTGTCGGAGATGCGCTTGCGTTTGTTCGAGAGGCGCTCGGCACGCACGAGGGAGGAGGCTCCGGAGCTCGTGTCGGGTGTCGAGGGCGAGCGGGAGGGGCGCCGGCGCCGGCGCAGCGCCGGGAGGCGGAGCCGCCGCGACACCCACACACTGCGGGGTACAAGTGCGACTCTACAAACATTCTTACTACAATATAATTAATATATACATGTATATAACCCACGACATAGTTGACCACTACTATTATAACACTGAATTTTGTAACTGATTATTTTGTGGCGCGTTATGCAAAAACGAAAGTAAAGCCGAAGGGGAACGGTGTTTCATAGTTTTTGGGACAAAAACATACACAGCCTGCTGCCTGCTATAAGAAAATAATAAAAGTTAAACGATATCATGCCTCATACTATACTGATATAAAATAATTAAGAAAACCACCGAAAAAATACTAAAATAAAACGAAAAGCAACAAGCAAAACAAACTATGTGTGTATCTATATCTACAAATATGTTAATAATATCTGAATGTTTACGGTCATTATTTCCGTAATAACTCACCCTATGTTTCTGCGTCACTGTTCAGCTAATAGAATACGTCGCTGTGTAAATAAACCAATATAGTTATCGAATACTTTCAGCGTTCAACATTCAAACTATTTTATAATTTCTGAACCACTATGAAACCTTCTATTTAAGCTGCGAATATTAATATTTTCTGTTCGAGGAAATTTGTTTACATCGATATACTATGTCGGTTAATGAAGGTTCTTAATCAATGTCACGTATCGTACGATCACTCGAACCAATGGACAATAAAGATAAGTAAGAAAGGTTTCTTTTACATGTCTACAACACACGTTTCAATATTGTGAAACATATTATTCAAATAAAATTGTGTATACGTCAGGGTATTAAACTAATAAAAGTGTATGTAATAAATACTACTGTATAATTAAATCAATTTATTGTAAAAATAGATATTGTCTTAAATAGTACCTTATGATTAGAATGTACCTTATCCAATACAACAACGAACAAGTCAACTTCATACAAACATACACAGATCTAAACATACTAAAAAGGAAAGTTATGTAATGTGATAATAGTTTTAAAAGCCTGCGATAGACAGACGCGGCCTGGCGAAGTGGTGCGGCGCGCGGCGGCCACGATAGCTATTACCAAACTTGATAATTTGCTATTCGCTAATCTATCAATGATCGAACTGTTGGATCGAGCTAGGACGATGATCGGGCGTCCGCTGACCCGCGCCGGCCCCGGCCCCGCCGGCCCCGGCCCCGGCCCTGGCCCCGCCGCCAGCCTGCACGCAACTTCCTCCCTTACTTCGGAATACCATTTTAGCACAAAAACAGCTAAATTTTGTTGTATTTAAGTATCGAATTTATGAAGTTGAGTTAATTTGAACAAACTATACGTATCGGACTCTGTTGGACGCTGTCAGGAAATATGTTTTTTTACAAATATAAGTTGTGCAACGAAACTGAACTTTATTGAAGAGAGCACAAGTCTCGTTTTGAGTGTCAAAGTGAACTCTAAACTCAGCCGTACTTTACATTTACTGTTACTGTGTACGTGTTGTTTAACTAACCACGGCATCACTCGACACTACTCGACACAACCAGTCAGGACTGAACCGTATACTTACTAACATAAAGCCCAATACTTATGTATACACACATATGATTAAAAAATCAACGTCAGTTTTTAATATGATCTCAACAATCACCACTGTATATCTTGCTGCATGTTAATATTGTAAAAGATAGACAATATCAATACAATTCAGCTGTTTCGACCCACGTTTCGACACAAGCTGTCGTAGAAACTCATTCCTTATCCGTACAGTTATTAACTTCAACTACAACTGTAACTATTCTAATTATGTTGATTTATTTATGATGAAGCAAAACATCTTTAAAAACAAGATTTCTAAAAAAAAACTTCGACAAAACAAAAATAAAATTCAATATTACTAGAAAGAAATTAGCAATAAAAGAAAAGAAAAGATACCGATAAATTAATTTAGTTTTTATATTTCCCAGGTAACCCCGGGTGCTTACAAAGCAAGGGGTATTTAAAATCTTGTACTACTGACACTTATTAACCGGTTATGTTTTGAGATGTTATTTTTATTATAATTTATATATTCCTGTACTTTATACCCATACATTACTTAATTCGTGCTACCGGTCCGGTCTGTCGGGTCGGTCCGACCGGCGACGTCGGCCCGCAGAGCGTCTACCGGTCCGGTCTGCCGGGTCGGTCCGACCGGCGACGTCGGCCCGCAGAGCGTCTACCGGTCCGGTCTGCCGGGTCGGTCCGACCGGCGACGTCGGCCCGCAGAGCGTCTACCGGTCCGGTCTGCCGGGTCGGTCCGACCGGCGACGTCGGCCCGCAGAGCGTCTACCGGTCCGGTCTGCCGGGTCGGTCCGACCGGCGACGTCGGCCCGCAGAGCGTCTACCGGTCCGGTCTGCCGGGTCGGTCCGACCGGCGACGTCGGCCCGCAGAGCGTCTACCGGTCCGGTCTGCCGGGTCGGTCCGACCGGCGACGTCGGCCCGCAGAGCGTCTACCGGTCCGGTCTGCCGGGTCGGTCCGACCGGCGACGTCGGCCCGCAGAGCGTCTACCGGTCCGGTCTGCCGGGTCGGTCCGACCGGCGACGTCGGCCCGCAGAACAACTTGATCACCAATCGATCGTTTTGAGTTCATTTAATTTTAAGTCGTGGTAGCTGAGTGGGTGCCCGCTCGCCTCACAGTCGTGGGGTCGCGGGTGTCGTTAAATGTTTGTATTTGAGTAATGAATGATTACAAGTAGTACATCACCTTTAGGGTGTTCTTATTTCAATATTACTAGATAATAATGTCTCGCTCTCTCTGCTCTAGAAAGAGAACATAGATTGAAAAAATAATGCTGTAAGAGGTTGTGATACTTGCCCTGTTTTATTTATAATTTTAACACAGCATGATATACAGTAAGTTACTAGTTTTTTTTAACGAGTCACAACGTGTCAGCTATGAAAGCTCCGGCCACCGCGGGTGCCGCGCGCGGTCAGCTTCACAGGTCAAAGCGACTCGTTAAAAAATAGTGTATGACAATACAAATCTAATCTACGGTATAATATAACATAATAGTGTATCTACAGCGCGCGGGCGCGGCGCTCACCCGGCCTGCTCGCCGTCGGACTCTGCGTTCTCCTCCCCGTCCTCGTCCTCGTTTTGACCTGGAGATGTGAAAATATTTAAAAATAACTATTTGCCGCTAGTTACACCTCCGTCATTGCGGTGAAAGTGATGAAATCTGTACGTAGTACGTTCAAATTAATTAGTACAGGCAGTGAATAGTACAGTCGACCACAATTATTAGGAACTATTGAACATGTCATAGATTAGGTTTTCAAGTGAGTTTGTTGCGAGGGGGAATTTTTCTGCGGCGCCATTTTCCGGCTGATTTTGATATTTGGCATAAGCATTCGGTACATGTGTATGAGCAAAATCGGTGAAAAGGTTGTCAAGATATATTTTGTGGTTGAGAGAGAGAGAGATAGGTAGGTAGATAGGTAGGTAGAGATAGGTAGATAGGTAGCAGTCCCGTGCGTCTCAGACGGTCAGTGCTGAAAATCAGCGCTACGGAGAAATCCGCAGCATTATCGCTGAGCACTGACCTTTTTTGTCGCACTGGACACTACAGCGACAACTGAACATAATTATATATTATTCTTTCCCATCATTATAATTTATTTATTTTGTGAAGTTGGTGTTGTAGTGTTTTGTGCGTAAAATAAATGTTTTTTCTTCTTTTTTTTCTAGATAGATAGAGAGAGAGAGAGAGCACGATACTGACGGTTCCGGCGCGTGTAGTGT
The DNA here is from genome assembly GCA_947579745.1 of Apocheima hispidaria. Taxonomy (NCBI): domain Eukaryota; kingdom Metazoa; phylum Arthropoda; class Insecta; order Lepidoptera; family Geometridae; genus Apocheima; species Apocheima hispidaria. Next base: position 15,337,350 of record OX388157.1, read on the forward strand.
TTCCTGGCGTGCAGCGGGCGCTCGTCGGGCGCGTCCGTGAGCAGCGAGCTGCGGTACGCGGACAGCGGCGCCCACTCCTCGCCCCACTGCACGCTGTGCGGGATGCGGCTGTCCACGAACTGCGCACAACCGTCCTACTGTTACACACACTCGACAATATTGCGATATGATATGATGAGACGGGTGACCTCTCCACTGAGAGCGCCGGATCGTCTCTCTGCGAAGGCGGTAGACGGTCGCGTCCAGCAGAGAGCGAGGTAGGTAGAGTAGAGTAGAGGTACCTTGAGCACGGTGCGCTTGTCCTGGCGCAGCAGCTTGTTGGAGAACTCGGCGAGCGGCTCGAGGAACTGCAGGTGCGGCGGGGGCGCGGGCGGCGCGCACTCGAGCGCCGCGAACGCGATGCCGGCGCGGTGCAGCGCCGTCAGCGCCTCGCGGTTCTTCACGGCGTCCAGCCCGAACATCACCGAGAACCGCTTGGCCAGCTCCTGCGGGCGAGGCGCTCCGTTAGTGGCGGCGGGCGGCGGGCGGCGGGCGGCGGGCGGCGGGCGCGGCCAGTACGCACCTTGAGCTCGCCGAGGTCGGGCGCGTGCGGCGGCCGCTGGCGCGCCTGCATGTCGCGGAACAGCGCCTGCATGGCCAGCTCCATGGTGAGCGCGCAGTTCAGCTTGTTGATCTCGCGCGCCTTGCTCAGCGTCGCCTTGATTATGTCGCCGTAGTCATTGTAGCACTGATCGCAGAACGAAATCATTCCACTGACGAAACCGCTCACGAAAATATAACTTCAACAAAAACTAAAACCCGCCCACGTACAAGTATGATACGAGAAAATATTATGGTCCAACCGATGTACATCATATATAATTTATCCGATGAGTTGTAAAGTCCGTAAAGTAAAGTCTAAAGCCTTGTCGAATACGAATATTAGCAACAGACTACGGTTAAAGGGTAGCCAACATGCCAAAAATTTGTCCCAAATAATTGAGATCTAACTTCACTTCAGACAAGTTCGTTCGAACATACAATTTTTCTGTACCGAAGTTAGATTATAAAGTGCACCATATTAAATTGAGTGTGACGTCACATATCCCAGGACGCTCGTCGTATTAAGACGCTTCGATTGACACATAATTTACTAAAATCTCATAAGTTATTTTGGAGATAAGAGGAAACAACGAAACATGAAAATAGGCACCTATCATAAATAATCTGCGCATGTGTTTATTTATCTCTTTTTACATATTTGGAATGTACCCATGAAACTCTTTATTTTGATACCAAACACGATATTTCTACGTCATTCTTTTTTTTTTAGTTTAGAAATAATGTGTTAAAATCCGCCATATTGGATTTAGTATAAATCCGTATAGCCTATGACCCGCGGAGTGTGAATTCGGATCAATAGACACCTATCTTGTCAAAATTTGATAAGCGGTTTAGGAGATTAGAGGGAATATAATTATGAACAAACATACTTACATACATGGACTGTTAAAACGCATAACCCTCCATTTACGTAGTCGGGCAAAAATTACGCATCACATACCCTTTATTACCCGACTGCCCAAAAAGGAGGGTACTGTTTGGGGTGTATTAAGTAATGTAAGAAAAGACCGGATTTCACCCACGGCTCTGGCTCCCGACTCCCGACCGTGAGTCAAATGCGATTTATCTTACATTAAGTAAGAATCCATAGGCAAATTTTAATTTATGTAAGTATGTTTGTGTGTTTCTATATGACGTCCAGCGTCACGTTGCGATCCTCGCACGTCCTCGCACCTTGATGTAATGCTTGAAGACGTCGGCGGCGCGCCGGATGGGCGCCACGTTGTACACGATGAGCTTGCAGTACGCGGCCAGGAAGTTGCGCCGCTTGTGCAGTTCCTCGATCCGTCTCTCGTCTTGACCGTCTGCGGAGCACGCGATGTTGAACCTTGTGCTAGTACCTAACGCGCTACGAAGCCCGCGATCGCTCGTGATGTGAGCCGCCCGTCGGTGATGAGGCGGTGTTCCATATTATGTTAATTCAGGATTTCTCTCTTTTACCTCCACGAATAGCCGATTGATTAATATTGAACTTCCCGAACGACTGATAACCCTCTCAAAAGAATATAAATAAATCCTAGTTGCAGGAAAGAATAGGGGTTTTAGAAAGAAGTAAACAAAATAGCTATATTTTTACTGTTGATTAAAACTTTTTTTTTAAAATTGTATTACAAGATAGCTGCGGTACTTTTAGAGTGATCAGATTAAACCTACAAGTGAGTAATGCGCGTATCTCGGCGCCGATAAGTCAAGACGTGAATCGTGATTATCTCATCCGATCATATATAGCTCAATCGTATCACTATTAATCAATCGAATGATCACCTCGTAGCGTCTTCCTCTCGAGATATTTTTCATCGAGGATATACCTTAAAGATCCATCACGAGAGATGCGCTGGTGTCACGTGACGCATCCGCCGGAGCATCCGCGTGACGAGAGAGAGAGAGAGAGAGGCAGCGTGACTCATGCGCTACTCTACAGAACAAGCGGTGCCGGCACGGAGCGGGACAAATGTCTCGGCTCTCACTCTACATGCAATCGGTTTGACGTCACCCCCCATCTGCCTTATTTTTATTTGAAGGTAGGGGTCATCCATTACTTCACATACAACACATTTGACCGCTAACTAGCGTCCCATCCAATGCAAACTCGCACGGATTCAGCAGGAATAAGCGTTAATGGATGGTTCCCTTACTAATATTTTGAAAGGGCGAGAGGATGGCGCGGACGAGCTTCCTCGTTCTCGGAAAAACAACATCGGATGTGGGAGTATTCTGCGCATGGTGACGTCACTCCGATTGATTCTCGTAGTGACAGTCGAGGGTATTGGCACGCGCCCGTGGTAATATTGCCGGTGGCCGTTAGTCGCAGAAACAGTCGAAACTTAGTGCGAGCCCTCGTCCGGTTAACGTCTGCTTCACGGTCACCCTCACCGAACACGAAACAGAAAGATCATAATAATGATGCAGGCAGCGACCGAACATAAAGAAACGCAACCAAAATCGAATAAACAGGGCATGCTCAAATCAGAAAACTCCTCAAGTGTGTTAGTCGATGAGACGATCCGATACCGCGGAGTTTGATTTAATAATTTCCGATTGAATTTTACTTTTATGCATTTGTAATATTTGAACGAAAATTAAAAATGTATCGTCAACGTCGGGGGCGATGTAGACTACCATCGTTTACACAAAAGATTATGTTAAATGATTCTACGTGCATTTGCGGGGGCACGGGTCGGGTTGGGTCGGGTCGGTATCGGATCGCTGGAAGCGGGTGCGACAAATTTTCCCTTAGTAATGTTACGCGTCGCATCGAGACAAAATATGCATTATTATGTCGCGGCGCGGCGCAGCGACCGTGCGCCGCGGCCGCGGCCGCGCGACTGCGAGCGGCGCGGCGCCGCGGGCCCTCGCCTCGTCCCGTCATTATCAGTTAGAGATCGCCCGCACGCGAATATCTGCCCTAGCAGCTCGACAATAAGCGCGGGTACGGCGTGGAGCGCGACCAAACGGCTCGCCGACGGGTGGACTAGGTGGCGCGTTCTACCGCTACTATTGACAACCGATTAGAGCAGAGGCTCGTGTCCGGACGATCTCCGATTGAGATGACGAGACGACGCAATCGCCCCGCGGGTTAGAGTCAAACGAAGCGAGCTGCGGGACGGAGACGGGTGTCGGTGCGGGGTGCGGGGTGCGGGGCGGGGCGGGGCGGGGCGGGCGCGGGCGCGGCGCGCGGCGGCCGTACATTACTAAGGTAAAATACGCCGTCGGTGTGTGTCGAGTGAACCCAGTGCTTACCGGCGTCCCACGCAGCAGCCGCGCGCCGCGCGACATGCAACCAAACAACCACACCGTTATCGCATCGCGCCGGGGCCGGGACGAGACGCACGCTCACTGCCTACCCTAACCTACCCAGACCCACACTCCACAGCGACGATCGCATCGCGCCGGGCGAACCTCACTAAATACCTTTCATCGACTTCCAATCGTGATAGTTGTGCAACTATAGAATGTAAACGGCCGTAGGCGTCAGTAACCGTTTACAATAATAGTTCCGAGAATGTCAGAAACGAACGATTATCGCTGTATTGGCGATGGGCGAGGTCGACAGTCCCGGCGCCCGGCGGGGTGGAGCGCCCGCCGACTGCAGCGCCTCGCTCGCGGAGAACGGCCGCGCCGCGCCCCGATTTCGATTCGAATCGAAATCGATAATAATGCATATTTTTTCTCATCGTAATAAATGCGGTACGAGCAAATGCTTTTGATTGAGCCGTCGATTTCCTGCTCGGTCAGCCCTGATCTCGGTTTGTAGACAACATTCACACTGTACGCCGCACCCGTTTCTACGTTACGAATAAGTCACACCCAATTTGAAAACAACCAGAGAGCGCACACGGTTTACCATCCCCATACTCGAAGACGGTACAGTATTGAGCTCAGTCGTATTTTATATACAGTACACTCATTCATTTTGATTCACAAATTATTAATTTTCGCATGTAGACATCATCTCTGAAAGTGAAAGTGAACCTGTTTTTGAAGGGGTCGTTTACTATCGAAACAATTCGAATCGTATAGTAATATATCTGAAACGTGAAACGATGTCTACACTTACGGCAAGCGTACACAAATATAATTCATTTAATTGTCAGTTATAACAGTCATATCTTAGTCAAATTATCTGTGTTAGCATTTATGTACACTTGACGTGTCAAATTATTATAAAGAACATAACGCAAACGACTCGGAGCGATTCAGACGAACACACCACGAGTAGACACATGTGACTGAGTTTGAGATATCGAAACTGTACCTAGAAGGGAGTACCGAGCGTAGGTTGGGACGCCGTAGAGATAGTCACCGTTCGTCACCGATGCTGTTTTATTATTCATATTAAACCTGTTCCTGGGCGCTTATTCTCTGTCCGTCTATCGCATATGGGATTCGTTGCAATAACGCGTAGCATGCTCTTAACGTAACGCGGTTCCTAAACGCGCCAAGACGTTTACAGAAAAAAAAAAAAACTGTACGCGTGTATTTTTCAATTTGCGATCGGAAACCTTACTTCGGGTCGTATCGGAAAAGTAGAGGTTTCTTTAGTTTTCAATCATTTGTTCCTCAAGTTCGTTTATCTGCAAGACAGGACTGTCGCCATGAATAATATTACTCTCGTTTAATTTTAAAGGGAAAGAACCCAAAAATAATAAGGCTTTTTCATTAATACGAATACATAAGTTTTTGAACGCAGTAATTTGCATTTTGATAGATTTGTAATTTAAAATTATTTTTTATTAATTTAATTCTACTTTCTGGCCACAGCGAGTTACCAAAAGCCAACAGAAAGGGATCGGTCGGCCCCACTCGCCAGCCGACTGCAAGCCGGTGTATTGAAGATAAATAAAATAATAAATGATGGCATCGCAATCGATGCTAAGTGACTTGTCCCACCGCCGACGACGAACGAGAAGCGAGTACAGCTAACTAGACTCGAGTTCGCGCGCAGCGAGCGCATAGTTCCGACAGTTGTGTCGCCCGGCTGCACTCGCAGCGTGGCGCCGCCGGGTGCTCGCCGAGTACTCTGAGCTAACATTTTATTTGTTTATTTTTAAAAAATATTATTCACGTATCTTTAGCGTCACCGAACAATTTCATCACAACCGCAAACTATTATATAGAATTTTCGTAATGTAATGTAACAGATTACATTAATAAGAAAAAAAATACCATTTACCTTATTTATAATCGTAGCACTCGTCGCAGATAGCAATGATTTTTAATTATTCAAACCTATAAACGCACGTGAAATGCCTCGAGCGCGTTACCTTGCCACGCGGTACGTCGACAGTTCATAACGAGCTCGGAGCACGCCGCGTCGCGGTTATGAAGTTTGACATTGGCATAGAGAATAACGTGACGTGCTAATTACACGGAATTAACTTAACTTGGCGCGTAACCAGTCCATACGGCGATAGAGAATAAGGACCTACAGGTTACATCGGCGATCTACATTGGGGAAGGTAAGTTTTTGTGGGGTACAAATTCCTAATCAAAGCACTTTTCAGCTTTATTTTTGGTTGTTTTTTTTTTATGGAAAGGCACCAAATTTTATGGAACTGGCACCTTTTCAGGGGTCGCTACCTAACTACATCAACGGACGATTAAGTAATGAACGCGCGTGTGATGCGGTGTGACGGTGGGGAGCGAGCAGCCGAGCCACGTACCGTAGTTGTGGTGCACGAAGACGAACTCCTGTATGAAGTCGTTGAGCATGTCCAGCAGCTGCGCGTCCGGCTCCAGCACCAGCGCGCGCAGCCCGCCCGCGCCCGCGCCCGCGCCCGCGCCCGCCGGCGCCGCCGCCAGCTGCTCCGCGAAGAATATCAGCAGGTCGCAGAGCGACGTGTACGCCTGCGGACCGCACACTACTACTTCACTCGCGCTCTTCTACGGGGGTGATTCTACTCGCACGGTTCGCCCGCTACCTCGCCGCCTCGCAGTATCGCAGTCCCGCGGCTCCGCCCGCGTCGTGTCGGCGGGGGAGGAGAGGCGTATTACATTATATATAATGCGGTATACTTTCGCCGCTTCTGACGCTGTCCCTGTGCGGAAACCTTTAAAACTTGACCGACGAGAAACCTCAATTCTCGATTGTTTTATGTCTCCTTATACGGTTTATATTTCCCGTCCGCTTGGTAAAAGTAAAGTTCCGCGGCGCGGCGCGGTCCGGCATACCTCCTCCTTGAGTTCGGGCGCGAGTCCGTCGGCCACGATCTCCCGGCAGAGCCGCTCGTACGCGTGCAGGCGGGCGCGCAGCTCGGCTATGTCGGCCTGCGCTACGCCGCCGCCCGCCGCCGCGCGCTCCTCCAGCGCGTGCAGCGACCACAGCACCGAGTAGAACAGGCACCGCACCACGTACACCAGCGCCTGCAACCGTCGCATGCGTCCTCGTCGGAACGGAAACTTCACTATACTATACTACACTACACTACACTACAGCCTAGCTCGTACGTTGTTCCTCGCCGGCCTCGCTACGTGTCAGTGGCGGAGGGCTCTCCTAAGGAATGCCCGTACTTCACTCGGCATCCGAGTGATATGATTTTTTAATTTAAAATATGGGCAAAACAGGGCGAAGTGTCGAGAAGATATAGCGTAGAGATCGGGAGGTGACAGTTAGGTGCGAACACACCTTAGATTCTGCATACAGGACGCTCGAAGCGCACCACAGACCGGTCTAAATACACTCATACGAAATTACTCTGATTGATTGATTGTTAGGCGCGAGTAGCCGTGACCTTGAGCTAGCCAAAGAGAACGCTCGACCGCACTCCCCGCGCCCCGCTCCCCGCGCCCCGCACCCCGCTCCCCGCGCCCCGCGCCCCGCGCCCCGCGCCCCGCGCCCCGCGCCCCGCGCCCCGCGCCCCGCTCCCCGCGCCCCGCACCCCGCTCCCCGCGCCCCGCGCCCCGCGCCCCGCGCCCCGCGCCCCGCGCCGCGCCTCACACTGACGTCACTTTTTGTATTATCAACGAATATCGTAATGCGGCATCTGGTGTGATCTGTGGGTGCGAACAACTAGTAGTTCCGATATCGTTCCGTTCCAGAGAGTGAGACGAGAGAAGTGGGAGGGAGGCAGGAGTGACCTGCGGTGGCATGCCGGTCTCGTTCTGCTTGAGGCACTTGGGCAGGTCTTCGAAGAGCGAGTCCCAGATGTTGGTGTCGTTGAGGTTGTGGCACATGTACATGATGGACACCTTGCGCAGCGAGTTGATCACGTTGAACACCTCGTCCGCGTCCGGCGTCTCGCCCTGCACACACACACGCACACTTACATTCGTCAAAGAACTGTTTATCCTTCAATTTACAACAAAATATATTAGTCATCGTCTGACGGACGGACACGACACGTTTGCTACTTTTATATAACATGCATTGTTAACAGTATTAGTAAAAATTGTTAGTAGTATATAGAAATATAGTACAATCAGGGATATTGAAGCAGAAATACCACTCTGCATCAGCCTTTAAGCATCCCACTGCTGAGATATCGGCCTACCCTCAAAGGGTGATTAGGCCACATCCACCACGCTGGCCCAGCGTGGGTTGGAGGGAGAAATACACTGAATTCATTTTCAAATACGGCCATCTTGGGCGGCATCTCTTAAGTCGCGAGTGAATTAGTTTTATCTGAGCCAGCGCGCGCGCAGACTGAATCGAGGTGGAGCAAGTCTATTCCTTAAGATTAGAGTGCACCTCCTACTTGTCAATAGGAGTCACTGATTCCCACATCCCACCCGAGATGTTACCCGAGATTTCGTTTGCGTGGACCTATAAAAAAGTAGCCTTTGACCTTTTTCGTCGTGGATTTATTGAAAGCAATTTTGCGCCAATAAATAAGTTGTTTTAAGAAATTACTGGTAAAATGATCACCTAGATAACATTGGATTAGCTACAAATCTCAATAAGCTGATTTTCACCTTGGTTTTTGGTTTAGTGAGAAATATACTTATACTAGCTTTCAATTTGAATTTTTGGTTGGTGTAATTTCTTGATACGACTTATTAAAAAATGTCGCAAAATTAGTTTTCATGAACCTACGATGTGTAATTACGCTGTAACTGACAAAAAACGCAAGTAAATTTGAATTTCGCGCGCTGGGTGAAACGTTGCACCTTAAGCTATATCTATGCAAAGATTCAGTTCGATCTGTTTAGCCGTTTAACCGTGGTAAAGCGACAAGCACCCAGACAGAGAGACAGAATTCTAATTTATAATATTAGTTAGGGTTTACACCGTGAACAACTATGCTTATAGGTTTGTTTCGCAATATTTTCGTAGTTATAGGCACCTAAAGTGACGAATTTTTTGCATTGAAATATTATAAAGAAAACTAGTTCTTATTAGATACCAAAAATATGTTTTGATAAAACCGAAACCTATCAGCGAAGATTATTATCTATCCAACACATTGACACCAAAAACCAAAGATTTTGATTAGATTTAAGTGATAACAATTTTTCCCCCGAAACGCTCGTCGACGCGGACGGCGACGTGCACGCACACACGCAGGCCAGGAGGCCAGGTTACATTATGCCAGGAGCGTTCCAGTCCGGCGTCCGAACCCAGCGCTGGAACGCTGTAAGCCGGGCGGACCGCCAACCCGGTCGCCGGGTCGGACCGCCCGCTGGATCCAGTTCAATCCGGTGCCTGTTCACATTATTCCAATAGCATTTCCTATCTACCTAAATGTGTCCGACAGAAATGGAAGAGCGGGGTCTTCCGGCGCAGGCATTATATGTCTAAAAGAGGACTCCTGCCTACTTTATATGTTACCGAAACCCTGTTAAAGAAATAAATCATTATTATTATTAGTTGAGCGCTGGATTCGTACGCTGGACCCGTACGTTGAGCCCGGCCTCGAGGCACTCACCCCCTCGAGCAGCGTCCTGTAGTCGTCGATGGCCTCCTTGTACCGGTTGACGCACATGTCGGTGATGGTGGCGCGCGCCACGTTGCAGCGCGTGTAGACGGCGCAGGCGTCGTCGCACAGGTACTCCAGCGCGCGGCCGCACGTCTCCAGCACCTCGGCCTCGGTCTGCGCCGCCACCACGTCCCGCAGCTTGTTCAGCAGCAGGGTCAGCGCCGCCTGCGGGCCGCGCTCACTCGCTCACTCACTCTCACCACTCCACTCCACCGGGCCCACCGGGCCCACCGGGCCCACCGACCTCCGCTTCACACTTATATTATAAATGCGAAAGTTTGTGTATAAGTATGTAAGAATATAAATGTGAAAGTATGTGTTTGTTCCCGTTCAAATCTATAACGGCTGAACGGATCCGAATGAAATTCGGTATGAAGGTAGCTCATCCCCTGGATTAACATATATGCTACTTTTTATCCCGGAAAAATATTCAGTTTCGGGTGATACCGCGGGTCGCAGGTGGTCTATAATATAATGCTCTATTATTTCGAGTTCATTGCGGTTCATTGGCGTAATGAAAGTAGTATCGGCATTTTTTTGAAACATCAAGTCTCAGTTTGTCGCAGCCGAATGCAGATTTGAACTATTTCAAACATCAGTTTTTGAGTTGTCGGCAATTATTTGTAAACGGCCCTCGCAGGCACCCCTCGGAAGAGGGAGCGGGTCAAACGCCACTAATGATAGTATACAGTATACTCGCCTCCTGCCGCTGCGTGGTGTAGAGCTCCAGGTCCATGTACATGGGGATGGAGGCGAGGTTGGTGAGCTTCTCGGGGTCGGCGCCGAACTTGTCGAGCAGCGCCGGCAGCGTCGTGATGAAGTGGGCCGTCATGCGCGCGCGGTCGTCCGCCACCACCTGCGGGGGGCCGCGGTCACTGGGCGGGGGCGCAGCTCGTGGGGCCCACCGAGGTGGCGTTCCCGAACTGACACTTCACGACCGACTACCGATTTTGCTTATATCCGAAATTTTCGTTTTAAATTGAGTACCGAATGTTTCTTCAAATCAGAGTTCGCCGATATATATCAGCGGATATATATCAATTGATTTTTATCTTGATATATATCAATTGATTTTTTCCTGTCTTCTGAACTAAACATTTTGGAGATTAATGTTGGCAACACGTAGCGAAAAACTACAATTCAGAATAATTTAGATTTGTTCCTAAAATGGCAACCTCATTTAAAGTTGGGGAAATCCCCTTTATTTTAACTTACCAGTACGGCTAGCTTTTTATTGAAATTCATAACGTAACTTTATATCATATAAAGTTTATTTTAAGAGATAATAAAAAAATGGGGATTCCTGGTGCTCCTAGCGTTAATAATTTACACTTTCTTGGGAAAATTTGCTTCTTTTTCTTAGCCTGGATATATATCGGATACATATAAAAAAATCGGATTTTTGATATTTATTATAAAAATCGGATTTTTTCAAACCCTGCTTCAAATATTATCCAAATCACCCGGTAAATGGCGCCGCAGCCAAAGAGTTCCCCCTTGTTGGGGGAATACCCCTCCAATCAAAAATCGCCGACGACTAAAAATTTATTAAATTGTAGAGCCTGTAAAGCGAGCTTGTAGTCGATCGGGCCGAGGTACCTTGGCCTGGTCCTTGGACAGCAGGTGGTGCTTCCTGGTGGCGCCGCGGCCCACGGGCGGCTCCCCGGTGCTGGCCTGCCGCACGCAGCACACCATCAGCTCGATGAGCGAGGACTCCTGCCGGTTGTCGAGCGCCTCCTCCCCCGGGCCCGCCTCCTCCAGCAGCAGGTCGGTCATGCACTCCCAGTCCTTCATCATGGGGTTGGACTCGATCAGGGAGTCCACCAGGTACGCGCCGTGCTCGTGCAGCTGAAACGTATACCTTCACATGGACCGGTACAGATGTCCGGTAACTATTAACTACGGATACATTCAAGCTATCAGAGGGTTGCGTATTTCAGGTGGCGTTCTTCGTCCGAGAGCGCCATCCGGACATGACGTCACTCACGAGTCAAACGTTGAAATCACTCCACGCGCCTTGCACTTGCTCTCGAACTGTTTGAATGTTGAATAAATTGATTTACTAGAACTTTATACTAGACATTTTGAATAAAAACCGCGGAGACCGCCACTCGTAGACCTGATCGTTCGAAACTGCATCTACTGTCCGGAAGTGATACAACTCCCGAAGCTCGAATATTGTATATACCATAGTTATAATCCGTTTGCTATCAGATGATCACTGACAGCCGCAGTCGATTGCAAGGATCTGAATAAAAATATTTTGTTTTCTGTTGTACTGTTCGGCTGCGTATTACTTTTAAAAAACTATCAAGGCAAACGAAAACTTTTGGAGCACCTCGCCAAAGACGATGCCCGAACAACTCGGAACTCAGACATGACTTTCGGAATCGTGAATATCGAGGCTCTTCTTCGATCCCCCCTTCTTTGAAAAAGTTTTCATTTTAAAACGGTAAATGTTGTTAAGTATAGTGTAGTGTAGTGTAGTGTAGTGTAGTGTAGTGTAGTGTAGTATAGTATGCGAGCGGATGTGTCCTCCGACCTCGGACTCGATGAAGAACTGCACGAGGTCGCGCACGAGCGGCGTGGTGCGCGCGCGCAGCTTGCCGCGCCGCGAGCGCAGCGGCTCGGCGGGCTCGGCGCCCGGCTGGAACAGGCGCACGTTGAGGAACTCGCCCGCCGCCGCCGCCACGCCGCGCCACGACGAGTACACCAGCTCGTACACGTTCTCGCAGTCCTTGTCCGTCAGCACGTCGGGGTGCATCCTGCGGGCACGACACCTCTACTGCCACCTGACCACCTCTACCGCCGCCCGGCCAGGCCGAGCATGCGACAACATGCTCCTAGCGAATATATTTCTACGGATATACAATTTGACGTGACCAACTGTAACAGCATTACATTATCAGCCAGAAGACGTCCACTGCTGAACATATGCCTCCCCCCTTAGACCGCCACACCGATCGGCAACGTGCCGCTTGCATCCACCGGCTGCCCGCGACTTTCACAATGTCGTCGGTCCACCTAGTACGTGTAACAGCTATTTCTATCAATATAAATGTGTGAATTATCACTTAACGTGACGTTGCTGTCGATAATATTTATTTATTTATTTATTTATTTATTTTCGGAAAACAAACAGTATTATCTTAGCTAGCTTATTAATTAAATTATTTCTAAACACCATTTATTAGCTTTCGCACTTTGAATCTAGAATAACAAATTTACTTTAGACTAAATTAAACGTAGCTTTTTTGCCACAAAAAGATAAAAGAGAAATATCTTAAGATCCATAAGGGAAGTATTAAAACTCGAGAGTTAGGAGGTACCGTCAAACCAATTTCTAGACATGAAATTGCGGACTTTGTTCGGAGATATATTAAACAGGTCAAATTCAGGCAAGTCCATGTTATTAATAGTATTCGAAGATCTGATGAAAAATGAATTATGCCTATAATTGGTAGTGCATTGGGGAATTATAGTGTCGAATGTCACTCAGATTCGTGTAAATTTTCTATGGCTGAGTGTATATAGTTAGACTATAAATGCAGTTGTGAGACAGAGTGGAGACGGAGACTGACTTGAGTATGGCGATGACGAGTTTGACGGCGTGCACGGCGACCTCGGTCTCCTTGTCGAGCGACATGGATACGATGCGGTCCTTGAACTTGGACGTGAACAGCTCCAGCTTGCCCTTCAGCTCGTCGCACTCGTACAGCGGCTGCAGCGCCTGCAGGCAGCGCAGCCGCACCTCGCCCACCTGGCGCCACACCCTCACATTACACTCTACTCGACTCCGGCCAGGGCCCGCACACGTACAGCGGCTGCAGCGCCTGCAGGCAGCGCAGCCGCACCTCGCCCACCTGGCGCCACACCCTCACATTACACTCTACTCGACTCCGGCCAGGGCCCGCACACGCGTGCCGTGCGCCGACGGCGTTCTATCATTTCAAATATGACTTAGTTAAATACAATTTGTAATAATTTGAATCTCGATTTAGTTTTATTTACCTAGCACGCGGGCGCACGGCTTCGCTCGCATGGGCTACAGTAATAGATTCCACGTCTCTAGAGGTTTGATTTTCAGAAAATCCTGAGACATGTCTAACTTTATTTTTATGTTTATTACATCAACCGAGTTTAAGTACCGAGTAATTGGCGTAGTACGAAAAATATTTTTATTTCCATACAAAGTTTGGGGGTCCATTTTACCCCCATGGAATTTCGCAAAATCCGTTCCTATCGTTCACCTAGACTATTGGGTCCAAATGTCACGTGTCTGTCTTTAGTAATCAGTCTGTAATCAGCGCACAGACTGTTCAGTCTGTGCGCTGATTACTAGAGAAAGTCTTGTTCTTTTCTATTTGTACCGGACGCGACATAGAAACGGAAAGGCACTACAGATTGGTTATTAACAGTTTGAAAATGAACTCCGGAAAGTAGCGCCCGAGTCAATCGACTATATAATTTACTAGTTGTTACCCGTGACTTCGTTCACGTGGACATAAAAAAAGTATCCTATGTCCGTCTTTGTGATATACAGTAACTCATGTTTTATCAAGATCCGTTCAGCCGTTTAACCGTGATAACGCGACAGACATCCAGACAGAGAGACAAAGTTACTTTCTATAGTTCACTAGATGGCGTTGATCCTTTTTGTGCACATTTTGTCGTTTTGTATGGACTGACGTATGTAATGTAGGGAGTTCTGAATAGCGCAAGCGAAGTTTTTTCTTAGAGACGAACGTATTCATTTTTATAGTTTAAGTATTATTGGTCCTCATACGACTGCGGCTATATTCCTCTGAATTATAATATTAGTTTGGATTATAGATTATTTTTCAACTTGTAAGTGTTTAAGACAATATTTATATTCTCATTACAGTGAATTCCACAATAGAAGTAATCAGCAAATTGAACACGTTCCGGGCCGTCACACCGAGTGGCGGCCGAACAACACTAACTCAACGGAGCACAATGTCTGTGGACGATTGTTATCTAACATGAATTAAAGACCACCTCGAGTGCGTAGTTGTGTCATATTGCAAGGTATGAGCTGTCCTGTAGTGTCACGTAGCGAAGATCTACACGCTCAAAACATAGCCCTTGCGCACACATGCGAGTATGTGTTGTGTCGTGTTGTGTTGTGTTGTGCCACCACGTCGCACACACCCCCCTTGCCTCGTGTCCCGTGTCACCGCGTGGTGGTCGAGCGCGGCCGCTCGCTTCAAGGTGAGTTTTTAACTATTTCGCGTAACTTAACGCATTAACTTTTGTTTGCAAATTTAGAGATGAACTTGCTTGCGTAGGCTTCGTAAGTAAAGTTTTCGAGCAAATGTATTGAACAGTATTAATTGTTCTAGATGAGACCGTACAACAATACGCAAAAGACAATGAGCGCCCTACGCGTGCAATATAACAACGCGTTCAGGGCGCTGCTGAGGCTGCCCTGGCGCTGCAGTGCGTCAGGTATGTTCGCTGACGGCGTTCATGGCATAATGCGATAACGAGCCGCCTCGATGGTCAGCGTGCTCACGGTGCTACCGACAGCAGGCCGATTTGACTGTCCTGTACTTAATCATGCGGTTAGGTTACATGTTATTAGTAATAATTAATTGAAAGATTTTACATAGTTGACATTACTTAATTTTACATTTCAAAATCATAATTTACTTTTTATTTAATTTAATTTGACGTTATTTTATTTTGTATTTGCTCTTTGACAAAAATTGTTTTCTGTTTCTTTCTGTTGTGTGTTACTATTGACATGTAGGACAATATATATATAATATAATATAATTTAATTTTGTGTTCTAATTGTAATTGAATTTCTTTTTATGTGAATATGGACCTTTGTAGTCTGAATTAAATGATTTGAATTTGAATTTGATGCGTGAAAGCCAGGTAGCCTGTTCCACTTGTGAACGACCCCGACGCTGAAGGTGTGGTGTGTGGTGTGCGGTGTGGGACTGTGGGTCTGCCGTATGAAGAGCCCTTGTCTTACATCGGAGAAGTAAAACCTTTAGGATAGCAATAGGTCACGTTACTTTGTCGTGCAGGGTCCACCCGATGTACTTGAGATAGAGATCGTCCAGGAAATGCGCCGGGAACTTCTCCATCCAGTTGCCGATCTCCGACATCGTTATCGATCTTATCTCCGGTAACGTGTCCCTGCCGACCGCAACAAACGGTTATTTTAAACACCTCCATCGATCTCACAACAAAATGATATAGTATTACAATACTGACACCCGGCCGATTCGTCTTAAACGCGAAAGGCTTAACGTGTTAAAAAAGAAAACTTTGCCCGAGTGGCACCGGGCGCGTGCACCCTAGCTCTGTGCTGTACCGAGCCAGCGCTGGGCAGTGTACAGGTGGAGGTGCCACACGTCGCGTGCGAGACCATGGGAGGGAAAACGTAAAGGGGTGCATGATTACATGTGTGACTGTTTGTTTTTCATCCCATTCTGAAGCAATCTGTCTATGTAGGCAATGAGCTTTTGAACTGAAAGTTGTCAGAAGTGACCCGTCTTTTGAGGCCTGCGGTCCTTCCCTGGTTTAGGCAGAGTTATCGGCTTCCCTAGCTCCCGATATGTTGTGAAGTGTTGGGTATGTAATATCCCGTTAAATAGCTGTGCCAATAACAGCAAACTGTTTCAGGCATTTACAAAGATTAGATCCAGATTTATAACTAAACTAGCTGCGCCCCGCGGTTTCACCCGCTATTCTACAGAAACCGAATATTTTCCTGGTTAAAAAGTAGCCTATGTGTTAATCCGGGTGTAAGCTACATTCAAATCTGTTCAGCCGTTACAGAGTTGAACGGGAACAAACATACTTACCTACTTACACACAAACTTTCGCATTTATAATATTAGTGTGATTTCTTCCAGATTGAATCCGCTCCATCTCCGGCCATATCGTCGATTACAGGCGAGTCAGGGGCGAACACCGAGATCAATTTCCCAGCAAACAAACAAAATTATGTGATGTGTGTATATAGATACCTATATCTGTGCACGAAGACAGACTTGAACATGTAGGAGAGCATGTTCTTGATCTCCTCCATGTTCTCCTCGAGCTCCTGCCGCTTGGCGACGAGCACCTCGAGGCGCTCGGAGGCCCGCTTGTCGCGCGCCTTCAGGCGCTCCGCCTCGTACTGGCGCAGGCAGTTGTCGCAGTTCACGCTCGTCAGCAGCGCCACGTCCACCAGCGCCGTCATCAGCTTCATCACTGGAACATACTCCACCGTTTGCACACCAACACGCACAGACACCACACTCAACGTTCGGGGAGGCTCCTTGCGATGGTTATTTCACATTTAAACTACATTAAAAACCAATGTAGAAGTTTACTAATACTCGACATGACATTATTAGACTTTATGTTTCATAAACACTAAGTTACATTTAGATGTTGAAGGGTGGTCGTGCATCTCAAGTGGTTACCAATATTGAGTGTTCTAAAATATGGCGTGCCGCCGGGCTCAGACATGACACAGTACCTGCCAGGGACACCTACTTAAATAGCTCTTATTACTCTGTGTGTGCATGTGTTCTTACTCTCTGTATGTGAA
The DNA here is from genome assembly GCA_947579745.1 of Apocheima hispidaria. Lineage (NCBI taxonomy): Eukaryota > Metazoa > Arthropoda > Insecta > Lepidoptera > Geometridae > Apocheima > Apocheima hispidaria. Next base: position 15,354,444 of record OX388157.1, read on the forward strand.
ACTGACCTGCTAGAGTGGCAGTGTGCCTGAACGCTCTGACTTGTGAGTCGGAAAGGCCGGTGAGCAGTGAGATGATGTTATCCATGAGGTACTGATCGTAGATGATGGAGTACTGGCACATCTTCACCAGTGTCTGGATAAACTCGCAGAAGCTACTGCGGAACTTCTTCCACGTCTGCCCTGACATTATCAGCGGGTACTCTCCGCTTTCCTGTAATCATCATAGCAATGTTTTCTATTGACTAAATGCAAAACATTGTCAGAATCAACTCAGAACACAGGTCTGTTCATCTGTTTTTAGTAGAGTGCTCACGCGGGAACTGCTGGCAGCGAGAGAGCTGACGAGCTCACGAAATCAGCGGCTCTCACTGACACCTCCCGAAGTAAATATTAATTTGTTAATATTAGTTCCATGTAGAATCCCAGTCGATACGTCAAGCAGTGATATTATCAAAATTGTGTTGTCAGCAAATAAAATCTACACGAAAAGAATAACAAGCTCATACAGAAAAGTGTACCCCCAAAAAATTCAGATTATTTATTCACCTTATAACAATGATTAATTATATTAGGTAAGTCATTTACAGCTTAAAACTATTTTGCTTAATACTATTTTTTTGCTTAAAACTATTTTTCACTAAAATTTGCTTAAAACTAGATGGAAATAGCCAATGAAAATATTATGGTTAATAATCATAACACTAATCTTCGCCCGCGTTGTTCTAGGTAGTAAAAAATTACAGCATTCTTGTAAGTAGACTATTTATATTTTAGGATGTTATTATATAATGCCGTAAGTGCTTCATTATTGACGACTGCTATTTTATTTTATTCTCTTAGGATAACTTACAGCTAGCGCTTAAATAACAGGCTTAATATTTTAACTTAAAGCTAATTAAAATGACTCAAAAACTAAAATTATGACTCAGTTGTTGATTGAAATTCCCCGCACAGCAGATTTTTGGGCGATACCTCGTATTTAGGCTTTAATTAGCAAAAATGCACATTACATGTTGACATCTTATTGACGAAAATTCTTAGAGGAATGACACCTATTCACAGACATAGGAGAATGATCATCACAGTATGATTGTATGTATTGTATGTGATGAGTGAACTCTCTAGCTAAGCCCTGAAATATGTAAATTTATTTGCTCTCTTTAAATTGTTTAGTAACATTAAGTACTTATCTAATTCAAAGCGATAATTGCTCAGTGGTTGGTGAATAAAAAAGCAAAATTTAAATTAGTAAGTTCAAGTTACAAGTTAATAATGACAGAAAATAAAAATAGCCTACTACACAAAATTCCATTGATTCTATTCTAATTATACATTTTTAATTTTAGCCTAAAAGTGGTCTTAAAAATATGAATTCAATGAGGCACTGGTCTAACTCAGCGTTCATAATATGGTTGTGCATTTTACCCTACGTATCTCTACTTTAAAACTGAAACATTAAGTTTTATTATACATCTATGGACAATCATTGAAATTATTGATTTCTGGTATTATGAAGAAGTCTTAAAATCATAAAAACATATCCCTGTTTTTGAAATTTTTGTAAAATTAGATTACACATAATTGGGACAAACAAGCAATAAGGAAACGATGAGTAGATTTACCTCATCAAACTCTTGAGTCATCTTTTTGATAATAAGAGTGTGATCCATCTGCGCCATGTCAGGAGACACCTTCCCACGGCATCCCGACGAGTTGATGAAGAACTGCATGAGCTGCACCAGCGCCACTTCTCGATTTGTCTTATACTCTTCTATCCACATGTCTACCACTTGCTGTGAACATAGTACTTCTTATCACACTCCGGACACAGCTGATATCGTAGGAAAGTGATACTACATAATATTCTGATTTTAAGTGGGGTAAGACCTGCACTGACATCTCGGTCGGAGTATTTTTTAATCAAGATCAAATTTTCGAAAACAATGATACAATGTGACAGGTTGTTATAACGTAATTGTAAAAGCTTACATTGATAGCAGTTTTGTTGAATCTCAATATGTTGTAAAGACTGTTTTCATCATCCCCTGGCAGCAGAACGGGAGGCGGCGAGTAGGCGGGCGGAGGCGCGGCGCCGCGACCGCGGCCTCGGCCTCGGCCACCGCGCCCGCGTCGGCGCAGCGGCGGCGGAGGCGGCGACTCCGCCAGCCGCCCGGGGAACCCACCGTCGCCTCGCCGTCCACGGCTCCGCGTCACCCGCTTCGTGGGTGTCGGAGATGGCGACCGATTCTCCTCCTCCTCGTGATGCGACTCCTCTGCTTCCTCCCGCGGTGGCTCCACGGCCGTAGAGTTGGCGACCGTACCCGCACCCACGTTAAACCCACTATAGCTGGAAGTCTCTGGCTCGTGCACTGACTGCCCACCGTAGTCGGTCATCGGAGTCGCCGGAGTCATCGGGTTCACGTACTCCGGAGGGGGATCATCCATTCGGATACGCTTCCCGCCACGACGATGCATCCTGACGCTATGTTTGTTATCTATTAGAAAATAAGTTTTAAATTCACAGACATTGCAGAAAATCTTTGAATGATGTTCTTATTTTCCGTATCAATTAGATGTACATTCTCACAAAATAACAGAGAAGCAAGCAAAGAGATCAATACAAAGACAATACAAATTAAAGTAGATCAAATAAATCAATGTTTCCAGTGTTCCCACCTTAGCGATTTTAAAGTAGCTAGACATTATCTTTATAGCTAGATGGAGTTCCAAGTGTCACCAGATTTAGTTTAAAAGGAATTTCGATTTTGTTTTTTAAGGAAAAAATAACACCAGATATCGCTAAAATCTCGTTTAAATAAATTATTGATACAAATTAAGTATATTTATCTTATTTTCAATAACGGGTTTACGTGGTAGGCAGGTCAAAAATGTATAACCAATACGACAAATAGTTAAAATTCTAAACTCCAAAGCATTATTTCTTCTATGTCTTCATCATTTGCAGACTTCAAGGTCGATGCTACAGTTTGTACAGATACAGATTATACTGGTTGATCAACTTTAAAAGTTACATTTATTTTGGCCAATTTCAGCAATTACTTTTCTAGTAGCATTCAAAAGTCACTTTATCGAAATATCAATTTCATACACGCACGACAGATTATAATTTCAAGTTACAATGAATGAATAAAAGTTATAATGAATGAATGAATGAGGCTTTTAATAATAAAATAAAAAAAGGTAATAAATAAAGGTACCCAATGAGGGGTTTTCCAAAAAATAAGAAATCCTGGTTATAAAAGTACCCAATAGATGGCGTTAGATGTACCTTGAGTTTTTTCTGTCACTGTCAAGACATGAAAGACAAAAAAATGTACGTGTGCCTTTTTTTTTCTCGTGTTTTTTTGGCTCGACATGTGTATTTAGACAATTTCAAGTAACGTAACTATGTATTTGACTTCATTTGAAATATTACAATAGTTGACACTGGCTAAATACACAACGTGTGGAGCCAAAATTTACGATTTAAAAAATAAACATAAAATATGTACACTTGACACTGGCAAATGCATAAGACGTGCGACGCCAAAATCCTCTTAGAGGAAAAAAAAAAAAAAAAAAAAAAAAAAAAAATTTCGACAGAAATGACAATGACAGGTAAAACGATAGGTCTGTTACGCCATCTATTAAGTATTTTAGAACAATTTTTTTTTTTTTTTGGAAAACTCATTACAAAAAAAATTAGCGAAAGGGAGAAGCTATAACCTTAATAGTTTGTTTCTTTTGCTCCCGTGAAATTCAATTCTAGCTGGCCCTTTCGCACGATGTCAGGTCAGACCATGTAGCGAGGCATTTAGTGTCTACACATGGCCTAACCTGACATCGTGTGAAAGGGACAGTTAGATTTGAATTTCACGGGAGCAAAAGAAACAAACTATTAAGGTATTAGCTTCTCACTTTCGCTCCCCCAGAAACTTATATATAGCCATCTCTTTCAAACGATGTCAGTTCAGGCCGTGTAGCGAGGCCTTTAACAATTTTTTTTTTTTTGCTAAGTTCCATACTGCTAAAATTACTAAAAATCGCTAAAAAATAATATCGCTCACACTTGTCACACGTTTTTCCCTCCTAACACATTTTTTTTTTTCTCTTATGATTTGGCTCCACACGTTGAGTATTTAGCCAGTGTCAAGTATTGTAATATTTCAAGTGAAGTCAAATATTCTCAATCATAGTCTAAGGCAAGCAAAGTAGGTCACAGTCAAGTCCACGTCATGCCCCAGTAAAGTGGTGGAGACATTACTAGAGACTTCTATGGAGTTTTGGTAACAATACGAAGAGTCACGTTTCACAAAATTATACTATTTACCAACACTCCTACACGTTCATTTACCAACACCTTTATTTCATGCCCAAATATGGGCGAATAGGGGCGAATAAATAATAAAAAAAAAAAAACTTTTAAGGAGTTTTGGCGGAAACGTGAAGAAGTCATGTCATTGTAATATTTTCCAAAACTCTTTTTTGTACCATTTTTACTATTGTAAAAATCTGGATTTTTATCCATTAAATGTTCATGAACATGCGTGCGTAAATCGTTCAATGTTGTGAAACTTGAATCTTCGTGTTGTTTCCAAAACTTCGTAGAAACCTCTAGTAAAGTCTCTACTACTTTATTGAGGCATGACGTGGACTGGATCGTGACTTACTTTGGTTGACTTATACATGTTTTATGTGGAGCCGAAAAAGAAGAGAAAAAAAAAATCTTTACTCATCACTGTCAATCGGATCAATTCGGGATCGGATGATTTTTGGAATCGTAATTTTTCAGTGTAATTTTTACTTTACGTAAATTTTCTATAATGGCCAAGAAAACTTACGATTTACTGTTCAAATTGCTCCTCATTGGTGATTCTGGCGTCGGAAAAACATGCATACTGTTCAGATTCTCAGATAATCATTTTACAACGACGTTCATATCCACAATCGGTAGGAACCACCTTTGTATTTGTAATTTTGATCAGTTGTTTATCCTTGTGAGGAGCGCCATTTGGTTTATTTCGTTTATAGAGATCATGATCGTAATAAACGTAAGCTTTTGATGACCTCGGGCTGGAGTCTTTTAGTCAACAAAGATACTATCGTGTTGCAGGCATCGACTTCAAAATAAAAACAGTCGAGCTGCGGGGGAAGAAGATCAAGCTTCAGATCTGGGACACGGCGGGGCAGGAGAGGTTCCACACCATCACCACCTCGTATTACCGAGGCGCGATGGGCATCATGCTTGTCTACGACATAACTAACGAGAAGACGTTTGATGACATCGTCAAGTGGTTACGGAATATAGACGAGGTGCCTTAATCACGTGCTAATTTGAATCTTGATCTTAATGAAGTTCTCCCTTCCTTAACTTCAGTTCTGTCGCGATAATCAGACTCCTGGTCTGAGAGTTGACTCCTGGTCTATTGATACCTTCTGTGCATCGATTGTCTGGAATCAGAACCCTGAATAGCATGTGACTCATGTTGTATAAACCTTATCTCATGCCTAGTATCTCAATTTCTCCTTGTTACAATAGAAAATAATAATACCCAGTCAATTACTATGCACAAACTACAGGTAGTTTTCAATTCAATTCTTTATTTGCTCGTTAATGGGTAACATAAATCTTAAATTAAGTTTGAACAGCCAATAACAACCACAGATTTGGCGATCAAGTTAAATACATTTTTAGATTAATATGACAAAGATTTCTTGGTGACAATCACAACTACAGATAAAAACAACAATTCATAATATGAATCATGTAAACATTTCAGCACGCTAATGAAGATGTGGAAAAGATGATTCTGGGCAATAAATGTGACATGGAGGAGAAGCGAGTAGTCAGCAAGGAGCGCGGCGAGGCGGTGAGTTGCCACTTTTACTAGTGACCATGTCTGTCTTGCCTTACACTACAATAACTATGTGTAGTTGGTACACATCACAGTACTGCAGAGACCGTGCCAACAAGGGCTTTAAAGATTTTGGCATATCTCCTTACCACCATATTGTTTTTTCTTCAAAATAGCAACCTTTCATAAAACCTATATGAATTGATAGCCGACACAAATACAAACAAGATTTATATCAGAAAAATCTCCTCCAGCGTCTCTTTTCTAAGATATACACTTTCAGAGTTACAATGGTGGCGCTGTCGGTATGTTGACTTAGAATTAAATTGAAGGTATGAATTGGCTCTTAAAATAGCCACAGTCATCCAAGAAATAGTAAGTCTTAAAAGTAAAAGTGTCATAATACAATAAGAATTAGTATGAAAACATTTACACATGGCAGATTGAGTGTGCACTGGTGATTATTATGCTGCTCTGTTTCTAAACTGCTTCCAGTCTGTAGAAGCCTCAAGTGACTGGACTTTGCTCAAATCTCTTCTGCTGACAACAAGGCCTCAACTCAATAAATAGATGTGCATGACATATTAAATTAATTTAGATACCATTTGACAATGAATTGGACATGATAATCAGATAAGTTGTCTTAACTATAAGATAAGAAAGGAACAAGATGGTGAGCACAAAATATATAAAGGTTGTTTTCTTTAATTGTCTTACAGAATAAAATTAAATACAATCTCTTTTTTTTTAAACTAATTTGAATTAACAGCTAATTATCAACACAAATCTCTGGAGAAAATTATTGGCCACCTGCTTGTAGTTTAAATAAAATATATATTAAAGATTTTATCTAGTAATCTTCCTTTGTTTGCAACAAATGGAACTTGCAGGAAGCTTATCGTGCTATGATTCTTTATGATTTGAATCAAGGAATCTTACGAAAATTTAGACCCGAAATTTAGAGAGACATGATCCCAGACTCGGCTGACCTACAATTGCAGTAACACATGAAAATGTCTTCAGGGTAGAGTGGATATTGCGGGATTTTAATTAATATTAACAGACAATTATAAAAAAATAATAATAATAATTAAAAATAAATACGTAAAAAGTAACAATAGGACGATATTAGGTGTGATATGTAGTTAAGTAGTTCTACCTATTTGATGAATGTCCGTGAAAACGCGTTAATGAGGAGAGTTAAAATAAATAAATAAATATCTGGGACATTTTTGCACACACGGTCATCTGACCCCAAACTAAGCAAAGCTTGTAATATGGCTGCCAGAGACTGATATACGTACATAGATATGTTTTTTTAAAATACATACTTATATAGATATTAACACCCAGACATAGAACAAACACAAATGTTCATCACATGAATGTTTGTCCTAGATGGGAATCGAACCCACGCCCCCATACACAGAAGGTAGGTTCACTACCAACTGAGCCACCGGGGCAGTTGTAATTACATCCATGGATACGAACGCGCGGCGCGCCGCCCGGCCTGGGTGGCGTGACTCATTACACGCGATGAGTTACCTATCGCTCATGTTTCACACTCGGGGTGTCTATATAGGTGTCAATAAGAACTCGATGTAAATGAGTAAACTGTGTATAAAATAATAATATTTTATCTACATAACTACAACCCTTAAACTTTCTGTTACTGCTTTGATTTATACATCAGGGTTTATTTTGAGGTTCGGTGTATTCCAATTCATCAATTTAAACATAATTATGTTAGTATGACTCTCTTTCCCGCTAAAATGAGTAGAATCTATCCTACGAGTCTTTCTATCGAGGCTCGATTCCGTGGATCGAATCCACCGTAACCTCACTAAAATAAGTTTAAGTGTGTCGGCTGTACACTCACCGAGACAGACGGAGAGCGAGAATAAATCTCGTTGGGTCTCACGCAGTCTCGATTACTTGTCGGTTTGCGCCCGTTTCACGCACTCTCCACGGCACGAGCCGAGGTTACATGCAGTATTCTTGAATATTTGGACATGGATTTCTCAAGATACGCAAGTTGAGTCTAGTCCATAATTAAATTTTTTATAAATTTTTATAATATTACACTAAAATTTAGCTTTGAACAATTTCTGTTACGGGATAGGTTTGATAGTGACGACGCGACGGTTCTAAGTTTGGAAACTTCTACGTGCGCTGAACCGAAATCCATGTATTACTTTGCATTTGTAGGATATAATGAAGTGACGTGTGTCATGTGCAGATAGCGCGCGAGCACAGCATCCGCTTCATGGAGACATCGGCGAAGGCGAACATCAACATCGAGCGCGCGTTCTCGGAGCTGGCCGAGGCCATCCTGGACAAGACGGCGGGCCGCGAGGCCGACGCCGACCACGCGCGCATCGCCGTGGAGCGCCGGCCCTCGCGCGCGCCGCCCACTCGCGCCTGCTGCAGCACGTAGGCGCCTCGCCGCCCTGCCTCGCCTCGCCTCGCCTCCCCTCCCCTCCCCTCCCCTCCCGATAGTTCCGTACACACAATTTGCTGTCGATCATATCATATCTCAGGAATTACACCGAAAGAGTTCACAAAAACAACTTTTCTATATTAACTTATTGTGCTTTTCAATAAGTAATTTGATCAATCCGGTTCGGTGGACAGGCAGTCTTATGCCGATTACTGTACCCTGCGACCCTCGCCCTCGGCGCAGGCGCAGGCGTGCGCGCGCCGTTCTTGGTAAATGTTTAATTGGCGATTCGTCGTCTTTGAACAAACTGAGTCAGAAATAATCCTGTCACGTGCAAGATCTAACAAGGCGAGTGCCCGATTCATGTTTAAGGTTTTAAGTGAAAGGGTTATACTGTATTTTGTGTGTCGATTTCGCAGTAATTATGAATAATTACTGCGAAATAAAGGTCGCGACCGGGACGTTCAGTTATAAAATTATTACGTCTATATGTGAGTAGGAAACTGAAATATGGCGAGGAGGAAACCTTGTAATCGAACTTCACGTAGTTATCGATTTACTCACGGCGGCTCGATTCCTGGAAACGGTTACGATAAAACATTGTTTACATCAATTTATAAGGCGGAGTTTATATCTTAGTTTGAATTGGAATTTTACGGCAATATATTCTTCTTTCGCCAGATCGATTAAAATGATTCAGGTCGGTCGATGGTAATCCAGTGTAGTTGTGGACGAGCAGGTCGCCAGCGCCATCTGTACATCTAGTTTTCTATCTGCGTATTTAGTTCGCTTTACTTGTTAGTAATAAAATCACGTTTCCATACTGTGTCGTGACGTATTGAATCGATCTGCGAACTGGGGTAGTCAATAATTTGATCTTATTTTACATATGTTAATAAATGAAACATGTTATTTTTTTTTTTTTGTAAATTTAAACATGTTATTTAAAACTTTTTGTAAATTGTGATCGAGGCACGAAAATTCTAATTGATTTTTCGAATAGGCTCATTGTAGCAACACTATTTACCTTTTAATCTTCTAATTGATATTTAAATAAGATTGTCCTACTTTTTGTATAATAGAGTTGGCCGGCGCGAGCGACATCGAGCTATTATTTAGCGGTGACACCGCATTACATTACAATGTTTCATTTAATTGTGGTGACATTGCTTAACTTTACGCAGCCACCGCTAGAGCTCGCTTTATGATCGAAGTGTGGTTTCATTTGCTTAAATATGCCACGATACTACGAGACACCTGCGGCCTCGCCTCCGGTACGTAGTGCCGGCTCAATGGCGAGCGAGCGTTCTTTACATCGACGAAATAACTCGATGAATATTTAAGTGCAATAAAACACTATCGCAACAATATTTATGTCTACAGAAACAAGACTTTTGTGTTCTAGTTACGGGCCGGTTTTGTATTCAGTGCATAGTGATCGTTTAGTTTAGTTATGATCGGATGTCGTGATGTCTGGAACGGAGTGGTCGGTAGGACGGCCGACGCCGACGGACATAGTACAGGATAGAATCGGGATAGAACGATGCTTTCGTTTCACCTAACTATATCACGCGTCGTATTTTATTAGTTTGCTTTTATTTGTTGTTTTATATTTAACTACACTTCATTTTAATCGTATTCATGCGATGAATAACTCTACCAAATTAATTCTTAATTTTTTTTACGATTTATTTGTGTTCATTAGTTCAGCTGATGTTTATCTGTTACGCGATGTAGTTAACATTAGGTACAAATTCCTCAATATCGTAAGGTTTCGAAAGGTTATTGTTTTATTATCGCATGAGTGTTATTTGTCTCTGTGTTTTATACGTAATACTTTCTTTCTGACAAGACAAACAAAATGTATGGAATGTTCCATCACACGTTGTGTTGTGTATGTCTGTACTCACTCTTACATATCGTTAGCAATACAGAAGCATGTTGTGCCTCGGCGCGCATTTGTTGGTTGTCACGAGTAGTCTCGGTTCTCCTCACGCGCGACCTCGGTCCTCCCTCCTCGGTCCTCGGCTCCGCGAGACGTCGCGGCGCTCGTGTAATGTACAACTAGTCACTAAGAGGAGGCGCGCCGCGCGGCCTCGGAACCGTGCACACAGACAACTTCTTTTACATATTATTTACATTACAAATAAGAGTTATTTTACTTTACATACATACTTAAATCATTGCTGAAGATGCAGTGGATATGGGCTGCTACGGCTCTTTCTAAATAGTACTCAGTTGCATTTAGCTTCAATATAATGCAATAGGTATATCGAAACGTACACGTGTGTTATCTAGCAAGGGCTATAGCAGCGAGTGTAGATAAATAAGTTATATTACTGTACTCTATAGTTATTCGTAATGAAATAAGTACGATTGATTAAATAAAATACTATTTTATCGTACGGTGTATGTGTCTCGTCGGTTTTTACTTGCTTTTATAAAATAAACATCGGCATTGTATATTATGTTTATAATAAACGATATATCGTAAACTTAGCCTTTCATTTACAAAACATAAAATCACGTAGTTACCTATACATAACGATCTATCGCTTAGTAGCAAAATAACAATGTGATTTCTGTGTACTATCTTGCCGACAGTCGATGCTACAAGCAACTGAAAAGGCAAAACAAGAGCAGATGCTGAGACACCGTGTCGTACCACATCTCGGTACCGGCCACACGACTATGCTTCTAGTGAGCTCCTTGCGGCGTAATAAGAACCAAATAACAACAATTGTTTTATAGGACAACGCCAAGCTAACGGCATCGTTGTTATTGTGTTTCTTCCTTCCCCTTTATCTGTCGGGTCAGAGGCCGCCCCGGAGCCCGACGGTCACCGGGCCCATATCAGTCGGCCGCGTCGCGCGAATATGCAGCCTCTATTCAAGATTTTATTTGTGGTGACATGCTTTCGAGCAGCGGTCTTTTCTGATAGTAAGTTCCATTTCATTTTATAATGCTTGATTATAAATGTAAGTACGAGCACAGCGGCTGCAGATTTATATACATATTTTACGGGGTTTATTGGATTTATCAAAACCAATTTTGCGCCAATAAATAAGTTGTTTTAAGAAATTACGGGTAAAATTCTCACCTAGATAACATTGGTTTAGCTACAAATCTCAATAAGCTGATTTTCATCTTGGTTTTTGGTTTAGTGAGAGATGTACTTATACTAGCTTTCAACTTACATTTTTGGTTGGTGTAATTTCTTGAAAGAATATATTTATTATCGCAAAATTAGTTTTCATGAACCTACGATGAGTTTATTACATAATTAAGCTGACATAAAACGCAAGAAAATTTGAATTTCGCGCGCTGAGCGAAACGTTGCACCTTAAGCCAAGAAGGCTCAATCATAGTGCATCTACATAATGATCTAAGTCTAACTCGATAAACGTAGGTATCTCTACAGGGACTGACGCAGTTTCGAATCGAAAACTTCGCTCCCGTCCACAGCGGTGCGCGATGGTTTTACTAATTTAGTCGATTAGCCCAGGAATGTTGAGCGCTGCTGCACGGCTCAGTAGCATAAAAAAATATCGACAGTACAACTTCTGTGACATGTAACGCATCGTTAGTGAGACGTGTCCGGGATGTAACGGCCGTCCGCGCGGACCCGTGCGTTCCAGGCGGCGAGTGCGTGATCGAGTTAGAATGCGAGGAGTGCCTGCCGGAGGCCATGCCCGCGGTGACGTCGCACGCGGCGCGGCGCGGCGCGGTGCGCGTGCCGCACGGCGAGGACGTGGCGCTGGCGTGCGGCCGCGGGCACTTCCTCGCCTTCCCGCGCGCGGCGCTGGTCGCGCGCTGTGAGGCGGGCCGGTACCGCGTGGACGGCGCGCTGCGGCCCCTGCTCGACCTCGGCTGCCGGCAGGACGTGTTCGAGGACGTGGACCACACGGTGAGGGTGTCTCCCGTCTCCCGACTCCCGACTCCCTCCGCTCCACTCGATGCCGTCATGTCGAGCGTCGAGCCTACACTGACTGACTACCTAACTCCCTTGTCCGGAGTCATGCTTTGTTATTCCGACGAGGCGAGGTAAATAAAAGCTAGCAGGAGTAACGCATCATAAACACTAGTGTTAGATCACAGATCAACCCCTATAGTACTATTTATCTGTGACTCTACACCAAAAGCGATCTCTGCGTACCATGCAAGTGTATTTTTTTCTCTTTTGTTTTGGCTTCACACGTATTCAACCGGTTTGACAATATTAACAGTAATGTAATATTTCAAGTGAAGTCAAATATTTCACAATCAAAATAAATCTTATAGACATAGTCTAAGTGAAGCAATGAAGTCACGGTAAAGTCCACACCATGCCCCAGTAAAGTGGTGGAGACTTTACTATAGGCTTCTATGGAATTTTGGAAACAACACGAACTCAAGTTTCACAACATCCATATACTATTCACCAACATTCGTGCACGTTCACGAACAATTGACTGCCCCGGTGGCTCAGTTGGTAGTGAACCTACCTTCTGTGTTTGGGGGCGTGGGTTCGATTCCCATCTAGGACCAACATTCATGTGATGAATATTTGTGTTTGTTCTATGTCTGGGTGTTAATATCTATATAAGTATGTATTTAAAAATATCTATGTACGTATAACAGTCTCTGGCAGCCATATTACAAGCTTTGCTTAGTTTGGGGTCAGATGACCGTGTGTGCAAAAATGTCCCAGATATATTTTTTTTTTTTTTTTTTAATTAATGGATGAAAAAACAATTTTTACACATTAACAATCGAAATGACATAAGTTTTGGAAAATAATACAATGACGCGACTTGACTTCTTCACGTTCCCGCGAAAACTCCATGCATCTGTTAAAGAAGATTTAAAAAAAAAAAGATTTTCATTCATGATCATGTATTTCTTGGGTTAGGGCAAAGACATAAAGGTGCACGCTCAGGGCTACATTAAACGCTTAGTGTGCGAAAGTCTAAAAGTAAAACACTACGTGCATGTGAGAGTCGGACAGTGAAATACTCAGACAATCTGACACTGAGTTCGTTGTGGGAAGTGGACAATGTGATACCGGTCACTTTAGGGCACTAGACATCCCGAGACTATACCATTTAGGAATCCGGTTCAATTGGTACAGCAGGCATTCCGACACTCCAGCCAATGGAGCACTAACCCTATTTCTTGACGTAAGTACCTAACGTTGAGATATCTAAAGTGAACGCTTCGCCTGTCCCTCGACCCGCGCTCTTCAAACTTTAGCGACTTTATGCGGTATATGTTATATATATATATGTTTTATGCGTTGTACTAGTAGCCCTTTGGAAAATCTCCCCGTTATCCTACGTAGTTTGGAAGCGAGTAAGGTACGTAACAATTTCCCCCTGGCTGGGTACCTGCAGGTGGAGTGGTGCGCGCCGCCGCTGCAGGGGCGCGCGTACCAGACGCACGAGGCCGGGCGCACGCGGCACCTCGCCTCGCTGTGCGTGGACGCGGACCGCGCGCTCACGGTGCGGGCCCGCGCGGGCTCGGCGCCGCCGCCGCTGCCGGCGCACGACGACGCGCGCGCGCCGCTCTCCATCCTCGGCAACTTCAACCGCATGTTCGAGGCGAGCTCGCGGCGCGACGCCGAGCGCCTGTTCGCGGACGAGGCGCGGCTCGGGCGGCGCCTGCGCGAGCTGTTCAAGCACGACCGGTACTCGTTCGGCGAGCAGGCGCTCGCCGCGGGCAGGCTGCTCGGGCCCGGGTACTTCGAGCCGCGGGACGTGCGCGTCGCGGAGTTCGCATCCAACAAGGTGCTGTCGTGGCGGAGCCTCGTCGCGGGGAACCTGCGCCACCTGCACGAGGACGTCGCCGCCTACATGTCCACGAACCGCGGAGTCGTGCACGTGGACGTGTACGCGGGCACGCACGGAGTGCTGACGCTGAACGCGGCCGAGCCGCGGCCGGAGCTCTACCTGAGGGAAGGGAAGCGGTTCCCCGTGCCGCAGTACATCTGGACGGCGGTGCACGTCGCCGAGCGGAACGCGGGCGTGGCTCTGGTGCTGCTCAACGATCCCTTCGTGACGGTGAGCGAGATCCGCGAGGCGGTGTTCTGCCCGAGCGCGTGCGCGCGCGTGCCGTGGCTCGCGCACCTCGCGCGCCACAGGAACTACGAGCGGCCGGTGCTGGGGCTCGTCTTCTGCTGCGAGCTGAACGAGTTCGCCGCCGTCGTCGGGGAGATGCCGAGGCTGTTCAACGACACCGTGCGCCTGCTGCGCTGACGGCCGGGAGGCGCTCCCTCCGGGGGGCGCTCCCTCCGCGGGGCGCCCCGACTCGGGACGGGGCGGACGCAAATTACATAATGCGATTAGGTCTTAACACGAAACGGAGGCGGGAGTCGAGGGTTGCATTACTAACGATTGTCTATAAATCGTTACAGAACTGTCAGAAAAGGCCCAAACACCTAAGTGAGCGACTGAGACGCATCACAAAGCATACATTTATAAAACTGTTCACAGGTCACTCGTCAGGGACGAGGGGCTCCAGAAATATGATAATTTTGATTTACATAATTTTACTAGCTGTTACCCGCGACTTCGTTCGGGTGGACCTACAAAAAAAAAACATTGTCCGTCTCCGGCCCTTAAGCTATATTTATGCAAAATTTCAGGTCGATCCGTTAAGTCGTTTACCCGTGATATCGCGGCACACACAGAGACAGATAGACAGAGTTACTTTCGAATTTATAATATGAGTATAGGATTTACGTATGACTCTATCGAACCTCCACCAGCCTCAAGAAAAAACATCTCGCAACAAAGCACAGTGCGTCCCGTAGTATGTGTGGGAGGGGCAGGGAGGGTATGTGTGGGAGGGGCAGGGAGGGTGTGTGTACGAGTGTGACTCGTGAATCCACCTAAGTGAATTTTTGTACAAGCATATAACTTTGGATCAATAAATATTTTTATAAGAAGTAACCGTGACATGTTTATTTAAAAATAGTAAATACAATAGTGATTTAGTCCTTCTCGGCGATGGCAGTCAGATGTCTTTCGATCTCGCTTTCACTCAGCACACTGGAAACAAAACACAAGCTATAAATATAGCTATTTTCTTCAACTTATAATTGAACAAAAGATAACGCACGGAACTATATTATGAGGTTGTGTAACTTTCTACTGCTCTGTTGGTATGATGTATCAAAATCAAATCAGCGGGCTTATCCTCTAACTATGAAACGTTCGCGACTCTGATTGCGAGAGCATGCCATCCCGCTCGTACCAACTTAGTCGCGCTATGCACGGTCCCGCTCGCGCACTATCGCTTTCAGAGTTACGGGATAAGCCCACAGATGTATCAATCATCACATCATCAGAAATTAACTCTAATAGACGAAAACAAAATCCAAAACTCCTTGTTATGACCTTGGTGTGGAAGTGCTGTAAACGACTTTTCAAATGGCAAATTAGCAGAAAGAGCGATCTGAAATCTGAAGTTTCGGTAGATTTTGATCGAGTTGTCTATGAAGCGATCGTCTGCGTAGTGCCTTCGTCGCATCGACCTTTCCTCGGGCAACCTTCAACATAATTATCTAAAGGGGTAAAATGGACCCCCAAAGTTTGTAAGGAAATCAAATATCCTTTCATGTTAAGCCAATGAAACTCTGTTTGCGTAATAAGAATAATAAGTAAAGAAATTGATGTCTCATGATTTTTAGAATCTCAACCCGTAAAGAGGTGAACTGGGTGTTTCATTCACCGTAGCCTAGGCCTGGCCGAGCCGAGCGAAGCCCGCACGGCTTGCTAGCTCTTTATAAAAGTGTCCGCCCTGGATTACGATTGACGAGTTTCATACAATATGACCGACCGACGAACGCCATAACGCTATACAAAAACGGATGTTTATCGAATATCTCACTCTTTTTGACGATATGAAAGTGCCAAATGAAGAGTAGTGTACAGAACAATTCTAATTATATTGAAGATGACTCAGTGTCGATAATTTAATTTTTGGTTGTCAGCACTCAGGACGCTAACTACAGCGAGTCAGCGTCGCTCCCTCACTGACATAACACTATCAATGGACTGACAATCTCGCCAGCGGTAGGCGCAGGTGAAGCTGAGAATAGAAACTACAAGCGTCCCGTCTCCGTCATCCTGCGTGCGGACGAGGGAGACGGAGAGCACGGCTCCTCTGTGCGGAGATTGTACAACCCGAACTACGAGCGGCCGGTGCTGGGGCTCGTCTTCTGCTGCGAGCTGAACGAGTTCGCCGCCGTCGTCGGGGAGATGCCGAGGCTGTTCAACGACACCGTGCGCCTGCTGCGCTGACGGCCGGGAGGCGCTCCCTCCGCGGGGCGCCCCGACTCGGGACGGGGCGGACGCAAATTACATAATGCGATTAGGTCTTAACACGAAACGGAGGCGGGAGTCGAGGGTTGCATTACTAACGATTGTCTATAAATCGTTACAGAACTGTCAGAAAAGGCCCAAACACCTAAGTGAGCGACTGAGACGCATCACAAAGCATACATTTATAAAACTGTTCACAGGTCACTCGTCAGGGACGAGGGGCTCCAGAAATATGATAATTTTGATTTACATAATTTTACTAGCTGTTACCCGCGACTTCGTTCGGGTGGACCTACAAAAAAAAACATTGTCCGTCTCCGGCCCTTAAGCTATATTTATGCAAAATTTCAGGTCGATCCGTTAAGTCGTTTACCCGTGATATCGCGGCACACACAGAGACAGATAGACAGAGTTACTTTCGAATTTATAATATGAGTTAGGATTTACGTATGACTCTATCGAACCTCCACCAGCCTCAAGAAAAAACATCTCGCAACAAAGCACAGTGCGTCCCGTAGTATGTGTGGGAGGGGCAGGGAGGGTATGTGTGGGAGGGGCAGGGAGGGTGTGTGTGCGAGTGTGACTCGTGAATCCACCTAAGTGAATTTTTGTACAAGCATATAACTTTGGATCAATAAATATTTTTATAAGAAGTAACCGTGACATGTTTATTTAAAAATAGTAAATACAATAGTGATTTAGTCCTTCTCGGCGATGGCAGTCAGATGTCTTTCGATCTCGCTTTCACTCAGCACACTGGAAACAAAACACAAGCTATAAATATAGCTATTTTCTTCAACTTATAATTGAACAAAAGATAACGCACGGAACTATATTATGAGGTTGTGTAACTTTCTACTGCTCTGTTGGTATGATGTATCAAAATCAAATCAGCGGGCTTATCCTCTAACTATGAAACGTTCGCGACTCTGATTGCGAGAGCATGCCATCCCGCTCGTACCAACTTAGTCGCGCTATGCACGGTCCCGCTCGCGCACTATCGCTTTCAGAGTTACGGGATAAGCCCACAGATGTATCAATCATCACATCATCAGAAATTAACTCTAATAGACGAAAACAAAATCCAAAACTCCTTGTTATGACCTTGGTGTGGAAGTGCTGTAAACGACTTTTCAAATGGCAAATTAGCAGAAAGAGCGATCTGAAATCTGAAGTTTCGGTAGATTTTGATCGAGTTGTCTATGAAGCGATCGTCTGCGTAGTGCCTTCGTCGCATCGACCTTTCCTCGGGCAACCTTCAACATAATTATCTAAAGGGGTAAAATGGACCCCCAAAGTTTGTAAGGAAATCAAATATCCTTTCATGTTAAGCCAATGAAACTCTGTTTGCGTAATAAGAATAATAAGTAAAGAAATTGATGTCTCATGATTTTTAGAATCTCAACCCGTAAAGAGGTGAACTGGGTGTTTCATTCACCGTAGCCTAGGCCTGGGCCCCTATTCGGAGATATGTCATTTTATCTCGGTCACTCTCACTCCCATTAAATTCTAAATTAGAGAGACAGTGACCGAGATAAAATGTCATTTCTCCGAATAGGGTCCCTGGCCGAGCCGAGCGAAGCCCGCACGGCTTGCTAGCTCTTTATAAAAGTGTCCGCCCTGGATTACGATTGACGAGTTTCATACAATATGACCGACCGACGAACGCCATAACGCTATACAAAAACGGATGTTTATCGAATATCTCACTCTTTTTGACGATATGAAAGTGCCAAATGAAGAGTAGTGTACAGAACAATTCTAATTATATTGAAGATGACTCAGTGTCGATAATTTAATTTTTGGTTGTCAGCACTCAGGACGCTAACTACAGCGAGTCAGCGTCGCTCCCTCACTGACATAACACTATCAATGGACTGACAATCTCGCCAGCGGTAGGCGCAGGTGAAGCTGAGAATAGAAACTACAAGCGTCCCGTCTCCGTCATCCTGCGTGCGGACGAGGGAGACGGAGAGCACGGCTCCTCTGTGCGGAGATTGTACAACCCGAACTACGAGCGGCCGGTGCTGGGGCTAGTCTTCTGCTGCGAGCTGAACGAGTTCGCCGCCGTCGTCGGGGAGATGCCGAGGCTGTTCAACGACACCGTGCGCCTGCTGCGCTGACGGCCGGGAGGCGCTCCCTCCGCGGGGCGCCCCGACTCGGGACGGGGCGGACGCAAATTACATAATGCGATTAGGTCTTAACACGAAACGGAGGCGGGAGTCGAGGGTTGCATTACTAACGATTGTCTATAAATCGTTACAGAACTGTCAGAAAAGGCCCAAACACCTAAGTGAGCGACTGAGACGCATCACAAAGCATACATTTATAAAACTGTTCACAGGTCACTCGTCAGGGACGAGGGGCTCCAGAAATATGATAATTTTGATTTACATAATTTTACTAGCTGTTACCCGCGACTTCGTTCGGGTGGACCTACAAAAAAAAACATTGTCCGTCTCCGGCCCTTAAGCTATATTTATGCAAAATTTCAGGTCGATCCGTTAAGTCGTTTACCCGTGATATCGCGGCACACACAGAGACAGATAGACAGAGTTACTTTCGAATTTATAATATGAGTTAGGATTTACGTATGACTCTATCGAACCTCCACCAGCCTCAAGAAAAAACATCTCGCAACAAAGCACAGTGCGTCCCGTAGTATGTGTGGGAGGGGCAGGGAGGGTATGTGTGGGAGGGGCAGGGAGGGTGTGTGTGCGAGTGTGACTCGTGAATCCACCTAAGTGAATTTTTGTACAAGCATATAACTTTGGATCAATAAATATTTTTATAAGAAGTAACCGTGACATGTTTATTTAAAAATAGTAAATACAATAGTGATTTAGTCCTTCTCGGCGATGGCAGTCAGATGTCTTTCGATCTCGCTTTCACTCAGCACACTGGAAACAAAACACAAGCTATAAATATAGCTATTTTCTTCAACTTATAATTGAACAAAAGATAACGCACGGAACTATATTATGAGGTTGTGTAACTTTCTACTGCTCTGTTGGTATGATGTATCAAAATCAAATCAGCGGGCTTATCCTCTAACTATGAAACGTTCGCGACTCTGATTGCGAGAGCATGCCATCCCGCTCGTACCAACTTAGTCGCGCTATGCACGGTCCCGCTCGCGCACTATCGCTTTCAGAGTTACGGGATAAGCCCACAGATGTATCAATCATCACATCATCAGAAATTAACTCTAATAGACGAAAACAAAATCCAAAACTCCTTGTTATGACCTTGGTGTGGAAGTGCTGTAAACGACTTTTCAAATGGCAAATTAGCAGAAAGAGCGATCTGAAATCTGAAGTTTCGGTAGATTTTGATCGAGTTGTCTATGAAGCGATCGTCTGCGTAGTGCCTTCGTCGCATCGACCTTTCCTCGGGCAACCTTCAACATAATTATCTAAAGGGGTAAAATGGACCCCCAAAGTTTGTAAGGAAATCAAATATCCTTTCATGTTAAGCCAATGAAACTCTGTTTGCGTAATAAGAATAATAAGTAAAGAAATTGATGTCTCATGATTTTTAGAATCTCAACCCGTAAAGAGGTGAACTGGGTGTTTCATTCACCGTAGCCTAGGCCTGGGCCCCTATTCGGAGATATGTCATTTTATCTCGGTCACTCTCACTCCCATTAAATTCTAAATTAGAGAGACAGTGACCGAGATAAAATGTCATTTCTCCGAATAGGGTCCCTGGCCGAGCCGAGCGAAGCCCGCACGGCTTGCTAGCTCTTTATAAAAGTGTCCGCCCTGGATTACGATTGACGAGTTTCATACAATATGACCGACCGACGAACGCCATAACGCTATACAAAAACGGATGTTTATCGAATATCTCACTCTTTTTGACGATATGAAAGTGCCAAATGAAGAGTAGTGTACAGAACAATTCTAATTATATTGAAGATGACTCAGTGTCGATAATTTAATTTTTGGTTGTCAGCACTCAGGACGCTAACTACAGCGAGTCAGCGTCGCTCCCTCACTGACATAACACTATCAATGGACTGACAATCTCGCCAGCGGTAGGCGCAGGTGAAGCTGAGAATAGAAACTACAAGCGTCCCGTCTCCGTCATCCTGCGTGCGGACGAGGGAGACGGAGAGCACGGCTCCTCTGTGCGGAGATTGTACAACCCGAACTACGAGCGGCCGGTGCTGGGGCTAGTCTTCTGCTGCGAGCTGAACGAGTTCGCCGCCGTCGTCGGGGAGATGCCGAGGCTGTTCAACGACACCGTGCGCCTGCTGCGCTGACGGCCGGGAGGCGCTCCCTCCGCGGGGCGCCCCGACTCGGGACGGGGCGGACGCAAATTACATAATGCGATTAGGTCTTAACACGAAACGGAGGCGGGAGTCGAGGGTTGCATTACTAACGATTGTCTATAAATCGTTACAGAACTGTCAGAAAAGGCCCAAACACCTAAGTGAGCGACTGAGACGCATCACAAAGCATACATTTATAAAACTGTTCACAGGTCACTCGTCAGGGACGAGGGGCTCCAGAAATATGATAATTTTGATTTACATAATTTTACTAGCTGTTACCCGCGACTTCGTTCGGGTGGACCTACAAAAAAAAACATTGTCCGTCTCCGGCCCTTAAGCTATATTTATGCAAAATTTCAGGTCGATCCGTTAAGTCGTTTACCCGTGATATCGCGGCACACACAGAGACAGATAGACAGAGTTACTTTCGAATTTATAATATGAGTTAGGATTTACGTATGACTCTATCGAACCTCCACCAGCCTCAAGAAAAAACATCTCGCAACAAAGCACAGTGCGTCCCGTAGTATGTGTGGGAGGGGCAGGGAGGGTATGTGTGGGAGGGGCAGGGAGGGTGTGTGTGCGAGTGTGACTCGTGAATCCACCTAAGTGAATTTTTGTACAAGCATATAACTTTGGATCAATAAATATTTTTATAAGAAGTAACCGTGACATGTTTATTTAAAAATAGTAAATACAATAGTGATTTAGTCCTTCTCGGCGATGGCAGTCAGATGTCTTTCGATCTCGCTTTCACTCAGCACACTGGAAACAAAACACAAGCTATAAATATAGCTATTTTCTTCAACTTATAATTGAACAAAAGATAACGCACGGAACTATATTATGAGGTTGTGTAACTTTCTACTGCTCTGTTGGTATGATGTATCAAAATCAAATCAGCGGGCTTATCCTCTAACTATGAAACGTTCGCGACTCTGATTGCGAGAGCATGCCATCCCGCTCGTACCAACTTAGTCGCGCTATGCACGGTCCCGCTCGCGCACTATCGCTTTCAGAGTTACGGGATAAGCCCACAGATGTATCAATCATCACATCATCAGAAATTAACTCTAATAGACGAAAACAAAATCCAAAACTCCTTGTTATGACCTTGGTGTGGAAGTGCTGTAAACGACTTTTCAAATGGCAAATTAGCAGAAAGAGCGATCTGAAATCTGAAGTTTCGGTAGATTTTGATCGAGTTGTCTATGAAGCGATCGTCTGCGTAGTGCCTTCGTCGCATCGACCTTTCCTCGGGCAACCTTCAACATAATTATCTAAAGGGGTAAAATGGACCCCCAAAGTTTGTAAGGAAATCAAATATCCTTTCATGTTAAGCCAATGAAACTCTGTTTGCGTAATAAGAATAATAAGTAAAGAAATTGATGTCTCATGATTTTTAGAATCTCAACCCGTAAAGAGGTGAACTGGGTGTTTCATTCACCGTAGCCTAGGCCTGGCCGAGCCGAGCGAAGCCCGCACGGCTTGCTAGCTCTTTATAAAAGTGTCCGCCCTGGATTACGATTGACGAGTTTCATACAATATGACCGACCGACGAACGCCATAACGCTATACAAAAACGGATGTTTATCGAATATCTCACTCTTTTTGACGATATGAAAGTGCCAAATGAAGAGTAGTGTACAGAACAATTCTAATTATATTGAAGATGACTCAGTGTCGATAATTTAATTTTTGGTTGTCAGCACTCAGGACGCTAACTACAGCGAGTCAGCGTCGCTCCCTCACTGACATAACACTATCAATGGACTGACAATCTCGCCAGCGGTAGGCGCAGGTGAAGCTGAGAATAGAAACTACAAGCGTCCCGTCTCCGTCATCCTGCGTGCGGACGAGGGAGACGGAGAGCACGGCTCCTCTGTGCGGAGATTGTACAACCCGAACCGAACAGTTCCGTTAGCTGAGAATACGGCAGCAGATCTGGTTTTTCGGTCGATATGCTTAGTTCAGTGGTCGCTAGACTAGTGCCGTGTGACGTAGTGTAGTGTAGTGTAGTGTAGTGTAGTGTAGTATAGTGTAGTAATACTGACGTGAACTCGGGCCGGTCCTTGCTGACGATCCCCACCTCGATCTCGGGCGCCTTGAAGTCGACGCAGAGCACGTGCGAGAGGCACGACACGGCGAGCTGCACCGCCTCGTCCGCGCTCAGCTCCGACCGCTTCTTGAGCTGCACACACACACACTCACTCACACGCATACACACAGGGCACGCTGAACATAACACACGTTCAACGCCTTCCTCTGGGTGACTAGTTATGCACACAATAACAAATACTCAGTCCTGACCTGCAGCCATGTGTATTGTGTACGGAGTACCGGTACCGACGACCGACTAACTTGTTTGTACGAATTGCCAATGATACAACTATTTATCGGGATGGCTGTCAGTAATGTGTGTACGCCGGACTGAGACCTCCTCGTACGATGTATGTCCTTCACGCCAGAATGCTTACAACTGAAAACTTCATGAAAATTAGTTTTCTTGAAGTCATAAAACGACCAAAAATTTGTCGTAATTGCCCAGGAATGTCACATAAATAGCAGCTTCATAGTTCCGAAGTTATAGCTATGGTTTTGAGGATTCCGGGGTGAAGGTCACGCCAGAATCCTCACCTCTCGCGCGAGCAAACGGCGGAGGCTATCGACTTAGTTACAATTCCAATAATTAGGTATGACGATATGCCGAATCTCGAAACCAGTTCTTCAAGGGTTCCTGAGTTATACAGGTGGCTCGGTGAGGATTGGTAATTATAAAGATAAATATGCCTCTTGATAATTATCAAAGAAGTATATACGTACCGATCCTTATGTAACTAGTATTTTATATCAATATTAACATTAGAAGAAAGTATTTTAATAATAAACTTGTAGTTCTGCAAACAGTAGACCTCGCGACCATAAACTTTTTTGCTCAATCGCAATTCTTCAATTACATAGAATGTTTTAGTCGTCCGCTATTTGTGATTGGTATTTGGGTATTTCCCCTCAAAATAGGGTTAAGTTTGCTGCGGCGCCATTTACCGGCCGATTTTGATAATATTTGGTATACTATATCTGTCATCTGTATTTATAATTCTGGCCTTCACATTTGCAGTGGGACAGACTTGACTAAATGTGACAGCTCCAATAATGTCGCTATCCTTTTCTCACATAGTGATGTGAAAAGAGATGCAGTTAAGTTGTGGTGTCATATTAGTGAAATTTAAAGGGCGGTTATGTATGTACCTTCTTCTCTAGATAAGCGTTGGCATCGGTGGCCTTAGCCCCGGCCGCGACCGCCTTGTACGAACAGTAGTACCCCGAGGGGTCCGTCTTGTACACGCTGGGGCCCGTCTCCGCGTCGTACGCGACCACCATCATGCCTGCACATATTACTCGGGAACGTTATTATTGCGTTCTTACTAATTACTGCATTCCACACAACACAAACAAACAGTATACAGGTCAGAAAATAAACAACATACATATTTAAAGCACAATACATATGTCCATTGAAAAAAATATTAAAGTAGTAAGTTTCTTGTAAACTGATAAGATGAAATATATAAAGAAAATACCTAAAGTAGCAAGAAGTCATTTTTTAAGTGGTAAAACCAAGTGGTAGCCCCAAACTAAGCAAGCATGTACTATGGGAACCAGATAACTGATAGAATACGTAAATACTTTTTTTTGTAAATACATACATAAAATACATAGAATATCCACAACGCATAGATCAGAAGGCGGAAATCCACCCACTGAGCCACAAGGCTAGTCAAATCAATTAAAATAAAATAAATGAGATGAGTGAGCCGCTACCCTGATGGTATGCGCCACTCTTACCTAATCATAATTAACTTTTTCTGAACTTCAACAGTTCAAAATCCTACAAGGGCTTTACACAGCGCTTGTCGAACTGAGATTCTAGCTGTTACATTTTTCCGCCCATTCATTTTTTTTTTTTTTCATTTTTGCATTAAACTTTAGTCCAGAAAACAGTATTATTACCACACTACTAAACAAGGAGGAACTGGTCTAAAATTGAGTTGCAATATTTGACTTTAGCATAAAGCTAACATAGAGCTTGTAAAAATATAGGATATGGGATGCAATGGGTTAGCCCATTTTCTTCTCTTCCTTATACCTTGAAATTCTTCTTCAGCTACTGCTAATAATAGCAAAACCTCAGCTTCGATATCAAAAGACACCTTTTCCTACTGAGATATAATTAACGGTGTGTGTGTTCTTGTCAGTTTGGGAGGTTATGAGGCTAAGCGGGTGAGCGTGTAGCTGGAAGTAAAACATATTTAAATTTAAAATTTTATTATACTGACTGCATCCGAGTGGGCGCATCTCTGCGTTCTGCGTGTACACTTGTGAAATGTCTGCAATGCGGCGACACAAGACATGCACAGGGACTTCAGTGCCGTACTTGTACTGATAGTTTGCCGCCTCGTACCGCGCTCGCTGGACTTGAGATTTACTGTCCGCTGCAACCACAAACAGAACATGTACGATGTTAATAATTCCTAATCCTGTAACTAATTTTGAGATAAGTACTTGCAAATTAAACATTTTGATTTTTCTTTATTATATATTCAAGATTCCTTTTTAAGTTTCTTAAAAACTATAGAGCATTACTTTGTCATAACTGAATGTTTAATTTATACTTCTAATACTCTTTTTGATGTGCAAAATTCCAGCGAAACAAATTTTTGCAAAGTTGTTTTACACCATTTGAATATCACAATAAAACTCAAATCGAGACAAATGCATCCCAAGGTGGAATAGTAGCATTATAAATTAATGACAAAAGGTTAATTCCAGCGAATAAAAGTATGTATGTTGATTATAAGCTAAGCTATTCAGTATATCTTTAGGGACAGTATATTTTTAAGTTGTCTTCTATCATGTATGACCTCATTTAGTGGTTAGGCTTCTATAAGGGAGAAGTGTTCAATGCTTTTGTATACCCAGTAATTATATTTCTGCTTTATTATTTAAGCAACTGTTAGTTTTCCATGTACCTAATATTTTATTTATTTTATTTTATTTTATTTTGCATGGAAAACTAACAGCTTGAATATAAATAAAGTAGAAATACAGTTAATGGGTACAGAAAAGCCTAAACAGTTCTCGCTTATGGATGAGATTAAGAATGCCCTGTTAGAACATAAACATGAGCACAAAAAAAAGTATGTATAAATTATAAAAATGACATCACAAAATAGAACCAGTTAAAAGGTGTCAGAAGAACTTAAAATATTTTAATACCCCTTGCTTAGTAAGCACCACAGGTCCAGAGCCATATAAATATAAAAACTAAAACAGTTTATCTATACTTGTTTATATATAATATTTTTTTTTTACTAATTTCGTTTTTGTATTATTGAATACTATTTTCATTTTATCGAAGAATTTTTTAGAAATGATGTTTTTAAAGGTATTTTGCCTCATCATAAATAAATCAACACAATTAGAATAGTTGTAGTTAAAGTTAATAATTGTACGGATAAAAAAAGATTTTTTCCGATAGTTTGTGTCAAAACGTGGGGTGTACAGCTGTAGGCCATTTCTACGTGGTGCAGATCTAGAGGGAGTCACTAAGCGAATTTTGGCCAACAATGACGAACAATCAATTCAATTAGAAACTATATTGTACAAGAAGGTAAGATCAGATCATATTATAAAATAATCATAATTATTTTATATTTATCATCATCATCATAAATATAAAATAACAATTTAATAAATTACTGCTGTCTTGTAGAAATAAAAAGGTATTTAGTTACTAAAGCAGTATTGAATTGAAGTCAGTCAAAATCTACACTGCTGAGGGCTTTGAGCGTGCTACAAACCCTTATCTACACAACAAGACAAACATAACACTCCTTCTGGGAAATTCGGTAAAAAAATAACAAACTTGTTTTAAAAGCTATTACGATGTCAGAGTTTGTAGGCTGCCCAACAGCGTCTAACATGGGCTAGTAATTGTGCATACCTATCATGCCAGTCATTACACATCCAATGTGTTTAGTGAGACGGAAGAGGTGCGTGACGGAGGCGGGATCGAGCAGCCGGTCTGGCACCTTGCGCTGCGCCGCCACCACGGCTGCGTCCGCACAGCGCAGCGCCACCGACGTCAACCCACCCTGGTTTATTGCCTTCAGGGCATATTCTGAAATGATCACAACATTAATCTCTAATTAACACACCTCCACTGAAGGCGGAGGTGGATCGAAGATGGAGACAGAATAGGCCATGACTTAACATTTTTGAATTGGTTATTGTCATGATTGTGATAATCGTACAATACCGGAACAGAGCACGTCTGTGCTTTAATTTACGTGAAAAGTATTTTTTAAGCGTGTTTATTGGTGGTTACATAGCGCGTTCACTAACATTTTGTAGCGGGTGCTTACTTACCGACTTGATAGAGTCTTCCTTCAGGGGAAAAGATAGTAATATGTCTGTCGAAACCTGCGCTACTTTCACGTGCCATTCTATGCTGATATCAATAGTTAGAAACAGAAATAGATTAACTTATTCAAAAACTTCCACAAGATTTCAGATTTTCAGTTTTCTTATTTTGACAGCCGCTTTCTTTAACCACATTCACAGATCAAAAAGTCATTTTTCAATTTTCAAACATCATCGCCTTGATTAGTTTTCCTTTACCTTTTAATGTCACTAACTCTACACCAATAATAAAATTAATGCTAATCTAATTCTCCAATCACAAGCTCTCATATGGTTTTGATCCAATCAAAATGTTCTACAGACAACATAATTATCTATAAAATAAAATATTTTTTTTAGAATAGTAACATTTATTATTGTTACGAGCTTAGACGAAGCATCATACTGGACAGACCCATGAGACGTTGCCGCTCCGGCGTTCACATTGTCATGTTTCTCTTTTTATTTCACGGGTCGTCGCATAGAGTAAGCGAGAGAGCTATTGTAAGATTGGCAACCTCGCACTCTGTGTCCATTTTGACCGACTAGTCGGTCACAACATTGCGACCCGTCTTACTAAAAAAGCAAATTGGATCAAAATATCGCTGTGAATACTTAATATTGTTATACATAGTGGCATTATGGCGTGTTGTGCTGTGTATTGTGCATCGAGAACAACGAAAGGGGGAGTAAAAGATCCAGAATTATCATTTCACACGTAAGTCTTTTGTAGCGTTTTTTACCTAAAATAACCAGAATCAAAGCTAAATATTCGTTTCACTTAAAGAATATACATGTTTGAAGTCATACAACTATCACGCAGTGTTATTTAGTAATGAATTTAAGCATTAATTTAAGATAAATAAATGCATTGTTTTACGTGTTCCTGCTAGTGAAGTACCACTGCACGTTTCAACTTTGTCGATATTTGGTCGATATTTATCTAATAATATTCTTGTAATATCCTACATATACTACATTAAGTGAAACATGAACCGTTAATTCCTTTCCGCGTTTAATCGGCTTGATACGTATTCTATCGATAATTAATTTTAATCTTTTTGAAGCTTTCGCGGCTTGAAATGTATGATAATTTGTACCAATGTTGTGTCATGGTTAAACAATTAATTAAAATAAAACATTTTGTTATAGGTTTCCAAAATGTCCGGAAATCAGAAATCAGTGGATAAAGGCTGTGAGGCGCGAAAACTGGGAGCCACCTAAATACTCTCGACTTTGTTGAAAACTTTTTAAAAATCTAGTTTTATGACTGGGCTGTCAATTAAAAAACTAGGAAGAATAAAAGAAACTAGGAGACGGTGTAGATACTTATTAACTTTCATAGTTCCTATATATACTATATGTATTCGTACTATTTACATGGCAATTACGAGTTTCGATGTTCAATAAAGTACATATTTTTGCAAACATTGTGTTCTTAATTTACAAATTCTTAGTTTTGTACACTGTGTACATTTTTATCGATAGATTCTGCACTAGTTTTCACTTCCCTACTCACTAAACGTCACAACAGAAAGTGAACACGCTTCCAAAGCAATCACTCTATCCAGTGTGATACAAGATCCTTGGTTACGAGGCAATTCCAAAAAAAAAAAAAAAAAAAGATGGCGTAATAGTCCTTATCTATCCTAGTCTATCGGTTTACCTGTCATTGTCAAAGAGGCGTTTTCAAAAAAAAAAAGTTCTAAAATATTTACTCATGGATTTAATGCTTCGTCTAAGTCAAGGATCTTTCGTCTAAGGTCTAAGTACTTACTAGATGGCGTAATAGTCCTATCGGCTCTTATAGTAATATTGGCTCCACACTTTGTGTATTTATCCAGTGCCAACTATTGTAATATTTCAAATGAAGTCAAATACATATTTACATTACTTGAAATTGTCTAAATACACATGTGGAGCCAAAAAAACACGGGAAAAAAAAGGCACACATACATTTTTTTGTCTTTCATGTCTTGACAGTTATAGGAAAACCTCAAGGTACTAACGCCATCTATTGGGTAGTTTTATTACCAGGATTTATTTTTTTGGAAACACAGCATTCTTCAAGTTATCATGGCCTGACCTGACATCGTGTGGAAGGGACAGTTATTTTATGTAGGCTAAGTAGTTTAGGTAGTTGTAGTTTGTATGTATTTTGCTTAGTTAATAAAGGCACTTGCCCTTTTAAAAAAAAGGGACAGATAGACTTGAATTTCACTGGAGCAAAAGAAACGTACTATTAAGGTTATAGCTTCTCCCTTTCGCTTCCCCAGAAACTTATATATAGCCATCTCTTTCACATGGTGTCAGGTCAGGCCATGTACAAGGCCTCGCTACATTCTCTCTGAACCATGGTCTGGGTCTTGGAGGAATGAGTCTGGGTCAATGTTTATTTTTTACTTTTTATCTTTGCTCAAGTGTGCTCACCTCACGGCCTAGTATAATTATATTTTATGATGTGTAGTATATGGTATCGTGATGCCAATATACTACGCAACAAAAAAAACATAATTTCATTTTCAGGTCCTTACTTTTGTTTATATTTACCCTACAATATAAGGAATTCCTAAATGTAATTTAATAAATATCGATGGATTTTGTGAATATTTTAGTAAATAATAAAATTTGTAGTTCTGCAAACAGTAGACCTAGCGAGCACAAACTTTGTTGCACAATCGCAATAAATTTTTTTAGCCGTCGGTGATTTTTGATTGGTAGGATATTTTCCCCCCAAAATTTTGCTGCATTGCCATTTTCCGGCCGATTTTGATAATATTTGGCATAAATTTAGAATATCGAATATTAGCAAAATCGGACAATAGGTTGTAAATATATAAGGTCGTGAGTTCTCAGTTCGATGTCCCGAACTGAAACTACACGACCTTATATTACCATTACCATACCACCATTTTCCATTTTCATATACCATTTTGCTCATATTCAAAATTCTTGTTTACAATCGAGTATTGAATGCTTATGCCAAATATTACCAAAATCAGTCGGTTAATGGTGCCACATCAAACTTGCCCCTTTTTTTTGGGGAAATACCCCACCAATCAAAAATCGTCGATGATCAAAAAATTCTATAAAACTGCAAAACCTGTATATCAAAATCAAATATCAAATCAAAATTTTGTTTATTTCAGACACAAAGATCCATACTCTAAGCTAAGTACTAACTTAATATTAATGCATTAATCGTATACCAAGATGTATACCAAGATTCGTCAAGTTTGGTTGAAAAATTCAACTTGTACGCGAGTACCAACTTACGGACATCGTCAAAAACGAACGTTGTATGGCACCGCAGCATAGCAGCGTAGCAGCAGTTTTGGCAGAAATACACCTCCAATCAAAAATCAACAACGACAAAAAAATACCAAGTTTCGTCAACATTGGCTGAAAAATACGAGCTGTACGCGAGTACCAACAAAATGTAACGTTGTATAATTTTCCACCAGTGATCGTATTCTGAAGCCAATCGGAAAGGATTCGATTCGAAATGTACACTTTCTGTCTCTATCATCCTACTTGTGGTTGACGCAGACGGAGAGTGTAAATCTCGAATCGAAACTTTTCCGTTTGAGCTGAGAATACGGCAGCAGTACTGTATATTTCGAAGTAAGTGGCAATGGGCAGGCCACATAACTCGAAGAACTGATAACCGATGAGGAAGAAAAGTTTTTGATTGGCGACCACGAACTGGAAGACGCAGCGTTGGCAGGCCTCCCACCAGCTCTACATTATGAAAGTCGCGGGCAAACGGTGGATGCAAGTGGTACGTTGTCGTTCGATGTGGCGGTCTAAGGGGCAGGCCTATGTTCAGCAGTGGATGTCTTCTGGCTGATGATGATGATGAAGAATGTATATTTCATTCCCATACACAATCATTTTCTGAAGCTCTGAATCCAGCCCTGCTCACGGCATAGAGTAATCTAAAGTCAGTAGATGTCAGAGAGGTGGAGGAGTTGGTTGTGTGTTTTTGAATTTTTGTTAGATCATTTAACTGTTTTCAACGATTCGGTTTATTTTTATCAGTTATAGGTTTTATATTTTTGTATTGTTTTGACGAATTCCTTAATATCCGATTTATTGCCGAGAAGTGCGTCGAGATTCAAGTGATCAAAATGCAAGAAACCGTTACGACCCCTACGGAGAGAAAATCCCTATTATCGTCATTTCTGGAGGTACTGGAGGCGCGGGAGCGGAAGGCGCAGGCTGATCGCCAGCTGCTTGAGGAGAAGTACTTGCGCAGGACGCAGAGGATCTATGATTATCATGGTTCGTAATCTGTACTTAGTTACCAATCATCCTAAATTTTTGGCGCGTTTCTGTAAAGTCCTTTCTAACTTATCAGGCGCTTAGTAATATTAGTAGCATTAGGGAAAGACAAGAATCGACCTAAATTAAATTGAAATTATATACATACTTCAAATATCTAAATAACTTATTACTTATTCTTATTAAAATTTTAAATGCACATGTTCTCTCTGTACCTATTTTAAATTAATTATGGTTGAAACTTCTAAAACTAACTTTGACTTATGCCGTCATACTCTTTATTGCATTCAGAATAAACTTAAATTAATGTATGGTAGGTACTGATCCATTACCAGTGATCCACTGTTCCTATAATAATATAATTTTATCAATTGTGTTTTTTTATTTTAGCAAACAAACTTTATTAGAAGTTGTTTTTTCTAATAGGTACATACTTACCTTGACCAGTATCTTCTTGGGGCGATAAGTTCTGCACTGACGCATGGGGTGTATTGTGCATTTTTCCGCCAGCATCTACCCGGGTCGCTGGCACAGTTGCTGCAGCGGTTTAGATAAAGATATACCTACATACATAATTATATATTATTGACCAGAATGTTTTGTGTCAGGGAAAAGTTCATCAGTAAAATGATCCAAGCCAAACCTTATTTTAATTATTTGGATATTCCCACATGCCATATTATTGTCATTTGTCAATCGCTCGTATAATATTCGGCACGAAAATATCATGCGAAATGAAAGATTTTATACTGATAGAAGCAAATTCGAATGGTTCAAACCTCTCGTTGGGTTAATGAGTGGTATGATTGTTTCCAAAATACGACTTTTGTTTGGGATTTATTTTGAAAGTCATTCACAGTCCCAGGTGTCACAGCTGTTGTCAGCCAGTTGATATTATCGTACGCGTTGTATCATACGAGCCATTCTAAAATGGAGCCTCTGGTCGGTTTAACACAAGTTTTCATATTAACTTTTACCAGAATATAAGAAATTACAATAACAATACAATAATGATATCAAGCTTTGGTTAGGAGCCGAATCCAGTAAAGAATCATTAGATTGAATCAGTGGTTCGATGTTTGGTGTGATGTCGGTACGGAGGTAGCGAGGTAGTAAGAAACGTAGAGTTGATGGAAGAAAAATGTCGCGTCGTGTGCAGATCGGCAGCGGCGGTCGGCGGTGGAGTTGCGGCGCTGTCTGGAGTACGTGTCGTCGCACGCGCACGTGCTGGAGTCGGCACTGCGCGGCGCAGGCACGAGCGCGGGCGCGGGCGCCGGCGAGGTGCCGCTCGGCGCCGCGCTCGTGCGCCAGGCGGCCGCGCTGCAGCGCTGCATGGCGCAGTGCGTGGCCAACGCGGCGCGCATCCGCACGCTGCTGCATGCCGACCGACACCCGCAGATGGACTCCTTGCTCGCCAAAATGGTCAGTGTAGTATACTCACTACCACATACATTCCTCTACTCTACAGACCGGCACAACTCTAACACCGACCACTGGCCCTGGCCCACCGTCCTTTACCTCTCTGAACAAATTGTTGTTGTTCCTCCTGTACTTCCCCCAACACAAGTCGGGGACATTGTCAAGCTGAACATGTTGCTTATGCAGTGTTCTGTTTTATTACAATCAATTGGGCCAGATTGGAGAGGTAAGGGTTAGGGTCTATACTCTATATAGTACAGGTATATAGAGGTATATATACGTAATTCCCGCAAACTGTAAGTAGCTGTTACTTACTAGCTGTCTAACCCTTGAATACTGAAACGTTTGTTAACTTTGACGACAGATTAAGCCTATTGCTGCCTTTGCAATTGCTTAGTGCCAGACAAAGGCAGTATTAGAATCAATCTGAAACGTTTCAGTATTAGGGGATAATAATTCAAGTCAATATGCGACCAAGTGTGTCCGGGAGCCGGCGCCGGCGGCCGGCGCGCGGTAACTAGTACGCGTCTATTAACACCGATATGTCATACACCTTTATTATACATATACAATCGTGTCAAACCAAACGGTTCATCTAATCATGTTGCCCAAAATACGTTTAAACCACAGTTTAAACAAATCATAGTTATTGACAGATAGCTGACCAAAGACATATTATCCCTGTGTGCCATATCATTCTACACACGGTGTGGTATATCATCGAACGATCTACCCGGACCCGTTCGAATCAACCCGAGCCGAGACCGACCTTTTTTTTCTTATCTCGTCACTAGCTTGCCCGCACGGCTTCGCTCGCACTACTATAAAACACCCCATTTCACCTCTCTAAGGGTTTATTTTCGAAAAATCCTGAGACGCTTTTCTTAATTTTTTAAGCTTAGTATACAAAGCGAGTTTCAATGGCATAACATGAAAAAAACTTTGGGGGTGCATTTTACCCCTTTAAGGCTGGAATTTCGCAAAAGCCGTTCTTATTATCACCTAGAGTCTAGATGAAAATAAGAATGGTCTAGGTCCTAGACCATTTGAGAAGTATTGGTTACAAATTTCACGCCTCTGTCTTGTGCGATGATTCCTAGGAAAGGGCTTGTTATTTTACATGTATAAATTGAAGATAATAATAATAATAATAATTTTATTTGTTTTGAACATTAAAAAAAAAACAATGTTGTCTGAATACTTTGAATCAATTATTTCAAGAGAAGTGATGCGCCCATGTACTCACTAATATAGTTTCGTGATAATACCTACTGTAATCTACTTTCAACTTAACACTAGTAGTAGCTAAAATTTCAAATCTTCCTTAAAACATGTCTGTGTTGTTTCTGTTGTGTGTTACTATTGACATGTAGGACAATATATATATAATATAATATAATTTAATTTTGTGTTCTAATTGTAATTCAATTTCTTTTTATGTGAATATGGACCTTTGTAGTCTGAATTAAATGATTTGAATTGAATATAGATAGATAGAAACACTTTATTGTGAACACAAGAAAACCAAAATAACATAGAGAAAACCTTGTAAACTAGTGCCACAAGTGACGCTATACAATATATACAAATTAATGTTCGACGGTGCGGTCGTTTCCACGGAACGCAGATTTCGGAAACGTGACTCCACGATAGCCGACTCACCAATATTAATCACTGATCCATACACAGAGCAGAATTAACTCACCGTTCGCGGTAACCGGCGGATGCGATGGACCGATACCGATAAACGAATGATGCGGCGTCTCGTGGTCGTGGACGCAAGAGTGCAACGCTCCGATGCGCTATCTCAGGACAATGGCGGTGGCTCGTGACTGCACTTACATCAG
The DNA here is from genome assembly GCA_947579745.1 of Apocheima hispidaria. Taxonomy (NCBI): domain Eukaryota; kingdom Metazoa; phylum Arthropoda; class Insecta; order Lepidoptera; family Geometridae; genus Apocheima; species Apocheima hispidaria. Next base: position 15,389,333 of record OX388157.1, read on the forward strand.
CGATGTTGTGTAAACTGCAGCGATACAGGTTACAGGGCTTCGAAGGCGTCGTCCTTTTCGTAAGGTGTACCATTTTTTTTCTTTTTTCCAAAATCCACTGCTCTCAAAACAAATACATTAAACTTAAAGCGAGACTGACAGCCAATAATGGATTTACATTTTACTAACGTAACTTATATAAAATAATAACGATTTTCATTAAATATATACCTTTATAAAATTAATTTAAGATAGTAACAACTTATACATTATATATATATATATATACACACAAACACACAAATGTGTATATAAAACCACTTATTTTTCATTTTTGTGTAGTGTGCTCACATACGTACTATGTGATAGGTTGTAAAAGAGGGTGTGTGGGAGTGTCAGAGTGTGTGTGAGCGAGAGAGGGTGTATGTGCGTGTGTGTTTGGTTTCGTCCCGACTTTTCGTTTTAAAGCAGAATTTACTGGAGTGGAAAATGTCAATGTTTCTAAATTTTTTATTATAGTTCTTATGTAACAGACTAACAAGGGAGTTTTGGGCATAGTTAGTAGAAGAGTGAGAAACAGCGAAAAGCTTTGTATGTCTTGTACGTCTTCTTGGTACACAAAACTTCAAAATTCAAAATATATTGTGACATACAACCTGTTACACCCAACAGGTATAGATATCCAGTAGAGTGAGGTGAGGTACGAGTAGACCGCACGCACAAGGCACGTACGCACCCTAGTTTCACTTTTCAGCGGCGCGGTTGTGTACCTGTATCGCTTGTCGAGTTCGTGAGACTCACCTGCTTTACTAGTTTTGTGGCGACCGTTTGTCAATAAACCAGTTCCCACTGCATTCGGCGCTTTTTGTCTCACTCCAATCTAAATGCCTATATTTGCACAACGCAATTAAGTAAGTGAGTAAACGCATTGTTTGTAAAAACAGGCAGCCTTGCTGTCGAGTACCCTTGAGTCGTTCTCATACTCAAACGAGAGTTGCGTTTTTCCGACGCCTTCGACCGCTTTTTGTTCTATTTGCTTTTATTTATTTATTTATCAATTCTTTTCCATTGGTATCTTGTAATCTCATTGGTAGAATAAATCATGAATTGGTGTAATTATAGCAGGTCATTAGCGCAAAGATAAGATACGAATAAACAAGTACGCTACTAGGTAGGCAGGTAGATAGGACAGTTTTTGTCATTGACATTAAGTTTGCCTCGTCATATTGTGTGGGAACAAGTCAAATTGCTTCCGCTCAGCTTCAAGGGCTGTAATTATGATTGAATACAAAAACCGCATGTTTTCAACTATTTACATGACTCGATATTATGATAATTTATTGATCTTATGATTACAGTATACCTCCTGCTTGTCCATACACAAAGCGCCAACAGTTTGCTACCCCTAAATGTCTTGCGATTTCGACGAATTTCTTTCAATATGTCATCAACACCGTCAACAACGTGGAATAATACTTTGTAAGATATAGGTATCCCATCGCGTTTTCGTGTTTCGCGACTTCCGTCCGCGCCGGATATTGTGATATGCGATGTTTTCATCGCTCTCTACCAAAAGTAATGTCATCATTTAATTAAGATTATTAATTCTTTCCTATTCCTGTAATAAAATTTGAAAATAAGTTGTAATATTTGACATCAAAGAGGTGAAAGATATATGTATTATGTAGGTTAATATTGACACGGGTAACAAACTAATGAAATGTATTTTTGTAGGAGAGGTCGCTCTGCGGTTTCATTATTTCTCTCCGGGGAAATGGTTTCCCGAGCTCCGACACCTGTTGACTTTCCGTCTCGGTCGGTTCCTTCTTACATTTTGTAGGAGCGGAATATGAAAGTGAGCGAGCGTCCCTCCCCGGCGAGGTCGGAGGCTCCGTCCGACACACGCTACTGAAACTAATTTATTATTCAGGACTCAAAACCTCATTACCGCTCAAAAATTGCCCGGTATATAATGCTGGGTGCTCTTCTGATAATGAGAACAAGTTAATCTTATTAATATTTAATTTATTTGGGGGTTTCCACTCCAACGTGTATGCAAATGATGGCATAAATGAACGCGTATTCGGTGATCTCGGTTGTCGTTTCCATTTCGTCCAAGGTCTTGGTTTAGTTTATGTGCGATTTCTCCAGTGACATCAATGGCACCGGCCGCTGGACTCGCCTGTGTTTGCGCATCCACTCATCGACTCGTGTAATTGAACTATTATACTTAGGTACTGTTGAGGAGGTATAGGTGTAGTGTAGTGTACTCGTACAACGGCGCTATATAGCTTAGACGGACCGGCTCCATTCATATTCATCTATTATTTTTTTATGCCATAATTAATAGGTGGCAAACAAGCAGACGGGCCGCCTGATGGTAAGCGGTCACTGTCGCCTATGGATATCTGTAACACCAGGGGCATAACAGATACGTTGCCGATCTTTAAAACTCTATTAACAGCCCTTTCTCTATAACTTTGAGAAATTTATGAATTTCGTTAACTCCAACTGTGGCCGGATGCGGCATACCCTGAAAATATGTTTCGTCGCTTTTGGAATAAAAAAAAATATGATGCAATAGCCCTCCCTTTTCCGTAGTAGAGTAAAAATGAACCAGCGTTATCCGCGCACATATTTTGGTAAAGTAAGTGAGTATATCGGCTATAAGTACGTAATATACCAATCTTGTCACGTTATTTTTAATTTCAAAGAGACGCTGAATTCATTTTATCGGTTTTAAAGGTTTCACGCAGTCTTATGACCTTTGAACGTAGGGCAGGTAGTGTAGTGTAGGTTGTGTTCGATAATTTGCAGGTTTATGTGTGTGTGTGTCGGCCCGAGGACACGAGCCGACACGTTAATTACAGCCGCAGTAATCGAACCACGAATATTTGGGCATGCCCTAATTGACCTTTATCTCGAGGTCACTGGGTTCTACTTTTCGGGGTGGTCCAAATGGTGACGTCATTCTGAAAAATGTAGGATTCTCATACCAAGGGCTTCACGAAAATACCCCGTGTATGTTCTACAATTTTTGATAGTTTTAAAGATTTTCCATACGAGTGGCTTAAAAAATCTATTATATGTAGTATATAGCGTGTGATTAAGCTATATTTATTTGATGGATTTTTCGACAGTGTCTTTCGGATTCGTCACTCATCGAAAATTCCACCCAAAAAAATGATAGTTTTTTTTAAGCCGCTCATATATTTTGTAAAATCCTTAAGAAACTTTAAAAAATCATAACTCCTAAACTAAAAAAAATCGTAGAACACATGGGGTATTTCTGTGAAGCCCTTGCAATTTTATTCTGTTTGCGTCACTGTTTGGACCACCCTATATAAGTACTCAACAATCTATCTGTTATCTCAACAATCCTAGCCGGGAATTGATTAAGCCGATTGCGCACGCCACTGGTCTCTTAGCCATTTTAATTAGACTAATTTCGCCTTATTTAAACCGCGGCACGACCTGTTTAATTATGATTCGGAATGTCTACCCTCGGTTTTGCCTTTCATAAACATTAAAAGCCTCTGTTATGCGCGGAACTTACAAACCACTAAACTTGCTCTAAACATCCGTTATTGCTAAAACACCTTTTCCAGTTCACAAAGAAATTTCGCTGAGAAAAATGACTTGTTCTCTTTCGAGTGTGAAACGGAATGTAAAGAGTGTTGATCTCGATCCTTCCCTGATCGATCACCCGTTACTGCAAATCGAGTCCACCCCGGCGCGACGGGCGGCGCGGCATCCGCACGTGAAGGCTCGTCAGGAGCGCTCGCCTGATCTCCGCCCTCATGTAGCATCGAGTACATGAGGGCGTTACCACCCCACGTTGCCTGCTTCATCGCATGTTTCCTGCTCCGTTTAAACTATCTCAAACACTTTCCGCCTTCCGCTCGAGAGTGGGGTGGGGTTCTACCGAATTACCGTTAAACACGAAAATTGTATGGTTTCTGAAGTCAAGCCCTTTCTTAGTAACGTTATACTCGAGGCAGTGATTGAGTCCAGGAAGCTTGGCTTAGTCTGGCCTAGCCACATCGTTTCATACTGGTCACGGCACTTGTATGGGTTAGATTTTGTATAGCGGTAAAGGACGCCTCGTAATGCACAGTAGTCCTGTGTCGATCGATCACTACCCGCGACCCGGGTCGATCGTGACTCATGACCTACGTGATCGGGTCAAATGATTCGATCGATCACTCGATATCTCACAATCCTATTTTGGTTTCCAGAGACAATCGCGAGTTTGATCGATGATCGACGAATCCCACGATGAATGACGAACCCCGCGCGGTTCGCGAGCTAGCCAAACAAACCGGTTCTTGCCTAACTTCCTACTAGTATCTTTAAAAATAACTTTCTACCTTTCTGCATGCCAGAGAACAAATATTATTATCACGTACAAAGACCCTCTTTTTTTTCATTATTGAACGAAAGTGATAATTTATTCTTGCGTTATTGACGAATAAATTTACAGTAGTGGCGACGCGAGCCGTGGGTCAAATTGATCAAGGTAAGCGATTTGATCACTCATGGATCTCGATCAATCATGATCGACACAGGACTAATGAACAGCATTCATCGCATGTGGTAATATATCGAAATTTTTAAAGTAAAAAACAACATCCTTACTGTATATACAAAAAAAAAACGACTTCTTCAGAGCCTTATATTTAAATTAGCTTTGTCATAGTCGCTTAACTATCATAATCGAGATTATCTTGGCGCTACCCGTGAAATACGTATCATTGAGGATTTTCGGTGGCCATCTGTGGTCTTCTTCATCAGTTCCACTTTACTAAATGATACATTCTGAATGTAAATGCTGGACTTGTTGATGAAAATACCAAAATCGCTATAACTCTTCATGGATCGCATTATCAGAACTGGATTTTAACAAAAATGGGACCAATCGGTTTGTGTAGTAAACATAAAAAATAAAGAAAGGCATCTGAAAAGAAAAACATGGGGTATTTAATTTACTGTAGTTTTGCTAGCGAAGCCGTGCGGGCAAGCTAGTCCATAGAAATAGATATTGTGTCCATTTCTATAGTAGATACTACTGTGTACAGCAGATCTCGCAGCAGCAGAGCTACAAATAACGGCAGCTCCGAGCGGGGCGGGGCGGCGCAATCAGTAATGATTAATTGGCGACAGTGATAGCGATTAGTAGTAGTAGGTCGCGGTCCGGTTTGTTGGCCGGCAGCGGCGGCAGTGCGTCCGATGACCCTCATTATGCTAACTGCCTGGCCGTCTTCACGGTCGTAATCAGGTGCTTTAGGTTGGTTTGGAGCATTTTCATAAAGAGCCAGGGCACCAACTTGCTTCAATTTTTCTTCGGAGTCAATTACTCAATTCTCACCCCAATTTACGTACCTGCCTATGATTAAAGTTTGTGGCCTGTAATCCCTCGGCGGCAGGCAGATTGTGCTGTCCCGGTCGACGACCGCATACCCATTTCCACCATCAGGGTCAATTCCAGAGCCGTTGACTCACCGCGTCGGCCTGTTTGCTCGCTCACGCATCATAACCCGACTAATGTCTTGTTTAGTTGTAGGAGATAAAGAGGTCACGCGGTAATTTTATTTCTTTTGCTTAGTTTAATTCGCAGTTCAGTCTTGTTGGCTTCGCGGTTAATGAGCTCAAAGCAGACAGTTACATGACCTGTCTCGGTGATTGGGCCAATGAATGATCATCATTGTTAATTTGTTGGATTGGGCCATTAACACGATCCGACACAGAACATCAGCTCAGTGAAGAGGCGCTTGCAACGTCACGAAAGTTGTTGGTTTTCAAACATGCGAATCTTAATGTTTGTAAATGCATTATCATTGGCGACTATAAAGTGTGAAATCGGTAAATTCGGTAATTGTTTGTCGTGCGTAGATCCGCGGTTTCTGAACGGAACGTGGTGTACTTGACCGCTCGCTGCTGGTGACCCCCGTCTGCAGCTCCTCTATGTCTATGAGTGCCGTTTCGATGCGGCTTTTAAGCAGAAAAGGTCAATAAAGTCTTCGAAACCAATTCGTCGCAGCTTTTCCTACATCCAATATGACGATGACTCTGATGACCTACGAATTTAAATAGTGCTCATGGTGATGCGCCCAAATGTTTTCCGAGTGCACGCGATCGCGGTTTGGTATCATTAAGTGAAAGTTCGTTTAGGTCAGTAAACACCGTGAGTTCGATTTCCGTTTCATGTACCCCGTGACATAGTCCGCGTTCTCTGCAATGGATCGTTTTGCTATGATAAGTGGCAGTCGAGTGCCACTTGCGCCACTCTGTTAGGATCAGTGCTTAGTACATGGTGTTAAGCGCGTTCGGCGCGGTGGCGCTGAGATCACACACCAGGGCCGGCAATCACCACACATTATCCAATTAGAGACCGTGCGACGAGCGACGCCGCGCGACACCAATTATGACCGTAATGCGACAGGTCATAGGCATTATCCGATTAAGATCTTACACTTTTTGTGACCGCATTATGTGGTAATAGGCCTCGGTGGCTCAAATTATTAATGGTCACATTACGTTTTTATGCTGAGTGCTCCGGCAATGAGCGGTGTTGAGAGATAAAAGTTACCGCAAACTGGATGAGAATGATCCTAAATGATTTGCGAACTAATTCTGATAACGTCGAAGATCACGTACTAACAGAAATCCACAACTCACAGGGAAACTATCAATGTTATGGAACTAGGTACTCGTACTTATATCATCGACACAGAATAGGTAGATGTACCTACCGACCTATTAGCATAGAAATAATATTATTTCTCTAAGATATTAGTATAATAGTACGAGCTACAAGACAAGAATAACCAACGTCCTTCGTATTCACGTGCCAAGGAAAGCTCATCAATAGATAGATAACTCTTTGTTGTTCACATCAATCTTTATTATTAGCAAAATAAATGGACATTTATCGCTTGAGGTCAACGCGATGCCGTTACGTGACGAGCGCAGTTCGCGCGAACTGGATTCGAAGTCGAATGTGGCAAAAAGTGAAGAGTGATTCCTTTCATGAGCGGCTCCGATAGTCATCGGCGGAACATGTCCGCTGTCATGGCTGTAACGTGAGATTACATTTTATTTTATTTTATTTTTCGCGTCGATGCTGACGTCTTGTAAGCCGACCGCGCTCGCCTCGTAACAAACTGCCCATCAGGCAGAGGATCGAGTCTCCCAAATATTTTTTTCAAAAAAGTCTTATTTTTATATGTTTGACCGAGTGACGCTTCTCGTTCAATGTAATGTTGGAACTGCTATCTATTAAATTATTCAAACAGAAACGATGAGACAAAATAAATGGAAAAACTGATAGAAAAATCCGGCAATTCCACAAAAATATTTTGATGCATTTTGCTCGGCTATATGAGCCAGAGATACGAAGCGAGCCGCCGACAAAGAGTGATCGATGACCGCTTGGCACTGCCTGTACCTTGGCTCTCTTCGTCATCCAATAAACCTTGCTGTAATTGCGTTTTAAAGCGAGCCTCGAAGAATATTAAACAATTCGCAAAGAATGTGTCTGGCTCCAGCTTACAAAGTTTGTATTGGATAACAAGGAGCCATGGCTCCGACAACGCCAAGCGGCCATCGAGCGCTCTGTGTCGACGGCTCGCTCCCCTATAGCCGACCGAGCCACCGTGCTGTTGCTCCCTGCCGACCACCGCACCGGATAATTGCACCCATGGCTGATATTGCTAATTGCAACCATTAATCGATTCTGTTGCATGACTCGCTACCATCGAGCTTCATTAAAGCATTTGGATAAAATTTCCTACTGCCGAAAATAAACAAAACCCTTGATGTTTAGATTATCCTACCTAAGCTAAATAGCTTAAACCCCGAGTTACAAAAACACAAAACTCGAATGATTTCATATTTTGTCGAATAAGTTTGAAGGACAAGAAGGTTAATGTTTTATTAGGTTTTCAATTTACTGACCGTACTTAGGTTTTCGGATCTCTGATGGATTGTATTATAATATCTTTTAATTCTACACTCTCACGATAATCAAAAAACCAGCTTAAGCTGAGCCTTGTTCCGTGGTTCAACTTGTAATAGACATCCATATATTTTCCTAAATTGCATTATAACTTCAATATTCCTGCACCGATTTTGATGAAACAATGCCTATGTTAAGCGCCGGAATCCACAGAACATATATTTTTTTTTTTTAAAGTGCATGTAACTCTGTGCCCTAGCTTCTGAGTTTATCCCGGACAGACAGACAGACATAAATTATGAAAACTTATTATGGGTTCTTTTGCTTCCCAAATACTCATAAAAATATATATTTTCAAAAATATCTTCAATGTAAAGTAATCCCCTCGTTATAGTTTTTTTTTATTATAAGCATAGAAGATGTACCGGCGTGTTAGAGAAGAAATATGACATAATATATCGTGCTGGGCTCTGGTCAACTGATCCAGTACTCCACCGACCATCGACCACTATTATATGAAAACGTATTTAAAAGAACTCACAATAGAGAACGGTTTGCCTTGATTGGTTTCCATCAGGTGGCAACCTCGGTCCTTTGTATTTCTACGTGTATTGTACTGGTTAATGTTTGTTTTTGTAATAATTATTTTGTTTTGTCTCAACGATGTAGAAATTGTCGACCAGATAATAAGAGTGCCTAAGGTGTCGGGGTAAATAATTGTTCTGACCGTTATAATATTGTAATCGAGGGATTATTGGTTGTCGCTTATCGTGTAAATAGTCGCAGATACCGGAGAAAGCGCGCGACTGATAAAACAATGAAACTGGGTTATCGGCGGTGTGCGACCTCCATCCGCGTAACCAACACTCGCACTCGCACTATAGACAATACCATTAATTTGAACACAACGAAGACTATGACGAACTATTGTCTGCAACACCAGGAGAGCTGACACATCATACCCATTTATGATACTTTCACCGTTACTCAAATGAAAATGTGCTCTTTGTTCGATCGGTGCGTAGCGCGCGGAGAATTGTTCTCGTGCGGTCGCCGCACGCGCATGGAGGCGTGAACATAGCGGAAAATATTGAACAATAACGTGTTTGCGAAACAATGAGTGTAAACGAGATGCTGGATCGGGATTTGCATATAATCTGAATCGCTTTCTAGAGGCGGTGCGCTGGCACCGGTAATGAGAGTGAAAGCGCAGGCGACGGAGCCGTAGGTGCAGCGCCGTGAGGCAGCACCGTAGGGTACAGTCTCCCACGTACCCTCATATCGACCTGCTTTTAATATAAGGGCAGATGAAATCTTAATGCCTTAGGAAGACATACGTTGTTTAAAGCATAAAAGTACTAAATTAATTTCAATGTCAAAAAACTTTGAAAGCAATACATATTTTTTTCGTGATAGGCGTTGGTGATAGAGGAAACTCCAGACACTAAAACTCAACAAGTTTCTGTTCCTGGAAGCTAACACATCATATAAAATATACTACTTCCAGGAACTGAAACTCAGCAAGTTTCAGTTCCTAGTATATTTTTGCGTTTACTTCCACCCCTCTATCCTCGTTAGAACAGTTTGTGCATTGTGGCTTGTAGTGGAAAGTCTTAACTAATCTTTCATCGCCCCGAGTCGGGGTGGGATTAAGATTTAAGTACCGTCTTCGATTAGTGCAAATACTAATTAGACGTTCGGCGCATCGCGGTGGTCGGTCACCGGCTGCGAAGCGAAGGACTCGCCTAGACAGTGTCACAATTATCGAAGTGAATCGATCTCTGGAACACACGGGGCCCGGCGCGGGGGTCGGGGCTTGTTTCAAAACAATTTGGCAGGCATTTAGCTGCAGTTGCGATAGTTGTTTCGAAAGTAGTCTAGTGAAGCGGCTGGTTCATCCGGCTCAGGCCCTTGCCGGCTTCACGACCGGTTCCATAATCTCTGCAGGGACATGTTTCTAATGCAATAGTTTTCCGTCGATTATGGTAGTAGAGATAGAGCTCACGTGGGTGGACGGCTGCTTGGAGTGCAGGACGGTGGCGCCTGCTTGCTCGTTATCACGACCACTCGAGTTTCGCGATCTGATAACGATAAGCGCTATTGATTGATTACTCTGTTAATTATAATTCCCATTTATCTGTGTTATAACAGATGCGATTCCTAGCATCGTTTAGGATGTTCAAAATAAGTTTCAATGGATCCATTTTAATTTAGTAGATCTGTGAAGTTGAGGTAGTATAAATAATTTGATGCAATTTCCGAATGGGAGTCCACTACGATCATCGAGCCCCAACAGTCGGACCCGCGCAGTAGGTGTTTAATGGGTGCCGTTATGACCTAAGCGCCTTTTTATGGCCCAACCTCGCGTTGATCTATCGTGTACTAACATTTTAAATGATTATAGTTACAGATTTACTGGTTCTTTATGACATCATGCCTGATGCAGTCTACTTTTAATCTCTTCCTGTCTCTACATATTTCCTTGAGAAAAATACGCCCATTCATGTTACCTACATCGGTGATACAACATACGTATATATTACCTACATATTTTCAATTTATCATCATCAACAGCCTGAAGACGTTCACTGCTGAACAAAGGTCTCCCCCTTCGACCGCCACACTGAACGACAATTTGCAATTTGCATCTACCGGTTGTCCGCGACTTTCAAAATATCGTCAGTCCATCTAATAGGAGGCCTACCTACGCTGCGTCTTCCAGTTCGTGGTTGCGACTGAAGAAACTTTCTTACCCATACGGTTATCGGTCCTTCGAGGGACGTGGCATGCCCATTGCCATTTCGGTTTGCAAACCCTGAAAGCACCGTTGTTGACTTTGGTTTTTCGGCGAATATCCTCGTTCCGGATTTTATCGCACAAATTCAAACCCATTCTAAACTAATCTCGTATAGGCTGATGTCTGGGATATCCTCAGGAGTGTCGGGTCAGTTTGGCTCTGATGTCCTGAGCTATACCGACAATGGGTTTTCGTGTCTTTAAAACATCTATATAGAGCTCTCTCATAATTTCTGTTTTCGACGAAATGATACTGCCGTACTCGATCTTCAGCTTCGTCATTTGGCTTTTCCAAATATACGAAATCTTTGCGAATACTTTGGAGACCTGGTTCCGCTCAACTGCGTCCTATATACATGATGATGTAATATAGAATCACAGGTCGTGTCGCATATGTCGTATATTTCGAGATTCGTCTATTAAGCTTGCCATACTGCGACATATCATCAAAAGATTACAGTCTCATCTCAGTCCGGTCTTCAGAAATCAGAACTCAACCAGAACAGAACAGAACTCTTCCATTAGCTTATTGGTTTTGAGAGCTTTTCAGGCTTTTTCGGCGTGGGGTCTTAAAGAACTTGGACCCCACTGCTTGGACAGTTTCCACAAACCCATTGCTCGTCCACAGTCTGGAATTCGGCTAGGCACTGAAGCGATTTTGCAGTTCGAGTTAAAGTTTGTTTGCTTCTAGGTCGTCATGACTTACCTGCTATAAGTGTTATAACGGATAGTGGTAATAATGTGAATCATGATGAAGCCGACCTCATTTCATTAAACCATCGGGGCTTATCCACGCCCAAATCCTAGATGGTTACTTCTAGAAAAAGGAGTTCATCAAATAGAGTATCTCCTTTTCCATGAAGTTGACAAGCCGCTGGCCTCTTCGATGCCGCTGCCTATACCCACACGATCCCACTCCCAACACATCGACATTCTGTTAGCCCACATTCGCGTTGAAATCTCCTATAACAACGTTGAAGTGAGTTTCGGAGGTATGTATGGCCTCGGATATCTCCTCATACAAACCCTCCACCTCATCGTCGGGCTGTGTCGTGGTCGGCGCATATACCTATACGATGTTCAGCGAATGCCAATTGGTGATTCAGAGTATAAGGTACGCTACCCTGCTACACGATACACTATCGACGAGGGACCTACAGAAGAGAAACCCAGCACCACCCTGGGATCTACTTCGTCCTTCCCGCAAGAAGAGCATATTGCGTTTTTCTAGGATTATCGTCTCCTGTCCCTCTCGTCGGGTTTCAGACAATCCCTTGATATCCATCGCATCTTGCTCAATTCTTCCTCTAGCTCGACAATCTTCGCGTCGGTCATTTTCAATTTATATGATAACATAATTGAAGCTCGCCATTAACTTTCCAACGATTTCGTAATTGCGTTCGTAAATTTCGCGGCGTTAAGCTTGCGAAATGCTAATGTTGTGTATCTGAATCGCGATTCGTTCGCACTGAATGCACGACCATTAGGGAAAGTCACCATCGCCGAGAAAACTGCAATGATATATTACCACCGTGTCATGTCCACTTGACTCGCGACCCGACCGCATCTGCTAATACTAGTAATAGACATCATACGATACTGCAGGGAAAAAAACTAGAGATTAGTGATAGATACAGCTTGAAGACGAACTTCCGCAAATTAAGTAACAGTTAATTGAATCGACTATCACAACAGCTTCACTTTACGCGAGTGCAACTATTCAGAAAGACGTTATTTGGAACCAGTGCTGTGTATCCTTTTATTGGCAATCGTGGCGCCAGCCGCTTGAGCTAATAAACTTCATGAAAGAAAGTGGAGCGTTGGTTTACGATCACCTGCAATGATCGTCGGTCACAGTGGCGCGGCGCGCAGCTTCTAACAATTCTATTAAACACTGCTACTCTAACTAAATAAATAAATAAGTAAATAATAAATATTATAAGTGCGTTATCACGGCAAAACGGCTGAACGGATCAACCTGAATTTTTGCATATATAGCTTAGAATCGAAGACGGACACAAGTAACTTTTTTTTGTAGGTCCACGCGAACGAAGTTTAGTTTTTCGACCTATATCTTGTTAGGGCGACATAAACGCGAGGGTTATCTGGTTCAAAGATTTGCCAAGTAACCCTTGCCGTGACAGTGACGTCGCCGTCGCCTGATATTTACGTACTAGATGAAGGTCGGCCGGCCAAATTACAGCGCTCCGCCACCGTCAGATTATTATGTATCTATCTACTACGTACAATAAAGAGAAGAGAAGACGATAAAGGCTAGAGGCAACACCGCAGTATACTGCAATCTTTGAGCTATTTATTACTATAATAGCTCAATGACTGCTATGTCCCATTTAATTGTGGTCTGGTTCTTGTTGATAAACAATCCTTCGCTTATTATCTAAAAGGACCCGCTCGGCGGCTTAATAAATATGAGCTTTTTATGTAGTAATACATAAGGGTACTTTGTCCTCACTGTTGACGATCGGGAAAAAAGTTCCGTTCGTTCACAGTAGTAATGCGGCCCGTTATTAGGTGTCCGGCGGTTCTTTGATGTCCATGGAGAAAGGAGGCGGGCGCGGAAGATGTCGGCGTCGCGTCGCTACTCCTTACTTTGGTTTGGTTTTGTTACGCATGATGTTATTGGATCTATGTTTGCGACGCTTAACATTTAGCTAAGTGAATACCTCACAATGCATTTTGTTGAGCCTAATCTGATCAAAATTCTGTTTGTAATCCAACAGTAAGTTTGCATTGACAATAGATTTGAAAACCGGGCGAAATCCTACGAAATAATGTTTTTTTAATTGTGTTAAAGCATCGTGGGTATAAAACATTAAGTATTCGAGTTGTGACCCACATACAACTCGTATGACGAGTGGTAGAGGTGGCGACCGACACGCACCGGTCATTTATCGTCAATCGATGATGCGCACTCCGGATGCCGCCCAGTCAACAACTGGACCCGAACGCCTGTTCATTTTGCCGTACCTAATCAAGGGAAAGTGGGACGAACCGGTTTAACGACGGTGGCGTGTTGTTTTACAGGACCTTGGTTACTGAGATCATTAAAAAATCTAAATCATAAAAGATGCCGCCGCGTGTGACCTTAATGTGACAATTGACGCTGATGTCCCCTGCCATGTCGGTTGGGTCTATGATCGCACCAGGTGGAGGCGGCGCATGCTCTCAGTTACAGCCAGGCGATGCTATCGAGATAATTAGTGGGTGTCCTGTGGGAATTAGGCTCGAGGCGGCAGGTCAGGGTCCGACCGTGGCGCGGGATCGCGTCATCGCTATATCTGCGCCCGCGCCGGTCACCGCTCCGCATCACTACAGCTTACGCTTACAACAAGTACTCTTGGCTCTGTTTATGTAAGAGAGTAGAGTAGCTTTTCGGTATCTACCGAATCTGCGCGCTAATCTAGTCGAGCTTTCCAGGGGTCCTCGCCGCGCGGCGGACGTGGGTGGGCATTGATTGGAAACACTTTCGGGATGTTCCTGTTATTGATGACAAATAAAGATATTCATAGCTAGCCTTCGATCATCTGTTTATTAGTTAAACATCCTGTTTACATATCTCGTATACGAATTCATAAAACGATCTTTATGGTCCAGCTCAGTGTATAACGTAGCGACTTCTTCTGGGGCTCTATTTTTGAATCGCTCGCCTGAGTATTGAGTCTCAGTGGGAGCACGCTCGCCTCAAATTCGTGAGGGCGTGGGTTCGAATCCGGGGAGGCCCGTACCAATGAGTTCTTTGAAACTTACGTACGTATTTATCCTTAAAATAATCAAAAACTGGTTTTATGTACATTCTTTATTAGTAATCATATTACTTGAAATGAACTTTTGCATCTAAAGGGCGGTATGAAATTAGTTTTACTTTTTACCCGACTACCCAAGAAGGAGGGTAATGTTTTTGGGGTGTAAGTGTAGTGTAGATAAGTATAGGGTAAAGTAAGTGTAGGTGTAGTGTAAGTATGTTCATATATCCGTAACCTGAACGCCTAGACCGATTTTGACGAGTGAGGTGTCGTTGGACTCGTTGGATCCCTCTTTACGTCCGGAGTAACATAGGCTATATACATTTTGTAGTCGGGCATTTGTTTTTCTTCTAATAATATGATTTTTCATTAATTATTGGATGTTATAGATGTATGAGGTATAGATAAATTATAGATTTTGGTGTAAAAATTAGATTTTCGTTGATGTCTGGCTCGATGGAAGAGTGTTGAAGTTCACCACTCCACTCTATTGCGGTATTATGTTTTTGTAGTTTTTGTTTTGTACCAGGTCCAGTATTCCCGCCGAGCCCCCACAGAGGCTTTGCGGAGCTCTGGGGCTCTGCGAAGCACACTTTGAGAATGACTGGTCTAGATAAGAACAATAAGAACAGATTTTTGCGAAATACCATCCCTAAAGGGGTAAAATTGTCCCTCAAAGTTTGTATGGAAATAACACTGTACTAAGCATTAAAAAAAACAAAGAAACGCATGTCTCAGGATTTAATTAAAATTAACCGCTAAAGACGTAAAATGGGGTGTTAGGCGGACCAAGCCGTGTGGGCAAGCTAGTTTATCTATATACTTGTAATAAAACTGTAACGAGGGGATTACTGTACCTTGAAGATACTTTTGAAAATATTTTTTTTAGGGGTATTTGGGAGCAAAAGAACCCAAAAATATAGATTTCAAAAATTTTGTCTGTCTGTCTGTCCGGCATAAACTCGGCGCAGTTTAGGAAAATATGAAGATGTCTATTACAAGTTGAACCACGGAACATACCGGATTCTTAGTGCACACGGCTCAGCTTAACCTGGCTTTTGATTATCTTGAGAGTTTGTAGAATGAAGAGATGGGTTGACATGCTGTTTTCTAAAAATATGGTCTATGGTGTCCTAGACCTTATAACAAACTTTCATTTACTTCGTTTCGTTAAAATCGGTTTACGGAAACTGGAGATATTACGCAATATTAAACCACGTACGTTAGTACGTTGACCAAACCAAATTTACACGGGGTCGCTACTCGCCACTAGATGGCGAGTTTTCTGAATTACGCAATAATTAGAAACGTTGAGTAAAAAAAAAAAATTGTGAGAGGTTTAAATGAGCATTAAAAAGGTTTTAAAAGTATTGCAGCATATACATAGGACATCCCGTTCGACATTTCTACTTTGTATTTGCGAGGGCAAAGGCCGAGTATCAGTTCCGAAGTCGCGGGCATCACCTAGTTATTAAGTGTGAATAAGAAAGATTACTGTATGGATGTGTAAAAATAATCTATGGGGTACGTGTCAGTTGTACCTACTTCATCTCTGCAATACTCAAGCCCTCGTTAGAGTCGGTTTTGCAGAGATGAGATGCATGGATGAAAGTGTATCTGAGGGAGAGTGAGTGCGATCAGGCAAGATTGGACAAACTCTTTTATGCTTTCTGATGCTGCTTTATCATATAGACAAATATTTATTTGTAGAGAAAAAACACATTATGTACACAAAAACAAAAAAATAAGGTACTGTCATACTAATTTACACAACATTGTTTTTCCCACAAACCGGTTCCAACTCAGCATAACTTGTACACTACTTTTTAATGTCTGTTTATAAATTATGTAAAAAATTGTGTGAACAATAAAGAGTTAATCTATCTATCTATCTATCATAATACTGTTTGCGAACAACCAGTGCTGGTCTTCCACTGGAACCGGCGGTGACGTCACCCGCTGTATACGTATACGTATAGGTGCAGGTATTAACTGAAGCTGAAGGCTCGCTCTGCGACCTTTTACGATGTAGGTACGCGTCAACCCGTGACGCGGTACCGGCGCGGCGGCGGCGGCGGTGGGGCGCCGGTACCGCGTGGGCGCCGCACAGCGACTCGAAAATAGTGCAGCGACCGCGGCGGCCGCGACCGTGACCGCCATCATCTCTATTTATACACCGCGCGTGCCGACAACCTACTAGGAAGTACCTGCCGGTTGTAGGACCGCCGCCCGCGTCCATCCGCTGCCGATAGCTCAATCAAATGCTCCCTTTCACGAGCGAAGGTATATGCAAGCAGATCCTCGTTCTGCAATGATCTGATGGTGTGGAGCCTTAACGACCAGGATTTATAACAAACACCATAGCGAATCCGATAAATAGCGCTTTGTATAAACTTGCGCAGCACGATTCGTACAAGGTTTCGGCGTAAATAGAACCACGTGCGAGCGCCCGTAGCCGGCGAGCCGGCAAAAAGCGACAATAGTTCGCCGTGACAAGGCGATCCGGTCACGGCACAAAAAAATCGGTGCCATCAATCGCACCCCGCGCCCGCCCGGCGCAGGTTCACTTACAGTTAGTACAGGAGCTCCAAGTACATCGACATCGCTCGCGAATACACGTTACCTAAATTATAATATGGTTTCGTACGAGACACGTCGTAAAGTCGGCGGGTGGTATCGGTTTTTAGTACCTATATATGTCGACCAGGGACCCTATTCCTGTGCGCTCGAGATTATCCCGGTCACTCTCATTAAATTCTAAATTAGAGAGACAGTGACCGAGATAATCTCGAGTGCACAGGAATAGGGTCCCAGCTCTTTTGCGTTGGCAGCTGCTAGGGGACATCGGGATATCGGTGTTCGCGTATTGAGTAAGAGTGACACACACATTTTTTTCCTATTTATTGTCTTCTTTTATATTGTAATGACGCACATCACGATCGTGTTTATTATATAAATAAATAAATGTTTCAATTCCACACCTAAAATAACATTAAGATAGGTAATCTTAATGTTATTGTAGATTTAAATGTTCCTCTCGGCCGGCAGAATTCGAAATTGTCGTATTGTCCTTTGCAAGCGAGTTTCTCAGAGGCTCATGTTGTCACGGCGCGGGCCTGGTTGCAGGAGGCGGAGCTGAGCTCGTGGACGGCGTTCCTGCACCGCGCCGTCGACGCCACCTACAACACGGAGATCGTCGTCGACAACCTGCACAACATGATCGGTGAGCTTCGCATACACGCTAGACGCCACGCCACCACACCACACACACCACACCACACCAGCCTACCCACCAATATACAGGTGTTCAACTGTTCATGGTGCTGCCAGGCAGCTACATCTAGTTTTGTAGCTATGATTGCAAAGCTAATGTACTCCTTTAGGCTTTGACATATTTGTATTTATGTTTTTTATTGTTAGGTCCCATCTTCACACTGAAGTTTGGAGGTCAGTAGGCAATACTTGTTGCGATCCCATGCTGCGTTCTTTTGATTCCGGTGGCACAGTCAGTCCACTCTAGATATCATCCAGACCAGGAGCTCGACTTTTGAAATACTTCGATATGAATTTCTTTTCACATGCGAAAAAAACCACAAGTTATAACAAATGCGAGTGATCCTGATTTTTGCGTATTTTTTAATCATACTAATTTCTAGGGTTTACTAAAAAAAAAAAATTTTCACACAGTAACCGGTAAACCGGTAACTTTCGCAACGTCGAAAGGAACGTCAATTGAAAATAAGAGCATGTCGGGCCATGCTTAGTAGGGTTCCGTAGGTGCGTAGGATGTTTTAAGTTTTTATCCTTTATTACAGCATAACTCAAAATGTAGTTATCACATTTTGCCCAAAATAATTTTAAAAGAAAGTTTTTACTAAGATCTATCCACATGGAAGATTACAAGTTTCTGAGATGCATAGTTTAGAAACGGTGGGGGGAGGGGGACACATTGCAAGCAACTTTGTCGGCTCATATTTCTCAAGCAGTACGTTTTATAAAAAAATGGTATAGGAAACCTTAACATCATTTTAAAAGACCTATTCAACGATACCCCACATGTGGGGTACAGGCGAAAGTTTTTTTTTATCCCCACTTTACATGTATGACAGCCACCCCATTAATTTTAAATTATGTTTTTTAATTCTGTCAAAATTGTCACCTTACAAAGACTTATTCAACGACACCCAACATGATGGGGTGCAGCGAAATTTCTTTTTTTACCCCCCCCCCCCCCCCCCCTTTACATGTATGGGAGCTACCCTTATTTTACAAAAAAAAAGTTTATTTTATTTTTTGAAACTGTAGGCCTATACCTAGACTATCGTTGTGCAAAATTTCATGCATGTAAGTTTATAACTTTAAAAGTTATAAGGCTGTAAAGGATTCAGACAGACAGACGGACGGACAGACAGACGGACATTACGAACTTATAAGGATTCCTTGTAGTACTACGGAACCCTAATAAAACACGTATAATATTAGTCTGTGTAATGCCTGCCAAACAATGTTTAGCAGGATATACTCCTGTATGCTTGCCATTTTGTCTGTTTTAACACTATTCAAGTTATTGCCACAAATTCATAAAAATATTTTGTTGGCTATCTACATAATTATACATAGCCATCATTTCTTTTCCACAAATGACACATTAACCTATCTGTCAGAATTTCTATTGAAAGAAGACAAAATCGAATAGTTGAAACCACTCAATATATGAATGATACCTATGATTATTTCAAAAATGCAACTTGTTGGAATTTCGTTCGATAGTCGGTTATTTCGCAAAAAAATACTCAGGCGTGCGATACAAAAATAGAACCTCAGACATTTCCCACTTCCTGCGAAATGGATATTTTTTAGACGGATCCTCGCCACGTCTCGCGAGTGACTTGCAATAATATAAAACCACTAAAATATCGGTTGTGAAATTAAATCTGTAATCGTGATTGACATTGTCACAGTGTAGTCGGTCGTAGATCTCGACGCCACGTTCGGTAGCATGGCGCGGCGCGTGGGTGACGGCCAGCTACACGGTACGCGGAACCCGCGGCCACTACGATATTTTCCCTATTTACTATTAACATCCAGTTCGACTATGTTTATGTTGGCGATCTCGAGTGTGGTGTTACTCGATGCCGTCACGTCAGATAATGCCGTGTTTTATTACTGGAACTAGACGTTATATTTTCATTAGCTTCGGCACGAATGAACTGTTTCTGAATTGAGATTTGATTCTTCGAATGTATTTGCGAAAGTTCTTTGTACTTGTACTGTTAAATTGGTAAACATAATATATGAAAAATCGTAAGTATCTATATGTACCTGTGTGTTGAGGAAGAGTTTGTTGGTTTATTTGTACAGATGCATTCTTAGGTAGGTACATGCGCATGTGTGTAGTACAGTGTAGGAACTTTCCACAGTGCGGAATACATTAGCGCACACGTTCCAGTAATTAATAAACTACTAGGAACAGTCACAGAATACTGTGACTTTGTTGTTAGTTGCATCACAGTCGCCCCTTCCGTCGCAGGAAGTGTTCCGCACTCATTTTTGTCGCTTCAGTTCTGTGACAGATTTTTCGGGGCTGTTACAAAGCAATACGAAATGGTTAGTTGAGTGCATTACCACATCGACACGAAGCCTCGTCGACCCTTGCCTCGACCTCGTCACTGCCGAAACTGATCTACTCGGCGCAATGACCATCGAGACTGGACGTCTGTTACTAGCCAACCTTCTCCCTACATTAAATGCTAACGTAACTGAACACCGCGCCTGGCTCGTAAAAATACTACTTATGTAGGCACGCTAATTCATCTCTCGAGTGGAGAAAAACTCATTGATGTGTGTCTGTTTTTGTATGGAATATTTTATGAACAGTGCAATCGAGAGAACAAAATATAGAATTTAGATGAGTTTGCTTACAGAGTTAGCTTGATAATTTTACATAAACATTTTATTGGTACTGAGTAACGAGACGAGCAAGTCGCTCAGCGTCACACTTGCCCATAACAGTTCAGTGCCACCCAAAATGTTGAACTTGATTTTGTTTTTTTTGACCTTTGACCTGCGCGGCAATGCACTGCGCTCGTCACCCTGAGGTGCTAGATGTTAAATCTCGTATGTGCCCAGTAATTACGCTGGAAACATTGCCCTTTAATCCGGAATTACTTCTTGGCGGTTATCGGGTAAAGGTGTGGTACTTCCCCAGTCCCCAATTATTATTATAACGAGGTAGAATCTTCACCTGACATTGCTGTACTGTATGTAAGATCGTAAACATCGCGTGGCATGCCCAGTGACAGAGTATTAGGGCGTCCTAAGATAATCATTCGCTGTAAAGAGAGCGCCATTTGATTTGTACAGCATAATGTCGCAGGGATATCTGTTGTTGAGTAATTCTGTAATATTGGTACCAACGCACACACAGCGTACGCAGACGCAGCGTAGGCAGGCCCCCCACTAGGTGGACCGACGACTTTGTTCGGCAGTGGACGTCTTCCGGCTGATGATAAACAATAATTTCGTTTTTTTTTAAATCAAATTTCGAAAAGCTTTTATGAGTTTTTTTAATTTGAAACCCCGAAAAATTGAGCTTTGTAGCTCACAAGCCCGGAAACCGTTAAGTAGTAGTAGTAGTGCGGGTGTCTCCGCCAACCGAATAGAAGGAAAATATCAGCATGGAAATATAAAAATATAATAATTAATAGAATATAAATCTGGGTTTGCGGAATGATTTTTGTAATTCGAATCAAATATCACATTTTCGAAGGATTAGTGAAGTCTGGTTTTCGTTTCTTCGGTTTCCTTCCGGCTTGCAACATTTGTCCCGACTTCGCTTTACTTCCGGTGCAGCCCCTCGTACCCACCTACTCGTAGTACTCCGGTTTATATTATGTCACTTTCATATTCTGTTCGTATCAACAATTTATTTAAAACTTACTCGACTGTAGGTACCTATTATATTTAAAGTAAGGAGACGTGAATACAAAAATGAATTTTTGTCCCACTCTTGGGTTAACTTAAATTTAATGATCGGTGGACAGTCGGAACTCGGTGATCGGCAGGTTACTCTCATTGCCACATGGACTATCATATTTAAAACCAGCTCATCATGTACCTTGTAATTAAGCAGTTATAGTTAGTTAAACATTAAAAATTAATAGTGAAAAATTAACCCTGGAATGTGTTGTTCCAATATTACCTATATCTTATGATAATACGTCGTTATGTTGTTAATAATAATGTTGATTGTTGCGTGTTGCAGCCGAGCAGCGGCGCTGCGTGCGCGAGGTGTCGGCGAGCAGCGTGTTCACGGCGCTCTGCGGGGACGCGGACGGCGCGGACTCCAGCCCGGAGCCGGGCGCGGCGCCGGAGCCGGCCGCGGAGCCGCCGGCGCCGGCGGACGGCGACGGGCCGCGCACGCCGCGCCGCCACGCGCCCGCCGTCGTCTGCAGCACGCCCATCGCGCGCGACTAGCTGCCTCACCCTCGTCGTCGCGCGAGGAGACTGCGGTACGAGGACGAGCGTATCGGACAAAAATACTTCCATGATAATTACTCGTTTAGACAACGAGCGCTGCGGATCGGCTCCGGTTTAATATCGTTCGCTCGGCTTCAAAAGTCAAAGGGCTGCGTCAGGGACTATAGTTTCCGGCTAGTTAGATCAAAATTAGGTTAATTCGATTAATGAACGGCGATGGAGAACGCGCTAGGTGTCGCGGCTTCATTAGTACGGCAGTGAGGGCCCGCGCGTCCGGGACGGGACGGCACCTTACCTATCGACGACGCTCAAACTAGAAATCGAACACCAGTAATGCCTTTGCGCGTAAATTACTCTGATAGTGTGGAACTCCCGTGTGCTCTCCGTGCCGGCGCCGGCGTGGACACGGCTCCGGCTCCGGCACGAGGCGCGGTTAGGATGATCTGCGCGGAATATTGCCTGCTATATAGGCTACTTTGTCGGTTATAGATATTAATTTTAATCAATTATTAAATAATGTTTTTGTTATCGAATCATAATATGATATTTTAGTGTAATAGGCTTATAGTTCTTCTACATGTATAAAAACACAAAAAAAAATGTATGGCTAAAATAGGTGTCGGAATCTCGGTTCACGAGTATGATCGATACTTTCATACGCCATATTTTATCCTTTCAAACGAATCGCTTTAAGCTCATAACTGTTGCATGGAAAAAGTCGCCTTCTTCTTATACTTATCGATATTGTATCGATATTTTGTCAAAAATTAAGATAATTAATGTTTCGATTATGTATTCTATAGTAGTTGCGCTAGTTAAGTTTGATATAAGTACAGTAGTGTGCATCACCGCGACGCGAGGCGCGAGGATCGTTCAATGTTTAACTACGTTTTGGATCTTTTTACAATGCATAGTTTAAAGTTAGAATTAATCTCGATTGTCGTGCGATCTGATCCTTGTTATCTGTCTGTTTGCGCGCGTGTCTGTCGCCTTACATTGCCAATATATTGTAAGTATTGTTATATATTCATATTATATATACCGTCAGTGGAGAGTGGGAAGTAGTCGTTCCCTCGCGAGGGAAGTCTCGGGCTCTCACTCGACGCGGCGTCTAACGCAGTATTATATCAATCATATTTGCATTTATAATACATATTAAATATGTATGTGTGCTCGTTCTAGTATTAATTTATGTAACACATTTATATTTTGTTATAGTGTATAAAAAATATATATCTCGGAGTATACTCGATGGTTGCCAAATTTTAACTAGTGTATCGAGCGTTCTCGGTGTTATATTATATACCTACCTAGCGTATCTACCTCGCTACCTGTGGGAGGTGCTCGTACCTTCGGGCGAGGCAGGTCCGCGCACGCGCAAGTCCGCGCACGCGCACACGCACGCGCCATTACGCAAGCATACACAAATTAAGGGTCGATAAGAAAACTTCAAAACAATTTAAATACTGCTTCTCTTTGTTAAAACCCATTGAGCAAGTCTGTGCCGGCCCGGACGGCCCGGACGGCCCGGACGGCCCGGACGGCCCGGACGGCCGGACGGCCGGCGGCCAGTGTTCCTCTAAGTTAAACAAACAACGGTATTTCATACTACTTACCATCTTAATTGTGTTAAGGACTCTCGAGGACGGACGGAATATCAGATTTTGGCGGATCATATTCACAAACTACATTAAAAACGCACGGATCGAATCTCACTTTCATTTACCGAGTGACCGAAGCGAACGTAGTCTCTGCTTCAACTGGCAAAATTTGCTTTCATCTGTCCGTATGTCGGTACTCACAATGTACTAATCTGTACTCGTGTAGATGTCGCCTGGCCCGGCGGAGTGTATGCGCGTGTCGCGGTCGACTGCCTGGCCCGGCGGAGTGTATGCGCGTGTCGCGGTCGACTGCCTGGCCCGGCGGAGTGTATGCGCGTGTCGCGGTCGACTGCCTGGCCCGGCGGAGTGTATGCGCGTGTCGCGGTCGACTGCCTGGCCCGGCGGAGTGTATGCGCGTGTCGCGGTCGACTGCCTGGCCCGGCGGAGTGTATGCGCGTGTCGCGGTCGACTGCCTGGCCCGGCGGAGTGTATGCGCGTGTCGCGGTCGACTGCCTGGCCCGGCGGAGTGTATGCGCGTGTCGCGGTCGACTGCCTGGCCCGGCGGAGTTATGCGCGTGTCGCGGTCGACTGCCTGGCCCGGCGGAGTTATGCGCGTGTCGCGGTCGACTCTCCACTTGTTATTATACTTAGTTAATGTTTAGTCGATGTGATATCTCAACGAAGCATGTAAACGCATTGTATTCGATCGTGGGACCTTAACGTTGTTCTTGTTATTCGAATGTTACGCAAATTATTGTTATGAACGCTCTAGTTACTGCGCAGCTTTGCAGTGTTTCTATGTAGTTGTCAGCGGCAAACATGGATACTATACAGTCCGTTCGCTATCGGATCATCACCAGATACAAAAATCAATAAAAACCTTGTTTATTTGGTTCATATGAGTTGCTGCCAATATCCTTGCAATGTACTGCAGTAGTGATGTAACGAATATTGTCTGTATACCAGAATGGCTAGGCGGGTGGCGGATGGCCCTTATCAGTGCCCAGTGCAAAATGCCCCCTCCGCTTCAACTCACAGGACAAGATGTTGAATGGCAATCAACAACCATGTACCTAGGCGTCCGTATCGGCCGGTCGCTGATCCAAGCCACAACAAAATTGGGAGTGTACAAAACTTACATCCGCTCGCGGCTCACATACGCAGAGGCTGCACGGTACGCCCAGTGAGCTGCCGTCAGGGCAGTGAGCTAGAGATGCTCGAGGCCTTTCTCCTACCACCCAGCAAGAAAAACAATAAACAAAAAAAAGATGTAAATTACTGTAAAAACTGGTGGCGAAATCCAAGTTTCTTCATTACAGCATCTTTCAATAGCCAGTCCATAGTTAGATGTCAAAGACTTCATGCAGTTTCAGCTGCTTTCGGTTTCAACAAGGCCGGTCGTTAACACACGCTCAAAATGTGATATAGTAATCGCATACCTATATGTTGGGGTTGAATAATCGCATTCGCGAAGGTGGGAAATCGAACATTCGTAATATCAGTATACTGCAGCTGTCCGCGAGCATCCGATAGCGAACGGGCTATGGTGCCTAGATTTATATTATAAAAGGTAGTAGTTATGTAGTTAGAATTTAGATTGATCTCTCGATTTTTATTTTTCTGTCCTTTTCGGGAAACTCGCGCGCGCGCGCGCCTGCGCCTCGAGGAGCGAGATCTCTGCCTCGTTCGTATAAATCGCTATTGTAGTCATAATGAATATATCTTGCGACGCGGCGTCTCACGTCGTGTGGCGTGTTCGGGTACGAGTGCGAGTAGTGAATGTTCTCTGCGTGTAATGTGCGGGTAGTAGTTGAAGTGCTGCCGCGGAACCCCCGTTACTGGCCGGTCGTAGGGTCGCTGTCCGCTCCTACCACAAACTAACTTACATTGTCCTTATTACATTACATACAAGACATGTGAAAAGTTATTTATTATTATATTCACATATCGATATTTTATATGTCCTACGTGAGATTTTTGTATAGTTTTTTGTGCGAGTGGTGAGAGGTATGCACCGACATCCACATGTAAATACCGTATTATAAACACGGCACCGGTCACCGGTCACCGGGCTCTTGCACACTAAATTCGTCATAACGTTCGTCAAAATTCGTAATGAATAATGTGAAGATGCCATTAGTTTATTATATTTTGTTAGTTCACCTGCGTCACGCGAGTAGTCTCGCGGCGCCTTTGGGAACTGAACAACGTTTGTGAGGACGAAGTAAGTATGTTCTGGAACATTCGGGGCGTTCCGGGGACTTTACTCTCGTGAAACAAGTGTAATGTTGGTGTTTGTTCCGAGCATGCTAGGAGAGTATTTCCCGGATCCGCTCCACATTCCACTTTGTATTCACATTTTTTCATATACGATTTATTGATGGAAAATTAAAGAACTATTTTAAAATATAATATTTTTATTTATTCCTAACCTAACTCTACAGATTACAGTCAAGTCTATAAATTATACAGCTACTCTGATTTATTGGGCCACAAATATAAATGTTCTTCAGCCGTCGGACGCCGCCGGGGCGAGTCGCTCGCTCACTCACACAAACTGTTCGGATCGACGACGGACACATTCGGGATATGTTCAAGTAATAAAAACTATTTTCTGAGTGACCAATGTTACTTGACTAGTCATCCGTGTTCTGCGCTCGATTGTAACACACGGAAAAGCGTGAGCGCGCCCAAACATGCTCAAAACGATGCGGACGCGAGTTAGTTCACTGACCGGTTCCGG
This sequence comes from Apocheima hispidaria, assembly GCA_947579745.1. Taxonomy (NCBI): domain Eukaryota; kingdom Metazoa; phylum Arthropoda; class Insecta; order Lepidoptera; family Geometridae; genus Apocheima; species Apocheima hispidaria. The sequence continues at coordinate 15,415,652 of OX388157.1, forward strand.
ATGCTGATTGGATAACCGACCTGATGAATAACCCATACTTGTGTCGCGTCGCCTCGTGCACGAAAGGTGTTAGACGGAGTCTCAAAATGTTGCTGGTAGTACTGTAATATAGGTATAGTACAGTCACATCGATACTGTTAACATTGTATCTATTAACGTCTTCTGTAATTGTTTAAAGTAACGTACGGTTAACTACTATAGGTACTTAGGTAGATACATTATACATTTCAATAAGTTTATAAAGTCAAATAAATACTGAAACATATGGTACATAGACATAGGTAATATAAATATTTCTTTATATGGTATAAATTGTTTATCAGTTCTAAGAGTATTGGCACGATGGTTTTTAATTTAAATTAATACTTATTATTCTTATGTAAGTACCTAACAAATCATTATAATGTCTCTGAAAGTCAATTCTAAACGTATTCAGTCCCGCTATTATTAAGTACTAGGTAATAATCTACTATTTACAGGGTCGAATCTGGTGATTCTTCAGATTAGTGACGTAGCGTGGACTTCTGTCACCTAGGGCCATTTTATCCATTTTTTTCTCTCTCTCTCTCTCTATTTAAAATGAAAAATTTAAATTAATAAATGAAAATCAAAACGGTATTTTCCAGGGAAAACGGTTAACTGTAAATACCATCGTCGGCCCACCGCCGCCCTGGGCCGGGGATAAAGAGAAGAAATGGCCCCCATGGTCCTCCCCAAGCGACGCTACGCTACCGTTTCAGATGGCTCGTTTGCTTCGCCTCACAGATGAAAATACATAACTAATTTTATTCAGATCATTTGTGCTTCGCCTTCGCTGCAGTGGTTTGAAATGATACATTACATAGATATTCGAACAAACGTTATTGAACTGTGCACGACACGAGGATCGCGGTCCCGATATGTCTTAGGGTCGCACAACGTCGGACTTGCCGGTCGTGTAGCCAGAGATGCTTTAGTAAATATAGTGTTACAGTTTTTAGACTACCCGAAGTCCTTTGAAATGGCGTAGCGGCGGTCATTCTAGAACAAATGACGAGGACCTAGAATTAGTTGGAATGTCATTTTAACTGCAGACACGGGCTCAGATTGAACGCCGCTCGGGCCCGCTCGCAGATGCTTCTCATTGCAATACTGGTCAGGTGCGTGAGCTGCGACTAGTAGGGGGGGTCGGGCGCGGGCGGCGGGGCGTGCGGGCGGGGCGCGGGCGCGCGCGGGGGCGCCAGCACCGCGTGCGGCACGCACACCGTGCGGCTGCCGATCTGGAACAGGGCATTTCATTATTATGTCAATGTGTTTTTTTTCTTCTTTTTTAATATTTTTTTTCCTTATTTAATTGATGATTTCATATGTTAATATAATGCAAAAAAATAATACACCTACTCCGTTGCTCGAGCCCATTGAGGAAGTCGGTACCGGCCCGAGTAAATGGCTGAGTCGAGTCTTGTGCAGTATTCGTACCTCAGATAAAGGTTTTTAATCTGACTCTTACTTTCCCCATATATTATATTAGTCTTTGCTCGTACTCTTTGGTACTCGCGTTCGGCCGTAGAGATGTACCCACTCAAAGTGACATTTTTTATTTTATTTAATACAATCTTTCCGAAATGTCTCTGAACAACATTTATTTCAAGACACAAATTTACTAATGCACAAAAAAAAACTTATTTCAGTCACATTTCAAATGAACTGAAGCGCATCTCTCGAGGTCCTTTGTATAGAATAGTAAGAGTGACAGTGACAGGTGGACAGGTAGGTGCGGCGCGGTAGGATACCTGCACGGCGACGTGTCCGCGGGCGGCGGCGCCGACCACGAGCACGGGGTGTCCGGCGCGCAGGCGCGCGGCGCCGCCCTCCTCCGCCCAGTCGGCGCACACGACGCGCTGCTGCGGGTAGCCGAGCTTCACGCCGCCCGCCACCGTGTACGCGCGCGGCGGCGGCAGCGGCGGGGGCCGCTCCAGGTCCAGGCCGAACAGCGAGCAGGTGCGCTTCACCAGCGCAGGATCACACTTGTCGCCCGGCTCCGGCTCCGGCGGCGGCGTGCCGGCGATGGGCGCGGGCCGGGGCCGCGGGGGCGCGGGCCGCGGCCGCGCGCGGTGCTGCCGCCACGCCGCCTGGATGCACTCGGCGGCGGAGGCGCGGCGCGCGCGGCGCATGCGCTCCAGCACCTGGCGCATCCCTTCGCTGAGGAAGACGTGTCGCTTGCCGAGGGCCCAGGCCACGGCGGCGGGCGAGGCGGGCGCGGGAGGCGCGGCGGCCGCCGCCACGGCGCGCAGCACGCCGGCGCACGCCGCGCCCGACTCCTCGCCCGCGGCACGCCCCCACAGCGCGCGGTACCGCGTCGCAAACGCGCGGAACCGCATGCGGTGCGGGTACCCGCTCGCCATCAGCTGCGTCGTCTCTAGGATCTGGAGCGCTCGCACCTGAAGCGGAAATTATCGTTGAAGGAAACGGGATCGCGAAAATTGAGTTATTATTGACCTAGCAAAGCGAAAGTCTCGGAGTCTACTGGAACAATTCGGCATTTATATAGTCCGACGATAAGTTGCAAGCCGTTGATGCGATCTTCATGAAATTTCAGAAATCATAAATATATAAATGCCAAAGTAACTCTGTCTCTCTTACTGGGTGTTTGTCGCGTTATTACGGTCGACCTATTTTTTTTGCATATAATAATAGCCTAAGAATCGGATACGGACATGTATTGCCATATTATTTTACTTTTTTTTTTGTGAACTTAAATAATAATAAAATAAATGCCTCGTGGCGCTGTTTGCGCTTTGTCAGCTGTGTGTTCACGTGCGAGAAAGATGGCGGCGTCACACCAAATCACTTTTATTTGCTAATAGATCGATCATCCTACTTACAAACTTTATCCGTGCATGTAAAGTAAGTACCGTTTTGGTGAAAATACACTGTTAAGTTTCTTATTTTTGTAAATAAAGAATTGAATAGAGAATTGAATTGAATGGCTGGGTTATCTAAACTTTTTTTTATTTAGTAAATTAATTATTATCTAAACTTCATTTTATTTGTTCGTACTTTAGTCAGCCTACATAATACATTTGGCCAAGCATGGCCGAGCAAATCGGCAAACGTTATGCTTTGAACGATATGGTGATTATTAGACAGGCAAATCAAGAAATGCCGGCGTATCGTGATCTGCCCAGGCAGATCTCGATCGGCCCAGTTCAACGATTAGCCAAAACAAAACAAATGCCGAATTGTTGCGGTAGACTCTGAGGCCTTCGCTTCGCTCGGTCAATAAAATAATGATACATGGATGAAGTAGCGACCGAGGTCGAGTCACCTGTTTGGCGACGGTGGCGCGCTCGAAGAGCATCGGCGTCTCGGTGGCGTTGGCGCGGAGGCAGCGCACGAAGTGCGGGCGCGCGTGCACGAGCGTGCGCAGCAGGTTGTCGAGCCGCGTGTGGAAGTCCTGCGTGAAGGTGGAGTCGGCCGCGGCCGTGGGCGAGGCGCGGAAGTGGCCGTGCGGCGCGCCGCCCCCGCCCGCCGCGCGCGCCTTCAGCTCGCTGCCGAACAGGTGCGTCGCGAACCCGAACTCGCAGGCGCGCGCCTCGAACGCCGCGAGCAGCTCGTCCGGCACCTGGTCGCGGTTCGCCTCCAGGAAGTCCGTCGCGTCGTACTGAACCTCGGCCGCGTAGTGTCGCACGGCGAAGCGGCGCGGGTGCGGCGGGCGTGCGTCCGCGAGCCGCGGGTGCGCGCGGTGCGCGGCCCGCACGCGCGCCACGTACCGCTCGGCCGTGCCGCGCGCCGCGCACTCGGCGTCCAGCGCGGCCAGCAGCCCGCCGCGCAGGCTCGACACCAGGTCGATGCAGGGCACGTTGTCCGCGTACTCGAGGTCGGGCGCGGCGCGCACGCCCTCCTCGCGGCACGACTCCGCCGACGACTTGAACACGTGCGTGTTGTAGAAGTGCTGCATGGTCTCGGCGCACAAGTTGGCGCAGAGCTGCTCCAGCCGCGCCGGCGCGGCCTCCTCGAACCCGAACATGTCGAGGATGCCCACGAACCCGTCGGTGGCGTGTCGCACGGCGTCGTTGAGCGCCGCCATGCCGCGCGCCCCCGCCCGCCCCCGCGCGCCGCACCCCTCCACGGCGGAGGAGGCGCGCCGCGAGGACGCCGCGTCCTGGTTGTGCACCGACTCGTTCGAGTCCGAGGAGAGCGTGCCGAGCGTCGAGCCGAGCCGCTTTAGCGAGTTAGCGCGCCGCACGATGGTCGCCACGGTGCGGCAGTAGAGCGCCTTGGCGAGCGCGTCGCGCGCCGCCGCCGCCGCCGCGGGCGTGGCGGGCGCGCGCGCGGCGGCGGCGGCGCGCGCGGCGCGGCGCGTCGCCAGGCCGCGCAGGAGCGCCGGCGCCGGCACGCCGAGCAGCGCGGCCGCGGCGGCGAGCTCGGCCTCGGCCGCCGGCTCGGCGCCGCCCTCCGCGCCCTCCGTGAACTGAACGTTGCCGAGCAGCAACACGGCGGCGAGCACTCGCACCACGTCCAGGAAGGGGATGCCGAGGATGACGAGGCAGGTCTTCCAGGCGAGGAAGCGCGCCGCGTCGTCGGGGTGAGCGCGGCGCGGCGTAGGAGCGGCCAGGTAGCGCAGTTCTTGCGCCGTGTAACCGTCCAGGTGCAGTTGCGCGCGCTCCTCTCCGCTCAGCCCGGCCAACATGTGGTAGAAGATGTGGTAGTTGCGCTCGGCGGCCGGCGGCCGCACTACGCGCGTTTGCTCCAGAAAGTAGCAGTGGATCTTGGTACGGTACAGCGCGCCGTCCGTCACCTGCACCTCGATGAAATGCCCCTGCGGAACGAAAAGGGCTCTGTCAGTGCACGGTGCGGCGGGAAAGAGAGGGGAAGCGACAGGGCGTGGGCTCAACGTGTACTCACGATGCGGCTGGAGTTGGAGTTGGCGGGCGTGGCGGCGGTGCCGAGCGCGCGCAGCACGGTAAAGGCGGCGGCGAGGTGCTTAAAGGCGTCGGTCTCGGGCCCGCCGCCCGCCACGTCGAAGAGCCGCCGCAGCAGGACCATAGAGGCGTAAGTTTTGCCGGAGCCGGACACGCCGGACAGGATGATGGCTTGCGGGTAGCCGCTGTCGGCCTGGTGGCGCACGGCGTCCTGCACGAGCCGCGCCAGCTCCCCGCGCCCGCCGGCCGCGCCCCCCGCCGGCCCCGCGCGCGCCGCCGACAGTGTCAGCGCGTTGCACGCGTCCGTGTACCCGTTCACGGCCACGAGGATCGGACCGATCATCGTCTGCCCGATAACGAACATTATTTTATTTTATTTTGCATGGAAAACTAACAGTTTACTGAAAGGTCTGTCTGGACCAACACTGAAATAGCGAAAAATGTATCTGCTGTTCCATAGAAAAACTTTCTATATCACCTGCGAATCTGAGAAGATACCGATTACACATTTTGATATGTAAGTACATACTTTCGTTTTACCATTTCAGATCCCCAAAGATGTTTTGCAGCACTGCTATGAAAATCTTGCGGGACAGGGGTCCTTGCCTCACACCTCGTAGAATTCCTATTTCCGGTCTTCGTTTCTCTAATTTCACACAACTGGTGATGCTGCAGTATATGTTTTTCAAAATGTATTTGTACTTTTCATGGACGTAACATTTGTACAAACAGTGCTTCCCGGGTTACATCGTGTGGTATCGTATCAAATGCTTTAGTGTAATCGATGAAAGCTACAAATAGTTTTGTATTGTATTGATTTGTTTTTCTTCTTTTAGTTTCGTTGACCATACTATTTTTAACCGACTTCTAAAAAAGGAGTTAAAAGGTTCTCAAGTCGACTGTTTAAACTGCAATAAATACATTTTGATTTTGATTTTCATTAAAAAAATATGAATATAAAAGTTCTGGACATCCTCGTCGCTTTATAAAGTTTCTAATTCTTTTACTCATGCAGCTCGTAATGTGTTAATTATTTTGACAACCTTCTTTGAGCAAAGACGGCCTCGCCGCGCTACTCGAATACGTATGGAATTTCATTACTGGCGTGTTGTAGCTACGCTAGTATACATTCATCTATGGTTGTAGCGGCCAGCAATTCCCTTTGAAAATCTATTATTGTTCGAGTTTTGTTTCAAAAGCAGTCAGTTGCAAAAACAGGCCTACGATAATATTGCGCAATGTAAAATTGACAAATTTAATATTTGTATTTGATTTGGCTTTAACTTTAGAATTTGAATTTAAATTAAATTTAAACTCCTACTAAGATGGTTTTATTTAAATTACTCGCATTGTTTGAGTAAAGCACTATACTTGACTTGGTCCGCAATGACGTGCCTGCTGGCCACGCTCGCTGCCAGCAACACCGTCATTACAGACCGCGACAGGAATGTACTATTATGTTGTTTTTTAAACTGAATTTTTGAATTTAAATTGAATGTATTAGATGATTTGAATGAGTCTTAATTTTTTATTATATATTAGGAGATATGTGGTTCTTACCTGTGATCTGTGATCAGTGCTACCTGTGATCTTCCTTATTTGTTTTGTCAGGTTTGACAGGATGTACTTAGTTCACTTCATTATTTGTTTTTTCTTCTGGTGAAAACTTTGTCAATTTGCGATTATGTCTCATTATAAAAATGTGTATTCGTAACCGATAGATTATGCCCGAGAGCGAATTCTATGAGCTTTTCTCCTCGTTCGTTCCCTTTTAACCGAAAAAAAGGAATAGGTTCTCAAGTCGACTGTTATTACTTTTATATTATAATTATAATTCCATAAACAAATTTTCCTGGAATTTTTATTTTTTTATCTTCTTTTCTTTTAGCTAGGCCCGCTGTGCCATTAACAGTAGATATACTACAGTAACTAAGCAGATACAGGTGACGTAAAATTATTATATATATATTAATATATTTATGTATATTTTAAATATATTGTAGGCACATACATAGAACTTGTGTTGATAGAAGCGCGCCTGCAGAGCGCGCACCACGGCATCCTCGGTCAGCGGACCGCGCAAGTGTATGAGGTCGTCGACGTCACCGGGCGCCGCGCCCGCTGCGCTGCCCACTCCGCCGCCCGGCCCGCCAGCTCCGCTGCACGCCGCCGCGGCCGCGCTGGCGCCCGCGGTGGTACCTCGCCATCGTGTCTCTGTCGAGTGAATACAACCATGTGTACCATTACTCACGGCCCCATGTGTACCTACTCTTGTGTTGCCCGAAAATCCAACAACCTGGTGAAGCTCATAGTGACTAGTATAATTGAAGCAAAAACATCCAGAAAGTGCAGCCCAATAAGATATATTGCGAGCTAGGCACTACCGGATGTATCAGTTGCAGTTGCAGGACGTGGAATATCGCTCAACAATGTTTCAAGTATCCGCGGAAGAGAAATGAGCGGAGCAAGTGTCCGATTGTCGTTCGGTAGCAGACCTGGCGGCGGCGGCGCCTGGAGGTGGAGCGCGCGCGGCGGCACGGCGGGCTGCGGAGCGGGCGCGGCGGCCGGCGCGCCCACGTGCAGGTGGTTTCGGAGCGTCACCAGCTCCGAGCTCAGGGTCAGCAGCCGCCGCTGCAGGTGCACCGCCTCGTTCGACGACGACGCGTCTGAAACAACACACTCGTACTTAGTTACCACACTCTCTCGTCAACTCGCACCTATAAACTTACACTAGACTAGAGATCTCACAGAAGAGGAAAACTTTTACCTCTCTCTCTTCTGTGAGAGATCTAATCTAACATGCACACTCCACTACATATGCAATGTATGTGCACGCAATGGAGTGTACATACATGATTTAATTATTATCACATGATGAATGTAGATGTGGGCGCTGATGGAGCGCTGTTTCTTTGTTTGTCTCTCTTTTACAATGATATAATTATGAGGACCACTGATGTAACAGTTTTGACCACATAGGCGCCATATGTAGCCATATTTTTATCGTGCGAAACATTTACTTAGAAATATGATAAAAATATAAAGTCTCGTTCGTGTGGTAGTGTGTTCAAAATGTCCTAAGTCTAAATGTTAAATGGTTTAAGATGTCGAATTTTGCTAATCATGTTCATAATTATTTTATTTTATTTTGCATGGAAAACTAACTAACAGCTAATAATAAAGTAGAAATATAGTTAATAGGTACACAAAAACCTAAACAGTCCTCGGTTATAGATACATTTAAAACGCCCCGTTACAACACCGACATGGGTATCATTATGAACATGATCAAAATAAACACAAAATTATTTAAAATGTTAAATGGTCCCTAAGTCTAAGTTCAAACTGTAAGAAATCTTAGTAACAATGTAAATAATATTTTGCAAAGGACTTTTCTAATTTTTAAATAAATTCTAACATGTAGGGTATTCTTCCGTTTTTATATAGTAATTAATATAATATTAGTGGCCCTGAGCACTAGGTTAGGTTAGTGAGTTTGATTTAGTGATGTAAGGAATGTTCGATTTCCCACATTCGCGAATGTGAATATTGTTTTTTTTTAACGGGCATGTGTCTTTATAAAACTAAATAAAATACATACAAACTACAACTACCTAAACTACTTCGCCTACTACATACATAAATATATCAGTTGGATTATCCAGAGACCAAGACAATTCAAAATAATGTTCAAGCCCACTACCAGTTGGCAGCGTACCCGGCATGCTGACGGCAATGCTTATGCGTTGCGCAAAATACACGCCAGCATTGTGGTCGCGCGTCGCGTCAGCCGGCGCTCTGATGGGCTTTGATACACTTTCTTGCTCTTTTACAATATTGGATCCAAACTTTAGTTAGTAGGTAATTTATATAATT